>OX401969.1:19155993-20355993 GCA_947859335.1 Tortricodes alternella
AATTATAAATAGGAGACAATCTTTACACATGTCGATCTTGTCCCAAAGTAAGCTCTAAAGGCTTGTGTTATGCGTACTAGACGACGATATACCTGCTTAAATTTATATAAAGCAAGCAGCAAGTTGTTGCTGCTAAAGTATAGTATATCTTTAGATTATTTGTAAAAAACGTACGTTTTTAAACTACCATTGATTAATTAATTAAGTGTCTTTGTTGTATAAAACTTTAATGCTATGCTTAAGATCCTAAATTTCTATCTGCATCACAGGTAATATATTTGAAACTCTTAATAAATTTCAAGCTAATAATTTTTAACATAGGTAAGCCAATATTAATAGTTCAGTTTAAAAAACCACACTGTCCTGACCTCTCTCAGGCGAAACTGTCAGTAACTGACAGCGTAGGTTCATAAAAAATAAATAAAATCAAAACTGGTTTGACCCAAAACATCTTAACTATTACTAAAATAGGTAAATGATCATTCACGAACATTTTCACCCTTATACACTACGGTGTAACACGCGCCTTTAATTTGTTACACGAAAATAAACATAACAGGAGTTCCGTCGTTTTTGGAAAGTCGTCCGAACAAGTCGCGTCGAGAAAGCTTTAGGGCTAGGTTTGAATTTAATTTAGCTGCTACCATATACCATGTTTAGCTTTAAACTATAATTATGTTTTGACCGTGTGTAGAGAAAAACTGCCGAGAATCAAAAAGCGTTGGTTGCTTTTAATACCGAAGATAAAAGCTGAAAACACAAAAATACCATCGAGTCATCGAGTGTATTGAACGGAAAATATCTTTAGGAACAACAAAGAAGTCCTGTCAGCCCCGAAGGCCAGTAAACAAGTCAAGTGCTCTGTCGCACCAATTCATTTGTCAGTTTAATTCGAGAGCACACACACATGTTAAAACGAAAGGGTACTAAAATGAACGGAGCACAAAATATGGTGCAGGTTTTTAACAAAATATAAGACTGAGTATTTTGTTCGCAAGCGTTATGCCCCGGCCGGCAACCAGATGATCGTGAGCTAAAAATAAAAACGCGTTTATAAAATTATGCTAACTGGCTTGTTTGTTCCGTGGCTTTAAAAATATTCAAAACGTGTTTTACATTTGTTCTATTCTTAGCGAGTATCTTTGTTTGACATAAACAATACTGAATACAATAAAAATGATTAGGGATTACTAATGTATGGGCAAAAAACTTATCCCAAAGCAAAGATCTCAAAAGAAGGATATGCCTATCAGTACAATTTCGTGTAACAAGTCTCATAGAAGGTTGTCAAATGCCAGCGCCATGGCTTAACCACGCACCCTATTGCTGATGTCTTAGTCCTTACGACATACATATTAAAGTCTAATATCACACGATTGCATATCATTGTCGGCGGTGGCTTCGGTGCTGTGGTCTCACAGGTTGTGGGATTGTATTAGATACAGTGTCACTTAAACGGGTGTCCATGACCGTGGTTGCCGTGCGACTGAACGTGCGATGGTGTCATATTCGCGTTCTGACACCTCAAAAGTAAGCATCGCGAGAATTGCTTTGAGCAGTTCCTTACTATTTATTTCAATGTCCCAAAGTATCAGATCCCAAACAGTTTTACTCAAATTATCATTTGGCAAGAAATCATTAATCAAAACAACTTATCGCAATTGTACAGTTAACAAAAGTATTTTTGACAAATAAGTACTTACGTAAGGGACACCAGTTTTTTTTATAATGCTAAAGATTCGTTTTGGAAATGAAACTACTGCGATAAGTTTTTTGGGAAGTGAAATTTGGTGAAAAATATTTTGACCAAAGGGCAGTACAGTAAAAATTAGACATCATAAATCAAGAATGAGATCAGTGGTGCGATTCTCTAACGTGCGCAGATCAACACACAAAACTGTCATTTTCGTGTTTACGACACAAGGACTCAACCCCCATTTTTAACCGACTTCAAAAAAAAAGGAGGTTCTCAATTCAGTTGTATTTTTTTTTATGTTTGTTACTTCAGAACTCCGTCATTTATAAACCGATTTTGAAGATTCTTTTTTTAGTCGGTAGGGTATAGCTTCAGTTTGGTTCCATTGTAGTCAAAGTCGAGTTATGATGAGAGGATCTATGAGGAATCGAGGGAACTCTTCAAATATTATAGGCAAGCATATAGCAATTTTAGTATTTTCTGTAATAACTTAAGCAGTTGCGTTCCAAAAGCATTATTTGACTGTTGATGAAGACCATAGATAATCACCGGAACTCCTAAATGTTGAGTATTTCACGGTTGGTGATTAAATTGCTGTATAAAGTTCTGAAGCAACTTATGTACATGAAAATTCATGTAGTAAAATTGAAGAACCAAGAGAACTCCTCAACGATTGACATCCTTGCACCGTGGATAGTAACAGTTTGTAAATGGTGATGAGCAATTGGCATTATGCTATTGTTACTTGATGTAGTAAATGTATGTCGTTAAATCATATGATAATAAATAAAATGTGGAAAAAAAACGTACTTTTCAAAGGCTATTTGAAGTCGGTTTTTTTTATTTTATAAATTATATGATTATTTTCTGGACGATGCCTCAATCAAACATTCAATTCAGTTTATAATAGCCTGTCAAGGCAGTCTTGTTGCCATAAGAAAACACATACATTGTATTGTAAAAGCATTAAAACCGATCAAATCAAATGCAAGAATACAATAATATATTTAATAAATGACATGGCTTAACCTCTGATCTCTTGAGTAACAGATCGACGGAGCCGACAATACGTGACGTCAGTGCTTTCACCGGATCAAACCCGCGACCTTTCGAGATAGCTAGCGAACACAATTGCGTTTCCATTGTGATCCAAACTTAACTTAATTTAGGCTCAATTAAAAAAAAACGAGGACTTCTTCCGCATAGCCATAGCATTAAGCTTACGATATAAAAGAAATTCGGCATGAAAAATGTTAAATACGTACTTCTGCGGACTTCAAAATTATGTCAGAAAGAATAATTTTAAGAGGACTGTGAACCAACGGCAAAAATCACCCTTTTCATACAAAAGGCGATAACGATTTCCACCCCTTAAGTGTTAACCGATTTTGACCAACTTTTGATAGGATGTCAGTCAGAACAAAATCTATGTCTATACGTTTTGTTGAATATTGATTAAAGATCAACAAATTCAAATAATCGCCGAAATTTGTTTTCTACCTATCAAAA
Source organism: Tortricodes alternella (assembly GCA_947859335.1). Taxonomy (NCBI): domain Eukaryota; kingdom Metazoa; phylum Arthropoda; class Insecta; order Lepidoptera; family Tortricidae; genus Tortricodes; species Tortricodes alternella. Next base: position 19,159,199 of record OX401969.1, read on the forward strand.
TACTGAATCAAGAAACAACAATAAAAATGTATTTATTGATTATAGTGAAAAAAAAAAAAAAAACGTATTTATAAACATAGATTTTGTTCTGACTGACTAACTATCAAAAATTGGTGAACATCGGTTAACATTTAAGGGGTGGAAATCGTTATCAGCTTTTGTATGAAAAGCCGTAGGTTCACACTCCCCTTAACCGTGAAATAGAAATAAACATTCGCGTTTTATTATTTTTAACAGCTATAACTTTCGAATGTATCGCTGTTGTGTGATTTGATTAGCATTTTAAACTACTATAAAACACTTAATTCATTGCCACTGAGTATATTAGAACAATGGACACAATCTTCAAACTGGTTATGATAATCCGCTCAAGTCTCACTAATTGGACTAACGGACTAACAAACACAATTATGTACAACTATGTCGTTGCATGTCATGTTGTTTGTTACATGGTTTTAGCTTTCCGTTTTAAAATCCGTATTTTGCTTTGAATGCGTTGACGTCTTTATTTAGTTCGGTACGGTAAACTTTCAAGGGCTTCGACCGCTTGTTTTCATCGTATTTTTTGGATCGTTTGTATAACGGTTTTTTTCGTAAATATCCAAAATAAAACAGTAAAGCAAACCGAGGTTGTACCGTTCTTATACAAATATTACAGCTCTACCAATTCTGAAAGTAATATGATACTGACGCCACATCCACTTTCACGTTCGCAAGGACCAATGAAATTTATTAGTTTCAATAATTTATTTGTTTTGTGTCATATCTAAACCTGACTTGAGAGACTTCATAGTGACACAAACTATAATTTATTTATTTATAAGTCTTGATAATTATGATATGTATTTCATTGAATTATAAATTGTCAAAATTGTGATTTGAAAAGATGACTTTCTGTTGAGCTTTTGCAGCAATTTTTTTTCTGTAATGGTGGTCTTGTCCAAAGCGCTGGTAGATTCAACCTATTTTAAATCATGTAACGAAAAGAGCCCGCAATTGGCCAATTTGCTAAATAAATGTTTTGAATTTTGAAGTACTTTTTTCGAGTTATTTTCTTATACTTCTAGACGACCGATATATGATATTATTTTCACGATTAATATTACCAGTAAAATTTCATTTTACACCTGCGCGTAGCTAAGTTTCCAGGTAACAGTAAAAGTTCCAGGGACTTTGTTGGCTGAGAGGAAATGGAGTTTTTACGTCAGTTCGTAACTTCAGTTAAGTGTTTTTGCTAGTTAATTTCTTAGAGTACTCTACTATGTAACGGAAACCTGTAAGTAAATTGCAATGTTATGAGCGCTTAGTGTCAATCTGCGAACATGAACTGGTTGTAAAGATAAATGGTTGGTAGGACGGTGTCTCTTTCAATATTTTTGCAACTATGAAGGATAATCCATCATCATCATTATGGTTTGTAATGTACATACATAGATTATAGAAAAATGATGGCGTTAAAGGATAGAGAATTATAAAATTTACATTTTTATGAGCACATCGTAGTTTAAGAGTAGTTTGAACCTACGGCTTTCCATACACAAGGCAATAACGATTTCCACCTCTTAAGACTTAAATGATAACCGATGTTGACAAATTTTTGATAGGTTTTCAGTCAGAACAAAATCTAGATTTTAGATCTAGACCAATGACAATACTTGTCTTATTTGGTAAACGAGTTTCTAACCTCAAAACGCACCTTTTTTGGCTAAAACGGCTCTTTCCTTGCAAATAATGGAACTGGAGATAATATTTTAGATTTCACTTTGTCAATTTTTAGACTAGATTTGCTTTATTTAGGATAAAACAGCTGTTTCACCCAAAAATTACACATTTTGAGGTTAGAAACTTGTTTACCAAGTAAGACAGGTATAGATCAATCCACCATACGTATGTATATTGTCTGGTAAGGTGACCTATCACGGCCAATCGACCACTAAATCGTAGTTTATTTTTTGAGTGTTGGTATATTTATGGTATATTCCACTGTCAAGTTTTGTCTAACGCTACTGAAGAGCCGCTGTGTCAAAACAAACCATTTAAAATCCTTTTCCAATGACGGTACAACAATATGGTCGCTGGCGCGAAAGGAATACCAATGATTTGTTTTGTTTACGCGGCGCGCGCGCAACGTCACACGCCGTGGGTGGAATACGCAGGGTGGTGTGTATTGTAGGCTAGGAGACAGCGTAAGGATTTAGTATATTTGTTGGTTAAGGCGCTGACAAGACCTAAATCGGCTTTAAAACAGTTTTTCAACAAAAACTATTTCATTGGGCAAAGCGAGAAAAATATATGTTCATATTCTTTATATTATTGAAAATATAACTATTAAAAAAAACGATTTGATGACATCGATACAATACAAAAAAATCGTGAAATTACGTCTGAAAACCTCTTTAAACAGTTCTGTGTCTTAATATTTTCTAGTTATGGGTCTATAATTAATAAGACTATTGCATCACGCCCATACTAAAAACGTGACTTATTTAAAATTTACGGTTGTGTCTTTACTTATTACTATAATTCATCCGTTTTTGATACAGATAACCACACAGTGCTTTTCGTTAACTCCGGTGCAAACAGACAGTGACCGATCACTCACGGTCATTCGCAGCTTGTTCGCAAGAGGTATCAGTTCTGCACTACGGGTTTTACATAAGCTCTGAGTCGCTCAACGTTTTTACGTGATATACCCAGAAATGAGGAAAGGCCTCGGGATTTGCAAATTGGACTGGCAGTGGGCAGTGCACCTAGCTTGAAGAACTGATGGCCGATGGAGCATACAGGTTCTCGCATGGATTCTACAGTCTCGATAACAGCAAGACTGTCGGCCTTCCACAAGAAGGAACGGTAGCTTGATTAAGGTCGCCGGAGTGCAAAAAGTAGGTGTGCTGTTCATTTGGAGTGACCGCTGTTCAGCAGTGGATGCTCTCGGCTTTAATGTAGTAACTGCAAAATAATACACTAAGTCGCCTGATTCAACGCCAGCTCCTATACTATCTGCGCAAACGCATATTGATTACCAATGGCTGTTATAATTAATATATTATTCGGCTCGCGGCTGAGGTCGGCTGCACAATGGATAAGCTTGTTTGTATGTTGCTAACTGCTCACTGGGAATTGTAATCAATTGTTATCGAAAGCTGCATTCAAATCATCATGAACTCTTCCAACTGTAGAAATTACTGGTATTAACCAGATATCTTCTCTAATGTGGATTTGGTAAATTTGATGCTTTAGACTTAGCTGCTTTGTTAGAATAAGAAAGAAAAAAAGCGCCTACTTTGGGACTAGATCGTGTCGTGATCTTGGAGACTCCAAGATTATTTAATTATTCTCAACCAAGATGTCTCAGTTAACATCATGCTAAAATTCATAGTTTCGTGGATCCCAAATTTATATTGAATTCTTCAATCAACAACAAACTTATGGAAATATTTTATAATTAAAAAGATTGAATACCCCATAATTACCGCATTAATAGTATAGTGGGCGTACAGGTGTGGTCATTCAAGCAATATTTATTGACGAGTGTCGGAGAATCTGCCACCCACTCCAATAGAAACTGGACACCCTCCAAGGCGAGTATTGCACAATACGATCAGATTGTAAACATGGCGTTCGGAGCTTTACTGGTTCTTTCGACTCGGCTATTTGAAACTTGTTATGAGGCATTTGATAATGAAAATACTATAAGTAATATAAGACAAGAACGTGTTAATAAATATACACGGTCATAGCTGTCATATGTAGCGATGAGCCCTCATAACCCTGGCATGCCGGTGGTGGCACGGCTCTCGTGAAATGGCCTGTACCATTAACATGAGTTTATGGAAACCGTTATTGTTATAGAAAACTATCGCTCGGTCCCTTTTACTTGTATCGTCCTCAAGCAGTATTTCCGATAGATTTTGATAACGAGAACGGTTTGTATAAACTCTAATGGTACTGGTGGCAGGTTCAGGTGAGGGAATACTCCGTAAAGAAACTTGCACTTTCGAGGAACGGAATGTGTAACTATGATCCAATTGGTTTGGTTCCATTGTCACAATGGTTATGAGGCTCTGTATAGCAAATCTAGAGAAACCCAACTTACCCTGTGATAATTACCACAGAATGAATAATAGTAGGTGCAAGTAATTAAAATACCACCCTGCTCAATTATGACGTGGTCGAGTAAAATCATTGTTCAATTGAAATACCGAAAGATGTTTGTACGAATTTTCATATTGGAGATTTTGTTTCCTGTCAAGGCCTTTAAATTGTCACAAATCAAGCTTAATCCTTAAGTCAGATTATTAAGTCAGTCATAGTTTAGTCCCAATCTTCGCTTCTTCCGTATTAGCATCACAAATATTTTTAATAACCAGCAAAATAGAACTTAATTCTGATACTTTGCTAGAAATCAGTCAGATTTTAGTTTCTAATAAAAAACGAGAAAAGGATATTTGTAACTGAATTTCGTTTACTTCAGCTAATATAAAAAAAACTAAATTAAAAACTATATGCAAAATCCTGAAATTTTGCAGTAAATGGCATTCAGCGAAAATGAAAATTCGGTCAAGTATATTTTTAGGTCAAATGAGAGACTGCAACAGAACATGTCTCATAGTACGAATAGAAACTCCGAATTGCATAACATTACCGTTGTGATATGTCTTGAAGGGAAAGAGAAGAGAGTGCTAGGAGGATGACGATGAATTAAGAGGAGTGTGAACCTACGGTTTTGACTAAATTTTGATAGGTTGTCAGACAGAACAAAATCTAGGTCTATACGTTTTGCTTTTTTCACTATAATCAATAAATTCAGTTTTATTGCTGCTTCAGTATTCTCATGCAAAACTAATTTCGGCGATTATTTGACTATGTTCGTCTTTAATCAGAATTAAAAAAAAACGTTTTGATTTGGTTCTGACCGACAACCTATCAAAAATTGATCTAAATCGGTTAACGTTTAAGGGGTAGAATGGAAATCATTATCACCTTTTGTAAGAAAAAGGTGATTTTTGCCGTTGGGTCACGCGTTAAGACTACAGACATTGTCTGGGGAATCCAGTTTGGAAGCAAATTGTGTGTTTTGCTTTCTTTAACGTCATCGAATAAAAACTAAGCAATTACTTAGCACCAAAGACTTACCACTCACTTTTACCACAGCCTAAGCGTGTGCCGAGCAGGTGTCTTAATTGATCGCCCGATTGCCAATCAGGACACCTGTTTGACATTAGTATGTTAGAACGCGCGTTCGTACAAACAAAGTTCGCGCGAACTAGCGACCATCGCGCAATCGCGTTCTGTTAGGACAACACCTTATGATTTCTCAATACAAATACACACGTATATGGCTCAAGCCGCGATTTTTCTTTGCTAAGATAAATTTTCAAGATCTTCGGTACAGCTGAACTGAAGCTTAATACGGATTCAAAGTCAAACTATCTTTATTCAATTTAGGCTTTTACCAGCTCTTATGAAGGTCGGAAAAAATCCTCTACTAAGAAGAGCAGGCAAGAAACTCGGTGAGGTATCATTTTTTCAAATCAGTACACATATAAGTCAACAATGATGTCAGTTTTATACAAATCTAAGTATATACCACAGCAGGTACGCTCATCGAGACCCAGGGATCGCTGGTGCAGGTCAGGATTGAACCCAAACGTCCCTGTCCATGATGTAGTCTTTAACTGAGTAATATGCCCTAGAAATAAGAATTTGCTTTACAGTAGCTTTGAACATTGTGTCTGTTTGTTCTATAATGTTTTTAGGTATTTTATTGTAAAAACGTGTACAATTTCCTAGAAATGATTTTTTAGCTTTAGCCAGTATATAAGTTGGTACTTTAATCTTTCCGGTATTTTTAGTAGCCTTTGGCTTATCTACATTTGTAGGAAAATTGTATAATTTTGTATGACATACATTATTATTTCAAATACGATTGTTATTGTGTATGCTAATTTAACCTCTTCCGTAAAAAAACCTGCATGTTTTAGTATGTTACTGGGGCCAATTCGAAAGTATGTTCTCTAAATTTAAAAGTAACTAAACATGAAATAAGAAACGACAAACTCGATATTGATAGCTTGGTGCTATACACAATTGAGTTTGACGCTTCTTATTTTAAGTTTAGAAATATTTTTTGAAATTGGAATTGTAACCACTGTAACTGTATGTTACGGTGTGTTTTAAAACCCTCGATTCACCCACAGTGGGATTTCAAATTCTCAGTGAGCGGAACAGCCATGTCAAATTTCAAGTACTGAAGAGTATTTTCGTTTTGTAAATTATATGATGAGGCTGTGGTATTCGGCATATATTAAGATCTTTCAGGATGCTCTAGACGTATTATCGATATAGGATAATGTGGACATCATCGCGCTAGGAATGGGATATGTCGTGAGCAGAGACGGATGGCGTCGACCCGTAACGGGGCTCTGACGATGCGTGTCAATTGTACTGGTTTAAGGCGGCGGTCTCTCTGTCACGATTGAGTGCATAAACTTACGTTTTCGAGGACCAAATTTCCATTTTCTTTTTTTAATGGATAACAAAAATCCTTGAAGTGGTTGTCTTAATTAGTTTTTTTTTTATTATATAGTATAGTAACTTTTCTTAATTATCCTAGTTTATTTTAAGTGATAATGTGATTTATGGTTTATTTTTGTTATTTATTTGAATGCATTTGTTATCTAAATTAATTGATTTCTTTGTTTACTTCCGTCTGTGAATACACAAAATGCTTATTGTTGCATGAAATAAATAAATAATAGGGATGAGTTAATAACTGTGGTATATTGTTAATAATGATGTGGTAGGATTTTGGATTGCTTTCTATATCTTGACTATTTCGATGGCGTAGTGGTATGGACGAGGTGGGTCATGGATGTTTAGTATTGTTATATAGATATATGTTTATCTTTATAGGTACCTACTAGCGGCCCCGCTACATTACCATACAAATGTTAAACCCCTTTTAATCCCTTCAGGGATGGAATTCCGAAGAATTCAATCTCAGTACGTACTTACACCCTAAAAGAGATAACTTGCAAAGATTCACTTTTCTAAGTTATATGGTTCTGGAAATTCGTTGATACGTTAGTCAGTCAGTCAATGGCATTTGGCGTTTATATACCTATATAGATTAGTGTCGTTGTCTAGTACACATTGTACCAAATCCTGGTTTGGGTCTAGATCAGTGTGTTTTAATGTCCAACTAATTATTATTATTGCTTTATTTATTAATCATTGATTTTTTTAAACCTTCTGCAATGCTTATTCGGTTATGTCAATTGTTTTGTAGTCAGCCTTTAATCCTGTCATGAGTCTAGTTTCAAATTTACTACTCTGACCAGAGATTATAATCATACACAACCATCCTATTGTACATCCCACCGCTGCCATAAATACATTTTGAGATAGTGAATAGTGGTGTGTTATAATTTCACCCGCGCTTTTGTCGCATCAATGGAACCGCCTTCTAACCTGTCACATTATCATAGTAATGGTTAGAGTCAACTCGTTCTAAACTAGTGTCGGGTCCAGCGTTCGACGGCGGCAGTAAACACAGGCCCACGGGTTTAGGGGTCAACCAGAACGATCAAAAATATAATTTTAAAAAATGACAGTTTCCGCCGGCCATATATCTATTTTTAATGACGTCATACGCAAGCATTAGCGATGTTAATACTTTCATTTTATAACCTATGAAACCACCAGTAGGCTTCGAATTGAGTGTCCAGCTATGAGTACCTATGAGTGAACTAATCTTGATTTTATTAAAGCTTTTGTATTCCCTTGTGTACATATATGTATGTGTATGTATACGGAACCACTCTTAAGCTAAGTTAGTCGAACAGACGGATTCGGAGTCGTTTGTATGATAATAAGTTGCCTTGGCGCCGTCTTTCGAGCCCAAAATTATTTTTATTTCTAACACATAACATTTATTTATGTAAATCTCCTAACATATGTGTTTTGCTTAAGTTGTTGTGGTAATAAATTGTGGATCTCGTTTTAGTGCAGGTTTATTTTTAAACTAACTAGGATGCACGAATAATGGTAAATAGTAGTATAGCTGAATCGGTTTGAGGAAGTATTTGCATATGTGTGAGTAGATGTGGAAAAGTATAAATGTGTGCGTATTTTTGTCTGTGTTTTAAATATGGAATACTAATCGAACACAAAACTACTACAGCCACAAAGGCATTCTTCAATGTGATTTATTTATTTTATTTATTTCAGAGTTTAATAAAATGTAATTTTACATGTCAAGTTCAGATTTCGATTATATTTAACATTCGTTTTTTATTTCTTAATCATAGTTACAGACTAAATTAAATTAGTGCAGTTAATAACATTATTTATAAATGTTGATATGACTTAATGTTTTAGGAATTCGCGCACAGAATAAAGTGCGAGTCAAATCAATTTTGCCTTTAACTTTCTAACAAAGGAAGCAAAACTGGGACTGTCCTTTATGTCACTTGGTATTTTGTTGTAAATTTTTGGGCCAATTACGTGTAAGCATTTTTTTGCTTTGGCGAGCCGCGTAAAGGGTACTTTGAGGTCGTTACGCCGCCGTATTCTGGAGGCGTGGGCATCAGCCAGCGTCGGGAACTGTTCAAGATTGCACCTTACATGCTTGGCTACCTCAAGAATGAGTATGCTTGGCAGAGTGAGAACTTTCGTTTGCTTGAACAATTCCCTCGCTGGGGGATTCAGCAATACTAAGTATTAAAAAACTTGGTAACAAACTAGGTATAGCTTCAACTGTATAAAAAAGTACCTCTTTTAAAACGGTAGTTGATTAGCCTTGCTTGCTAAGAATGAACTCAGTAACGTGTAATTTTTTTTTATTCAGAGTATAGAGACACATTTTTAAACCTTTCTTAACAAATGCTTCTACAAATAAACATCTAGTAGAATGAAAATGAAAATGAAAATGTTTATTTTGCAAGTAGGCCACATGTTGCTCTTTCACATGTCTCAAGCTATCAGCGCTTCGAAAGGTGACATCTGCTGAGAAGAAACGCCGCAAGAAACTCAGCAGTGGTCTTTTTTCAACTTTGACTTTAGAGTTTTATCTAACTAAAACGAACACATAAAAAGTGCAACAAACAAACATAATGGCTACAAATTAATTCTAATAAATAACTAATAAAGGAGATGTATAGTCTCCGCGTCTGGACAAGTCAAGTGACTTAGAGATGTATAAAGCCTCTAAGGGTCGTAATAATAAAAATAATAATTGAAACAAAGAAACATCTAAATTGATTAATCTAGGTTAAATGGAGATGCAGACAGTCTCCGCGGTCAAGTATAAACATGGAGATGGTCCTGAAATATAAAAAAAGCCCTTTGAAATATAACTACTATTAATTAATTAAAGGACCTAAAGAAAAGGAACTAAATTAATATATAAAATAATCTTAAATATGTAAATGTTACTAAATACAATCAACCGGTCAGTATAATGTTAGTAGCTACCGAAACCGCCTAACTAAAGCGAAGATAATTCGCATATACCCGAAAGACACGATCAAGTAATTTCAGCAAAACAAATAAACGTCATTATCAGAGAAATTGCCATATTAGTAGCATATTAGAGTGCCTAACCCCCAACTCTAACAGTTAATCTAAGCACGAACGCCCTACTTCCTAATTGGAGCACTATTCATAATATCCACATAATATCTTAATGCAACAGAGAAATCTCCTTTATTCAGCTCTCTGTATAAAGAGAACTTCAACAGTAAAGATATCCCAGGATATTGTTATACAAAGTGGGCCATACGTTTTTGCACTTTTAGAAACATGATAGAGGCAAAACTACAAATGCTATTTTATTAGGTATTTATAAAAGTAATTAGTATAAAATCGTTTAAATCAGTCCGTCAATCGTTTTGTTGCTGGCACTCCTGCAACCGACTACACAATTGTATGAAAGAAAAGATGCTGAAAATCAGTACTTTTGGTACGTAACCGCGTAATATTCGTTTTTGAACCAGTTTCTTTAAACTTATTGACCACAACTTTGATTAAATTGATGGTGGTTCACTAACTTATACGGCGTAACCATATTCAATCCTAAAAAAGCATCGCATAGCGCATAGCGCGTAAGGCTGGTTTCTTTGAAAAATATTTAAAACAATAACCACGTTACTTTCCTGTGAAACGGTCAATCGTATTCAATAATTTACAAAATGGCGTTTAATTTCCCGCACAATTAATAGTTTAGAAAAAATCTGTGTTGCTATTTGCAAAAACTTATGGCCCATCCTGTATATTGGACATTGTATTGGATATTGTTTGTTGTTGGGCGACGACCCGATTTTAACCGGGATATTGGGTGGGTATTGCCACCAGCGTGGAAGTCCGTTGTCCCAGCGATTCGAAATACTGGATGTGTCGACATTCCTGTGGACGCTGTGAGCTCGGCATGTTTGCTGCCGTTCACCACCAACGAAGAGCCGCAGCTTGGTGCAGCCCCTCGCAGCCCCCGGGCCCTCAGCTCAGGCGCTACTTAATCCCTCAACCCCTGAAGAAGGACTCCATACGAGTTCGAAACATGTCGGATTATTTCCGGCAATAAATCGTGAGTAAAGCGGTGCTTATTTCTACTCTTAATATTGTTATCCTTACTAATTATTAAAACAAAATTTGTTTTTCTGTTTGTTTATCTCTCACTCTCTCACTTTTATGCGCACGGCGACAGTTGGAGGGCCAGTACCATTACCATGAGTTTACGCAAACCGTTCTCGTTATCAAAAACGATCGCTCGGTCCCTTTTACTTGTATCGGCAACAAGCAGTTCTTCCCATAGATTTCGATAACGAGAACGGTTAGCGTAAACTCATGGTAAGGGTACAGAGGCAAGCGATAAATGAATTCCAGGAGGACAACAGTCTGTAGGTATCGGCGCCATAAGCCTGCCCCTACTGTCCTCCATACTCTGTTAGCAAAACGACGTAACGAAATTATACAAATTACTGCATAGAATTTTACGAGTTCCCTTATTGCTTCGTGAGGGAAATCCAGGATCGGCAATGGCCGCGGATGGCTTCGGATGGCTTTATTATGAACGTGTTTTCTCCCAACTTTGGATATTAAACGCATAAACCTCACTTAATAACTTTAGGTATCGTTTATTCAGGGAAAGCAGGGCGACGGAGTTTTGAAGGCATAAAAAAAGCAGGCGACTGTGTTTACCAAGACAATTGAAGAATATCTTAAACCATGCCGTCGTACGGCTCATAGGCATACGAAAATTGAAAGGTTCGGGAAAGCCATAGGTCCCGTACCGCGCCTGTGTGGTCACCACCTAAGTGCCAAGACCAGTTGCTGTTGCATGCAATATCGTCAATATAACAAACTACTTTAGAAACATCTCCAATTTTAATCGCTTATAATGACAATTTCCCTCTAAATAATTTTCAGCGATTTCCTTCAATTTCCCCTCGGAATATTTTATTTCCGAAAGCCACGTTTTTAGAGAAAAACAGAATATTCTAAGCCACTTTTACGAAAGGGTTCCGTTTGATCATCGGCTTTGTCCCGGTATGAAAGGTCGCGGGCCCGGGATACCTTTAAGCGACTTACCGACTTATCCTTTGTTTTGAGATCTAAGTGATTTGCAAATGTACATTAAGTTACCGTAATGCTTAGGGAGGTGCGGGGTGTAATAACCGACTTTTGAGCATGCTTGCGAGTTCAAAGGGGGCATGTATCCACTTAAGTGGGATTGCGGCACACTATTCTATAACATGGTCATAGTTAGGGAGCTGGGTGCCATTTTGTTATATGATTTGTTCGTCTTTCATATTGATAGGGATGAAAGTTTATGTCAATACAAATCGATTTGGCCCAGTAAATGAAAGTCGTATGTCCCTGCGTTTTAGAATTAGAACTTTAAAATATCGTACATAAAATATCAGCGACCTAGACGTCTGCCAACTGTTTTTCTATTCTGCAAGTCCTAATGAATCGAATGGACGCAACGAGAACGACGAACAAATGATTTAGTATAGCTTTTTTTAAATTACATTTTTGCAACTACATCCCTTCATAAAACAGTGCCCTGCATAGACATGCACTCTTCGATGTTCACCGTTTTGAGGATGATTTTGACCATCATCAGTCCAAGAGGCAGACACGAACAAATGATTTAGCACACCTTTTTTTTTAATTTTTGGAACGCTATCAATTGAAAACGCAGTGCTACCATGGTGGCAGACGATTTCTCTGTGGTTCTTTACATTGTCATTAATCGAACAATTCAGATCTGCCAAGCAAACAAATCATATAGAAATTTTGGCACCCAGCTCCCTAGCTATCAGCTTAAGAGCATGTATTCTAGAAGTGGGCTGGGTGCACACGGAAACATTTTTTTTTAAAGTAAAAGATAACGGTTGCAGCGGCAATGGCTCAGTGACTCCTTTAGGGTTGTTGATGCTGATGGGCAGCGGTGATCACTGGTGATGCGAGTCACCAGGTGACTCGCATCCTCGTTTGCCTTCCATCATATAAAAAGAAGCGGGTAGGGCTGTGTTGGGGTACACGGCCGTTGGTTTAACGTGAAACGTCTATCTTATAAGACTGTTCAGTTGAGGTTGGTTGTGGTCGGGGTTCTTTGAACTCTTCTCTTTTTAGCCTCTTCCCGTTGTCTCTGACGCATAATGATGCGTCTAGGAGGCGCCATGGCCAAAGTGTTATCGATTTTCTGTAATATTTTAGTTAAATATTATATAAATTTAATTAAGTGTATTAAAAAGAGTCACGAATTCCAACGCGACCACTTTCGCCTTAATCTACACACATAGCGCAAACTGAAATTTTATTTTAAACTCCGCAATGCCCTAGGCGGCACTGGCACCAGCTATCGGCATGAATCAAGAGGATCTGAGTAATGCATAGTTTGCTCTACTCAATGATGTATTTTATTAAATAAATTTCGTGTCACACGTATTTACAGAGATGCAGCCCTCGCCGAGGCACCATGCTTTCGTTGCATGCGGTTATAGCAAGTTACCCCCTACTACCGAAACTGACCGTCATAAACACTAGTATGACTAGTCTAGTGGTTCAAGAAACGGGCCCCTAGTATCTACAAGGCGTTTTTTATCCATATTTAATGCGCAGGTTAAATAATAGTCCTTCTACAAGTTGAGTTGCCACAAAGCTCTATCAAAGATTCATTGTGATCTTACAACCCTGGTAAAGTTACCAACTAAAATCTTCCAAACCAATCTCAGCCCCAAGGGCCCCAACTTTTAATTACAACGGTCAGTTCCGGTAAAAATTAAACCGCCTTAATCAAGTTTCACTGTGTACACTCGGGTAAATTTTAATTAATCCGGGTGTTGACTTTGAGTCATTACTTGAAGGGACACGGGAATGACTCGCAAGTTTCAGGATTCACAAAACCCTCTTAATATAAGTTTCTGGATCGATTTTAATGAGACAGTAATGACTGTCGAACAATGAACTAATTGAACTAAATTCTTGATTCTGCAAAAACGTTTCTTTAGCGTCAAAAATAAGACAAATGAAAGTTATTAACTGAACTAGCGACGCGCCCTGGCACGGGTGTTTATTTCACATTCTCTCTGATGGAATTCTCTGCATGATCTGTTTAGTAATTAAGAAAGATTTCACTGTTTTTACAGTTGATGTACTTTCGCTTGACCGCAGTCTCCCCTGATGGAAAGTGATAACGCGGCCGAAGGGAATGAGATTGCCCAGAAAATGTATACTTACTATCAATAGAAGATCAAATCATGTATTCAACATTGCCTAAACGATATCGCAAAACATTTTGCTACGATATGTTAGCTCTCTATCTATCGCTTGAGCAATGTGTAATAGGGGCCAGACATGGGGATAAGTTAAAACCGTTTATCTCTCTGACTATCTCTTTCGTCGGCACTAGTGTGAGAGACGCACTGAGAGATAGGACAGTTTAACCCTTGTGTCAGCCTTGCTAGACCCGCAGGTGATATTGTAACCAACAACATTACATACCTAGTACGTTTATAGCTTTTTAATATAAAGTTCACGTATCATAGCTGCCTGCAACTCGGTAATGACTTCACTGACGCGATGGCAATGACAATCGCTGAGTTTACAACGTCACGTCCGCGTCCCCTCCGCGTTCGGCGCGACTTTCCGTCGTAAAAGTTATCATTACCAGTAACCTACCTTAGTAACATGTGAGCAAATACAGGGTGGGCCATAAGTTTTTGCAAATAGCAACACAGACTTTCTTCGAAACGATTAATGTGCGGTACAAAGGACGATGGAAAATTAAACGCCATTTTGTACATTTTTGACTACGATGGACCATTTCACTGGAAAGCAACGTGATTATTGTGTTAAACACTTTTGAAAAAACCAGTCTTATTTGAAAATAAATAACATTTTTGTAAATTATAGACATGTGATTGCTTTGACTTGTTTGATGTTAGCGAACAGCTTTGCAAGCGCTGTCCGAAATAAGTCGCTTGCTTGATATTAGAAATATTTTTTTTATTTCTTGCCCCCCTTTTTCAACCGACTTCAAAAAAGGAGGAGGTTCTCTATTTGGTCCCATTTTTAAAATGTTTATTACCTCAGAACTCAGTTACTTAAAAACCAAAATGGAAAAAAAAAATTTTAGGTTTGGTCCCGCTGTGTCAAAATCGAGGTGTGATTTTATATTATAGGCACGCATATAGCAATTTTAGTATTTTCTGTAATTACTCAATTAGTTACGTTTCAAAAGCATTATTTGGTGAAGTGGAACTGTTGATGAAGACCATAGATGATCACCGGAACTCCAAAATTTTGAGTATTTCACGGTTGGCGATTAAATTGCTGAATAAAGTTCTGAAGCAACTTATGTTAATGAAAAGCCATGTCGTAAAATAGAACCGGTCATGAAGAACCAGGAGAACTCCTCAACGATTGACATCCTTGCACCGTGGATAGCAACAGTTTGTAAATGGTGATGAGCAATTGGCATTATGCTATTGTTACTTGATGTCGTAAAAATATGTCGAAATAATTTAACTGTTCAAAGGCTATATGAAGTCGTTTTTTTTTTTATTATAGTCTTGTTCAGTATATAGTTTTATGATCTGTTTATATCTAGGGTCGAAAGATCGTGAGGAAACCTGCACTGCGAAGTTAATCAACGTTGTGTGAAGTCTGGAATCCGCACTGGGCCCGCGTGGGGACTACTGCCCAGTCTCTAACTTGTCCAGACGCGGAGACTATACATCTCCCTTATTAGTTATTTATTATAATTAATTTTTACCTATTAGGATTGTTTGCTGCTCGTTTCATGTGTTAGTTTTAGTTAAAACTCTAATGTAAAAGTTGAAAAAAAAAAGACTTACTGCTGAGTTTCTTGCGGCGTTTCTTCTCAGCAGATGTCACCTTTCGAAGCGCTGGTGGATTCAGACATGTGAAAGAGCCCATGTGGCCTACTTGCAAAATAAATATTGTCATTTTCATTTTCATTTTCATTTTCTCTCACTATGAAAGGTATGTGCCCACCATTGGGACGTGGATAGGCCGATGTGATGAATCAGAAGTTTTATTGTAAAGCACTGACGAAACAAAACGACGTATTGTATAGTTTAGCTATAGAATAATAGACCTTATTTGCTAGTAGGTACGAGTATGTACAACACTAAGAGAACTGTATGACATTGTTATGTTTTTTAGATTAAATAACAGGAGGCATTATAAATAGCTTTATCTCTTTCAAAGCTCAAATAACTCCATCCTTGTTTTGCACACAAAACAACAGTTGTACAATTCGTCCACTCAAATAGTGGGCAGTACATGCACACGCTATTATGGAAGCTACATGTTTAAAAATAAATAAGTATATTATTTAATCACTAACTGTGCCTGCGACTTTGTTCGTGTGAGCTTGGGATAAAAATTATCCTATGTGTTGTTGTGTGCTATGGTATAAGCTATCTCCATTGCAAAGTTCTTCCAAATCCGTCCAGCCGTTGCATCGTGAAGGACTAACAAACATATAAAGTCAAACAAACGCGCACACACTCCCAAGCTTTCGCATTTATAAAATTAGTGTGATTTAGTATCACTACCTCATTTCTTTTATAAATTAAAATAATGAAACTGCGGAATATCAAAATACATATATTAGTCATCTGAATACTCCAAATGACTTTGTGTGTTTATTACAATAGTTTGAGATCAATGTGTGCACGGTAATATTTATTATCTTCTTTAATGTATTCTTTAATTCTCCTGAATCCAATGCAGCAAAATAACCATTCAGCGCAACGTACCAATGTACACTGCGGGTGTATACATTTTTGCAGTTGCCAACGCCGCTTTCGTCTCGAGATGACAGCTTCCTTGTGGCGGTATCAAAGCGTGCCCACTGTTTGAGCGGACGAACGGTACCACCACTTACGCAACCATGTCGAATATGTATTTATATATAGGTCACACTACTGTAGCAAAGACATCTGTTTTATCCAACTGATAACTGCCGGCCTTGATTCTCATCCTGTCACACACGCCGCTCTTATCACACCGAAATAAAAACCAAAATCTACAAAAACAACCGCAAATGTAAATTGGTTATTATACACGTGCTGGCAGGCTGAAGCCACGAGGAGCCAAATAAAAAGCGAAATTCGATTTTAAGACGTGCTAATAATGCTTATTATTGCTTGGATAGTATCAAATAAAATAAAAAAATATTATTTTGGACCGTATTTAATTGGTTTTGTGGTGGTTTTTGTTTGTGTTTTCGAAGTAAACAAGTTTTCGCGAATGGCGCTTCCGCATGCGAATCTCTCATATTATAAATTGTTAATTAGTGGCATAAACAATAGTTATATGACCTAATTATGACTAATTAAAAACACATTTCGTTGATAAATTTATCGCGCATGCGTTACTAGATGTAATTTCATAGCGAGGATAATTTTCTAGGAAATGTTTCAACAG
Organism: Tortricodes alternella; assembly: GCA_947859335.1. Taxonomy (NCBI): domain Eukaryota; kingdom Metazoa; phylum Arthropoda; class Insecta; order Lepidoptera; family Tortricidae; genus Tortricodes; species Tortricodes alternella. The sequence continues at coordinate 19,176,164 of OX401969.1, forward strand.
ACATACAGACAGTTGCAGATGTTTTCAGAATTTTCGGAAAAATCATAAAAAAAAAATAACATTACCTTGTGGGTACGGAACCCTAAAATGTTTAAAAATGGCTTTTGACAATAGGGTAACCATTTAGAACATAGTACCTACGAAATAAGACAAAAAATTACTTTCGCAAGCTCCTATCTCCGTGCAATCGTCGAGTGTGATATGAGCTTGCAAAGGTTATTTCGTTTAACTATATTTTTTTTGTGATGTAATTACAAATTTACGGTTTTCGGACTTTACTTGTGCCGTAAGACACTGCTTTTTTCCCAAATTTCATGATTCTAGCTCAACGGGAAGTCCCCTATAGGTCTTGATTCCCTTTGGATTCCCTTGAAAGTATCAAAATATGAGACTTAAACGGTCGTATCTTTTGATTGCGTTGACTTAGAAGGTTGATTATTTTTACAGCTTCAAGAGATTGCAGACCTGAGTATTTGATATTAATTTCATTTTGATACCTCTACGTGTTCCTGAGAAAAAGGTCTTGACACACAGACAGACAGACAGACAGACAGAAAAACAAGTAATCCTATAAGGGTTCCTTTTTTCGACCTCAAAAAGAAAAACTAGAATTAATTCTGCCAGGCTCGTGCCTATGGAAATAGCAGTCGGTGACTTCAAATAGGTATTATAGGATTTTATGGAGAGTCACCGACTGCTATTTCCATATCGACCCCACAACACTGGCAGAATCAATTTCTTGTTTATTTCTTTTTGAGGTTATGTAGTCGGGTTTTTTTGTGATAATGAATAAATTTTTTGTATCATTAAAACTGTTGCGATGTTGTTGACAAAGACTTACTGATCAGTTTCTTGCAGGGCTTTTTCTCAGCACTTCAGCAGACGTTCTCTTTTAAACACGTGAAAGCGCCCGTGTGTCGTACTTGCGAAATAAATATGTTAATTTTTAGGGTTCCGTACCCAAAGGGTAAAACGGGACCCCACTGCTAAGAGTCCGCTGTCCGTCCTTCCGTCTGTCTGCCACCAGGCCGTATCTCATGAACCGTGATAGTTAGACAGTTGAAATTTTCACAGATGATGTATTTCTGTGGCCGCTATAACAACACATACAAAAAAACCGAATAAAATAAATATTTAAGGGGGCTCTTATACAACAAACGTGATTATTTTGCTCGTTTTTGTTCGATATTGATAACGGCGACAGCGACAGGTATATAATTATATGTTCATGTTATAAATAAATAATTACTTAAAGTAAAATAAAACAAATATTTAAGAGGGGCTCCCATTTAATTAACGTGTTTTTTTTTCCCTTGATTGTAGATAATGGTACGGTACGTGACCTCCGTACGTGAGTCCGACTCGCACTTGGCCGGTTTTTATTTTTATCACTTGTCTTACATGTGTGAAATCTGACAGTTTGTGCTCCGATCCCACACTAATAATAATAAACATATGCACTCTCACACATCTCCGGACAAGTGCAACAGACATTCATCGTTATTGTTCATGTGTATGGCTGATTTATTGCCATCAGCATTATAATATTCGTGTTTGCCACTTCAGTTTTAAATAAACATGAGTTTATTATTAAGTAGCTGCAGGATTAAAGTACCAATCTTAAAGTCTGTTCCAAGTATGGTCTATCTGGACGTTCTCACAAAAAGTGTACCTTTTAACTTGGAAATTGTATACTCTTTGTACTCAGAATAATGAGTACTATTGACTGTAATTGAAAAAAAAAACCGACCAGGTTTTTTATGTTAAAATCAATAATATATATTTTGCATGCAGGCCACAGGGGCTCTTTCACAAGTCTAAATCTACCAGCGCTTCGAAAGGTGACATCTGCTGAGAAGAGACGCCATTTTATCTTAAACTAACACATAAAAAGTCCAACAAACAAACCTAATGGGTACAAATTAATTATAATAAATAACTAATAAGGGTCAGGGTATAGTTTCCGAGTCTGGACAAGTTAAGTGACTTAGAGATGTACAAAGACTTTTCCTTCTATAAGTTCGCGGTAGAGGTGTGCTAACGGCGTAAAGTAGCACTACGCATATTGCCTAGAACCTCATAACCTAACCCATTATTGACCACGTCAAAACATGTTTCAAGATGATGCCTATAAAAAGCACATCCAACAAAGAAATATTGTCCAGCTCAATGTTTGCTTGCACTGTTATTAGCTGCAGTGTCGGTAAGCAATTGAATCATGACATATTAATGGATACTGGTAATAATAAAAGTCTATAATCAACCTCGAATCTTTGAATCGTCGAAGTCGTTGGATAGCTATTTAAAAACGATCATAAGTATGTAAAGACCTTTTTTTTGCGGGATCGTTGTCATTATTTCCGACCCGCTACAACCAAAACTGTTCAATTTAAAAATCTAAACAATACAAATATAAATACAAATACTGTTTATTGAACACCACATGAAACATAGGAAAATACAAAGATATAAGTAACACGGTGGAGAATACGCGGTCTTATCGCTAGGTAGCGATCTCTTCTAGAAAAACTCCGAAAGAAGAGATAGTAAGCGATACTAACAAAGGCAGGTGGTGAAAACTGTAATATAATATACTATGTAATATCTTAACTTCAGGCTTATATGCTGAAGTTAAAAGGAAAAAGAAGCGTTGTCTCGCTGATTCAAACATCGGATACATGACACAGCGACATTCTTATGCGCAATAGACGCGCATGTCGCTATCACTATTACATAAATTAAGAGGAGTGTGAACCTACGGCTTTCATACAAAAGGCGATAACGATTTCCACCCCTTAAACGTTAACTGATTTCGACCAAATTTTGATAGGTTGTCAATCAGAACAAAATCTAAGTTTATACGTTTTGGTTTTTTCACTATAATCTTTAATTTAAGTTTTGTTTTTGCTTCAGTATTCTCATACAAAACTAATTTCGGTAATTATTTGACTTTGTTGATATTTAATCAAAATTCAAGTATAGACCTATATTTTTTTTGACTTATCAAAAATTAGTCAAAATCGATTAACATTTAAAAGTGGTGGAAATCATTATCGCCTTTTGTATGAAAAGGGTGATTTTTGCCGTTAGTTCACAGATCTTTTAATAAATAATTACCTAATATAAAACTGAATTGGATTGTTTTTTTTTTTGTTTAATATTTTGTCATGTTCTTATACTTAGATTAGATAAGCTGACTTACATCCTTATGGATTATTTGTTATCTGAGATAAATAAATAAATAATTTAAGCGATATGAAACACACGTCTCCTGCGCACGTAAACTTCTTCGTGTTCAATGCGATGGTATGAACATTTCCTAAAATCACGACTTTTCCTAATCTCATTATTTTATTTGTCATTAAATCACAGACGACTACAGCAACTTATTGCACGATTTCATCACCTTCAATTACCATGATATCATTATAACTATGACAATGTATCTATCTAATGGGATGTCTCAAGCAATGACGGGCGGCGTGTGCGCATTGCATAATACACGTGCGGCCTTGGACATTATATGTATGTAAATAGAATTTTATTGTGCATAAACAGTGTGTTTGTTTGAACGATGTTAGGTATATTATATGTAAACAAATTCACGTGGGTATGTATTATATTACATTATATAAGTTTTTGAAGCAACTTTCGTAATTTTAAAACTTGTCGGTAAAAAGGGGGCAGGACAGGTGATTAAAAAAATTAAGACTGTTTTTATTCTATACATTTTTAAACTGAATTATAAAATGTTTCTAATCAGGTTAGTTAGATATTAAAAACCGGTCAAGTGCGAGTCTGACTCGTGCGCCGAGGGTCCTGTACTTACCTATACAAAACAGACAGCACCTTATAACACTGAACCCTAAAGAAGAAACTTGAAAGCAAGCGGGTAACTATTTACAACTTACCTATGAAATAAGATAAATAAAATAACTTTTCCAAGCTCCTATTTCTAGGCAACCGTCGAGTGTGATACGACTTTGCAAAGGTTATTTCGATTAACGATTTTTTTATGATGTAACTATAAATTTACGGTTTTCAGACTTTTCCTTTACTTTATAGCACAAGTAAAGGAAAAGTCTGAAAAATCGTAAATTTGTAGTTACATTATAAAAAAATCGTTAATCGAAATAAACTTTGCAAAGTCGTATCACACTCGACGGTTGCCTAGAAATAGGAAACATTGCTTCTTGGCTTTCATGATTCTAGGTCAACGGGAAGGAGCCTATAGGTTTTGATTCCCTTGCGAGTATCAAAATATGTGGCATAAATGGCCATATATTTTGATTGCGTTGACTTAGAACAGACAGATAGACACACAGAAGTCGAAGATGCATTTGTAACTAAAAACTAAGACTAAATACATAAAGACTACTCTAAAACCTAAAAATCTTAGGGCTATTCTAGAAAATGCTTCGCTGATTCCGGAAATTCTTGTAGCGTTTCCGTGCTGTATGTATCGTAATGCTAAGATTGGATTATAAGTTAAAAAAATGACAAAATTACTTCACATAATAATTCTATTTTGTATTAATACAATTAAAAAACTATTGTTTTAAAATTTGTGATCTGTATATTTTGTAGGTCTGTAGTGAGGTTTTTTATGCATTTTTATGCAATAAACATAATATATAAACAAAGACAGACAACTCGGCGAGACAATGCTGCCCCGTGCTGGGATGATAACAGACAGCACGTGGTCTTATCTCTTATCAGGCGCAGACAGACATCACCCCACAATATCAGACGCAGTCTGGGGACTCGCAAACTTGTGGCTAAACATTTGTCATCTACACTTCTACACTATAATATATGTTATATATTATTATATTTTATAATATATATAACGACGTAAAATTTGTTCGTTTCTATATTTGTATGCAGACGATAAACTTAGGAACTACTGAACCGACTATAAAAATTCTTTTACTAATAGAATGTTACATCTCTGAGTCATAATTGGCTACTTTTTATACTGGTTTTTTTTTTTTGAAGTAATTGAACAAAAATCGCGTAACCCATCATATTACATTTCATTTTTGATTTTGTCAATTACATGCTCAAAATCTATATACGCTCTTCTAAGATTTAAGTTCTTCAAGCCTGAAGGGCATATAAATACCCACACATACGCACATATCGAGCGTAGATCGATTTTTTTCACGACGTTTAAATTTTCTAGCGCGGAATCGATATAGCATCAGTTATCTGCCTATGAAAGACTCGTCAAAATAAGTCCAGCCGTTTCGCAGATTAGCCGGTACAAACGGATTGATTTCTTGTTATAAGTATCGTATACACTTTCATATGTATTTAGCAAAAAGCTGTTATTCTGACATTAGAAACATGTATACATATTTTGTCCTTTACCGCCCTAGGTACAGATTCCAGAGCATGCCCGCTCATATAACGGATGCTCCCGAGCATTATTACGTGTCCACAAAAGTTGATATCTAAATCGCTCGTACGAAATCCATCAAAGCCGAGTTACCAATCATTACGCTATAGCACCAAAATAACAAGTAGTCCGTTTAAGTTTTAACACCGTTGATAGAAGGGTTATAACTGCTTGACTGAGGTTTTTTTTAACGTGGTGTATTGGTACATCGAATGATTCATTGTCCGTATCAACTTGAAGGCCGCACGTGTTGTTTGCCACCTGCTTAAGAATTGTAATTGGAGTAAAACAGTGTTTACTGACCAAGGGCGTTAATTCAAATCATGTTTACTTGTACGTATTTTGCTGAATCGAATTTGAAAAACATCTACTCTATTTATAAGCGTAGACCTCGAGTTTCAGTAACAGGCTGACCTTTTTACATATATACATGCATAATATAGACTATACGTAGTATAATGGGGACACGAGGTCCCTTTTTCATGTGGTAATAGTTACAAGGTATTTAATTTCAAGTTTTAACCTTATTTATTTTTAATTTTGATAATTATTATATTTTTTAAAAATACAGAAATTAGTTCTGTACCTATAGATTACAGGAAAATCTATAAGAAGTCTATGGTATTTAAAGTAACAGGAAATTTCAGATAATCATGTACGGAACGGAACCCTCTCCACGCGAATTTGTCTAGCACTTGTCCGGTTTATTTATATCTGGTTGCATTCCTTAGGTATGTCTTATTTACTTTTAAATCATATTTAATTAATTTAAACTTTATTAAATTAAATTGTCCAGGCTAGAAAACTCTATAACCATTGTTTATACAAAATACATGGTACGATAGAGGAACGTGTCAGTCTAAAATATGTGTAAGTTATGTATATGTTTATATAAATCCTATGTATGTATAGTTTGTAAACAAGAGATGCGCGGGAGTGGGCGCGGCCACGTGGCGAAAAGTACTGATAGAAGCAAAACTAGTTTTTTGCTTTGTTTGAGAATATAACAAATATAAATGAAATGAAATCATGACCCTAAAATTGGTTAAACATACAGAATAAGCAGTGAAACGGTTTTAATTAAAAATAATAGGTACTTACAGTTTTTACCAATACTGATCTTATATACGTGTTCACGGGTCACAAAGTTATGTGGGAACATACATTAAAAAAAAATACGGGTCGAATAGATAACCTCCTCCTTTTTTGAAGTCGGTTAAAAAGACTTACTGCTGCGTTTCTTGCGGCGTTTCTTCTCAGCACATGTCACCTTTCGAAGCGCTGGTAGATTCAGACATGTGACAGAGCCCGTGTGGCCTACTTGCAAAATAAATATTTTCATTTTCATTTTCGTTTTCATTATAGGGAAAGACAAAAAATCCAAAAAAAAAAGCTCTAGTATTGTGTGGCAAAAAGGAATGACAGGAACTGGAGGAAGTTGTCTTAGTCAATTTGCACAAAAGCGCATTAAAAAAAATTACGATCGATATCGCGATGGTTTTGCAATGCTGCTGCCTTTGCTGTCAAATGAATAAGAGCTGCCGTATCGTAGCAAAATAATTTGAGATGTCGTTTAGGCAATATCGAATACAGGCCCTGATTGTGTGGAATCGAATTTGATAAGCATTTACGTGCCTTTCAGTGGATATACCTGCACCGCTTATATGTCAATTTAAGATGTAACGCTTTGGCGATTAGCTGTATATGGATATGTAATTATGAATAAATACGAATTAATAAATACATTGCAATTATAAACCTCACGGGAAACCGAAGAGGTGGCAGTTTTCTCGCTCGTCGAAGTTTAGCAATCCAGCGAGGAAACGATCTTAGTGTATTCGGCACAATGCCGCATAGGCCATTTTTATATTTATAATTTTTTTATAATCATTTATTTCGGAAATTTATCCATAGTACATTTACATAATACAATTAATGACATTAAATACTTAAATCTATCAGGTACATACAAAGAAAATCAAATTTAAAGAAGGCTAGGCATAACATGTATGGCATTCCAGTGGAGCAGGAAGGGCATTTAGTTAAGTTGTATTACTTTTAAGTTCAGTTTGATTTTTAGTTTGTTATTTAGTTTATTTACTGTATTGTGCTGTATTAATTTAACATTAAATAAAACTTACATATTTTTTTTGATTACAGGAATAATTTAACCATATTAAAAGGCCTCAACGCGCCGAGCACAGGGTCTATATATAACATTGGTTTAAGTGAAGAAACCGTCTGTAACTATCGTAACGAAATGTCGCTTTTTTTTTCACTTTTTTGTTCTTATCACTTTCACTGTCACTATGTAAGATAAAGACGAAGCCAAGCAATATAATATACGACGCTAGGACGAATATAGACCGATCAATTATAGGTTAAGATGAGAAACGTTACCACTTTTCTGCCCGAGCGTCCTCTGAGTTGGTCGAAAGACACGCCTATGGAAATCTTTTTACGGCGGTCATAAAAAAATAAACTGTCGTTCGTATGAAGTCAACACAAATCCAGTAAGCCATACAAATTAAAAACATTACATTATACTTTTTCACAAATTATTCTGCGATTTTTGTTTTATTATTATACATTATCAGGGTAAAAAGTAGGATACTTTCTTATATTCCAAGGTATGGTCTATCGGTTTGTCAAATTTCATCTAAATTCTTCTAGTGCGTCGTTTGGGCGTGATTGAGGAATAAACATCCAAATGTTTTCACATGCTTTCACATTTCGTCTGCCTGGAAATATGTATCTTTAAAATATAACGAATTCTCATAAGACTGACTTTTTAAATTTATATCTCACATCCGGCACGCACGAACATGACTCATTTTTTTTCATTTTTAGTGCCTCTGATAAAGGATACAATTGCTGCAGTAATATGCAGAGGGCCTAAGCTAGAAATTTTTATGTAATTATGATCAGTTTTTTTAAGGATTGGGCTACACCACGTGACGGTAACCTTTTGGCAGTCAGGGGCCGCACAGTGGCAAAATCAGGTAGAAGTGGGCCGCACCAGTTCATAATTTTGATAATGAATCTATCATTAACTATCTATCTACATGGGTAATATATTAATACTTACTAAGACTTTCATTTACAAAACAACCGCGGGCCGCGCGTTGTCGACTCCTGGCCTACACTATAAAATGACAGAATAAATGGAACTAATGAGTTTTCAATAATATAACTTCTGCGTATCTATGATTGCGCATGAGTCGGTGAGACGTATTGCACATACCTACTTGATTTATTTCAACTTTAATACACTATAAAAAACACGTGTAGTATTCTCTGGAGTCGACCTTATGTGACTCATGTCCAACGTCATCCTGCGCCTGAGCATGTGATTCTTTAACGTGCGCAGCGGCTGATCAGCGGTGAGGAACACATTCAAATTTGGACCTGATGAACACCCTACAGTCCCCTACCCTATGTCCTACAGTCTCAATTAATCGACCGAGCGAGCGAACCGAGCGAAGCATCTCCGTTTCAGCTTGGGCAAAAATGCTTTCGTATGTCCAGCGGATGTCCGGCGTCTGTCCATTTGTTCTCGTCTACAGGCCGCAGTTCTCAACCGATTCTCGTGAAATTTTGTGAGCAGGTTTGATTATTATTAAGAATTTTTTTGTCGACTCAGCTTTTCGAAATTTTTCAATATGGCGGAGATATGGGGCTTTTTGCAATTACACACTTATTTCTGGTCTTGGTAAACTGGCCCGAAGTATGTCGAAGTATGGGGATATCAGTTTTTCAATGGCAAAGTTACGTTTCTCGCGAGGTCTACAGCTCACGCAGCCCCTTTTTCCACGCTTTCAATTAGCTTTACTTGTATATAACTAACTACCGTATTAAGTACGAAACAAATCTAAGACCATGGAGCCAGGAGATGGATAGTGGAACTCTTCAATGGTTACTAGTAGACCCTTCGAGTTTAGGCTCATTTTATTTGTTTTGACGAGTCAAATACATACTTTTTTAGTGAGGAATCTCTCGAATTTCTTGGCGCGTTATTCAAAGTCAAATTCAAAGTAAAAGTCAAACTATCTTTATTCAATTTAGGCTTTTACAAGCTCTTATGGTCAAGTCTTAAGGTCTTAGGTCAAGGAATGAATCTACCACCAGTTCGGAAAAAATCCTCTACTGAGAAGAGCCGGCAAGACGTAATTATTATTAAAAACATTAACGTAATTATTATTAAAAACTGAATTCACGATGACACCCGTTAATTTACTAGCCAAAATCGTCTGAATCGGCTGAATTCATAAACGCAACTTACTCATTTGATGTCAGATCAAATAGTTAACCTTTTGAATACCACAGTCGATTGTAGCCTACAGCAGTTTTCCGTGCCCCTGACGCCACGACATGCCGTTTTCCAGACGTTTTGTCGGCTGCAGCCGTAACTCGGCGTCCGGGCACGCTTTCTCGCATACAGCCGTGGCGTTCAAAAGGTTAAGTCTCCGTCAGCTAACTATCAACCTATAGGTACCGTCACTTAAATCAAAGATCGATTTGACTGGCTTTGTGCGTTCGGCCAAATGAATCTAAAAATCCTTAGTGAATTTAAAAGTTTGTATGGCCCAGCGGCGCCGGCGCAAGCAGCTTTTTAGCTGTTTCCCGCTAGCTTTGGTAAAGCTCCCGTATCGTATTATAATTAATGGCCGACGTTTAAAACTGCAGCTTTATTTTCGGCGCGATAAAAGTAAAGTTATGATGATTTCGTGCTCAAAGTCGACATGTACTTTACTAATGCAATACAAATGTAAGCGTTGTTATGGTACTGTGCAGACACGATGTAGGTATTGTAGGGCGTGGAGACGGTTCCCTACTATAAATCACCGAACGCCTATTTTCTCCAAATCTACAGGACGAAAAAAATAGAAATTTTGTATGTTTACAAAGAAAGGTAACCCAATAAAGGACGTATAGGGAAAATATACAAGTGATTTTGGGGGTTATTTTTGAGGGGCTAATTTGAAAAAGATACAGACGCATGACACTCGTTATGAAAAAAAAAAACTTTTAAGTGTTTCGAAGATAAGGGCGGAATGCGCGTCTTGTATATATTCTTTAATGTCTCTTATCGATGCATTTAAAATGTTTAAAACTATATATAGTTAGTTGTTGATCTCATAGCGAACCCTTTCATTTGATAATTTCATGTAATGCACTTGACAATAGTTTATTCTTATTTTTATATTATGCCCCCCAATATTAATCCACAAAATCAGTATCTATACGTCCATGTTTGGGTTCCCTAATTCTGTATATGTACCAGATACCAACTTTTTTTAATCCAGAAGATTCGGAGAAAGCACGCTGTGACTGACAGACGGATAGAAAGACGGACACGTGAGTGACCCTATCCTATACCCTATCAAGTATACGAGTATATTGCAATATTTTTAAATACAACTGCCGTATTTTACCTCCCATGAAAAAGGGACAACGAATGTAGTTACCAACAAAACTGCTAAGGTATTACAAACTTAACTATACCGTTAAAACATCGCTGGCATCGAAAAGTAACTATAGACTATTAACTTTCTCAAACTTGTATCTTAATCAAACCTTAAATAGCAAAAGCAACCTTATCACGCTCATAATAAACTTGAGATTTCAAGCCTACTTATTAACGAAATACGTTAGAAGCGCAGTCAATACGTATAAAGTTTAAGGAATATTACACTTACGAACAAAGAAAACCGGTCACTGAACACACAATTCTTATAAGACGTGACCCGAATTCTTTGATTGTAGGTATTACCCAGCTGAAACTATAAGTTTGTTCTCCCTTGTTTTCCCTAACTATCCTAATGGCTGGATAAGGAAAAGGTAAGTTTGGGGAAAACAACTAATAAATAATATCCATACGGCGAACAGGAGATAGCGAGTTTGCCGAGCTGTTGTTTTGGTTTGCAGCTAGGTACGTTATTCTGTAACAAGTCTCCTCGCTCATTTCGTGACTAATTTTCGTCTGACCATCATAAATTGACCTGCACGCCCGTAGGCATTATACAGAGTTAGGTACTGTAACAGGGGTTAAACAAAGATGGTAGTCCTTCTGAAATGGATTTATTAAAATATTTATCTACACCCAGATCATAAAACCTCCATTGGTTAATCAAAAACCGTAGGAAATGACCACCATTTTGACAACCAATTAGGAAAAACCAGTGCTGCGATAAAGAAATAACATGAATTCTTTATCGTTTTTAGTAAAGAAATGAGATTAAATTTGGAACAGCTGTCAAAACTCAAGTGGGTCTCTATTCTAGTATCCATAGATATTAAAACAGTTATTGATACGAAACGTCAATTCAGTATGTTTTTTTAATATAAACTGCACAATATTTGATCTCGAGTGACGTGAGAATAGAGACTTCATCCGTTTGTCTATGATTTAAAAAAAAATGGTCTTGACGGAGGATCGAATCAGCGCCATGTTGGTGTTTTGCTGAACGAAAGTAGAATTAATTGAATAGAAAAAGTTGTTTGTAATTTACATTTTAGTTGAAAATATGAATAGTAAGTAGTCTTCTCGAAGTGTGTGTGATGTGAAAATGCGCCGGATATCGGAAATATGCAGCCACGATTGCAACAAATAACTTGTTGCCAGAAAATATTGTTTCTGAACCCATCATGGAGGATTTATAATATGTGTGTAGATAAAGTTATGTATGCAACTCTGCATAATTTGGCCTTAAAACACACGTTCGATCTTATTATGAAACTCGCCTATCGGCTCGTTTCATGAAAACCGCACTAGTGTTTTAAGGCCTATCATTATGCAACCGTTGCATAAACTACTATTATATGCTCACACTTCGAGCGCTAGACCAAGAACCTTTTTCTATCTCATGACAACCGTCTGTCTTCTAATATTTGAATTCTTATTGCTTCTAAAGCGCCGTTCTAGCTAGCCTGCTCTACAGTACCTACCTAGAACCTGTAACGAGGCACTATCACCGACTCGTACAATATACTCTTTCGACGCTAACAACTTCTATTTCTTCTTTCAATTTCATTTTCGTTTCCTAATTCAAATTTAGATCGTTGGATCGATTGAGACATAAATCATCATTCCATAATAGATCTTGATCCGATTTTCACTTTGCCTTCGAATTTATCGATAGAGCTTCCCTCTAGTTCACATTGTACATTGTTATTTAAATACCTACTTACTATCTGAGGAAGTTACTTATAAACAAGAGTGCAGTGTTCTTTATGAAGGAAAGACCTGAGATACTAACCTGTTATCTTATTGCGAACATAAACGATTTACCATTGAGGCATTTACATGTAAGTAAAGTGTCACACAAAGCCTACCCACCAAACGACATCATTGCCATAATACATGATATTTATAAGTGTTTTTAAACCTTTTTTTTATACCATTTCCTCCTCTGTTGCACTGGGAGTCAAGAAATAGCATAGAATGCGTGCAGATGCTTATCATCCTGGCAATGTCGTAAAAGTCGACTAAGGGACAGGTCCTCTCCAACATGGTGGACTATCTGTATGGGCGATTTGCTGATCACCTGTCACCATACGGTTCATCATACCATCTTAGGACTAATTAATCGAACGTGGCCACAAGTAGTCTTGTGGCTCTGCCCACCCCATTAGGTATTTCGGGCGTGATGCTATGTATGTATGTATTTATACCAATCTTACAGAGTGCCTCGTACCTTATTCAATACATTTCCCGTTACTACATTCCGTTGCTTACCTGCTACCATCCACCCTCACCTGCATCCAGGGCCGCTTGCGTCGAAAGACGACCAAAGTCGAAGCCACGCACGAACATGTTTATACACAACCAGTGGACCCGCCACAGCTTCACCAGGGTATTTTCCATACAATCTTTAACAATTTGAATTTCGAAAAATCCCTCCTTAGTGCACCTCTAGCTTACTCGCGGAATGTCTCCTCCAAATTTCAAACCTCTAGGACCAGCCGTTTAGGTTGTGCGTTGTCTATAAGTGAGTCACGGTACTGTTTTATATGTTTGTATTGATGATGACTCTGGTCAAGTAAGGCTTGCGAGTGAGTTCAAGAACGAAGTATCATCTAAGAGAATCACACCCCTGGTATCTTATACCGTGCCCGGAAATATAATAGTCCGGAAAGCGGTTCACCCAAGCGTTACCCATCAATTCAATGGGATATCTACTTTTGCAGGCAAAGTTGAGCGTAGGGGTTGTTATAGGTGATGCAAAACTTAAGCAGTGTTTTTCAAACTTCTTAAGTACGCGACACCCTTACAAGTAAAAAAAAACTGGCGACCCCCCCAAGACCGTATTAATACTATGCCAGTGGTTGCAACGAGGTATTTAAAAACATGGCTTGCACTGCGACCACCTGAGCAAGACTTTTCAAGCCCCCTGGAATCCTGGATCAACCATTTGCCATTTCTTTTACATCCCTTACATTTACTTGATTCCCGGTACTTTCGAATAACTGCAGAAGACAATAGTATTTTTTTTATCATAAACATTATATTTCATTGTTTACGATTTGTACAGTGTCAGCTACCCGTTTCGGGCATAGAAGATTTTACCTAGATTAAAGTAAGCTATACTAAGAAGTAAGCTAACTGTCAAAAGAAATTAATCTTTAAGGTCGTAAACGCATATGCTCAATCACCCATCGTTTTAATTGGTGCTTAAAGTTAATTCCATTTAATTGTTTTATATTGATGGGTTAAATATTATAATAGCCATGATAAAATTGGCTTATTATGGCTTATTACACATGAGCATAGTTCAAAAATATAAAGGCCTGTTAAGATAAAAAATATTTTTACTACATATTATAAATTGAAGTCCCCCGCCTCCTTTTTCTGCCGTACTATCTGTATATAAAGGCTAATCTCAGAAACTACTCTAGAAATTTTGATACGGTTTTCACTAATAGATAGACTGATTCACGAGGAAGGTATTTGTATATAATTTATGAAAATTTCATGCATATTGGCTAAACTATGATGATGTTTGTCGATCAAGTATGAAATAAAACGTGCTTCTTGATATATTTCCTGGGCAAAGCCGGGACGGGCCGCTAATACCCAGATAAAACGAGTGTCATTGTTTCGGTGCCAGGTTAATCATCCTGTCAGATATGGGACCATCTGTAAATTAAAGTCGAAAATCCGTTAACCGTCTATGATAACATGTACCAATAAATTTTAATTTAAAAGCATGGGTGGTCTTCGTTTTGAGGTTATAGAAACACATCAAATTTGTTTCTTACAAAGCTTTACTAAGTACAAGTTGTTACAGTTGAGTAGCAAGGAGTTTTCACTGTCTTGTCAAAATTAACAGACTTCAACTCTAGTCTAATGGTCCAAAATCCCAGAGCGGCCAGACGACACTTATTTTCTGATGAACAAAATGTAGGATTGAGTAGTTTTAGTATATACTATGATAGTATCTCTACCTGCTAGCTTGTCCAGACGGCCAATTTCTAGCTATCAGGTAATCAAGGTACGTAAAAATGCTGTTGACCTCACTTATTTTTCTGATGGCTGAGTTTTACGTTTTTTGTTACACAATATCGTTTCAAATCAGTCATCCATACTATAATCCTCCCAGACACTTCCCGTCGGCAGTATAGCCTACGTTTTAAAGAAATAACTTTACTAGAAACGTTTAACGTTATCTGACGGCCCTGGGATCTTGCTCTATAATAGTGATACACCCGATTGTTATTATAGTAACGAAATGTCGCTCTGCTCTGTCACTCTCTTTTCATTGTAAACTTTGGAAAGTAAGATAGAGAGAGAATAAAAATTTAACTTTTATTCTTTACCTTGGTGCGCGGGACAAACATCAATATGTATAAAAAAACAGCTTTGTGATTACACATAAATATTCTTTGAAAAAAGTGGCTATAAGGATTTCTAGCTGGACAAGCTATCCCTAGCCACCACTGTATAACATAGGAAAGTCGTGATATTCGTGTCTGTTCCAGGCATTAAAACATTTTTTGTCGGTACTTAAAACTTACTTCCAATTAGTTGTTATAAATCCAAGAAACACGTTTTTTTTTGTTCAAAGGCGAATCTTAATGCACATCTTGCTTTCTTTTACCCATAAAGATAAGTGTTTCCGAGTAAATTGTCGGGAATTGAACCTAAGATACGCTATTGTTTAAATGCGTAGATCACTTCCCGGGCTTAAAATGCATTAACAGACGATCAAAACCTGCTATTATAATGTTTGATTAGTTTCATAATGCTCATAAATATAGTTTTCGTTGTATGAATGAGATTGCTTAGCGATATAATACTGCCTTCCATATTCTTTGCTTTAGCGAATGAACGAACATAATATTAATTTGCATTCATCTGGATTTTATATTTCCTCGAATATTTTACGCAATGAAGAGAGTTATAGAAATAGTAATAATTTATTGTCTTGTGAGTGAGTTAAAAAATGGTATTGTTATAGTTAAATGTGCATCACAATCTACCGGTTGCCGGCGTATAATATAATGAATTTATAATTAAGTTACCTAATTACAATGATTAACGGTTGTTGATAGAACATTTAAAATAATAGTAGCACATGTCACGATCATATTACCTAATAATTATTATGATTCACACAGTTGAGTCAAATTTCTTAAGGTCCGGGGGTAGATTATTAAATATCTTTATCGACATGTTCAATACACTTTTTCTGTCGCTATATTGAATGGGACGCGCTAATAGATATGAAATTGTACGTTTCGCTCCGTTTATTCCACTCTACTCTGGTTATATCACTCCTCCCATTTATTGTGATAAAAGCGAAATATTTACGTCATCACAACATGAGCCCGAATCATATTTGCATTCAAGATCTTTAATCTATTTATATAAAAACCGGAAAGTACGAGTTAAACTTGCGTGGAGTTGGGTTCCGTAATTATATGAAATTTCCTATATGTTACTCGTACTTTAGACTGTTTATAGGTTTTCCTGTAATTTCATAAGTAAAGAACAATTTTCCGAATTTCTTTTTCAAAATTTTTCAGCCCAGTAATTTCGGAGTTAAAGGGGCAATGGTCAAATTTCTAAAATAAAATGGGAAATAAAACTTGCTTCAAATATGAAGACGGTTTTTTTTTATTTTATAAATTATATATTATTATAATTGAGTACCAAACTGTTCTTAACATCTATTCATCAGCCATTTTGGGCAAAAGGGCATCAGAACCATTCAAATCCAAACAAGCAATAAATTAATAAGTCAGCCGAACCTTTGTTACAAAAGCCGCCATTTTGTTTCCAAATACAATCGCACCAATCAAGAGCGAGCAAAGGGCAGCGCCGGAGGCTGGGTTGATCTATTGCTTGATAGTTCACTTAAGGTGCTTGTAAACGAGCAATTTTTTTGGCAATATATTGCTGCAATTTGGGCTATCGCCAAAAGTTTACACTTAAACTTTTTGTTCCTAATAGTGATGAAGGAAATAGTCCAAATTGCAGCAATAAATTGTCAAAAAGCTAGCCCGTTTACAAGCACCTTAAGGGCGACGAGAGAGTTGGCAACTATAAGCAACAACAGCCAACTATTGTCCTGGAGTCAGACGGTCATTTATAAAAGACAATATGTCGTATTATTTTGACTATTCACATAATTTGACGAGTTATAATGCAAGTAACAAAGGAAATTTAGGCGTCGCACCCTACCACTGAATCAAGTATTGCTGTGGCTGTATACACGCAACCTTGCTACTTGTTAGATAAATCATATTAGTATATATACGTATCTCTACCGATCTATTTCTAAAAATATTGCTTAGAAATTGAAGAATTGAAGTCCAGGTCATTCAGGTTATAATATTTTTTAAGGTTGTGAACCTATTTTTGAATTCCAAAAAGTGAAGTTTCATAAAACTAAAGAATCTCAAAAAAGATTTGGGTAAGTGATTACTTATCCATTCATTTCAATCAGTTTAATAGAACGCATAATCCGTTAATACGCTTGTAATCTTTATACTAACTTTGATCACTTTAACGACTGCTAAAGTTGCCAGTTGCCACCCACAGTGCGTAATTGCCACCTCGGCTCGCATGTAGTCCCCCTAACCGAAGCGCGACCGGTACCATGGCATGGCGCCTAGCGCCTCAAGAAAGGTCACACCCGCAGAACGTAAATATCACTCAAAATATTGCTTCCCATTTATATTATTGCCAAATGTTGCTAACAGATCGGACTTTTGTTGATATTTTTCATAGTTCAGTGTAAGTAACACTATAAAATACTTAAGTAGTTTATGGTTTAACTCGTACACGTGACAAATTCGGTTCTTTTCGTGATAATATTGTACTAAATCATATATTAAACTTGATATTTCGTCCCGCATTTGGCACTTCGAGCCGGATTCGACGTTACGTTCTATGTCCCCGCGACTTTCTTCGCGGCGCCGGCGCCGGCTGATCATTAGAAAGGCGCGCGCGCAGATTTATGAACCTGGTGCGATGCTTGTTTGAAAATATATTCAAGAATATAACCTGTCGCTACTGGTTGTACCAGCTACTGTATGTTAACACTTTCGCGGGGAATACATACATACATACATACACATCACGCCCGAAATCCCTAATGGGGTGGGCAGAGCCACAAGACTACTTGTGGCCACGTTCGATTAATTAATTACGGGGAATAGTCACTGATATTTGAGTGACTACTGTTCAACATGAAATTGTCAATCGTTTTGTCTCTTTTATGAGACATAATACTTCTCGAGGGTGCGAGGGAGACCATTAACGAATTATTCGAGTGTAGTATATGATTTTCAACAAATGATGATCTTGACAATGTGTAATGTGGATTCATCCGTATTTACCTTATTTGGTAAACAAGTTTTTAACCTCAAAATTTTCATCCGCTGTTTTATCCTAAATAAAGCAAACCTTGGCTAAAAATTGGCAAAGTGACGTCTAAAATAATTGTCTCCAGTTCCTTTATTTGCAAGGAAACAGCTGTTTTAGCCAAAAAAGGTTCATTGTGAGGTTAGAAACTTGTTTACCAAATAAGACAAGTATGCATGAATCCACTTTATATTAAAATACTTTCCCAATCTGCAGAACAGTCAAAAGAGCGACCGTGGCTATATTTAAATCTTGTCATCGCCAATAATATTTTCACATTACAGTACCATGTCGCTCCAAGTTGACGTATGATAACGTATATCTGCGCCTCTATTCGGGAACGCTAAGTGATTCTGTAGCGACTCGTAAGCCAGATTTCTCATCCCACTCTTCCGCACGACACGTAATGCGTAAGAGCGAGATGAAAAATCTGGCTTACGAGTCGCTACAGAATAACTTAGCGTTTCCGAATAGAGGTGCTGTTTGTGTGTCGCTTAGAGAGACATGGTAAAAAAATATGTTGTTTATTGTTGACGCTGACTCTAACACAAATCAGGTTCGGACAGGTATGTGTGTCGAGTCTTAAGGCCCGGTCGCATTGCGGACGCGGCAGAAGCGCGGCGTAACCGCAGCGTGATGCTATCTGTTATTTTATTGGAAGTTTGAAACAGAAGTAAGATTGTCTTTAAGTGGGCAGCGGGTAATCAGCGGATAAACGAAACTATTAATTTAGACTATAAAGACAAAGAAATACGGTCTATATCTGAATGTGTCCCTCATCGCTGATAAGCCGCTGCGAACGTTAGACAATTACATAGCAGACGTCACACATATCACGCTACGCTGTGGTCGCGCCAAGTCAAGCCAAGCGCGGCACGCGCGTGCTAGAGTATCACGTCTGTTACGACTTCCAATTAAATACAACAGATGGCGTCACGCTGCGGTCGGTTAGCGCTTCTCCCGCGCCCGCAGTGTGACCGGGCCTGGCTAGTCCACCAGAGATATGCAAGAAACGTTCCACCTAGATAGGTATTTCAGTTCTGCGTGGTGTATTATTATTTACATGTTTCTCAAGTATGCCTTCTGTTAAGATTCCAACTGTTACTCAACCAGAACGATAACCGCGACGAATGCATAGTGTGCGACGAAGCGCCCTGTCATGAATAATATACATAATATACATACA
The DNA here is from genome assembly GCA_947859335.1 of Tortricodes alternella. Lineage (NCBI taxonomy): Eukaryota > Metazoa > Arthropoda > Insecta > Lepidoptera > Tortricidae > Tortricodes > Tortricodes alternella. Next base: position 19,195,622 of record OX401969.1, read on the forward strand.
CTGTAAAGTTTGCCTACATCGGCCTCTTTCACACTGTAGCGTAATAACCGAGATAACATCGTCGGTAACCCTAACGCCCATTCCCAATATTCAATCTTTGGATAGATAAGTTTACTACCAGTTAATGAAAGAAAATATCAAAATTTCTATATGCGTGCCTATAATATTTGAGGAGTTCCTTCGATTCCTCATAGTTCCTCTCATCAGACCTCGACTTTGATCACAACGGGACCAACTTGGAGAAATACCCTATCTTTTAAAAAATAATTATGCAAATCGGTCCAGCCATCTCCAAGTAATCGGTGAACATAATTATAAAAAAAAAATATACGCGTCGAATTGAGAACCTCCTCCTTCGGTTTTTTTAAGTCTGTTAAAAATTGGCATATCTTGTATGCGGCAAATGTAAAATTTTGACCCCACGGCCAGTACTCAAGTACTTACCAGGATGGCAAGGTCAGTGAGAAGGGGAACTAAAACTACTTAAATTTTACTAAATATATAATTTGTCGTTATTTAAAACCTTTTACGAATTTTCGTAAATTCTTGATAAATAAAAGACTAGGCCGCATAAAGGAGTTTACATTATAGACATTTGAAGGTTTGGTTGAGTAGTTTTGTGTAATAGTAGTAGTATGTTCGTATAACGATCCGATTGCTACAGACGGTGCTGGCTTAAAATCAGCGCTGCGTGTGTGACACCTCAGCATTAAGCTGAGCCAGTGACCGATTCACTGCCGCGATGACACACATCCCCCGTTTTCTGTATTGTTTTATTTTTATTATTGTGTGTCTTGTGTGGAGAATGAATGTCTCATCTTTCTTTCTTCTATCTTTCTGTTCAGCCTGATATAATCGCCAGCAGTACTGAAGATCATCAGTCACGCCCATTATCACACCTGACTGACTGTATGACCAGTAGTGTAGCGTGGATTTTTGTCACCCGGAGCGAAACTTTAATTTGCCGCCCTCAAATTTTTGCCATTTACAGCGATTTGTGTTTTTTTGAAATTTTATATCTGTCACTCGGGGCCTTGCCACACCACTATATATAAACCATCAACATAGGTTCGGTGTGACAGGCATCCCCACCAGGCGCACTCAGCACAAACAACGAAGGGCAACTTCGTCCGCCACTGACACCGACATAGGCGTCAATATTGTAATCATATTGTGTTAGTTTGACGCTTGTAGTCCCTAATTTACGATTTGTGTTTGTGTGCGCTGATTGATCGCATGGTGTTTGTTTGGTGCAGGAAAACGGTGTTCATATTTGGTTTGAACGTAAATTGTCACTTACTTTTGAACACAACGAACGGCCCTGCCTTCTATGTCTAAGCTTCCAGCACCCGCGAATACCGCGATGCACACATTTCGTCTCTCATACAATTGGTTGTTATTGGTTGTAGTGGTCCACCTGAGCGGAGGATGTGCATGGCTGTTTCTTCTGTCTCTTGGCAGAATCTGCTAGCATTATTAAAACAAGATGAACCGACGCACTGACAGGAAAGTTAGAAGTTATGTAGATACTAGTACAGATACTTCATCGTCGATATAGCAGCTCGTCGGTTCATCTTGTTTTAACAATACTAGCAGATTCTGCCAAGAGACAGAGGAAACAGCTATGCACATCCTCTGTTCATGTGGACCACTCATGCGCAATAGAAGTATCCACGGGGCGACACGTTGTGCACCCCGAGGAGATACAAAACATCTCACTGCCCAAGACATCTGGAACTTTCAGGATGCAACGGGATTAAGCAGTGAACTATAAGAAAGGGCTGCCACAATAGATCAGCAATGGTCGAAGCGGCCCATAATATGACTCAACTAACCAATAATAATAATAATAATACTAAATATATTTATATTTATTTGGCACGTGAAAATATACAAAATCAAAGCAAAAGAAATATCGAAACTAGCAAAGTTGGATATATAAGTATCAGCACAGCACCAAAATGTTTGCTTAAACCTGCGAGCGTCCAGAAGGCAGTTGCACTCCCACGGCGCCATCGAGTCTTTGCTGACCGAGCCACGCCGCGTCTAACGTCTCCCGGTCCGTGGTCTCCATTGGAGACCCTTTACGCCCCGTCGGCCATCTGGAGTGTGATTCTCTTGGATAGCACTTCGTTCATGAACTCGCTTACCAGCCCAACTTGACCCGTTAGTGCATATAAATTACATGTCCGTGCGTGTCTTCGACCTTGGTCATATTTCGACGCAACCGGCCACGGACGTAGGTACGTAACTCTGCATAATGCCTGCGAGCGCGCGGGTCAATTAATGATTGTCGGATGAAATGAGCCACGACGCACCCATGCCACATTTGTTATAGAATAACATAGCAGTTCTCCGAGGCTATGTGCTTTTTACTTGAATGTGCAAACTCGGTCCCTTCTCACTGACACAAGTATCGAGAACGGAGGCGTTAAAAGTGTCCTCCAGTCACTCACACATAATAAAGTTGTTTGTTGTCAACGTAATGTAAAGCGCCGTGTTACGGACACCTGTGTTTGCGTTCACTTTGCTTCGTATTTACCCTACGTATTGCTGAGTCATGAATAGGGGTTCTTGTCGGCGTTTGCTAAACGGGAAAGGTAGCCAAAGGCAGCTTTAACAAGTAGAAGTAAGCAAGCTTTTATTCAACTTAACTTGTTAGTGAGTATCACTTAGTCAGAGGCAATTTTAAGTACACAAATGACACCCCGCCCGATGACATATCCCTAGATTAGAAAAATATAATGTACCTAAATGAAATTCCCCATATAAAAAGAACTTAAAACAGACAATAATTATTAAAGGTACCTAACGTGTAATTTGCTTAAAGTAAAAACAACAAATCCACTGCAAATGCCACACATTTCTGGACGATACAGCCAGTACCTATTTACTTGTAAATACTACCTTTGTAAAACAGTATCCAGAGTTCAGTTGTAGGAAAATGTGACGCAATAATTAGATGCGCCTGAATATATTTGAATAGCAATATCATCGCGAGGATTAATTAAATCAGTAGGCGCATTTAATTTATCATCCAATTTTATCGTTTCTTAGCAGTGCGAGGCAGGTAAGTCCGCGAGGAAAAAACCACCAATACCCTGCTTCGTCGCTCCTGTCATCAACACAGCCTGCCAGCGTTCTGTCCAATTAAAAGGTCTATTGTCGATTCCTTTAAGTACCCCCCGGGAGCCATTCCAAGTTATGTAAACTTCCATTGTAGTCATTAGAGCCGATATTTTAGAACATAGTTAGACGACGCTTAAAAAAACAGCTTACACATATTTACACGTATAAAGTCGGGTATATTCTGAGTTCGAGAACAGTCATAAAATGATTGTATAAGCTTAAAGGTTGTGTGTTGCTTGGGATGTTAGGTCTATCTATATAATAGTTACCACAGACCATACATGCAATAGTTTCCGCATAGCTTGGCGACCCCCACTGCCAGCATTAGAGACAAAAAGCCATATGCAGCGGGGCTACGGGCCGGCGCGGGGAGCGCATAACATCAAACGCACCTATCACAGCGTTCTTAAATCCTCGCGCGCCCCGCAAGTCTGGCAGCATTCTTTGCTAATAAATGGTAGACGAAGCGGTGTCTTTAGGATATTTGGTCTGTGGTTTTTATATCATATTTTACATAGACTTTACATAAAATAGTAAGTAAAGGTGTAGGGTAAATCATCATCAAACCGAATGCAAGGTTACAAGATCGAGCTGGCAGGAGTTAGTTAACATTGTAATTCCTTGCAAGTTATCGATATATTAAATTTTCTACAATATAAACAGGACATTAAAGCGAAGTTAATGAACTCGTGCCACCGGCTCTAACTAGCGAGCGAATAGGTACAATGAAACTTGGCCGATGAATTAAAACTAGACCGGTCTCGCCCCATTCGTTCATGAATGGCTTCCAGAACTTGGGGAATGAATGGAAACTGTAAATTTCCGTAGCGTTTATGTTCTGTCTTTAATTGTATTTTGTATATAATGTGGATATCTAATTTGCTTAATTTGTTATACTTATATCGCTATCATAATGTATCTTGTTCTGTGCTATTGAAATCCCTAACATGAAACCTATACAAAAAATTAAAACTGAAGTGTTTGTCTGGGACTTCAATATTAATCCAAATTTACAGTGTAAATAGTAGTTTATGCAACGGTTGCATAATGATAGGCCTTAAAACACTAGTGCGGTTTTCATGAAACGAGCCGGTAGGCGAGTTTCATAATAAGATCGCACGTGTGTTTTAAGGCCAAATTATGCAGAGTTGCATACATAACTTTATCTACACACATATTATAAATCCTCCATGATGGGTTCAGAAACAATATTTTCTGGCAACAAGTTATTTGTTGCAATCGTGGCTGCATATTTCCAATATCCGGCGCATTTTCACATCACACACACTCCGAGAAGACTACTTACTATTCATATTTTCAACTAAAATGTAAATTACAAACAACTTTTTCTATTCAATTCAACAACAATTCTACTTTCGTTCAGCAAAACACCAACATGGCGATCCTCCGTCAAGACCATTTTTTTTAAATCATAGACAAACGGATGAAGTCTCTATTCTCACGTCACTCGAGATCAAATATTGTGCAGTTTATATTAAAAAAAACATACTGAATTGACGTTTCGTATCACTGTTTTAATATCTATGGATACTAGAATAGAGACCCACTTGAGTTTTAACAGCTGTTCCAAATTTAATCTCATTTCTTTACTAAAAACGATAAAGAAGTCATGTTATTTCTTTATCGCAGCACTGGTTTTTCCTAATTGGTTGTCAAAATGGTGGTTATTTCCTACGGTTTTTGATTAACCAATGGAGGTTTTATGATATGGGTGTAGATAAACGCTATCTACATGATGCCTTAATGTCTGTCTGAATGGATTATAATTAAACTATCAGCGCCTCTATTCGGGAACGTTAAGTGATTCTGTAGTGATTCGTAAGCGAGATTTCTCATCTCACTCTTACGCATTACGCGTCGTGCGTAAGAGTGGGATGAGAAATCTCGCTCACGAATCGCTACAGAATCACTTAGCGTTCCCGAATAGAGGCGCTGGAATAGTTAAGAGTATTTTAACTTAGATAATGGCATTTATTATATTTCAATATCTTAAAAAGATTTTGGAGATATGACACAATTACATTGCGAAAAAAGTCGCGGGTGCAGCTAGTAAATAAATAAAGCTAATATTTCGAATAGCCTTTATTATCCATCCGTCCGTCTCTCTCACACCAGCGTCGACGAAAGAGATAGACAGAGATAAAACGGGGTTTACTTATCCCCGTGTCAGCCATGCTAAGCTAGAGCCGCTGATTTTAAAGTTTCCCTTATTTTCATAAACAAAAAAATGAAAATAATTTGCTGTTGCGTTGGTAAATTATCCTTATTCGAATACCTTCATGTCGTCGACATATAGAAGTTGTATAAACACTTTCAAAACCAACGTCACTGAAATCAGAACCACGCTTAATTCTCAATTCAATCCATCCGCCTTTAGTCCCAATTAGAATGACTTAATTTTCCACTTAGGTCAGTCTGGTTCTGACAGCCCATTCCCTTAATCCGGTGCCATGAATTATTGAAGAGGGCGGAGATGCTCTAATGGTTTTTAGACCAAGAACACGGCTTACTGAATGAATGATCCCCTTGTTTGTCTTTACGAACACCGGAGAAGTTCTAACTTATTAAGTGAATTCATTAAATGTAAGGTATTACTTTGAGAGTACGGTGTCTAATTTAGTGTAATCGTTTTGTATTTTTGTGTTGCTTCATGATGTATGTACGCTCACACACCGCACATTTTTCCTTAGTCCGTCGTCCCGGAGGTAAAAAACTATAGTATATAAATTCGGATAGATTCGGATTGGGATTCTCTCGGGTGAAGTACTAAAACCTACAGTGTTTATGAATACTTATTTCTTACGCGCCGGCTAAGACGCTCTTGAAAGATAGGGAAAAGGGCGAAGGCGGAATTCTTAAATATGAAAAATACCAAAAAAATTCGCTAATGGTTTTTTGTGTTGTAAAAGGGCCCAGTTATAACGTTTTTTTTACGGAAATACACAGGTAAATTACATAAAATTCTTACAATGTTAAGTGAGCTCTGTGATCCACCAACAGGCGTACAAAAAAAAAACATATTGAAACTAAAGTTTAAATTATATTACACAAATTTAAATAGAACAGTCATTACATTGAATTTGAAAAATAAAATAAAATTATATAGATAGTCAGCTAACCTAAAACCAAATTTTGTTTTAAAAAAAATCCTCAACATTGTAATATGCTCCTTTAACATGTTCGTCCTTTAATATATTTTTATATGATTTAAGTTTTAAGGTTTTAAGGCTCGTTTAATAGTCTTTACTATATAGATACTTTTGATTGCATATCTTTATTCATTTATTTGAATCATACAGAGTGCAACATTCCAGAAAATTCATGGCGTTACAACGATTCAATAGAATAACTTAAACTAGATTAAAACTAACTAGCAATTATTCTGTCCATACTACTCTCTAACACTCTCTTCCAATCCATTATCAGCCCACTTCTCTGTGACAAACACATCACCCTGCGGCGATGCAGCGAGACAGATCTTATATTTCAGACCCTATCTTCCAAGAGTGTTCTTGCTGGCACATAAGCAATACGTATTCGAGCCCTGTGGGTCTAGCGCCAGCCATATAAGTCTCTATCGGAATTCATACACGACAGTTTTTCCTCTGGGACGCCGGACTAATTGCTCTTCATCTTTGGTAGACACACGGAAAACACGAAGCTACAGTAAAGAACCGATTTGGTTTGTCCAAAATTTTACGTCTAAATACAACCGAGACTTATCTGAAAATAAATGACAGCTTTGTAAATTACTAGTGGACCTTGCCCGCGGTATTTTCCATACAACCTTTATCACCTTTGTCACCTATTTAAGGATGGAATTTTAAAAAATTCCTCCCTTGTGCACCTCTAGGGTACTCGAGGAATATCTCCTCCAAATTTCAAACCTCTAGGAAATCCCTTTTAGGCTGTGCGTTGTCTATAAGTGACGGTCACGGTACTGTATATGTATTGATAGACATATGATTGCTTTGACTTGTTCGATGTTAGCGAACAGCTTTGCAAGCACTGTCCAAAATAAGTCGCTTGGTTGATACCTATTTGCAATAATTTGTTTATTTCTAGCGCTCCCATTGTTTCAGCGCAGCCCTTTAAACTGAATCACAATACCTACATCCTTATAAATATACGCACCTATTCCTATTCAGCAGCTTTTCTCCAAAACACTTATCAGCCCCGTCCATCGCGCTCTTTCCATGCATTTTCTTTTACTTTTCCATAAGTACACATCGCAATTTACCACCTTCAAACTTACCTTTGATTCTTACCACAGGGAATTAAAGTTTTTTTTCGTCTGTTGGTAAATTTAACAAGCGAATGTGTTATGTTGGCATTTATTAGGGTTGTCACGTAGCGTATTGGTTACGTGTCACGTCAAACTCAGTATCGGGCGAACAATGAGGGATAGGCTCGAGAGACATTCCTTGTATGTGAATGGCGTTATTGACGAAAAACTACGTGTGGGTTGCCTTCCAATATCATATTTCCAAAATTAGACTTATAACTTGCAAGTCGTCAAAGTGAAATGACACTAACAAGTAAAAAGGGGTGCTTATCGATTATGAGAAAGAAGAAATTCAATATCTAATCATTTAAAAAATCCAACTCATTTGCTCTCCTTCATCTTTGCTAATTTCTGCTTTAATAGGATCGGCTTTGGAAATCATTTTGCGTCAAGACGGTCTGTCTAGGGTTGTCGGATCGGGTAATTGGGCCATTTACACAAGTCCAGCCAAAATTCAAAATATTTATTTTGCAAGTAGATTACACGAGCGCTTTCACATGTCTGAATCCACGAGCGCTTCGGAAGGTGATATCTGCTTGATAAGAAACGCCGCAAGAAACTCAGCACTAAGAGGAGTGTGAACCTACGGCTTTTCATTCAAAAGACGATAACGATTTCCACCCCTTCGAGGTTTACCGATGTTCACCAATTTTGATACTTTGCCAGTCAGAACAAAATCTAGGTTTATACGTTTAAGTTTTTTGACTATTAATCAATAAATTAGTTTTTAGTGTTTTTTAAGTATTTTCATAGATAACTATTTTCGGCGATTATTTGACATTGTTGATCATTAATCAATATTCGAAAAACGTTTAGACCTAGATTTAGTTCTGCCCGACATCCTACCAAAAATTGGTCAAAATCGGTCAACGTTTAAAGGGTGTAAATCGTTATCACCTTTTGAATGAAAAGTGTAATTTTTGCCGTTGGTTCATTGTTCATAACAGACCCGCACCAACTCGTACGACTTCCTGTTAAGCTTTTGGGAAATGGATGGTAGCTATGCTAAAAATACCTCGTATATCTTCTTCGCTTTCTGTTAACTATTTCTCCTATTTAGCTAATATATTTGCCTCTTGTTTCCTTTTATTAAGAGTAATCAAAGACATTCTTACAGCCATGCCGTTGTTAATGAGTGGCGGTAGCCATATTTATCCAAATTAGGCTCCGAAATCTCTGGAAGTTTTTAGCAGATTGTTTGCCGTCAGCTCGGAGTTGTGCAAAGTTAATATGCGTGTATCGCGCTCGGCGCAGCACCAAGGGTATCTTTGTAATAGTAGATTGTCAGTCAACAGTATCACAAACAAAATAAATAAACTTTAAAATAAGGTCGCTATAAAAAGTTGTCGGGGGTCCATTATGCCCAATGCAATTTTTTGCTGTATCTTGCTTTACAGAGCAATTTATTAGTTAGCTTAAAATTATAAGAATACTTACTAAGTAGTTAACCACCTTACCTGACAACGTTACGCTGCACTGTAACGTTCTGCCGAATTTTATATATTGGACAAAATAAGTTATTTACCAACTAACAAATGTGTGGAAGTCTTCGGGGCAGAACTATCTCCGGCAGGATGGTGAATGAATTATGATTAATAATAAACCGGGATGCTGGAGCTGGATCACTAATGTCTGGCGACAACGATTCGCAAATTAATGATTTTTTACAAATTATCATTTGGCAAACTTCTTATTTCCTGCAGAGGCATATCATTTCAAGATTGTTATAAATCTAACCTTAATAATAAACTTAACCTTCCATTAGATTAGTGTTGAGCTACTCATACAGGTGCCACCTCTAATATCACAATCATCTTGTTAGATGGTCACAATACTTCACTTCGTAAAAAAATCCCACTTCAATATTCATTTCCCACTGATAGAAGACGAACCTAGCGAATCATGCGAGTGAGGTGAAGTAGATAATAGCGAAGCGTAGACAACTTGCGAGTAACCCAGAGTATGAGTGAGATAAACGAGTGCCGTCCGCTCCGTACAGCGTGATACGCTGACACGAGAGCGAGACGTACCTACGCTCCGCGTAGTTCCTCGCCTCGTTTGAGATAGGACATTGTACCATTTCGTTTTGTAAAAGGAGTTACTCCCTCAAACTCATTTTAATTTCATATGCTGCCCATCACTAATTTAGTTAGGGGTTCGTTACTGTCGCGTATTGTTTACTGCGCACGAGTTCCAGTCATTAGCGTCGTGCGGTTGGCACCGTCGTAAAAGTTTACGAGCTGTATCCGCTTCCGGCGCAATTACGCGTCGCATAAACGATATTATTTACAAAATAATTGACACTTAATAGCTAGGACGTATCTTGTAAAACTACAAGCTTTTGACAGATAACGTCTAGCAACACTGATGTTAGATCATATTGAGTAGTGTTGCCAGGTTTTGTTTACTAATCAGCTTGTCTTTGAGAAACACAAGACATTCAAACAGAATAAGAATAAATTGAATTCACTATTCATGATGAGATTTTAGATTGTTTTAAACTAGATAATTAAACAGTTACATGGGAATACTTACGTGCGAAACACGTAAGTCTCCTTTTATGACGCGCTTGGGTAGAACAGCCATCTTTAATTAAAAATATTGAGCAAATAACAGGATAGTAAAACGTAACAAAGAGTAACTGACGGCGGAACAAATAAAATGGCTCCAGAATATTGCGCACCCTCAACTGTCTCATATGACTCATATCTGACAAATGTATAGAAGCTCGCTAGTGTAGACACGTTACCGGTAACTGGGAAAGCATACCGTGTTCCTTTCGACCTTTTCATTGACGTCTTCGCGGCCCGCGACTGTTTTGTAAATGGTCTTAGTTTTGCTAAAGTCTTAATAGGAGTGTGAACATACAACTTTTCATATAAAAGGCGATAACGATTTCCACCCCTTAAAAATGTTAACCGACTGACCAATTTTTGATAGTTTGTCCGTCAGAACAAAATCTAGGTCTATACGTTTTAGCTTTTCACTATAATCAATAAATTCAGTTTTATTGCTGTTTCAGTATTCTCATACAAAACTAATTTCGGCGATTATTTGACTTTGTTGATCTTTAATCAAGTTCCAAAACGTATAGTCCTAGATTTGGTTCTATCTGACAAACTATCAAAAATTGATCAAAAACGGTTATCATTTAAGGGGTAGAAATCGCTATTGCCTGTTGTATGAAAATTATGAATTTTGTTGTGGTTCGCAGTCCTCTTAATAGGTATCATAATACCTATGTATAAGGATAGATAGATAACTAATATCAAAATGATGAACAAGTCCGGCCCGTTTCTACACAATTTTGCCACTATGCCCTTGCCTGCAGGTTGCCGACAGCAGGTTAGACCATACAAACAATGTACATGCGCCTCTAACGTTAACATCATCGAGTGGAATGCGTAGCGCGCATATTGCGTCGCTGCGTGAAGGGCGTCGTGAGAGGAATAACTCGACGTGGAATGTATGACGTCTCGTAAGTCTAGCAGGTCATACAAATAGGTCACACACGGGATAAACTGAAGTGGCACGTGGATTTTTAATGGATCACGTGGGTCTGTCGTTCACAACAGCCGACATAGGCGGTCAACGGTAACAAACAAGTAAGTAATTAATTAATTAACCGGTCTTACTATTGAATTAAATTGAACGCACCACTGCGCACAATAGTCTAAATCACAATCACTCACATGCTAAAACATTCTAAATAAAGTAAAGACTTTTTTTATCTTCTGTTATAAGTTTTTGCAAATAGCGACACAGAATTGTGTCTGTACATTTTTGACTTCGATGGACCGTTTCACAGGAAAGCAACGTGGTTATTTTGTTAAACACTAAAAAAAACAGGGCGTGTATTCAGGAACTTCTAAGTGATACTGCAGCGACCCGCGAGCGAGACTCGCATCTTGCTCTTACGCATTACGCGTCGTGCGGAAGAGTGGGATGAGAAATCTCGCTCGCGAGTTGCTACAACGTCACTTAGCGTTCCCGAATAGAGGCGCAGTTTACATTACTATGCGATGCCCCTTTTAGGATTGGATTAGGATTAAGTGAATGTCCCAGCGTCAAGTTAATCAAAGTTTGGGTCGAAATGTTTAAAGAAACTGGTTCAACAACGAATATTAAGCAAACAGGGTGGTTTCGTACCAGAAGTGATCATTGTCAGCATCTTTTCATTCAATTGCGTAGTCGGTTGCAGGAGTGCCAGCAACAAGACGGAGCTCATTTAGACGACAGTGATGTTACTGATAAAAGAAATATTTTATACTAATTACTTATAATAAATATCTAATTAAATAGCATTGTAGTTTTGTCTCTATCATGTTTCTAAAAGTGCAAAAACTTCTGGCCAACCCTATATTAATATGGGACTCTAAAAGTAGGTTATGAAGAACAAACAAAACGATCCAAGTTTGTCACTTTCCGGGCACGTAATGTGTGCCAACCCTACATGACACGCTCAAGTAGAAACTGCAATTTGGCGCGAAACTACTTATCTACAAAATGGCCGACGCGTAGCGTAGCTACAGTGCTTCACTCCGTAGCGGCTGCTACGGCACTCGTAGCTTTCGTAACTCTTGCGCTCTAAAACTTCTTGTTTAAAGATTTTAGTGTAAGTACTGAAGGGGCAAGAGGCAGAGTGACTTGTGGCCGAATTCACAAACGCCACTTAAGCATTTGATTAGAGAGTAAATAGTTAAATGTCCCTCAACTAGTTTTCAACCGACCTATACATAAACGTCACTTTATTTAAAGATCAATTTGAGTGGCCTTTGTGAATTTGGCCATTAAACTACACAACCAAGACCAAGGTCATAATCTAGTAAAGTAAATAATAATTATAATTCACAAACACTAAAATAACACGCTATTGTCAGACGGACTAAAAATACAAAAGACCCACAACACCAAGGTAATAGGCAATGGACTCATCAAAAGAAACCAAATGAGCCCAAACTTGAGGGATTTACTAGAAGTCATTGCAGGGTTCCACTGTCCACCTCCTGGCTCCATGGTCAGATCAGCTCGATGGTACCAAATTATTTTATTGTCATCCTAATTGCATACACTTGCAAAGTTTCAAATCATTACGCCAATTAGCAGTATGTTAAAATTACCTTCTAAAATTTTATTACACTATTTTTTAGTTAGTTACATTACAAGAGAAGCTAATAAAAGCGTGTTAAAAAAGTGGGAAAGTTGTCACAAGCTCTGGTTACCATAGTTGTTGCACCGCAAGACACTACGCTGTAATATAATAATAATATTGCTTGTCATTGTGACAAAAAGTGGTAACTGCGGGTAAAGTTGCCACAGTTAAGGCACTGTGGTAACTGTGGTGGTTTGTTTGTCATTGTGAGCCTTTGTATCTGCGGGTAAAGTGAATGAATGAATGAATGATTTATTTGTGTGTGGAAATTCGGGTTACATGGGCGGATACAAAAAATGCACATTAATCTAGTTTCACCAAATCCTACCTTTTCAAGTGTACACACATTACCACGGGTCGTATTATGAGCACTTCATTCCAGGCAGATTCCGCCGTAAACTGAACTGCCTGGCAAATTGGTATTATGAGCGCGCTAAAGCCGGCCTCTAAGCGCGCTCATAATACGAATTTGCCAGGCAGTTCAGTTTACGGCGGAAACTGCCTGAGATTAAGAGCTCATAAAACGACCCAAAATTGAAGCACTGAAAGGCGCTACGCTGTGGTAATATTACTAGGAGTAATGTTCGCCCGAGGGACGCCCTCATGTTTCTATTTATGAATGGAATCCCTGAGTTAATGCGGCATTAGGGCTCTAATTATTTGACTGGAGCACTCGGAGGGCGGTCATTATAATTTTACGTGCTTGGAATGCTGATGATGTCAAGTTATGGAAATGCAAATGAAACGCTTACAAACAAGTGGTATCTGAGGTCTAGTAGCACTAAAAAATTACCACCGGGTATAAGTACTATAATAATAATAATAACCATTTATTTCAGGCAACAAGGCCCATAACATAAATACCTTAAAGACTAACATACATAATTAAAAATAAAACTCTTAAATAACTTAGGCTGCACGTTTGGTCTGCGACGTGTGACACGGTTTCGCGGTGTCCAATAACCGTCAGCGAAAACGACGGAATACGACAACCTTCGACCAGAAATCCTGCTTTGTGAAGGCCGCAGGTTGTTCAGTCGGTACCCCCACCACAAAGGACGTAAAATTGACTTTGTGACGGGACTCCAACCACTCGATCATCGGGGTCATATACTCTATGATCTCCTCCTTCGTAGAGTAATGCAGTCGGGACACGTACAGCTGCGTCGTCGGAACAGCCGGACGCAGCAGATGTTTTGGTCCCGTCGGTGCAGTCCCGCACAGGTTCTGACAGGTCGGATTCTTCTTCCTTCGCACCGTTTCGAAACCGTCCTTATCGCATCGGTCCTCAGGTGGATTCGTTTTGCCACTTGTTGATTCTCGCGACGGCTGCGAGGCGGCGGCAGGTCTGTTTAAGTACTCGTATAAGTAAGTCCGCTTATTATGTCCCACTGGTACCCCTTGTAATATAATATATACTCAATTAAATAAAATACGTTGTTTGCTTGCTGGATACTAGTTTATTTTAGCGTTCGCGTTTCGCGTTTAAGTTCGCGTGGGTGGTTGATTTTTCATACAAATAGTAATGTGTCATAATCTCCGAAAACTTAAAAAATATATTCGTTAAAAAAACCTCTTAAGCTGTAAAGTCCCATTTATATACATTTGGATCCGATCAGCGCCTCTATTCGGGAACGCTAAGTGATTCTGTAGCGATTCGCGAACGAGATTTCTCATCTCGCTTTTACGCATTACGCGTCGTGCTGAAGAGTGGGATGAGAAATATGGCTTACGAGTCGCTATAGAATCACTTAGCGTTCCCTAATAGAGGCGCAGATTGCAATATTAAATTGCAATGGGAAGAAAGCGAGTTCTTTTGCTGAGCAATGTGCCTGATATGTTCAGAAGTAATCAAAGCACCTTAATAAAAATATTAAAAAAACCTCTTTGGTTCTCTGTTCTAGTGGTCTGGGGCCCGATTCTCAAAGTTTTAATTATCGAGACAAAACACTAATATTATACTAATATATTATTATATATTATACTAATATATATATACATATATATATATATATATATATATATATATATATATATATATATATATATATATATATATTAGACTAATATGCTTCGTCAAACGGGCCCCTGGTCTATTTATTCGCTTAAAATTTCTAAATTATATTTTCCATAGCAATTTTAACCATAATCTCTAGATTATGGTTAAAATTGCAAAAATACACTTAAACCTCTCTTTAGAGAGGTTTAAGTGTATTTTTGCGCTTCGAACCTCTTCTTTTTCTTTAAAAATTTGACAGCAACATTACACAAAAACCTTTCGCAAATCTTATCTATCCCTACTAACTAATGCCTTGATTTGTTGAGATACATCAAAAGACTTTTATCAAAGACATCTTTTTAAAAGTATTCATAGACCTTTAATAAAGCTTCACCCCCGTTGTCGGGTAAAGATGAATCATGTCTATTTCCAGCACTCCTACATCGCTACACAATTCTCCTTACCTTTTACATTCCGAATATTATAATAAACATCCTTCCGTACAAATATACTTTTTTATAAAACGTACATCCCAACTTACATAACACAAACTCCTATCTCACCAAGTCTTTCCAATGCAAAAAGAACCTTGTTATTTCTTTAAAAGGTCGCAATCAAATTGGCAATATAATAAGTTGGAAGTTACCAGTGGATTTGGGTCCGAAATACATTTTTATCACGGAAATTGTGTGTATCCGTCAGAGGCCCTTTGCCGGGGCCTTTATCAATTGGGAACTTTCCTCTAACGAGGCGCACTTGACGGTTCCCAGGATACCGGGCTGCCTTGGAATAAGAAATATAAACACTTCCTGAATATTTTACTATTGTTTGAAACACTGGAATAAATGAAAATGTATTTTTAACAATATAAGTTACCACGATCATTGATTTTTTGCGTTATAAGCGGTAAGGATCCTTTGGTAAATGTCGTATCTAATTAAACTTAAACATAGCTATAGCTAAGCTAAGCTTTTGTGACTGTAGTGGTATTGCTTTCGTTTAGACAGAAATATTAATACCATACAGACTAACTTACATATTAATATAACTTAAAGGTAATTAAAAATATTTATTTATTTAATTAAAAACATCCGCATACAATTCCATAGTAATAAGACCTACTTTATCACAACAAAACCCCTTTTTTGTGGAGGGAACTGGGAGGTGGTGATTTGGTTTGGTTGGGCTATGATACCCTTTTATCCATACCATCGAATAAGTGCACCACTGGTAATTTTCCCTGATTCACCATTTTCGTTAATTCGTCAGTTTCCCTATGCGTCAATGCCATCAAAATCGTTAAATTGTCAATTTCCCTAATTCGTCATTTTGTCTAATAAGTCATTTTCACTAACTGGTCAATTCATGCAATGTATAGTCGGAGTAGACATTTTTGCACTATATTTGAATCTGACATTTTTATGCGAAAAATATTATGTTATTATCGAGTATTTGGGGGCCATATCACTTAATTAATGAATTAAAAATAACTTAATATACCAAGTATTATTCATGTATTGCTTAGACAAAAACCAAAAAAAAACATGTCATAATAATAAATGCAATATTTGAACACCAAATAATATCTAATTTGAACTGTTGATAGATTTCATTATTGGCAGTGACATTGATAGTCGCTCTAGACTTTTTAATCTTTTTCATTACCAAACAGTATTATAATAGAGGTGCAGTTCAAAGAGTTATCATAAGAACAAAGTAAATACATAGGTACTAAGCCGGGCGATAGTGATATTTGTTCCCTTATTATAGGATTATCCAAGTAATGTTATTTATACTATTATAAAGTTGTAAACAAAAGATTTAAAAACAATGTACTTGACTATACCGACAACGACAGGTGACGAGTCAAAGAAAATGACGAATTAGGGAAATTGACAAATTAACGATTTTGACGGCATTGACGAATCAGGGAAACTGACGAATTAACGAAAATGGTGAATCAGGGAAAATTACCAGTGGTGCACTAACCCGGAAATCTAGCCTTGCCATAGAATTTAGACCGCAAAAACTCTGATAGGCAACTCCCGCCCAATTCGTTACTACAAACAGAGAATCTTGATCCCCATTCTGTGGCCGGTTACGAAATTTTGGTTACCAAACGGTACTAAAGGACAAAATCGTGCCGTGTCGTGCGACGGTAAATTTTTTAAAGTGTCCGATGTCGAACAGACGGTCCCAATGGATCTTTTTAAAACACTAATCAAATGGTCGATGAAACTGTACTTAATTTAGCTAGCAAACTGTCCAATGTAAAAGTAATTAAAGCATTTTGTTCTGCTGCAACACATCTATACATTTTAAAAAAAACTGTCAAGTGCGAGCCTGACTCGTGCGCCGAGGGTTCCGCAATTACGTATGACAAATAAACAGTGCCTTGTAAGTCTAAAAAAGAAAAAAAATAGCTTTTAACAACGGGGTAACCATTAGCAACCTACCTATGAAATAAGACAAAAAATAACTTTCACAAGCTCCTATCTCTCCGTTCAATCGTAGAGTGTGATACGACTTTGCAAAGGTTATTCCGTTTAACTTTTTTTTATGTGATGTAATTACAAATTCACGGTTTTCGGACTTTTTCCTTTACTTGTGCTGTAAGACACTGCTTCTTGCCAAATTTCATGATTCTAGGTCAACGGGAAATACCCTATAGGTTTTGATTCCCTTTGGATTCCCTTGAAAGTATCAAAATATGAGACATAAACGGCCATATCTTTTGATTGCGGTGACTTAGAAGGTTGATTTTTTCATAGCTTCAAGAGATTGCAGACCTGAGTATTTGATATTAATTTCAACTTGATACCTCCACGCGTTTCTGAGAAAAAGGTCTTGACAGACAGATAGACAGACAGACAGACAGACAGACGGACAACCGAGTGATCCTATAAGGGTTCCTTTTTTCTTTTGAGGTACGGAACCCTAAAAATCGTAAATTGGAAAAAGTCTGTACATTTAAGATAAGAAAGGAAGATAACAATGAAGAAATGCAATGGGGGGCTTCAGAATAAGCAATACAACACATCCCAATGCTTTTCGAATTTCATGTCTGATTGTCTGATTGTATGTGCGCGATTAACTTAAAACTACTAGATGGATTTCAATGCAGTTTTGAATATTATATTCAGGAACACTTCAGACAGGACATAGGCTATAGAAACTTACGGAAATAAAACTAAACGGGGGTAAAAGAGGGGGTTGAAGTTAATATATCTTTGGTAAAAACGAATTTGATGCGTATAATTTAAAACTTCGTATAAATACTCTTCAAAACAAACAATTAGGTATAAATTAGAGAAAAAAAAATAAAGTACCCCTAAAAAGAGGTGCTTTAGTAGCTTAAGTAGGCGATTGAGAAAAAACTAAACTACTCCTATAAATGGATGCCTCCGAATTTCACGCGGACGAAGTCGCGGGCGGAAGCTAGTGATTATATTAAAGTTCATTATTACGTTTATTCTACAAAAGGCCCTTGCTTTAGGCTTTAGCGGATCGAAGCCCAGTAATCACGCCAATTTCAATCAAACGACAACACATCAAAGTCAAGAAAAATCTTTTCATATTTTCTTTCAATTTGCTCAAAGCATTGAATAGAAATTGGTGCATTTATTAAAAGGCTCCATCAAAGTGATTGTTGGACTTGGGTTCAATTCAATTTTTCTTTCCCATTGTGCTTGGCAATAATTTGTAGGGAACCCTTAAGGGTTACAAACACAAAGGGACTGGGTATTTATTATGGGCCATCGCAAGGGGTTCTTGACATACTTCGCTAATGTAAAACTGAAATTCGTTGGGAATCAATGGGCTTTGTACAAAAGGGTCGGCGTTTGGAATTGGTATGAAGTCACGATGAAATATCGGAGGCGATGTTACGAGGTATGATCGTTTTGCGCATATAATAGCGGCTGTACACACTCGTCGAGACACCCCGAGATCGGCCGAGTGTGAGTGTGTACATAGTGCTCTCGCCTTGTCTCGCTCTTTCTCGTCTCGTCTCGCCGTGTTCCGATCGTGGTCGGTTTTTTTGCGGCCGAGTCAAAGGATCTCGTTGTTCTCGCGGCGAAAGCAAGACCGAACATGTACTTATCAAAAATTGAATTACTTACTGGGTTCTTTTGCGGTGCATAGTAACCATCCACCAACTTCTTCACCATGGCTTAAGTGGTATTTTTTTTCTAATGATCCATGCCTAAAAAATTATAGTAGCTAACAGCACAAAGACAAACAGCAGCAATAGTTTGCAGGTCCATCGATGCGGGTATCAGCGGTTCAAATGACGCAACGAGTGTGTGCATGGTGTGCTCTCGCCGAGAACCTCTCGCACGAGACTCTCGGCGAAAGGCCTTTGATGAGTATGTACAGCGAGCATAAGATGTATTATTGAGTTCGCGTGGTAGGGTACCGTTGGCATTAAATAAATTAAATACTTAATTTACTTTATGTATAGTGTAAAGCAATCACTGTCACCATTTAAAACTTCTTCGTCCGATGTCATAAGTGTTAATGACAAAAATCTCACTAACCAAATCTATTTGTTTTTATATAGTTTAAGCAGTTTTTGACAGTTTCACAAATTAGGTTGTGAAATGACCTATCCTATCCTAATAAGCCTACTATCCTACTTTCCTACTGTCCTATACTAGAAATATATAAATGTGAAAGTAAAGTGTTTCGTTGTCTTTTCCTCAATCACGCGCAAACGGCTTAACGGATTTCAATGAAATTTCACACAGAAAAGAAACAGATAGATCATGTATTGGAATAAAACATGGGATACTTTTTACCCCAATCCTATGCAAATAAAGTCACCGGCACAGTTAGTCCCACATAAATATAGTCACGTGTTCTCGCCAAGTTTAGTCAAATACTGCGCTAATGTTTTACCTCATAGGTTGATTTAACTAACGTACCCATGTAAATGTCCACCCACGAAGGTCAGACCTAATATCTATTTTATTTTGGAAACGAATTCACTACCCTTACTGTGATAGTAAATATGAAGAAGCTGTTATGCACATTCAATAAAAAACATAGTTATTCATTGATTTTAAATAACTAGTTTAAAACATAAAACCTTTTAACTAATTAATTTAAAAAAAACCCGACTGCATAACCTCAAAAAGAAAGATACAAGAAATTTATTCTGCCAGGCTCGTGGGCCGATACGGAAATAGCAGTCGGTGATTCTGCTTAAAATCCTATAATACCTATTTGAAGTCACCGACTGCTATTTCCATATCGGCCCCACGAGCCTGGCAGAATACATTTCTTGTTTCTTTCTTTTTGAGGTTATGCAGTCGGGTTTTTTGTTTTTTTAAGTTGAGTTGAATTTGAGTGTGTTTTTACGTTAGTAAGACCTTTTCTGCGATCATAATAGTAGTTTATGCAACGGTTGCATAATGATAGGCCTTAAAACACTAGTGCGGTTTTATGAAACGAGCTTTTAGCGAGTTTCATAATAAGATCGCACGTGTGTTTTAAGGCCAAATTATGCAGAGTTGCATACATAACTTTATCTACACACATATTATAAATCCTCCATCCATGATGGGTTCAGAAACAATATTTTCTGGCAACAAGTTATTTGTTACAATCGTGGCTGCATATTTCCGATATCCGGCGCATTTTCACATCACATACACTCCAAGAAGACTATTACTTACTATTCATATTTTCAACTAAAATGTAAATTACAAACAACTTTTTCTATTCAATTCAACAACAATTCTACTTTCGTTCAGCATAACACCAACATGGCGGCGCGGCGATTCGATCCTCCGTCAAGATCATTTTTTTTTTAAATCATAGACAAACGGATGAAGTCTCTATTCTCACGTCACTCGAGATCAAATATTGTGCAGATTATATTAAAAAAACATACTGAATTGACGTTTCGTATCAATAACTGTTTTAATATCTATGGATACTAGAATAGAGACCCACTTGAGTTTTGACAGCTGTTCCAAATTTAATCTCATTTCTTTACTAAAAACGATAAAGAAGTCATGTTATTTCTTTATCGCAGCACTGGTTTTTCCTAATTGGTTGTCAAAATGGTAATTTCCTACGGTTTTTGATTAACCAATGGAGGTTTTATAATATGGGTGTAGATAAAAGAACTTTATAACAGCTTTATTATACCTAAGTATTGTAAACTGAACATACATAGCTTAGTTATTACAAAAATTGCAAATGAAATAAAAGTTTGTAATAAAAACGATAATATTAAAATTAGAAAACTATGTTGTTTGTGTCAGTAGAGATCAAGTTTTATTGGATTGTGCTCTTTCTCAATTTGTTGATATTGCAATGCATACGACGCATTATGCAAAGATAAATTGTATTTACATGATTATGTGCATAAACTGTCATAGATGGTGTATTGAGAAATATGGACGCACTATTGCTTACGACATCAGTCACGGAGAATTCATTTATCACTTCTTAACGTTTTCGGATTCTTCTTAACGGATTCATCTGTACCACAGGTATAGCGCCACGGATATATCCGTCAGCGGCACTAGCAGGGTTGACACGAGGTCTTTGTTCGCTGGTTACCAGATTCTCAGAATAGGTACCAGATTCGCAAAAGATCAGAACATTAAACTGGTTGTTAACTTATATTTTACCAATCCTTCAATATTTCGCATTGTGATTATTCGGTTCGCAAATAACCAGAAAGGATTTATTTATTATTTTCCTTTTCAAATTTTATGCATGATTTTATTTCTGGTGTTTTGCGAATCTGGTATTACGAGAATCTGGTGTTTTGCGATTCTGATCTTTTGCGAATCTGGTATTCTGGAGAATCCGGTGTTTTAACAATCTGGTGTTATGCGAATCTGGTAACCAGCGAACAAAGGACACGAGGATAAGCTATCACCATATTATCCCTTCTCTCTTTCATACTAATATCGAAGAATGAGATGCATTGAGAGATGGGGATAACTTATCCTCGTTTCAAAGTTGCTAAGAGCCGCTGGGCATACGATACTGCCCTCTGCCACTTCAACTTGCTAACCTAGTGGGTTATGTCGGTAACTTTCGTTTGTCTACGGATCTCCTCATTTCTGATTCGATCTCGCAGATAAACCCCGAGCATAGCCGTCTCCATAGCTCGTTGTGCGACTTTGATCTTGCTAATGAGGCCCACAGTGAGAGACTATGTTTCAGTACCGTATGTCATATGATGACATACGGCACTGTATTATTAAAATTGGTATAATTTGGTGTAAAAGACTTACTGCCGAGTTTCATGCGGCGCTTCTTTTCAGCAGACATACACGCTAAAGAGCCAGTGTGGCTCAGTTTTGGCCGTACAATTTTCTTCTTCACAAATCGTCACATTTCACAGTTAACTATTGCCGACTTCCAGTTGTTTGAAGCCGCAACATTTATAGCACTATATTAAATAATATTGGATATTAAGGGCCTGTTTCACAATGTCCGAGTAAAATGTATCTGTCGAGTAACTCATATAAAATTGGCCGTTATCTGCCAAATAACGCCGTACTTGGAGATTGTGAAACAGGCCATAAGACACATTGATTCACCCTATAACTCGCTAGGCTCTAGGCGCTTAGCAAGCCACCTGCTTGTGCGGCCTTAGCCTTACACGCAAAAGCGCCTCGCTTTATAGAAACCTCGCCTGTAGCATAAGGAAACCGGTTTGTGCCAGTGCGGGATGCCTTGGTTAGCCTACCTAGGTATAGTCGCCGTCAACCAAAGTGATGACCCGGGCAATAAAAGATTCCTTTCTTTCCTGCACTATGTGACCCAGCTGAGTCACGCTCCGTAAGATCATGCAAGTGCGAAAGAGATAGCATGATTTATAGCCCTAGTCGTCACTTTGGTTCACGGCCACGATATTCCTAAACTAAGTAACCAGAGTCCTGGATGTTTACTATTAATATACTTATGTATTTAACTATATAAATATTCGTATCGTTGGTCTAGACGATACCAATATTTATATAGTTAAATATATAACGTCGCTTCGCGTGCAATACCGCGGAAGAGCACTTTGTAAAAACCGCGTATCTGCGTTTTTTGAGATTTTACAGGATCAAGAAAAAACTGACTATCAGTCATTTAAGTCAGTTTTTTCTTGTTCCTGTAAAATTGCAAAAAAACGCAGATACGCGGTTTTTACAAAGTGCTCTTCCGCTAAGTATAATAATATATTAGTAAGTATATTAATAGTAAACATCCAGGACTCTGGTACAAACATTCGTGCTCATCGCGCAGTTTTTCCCCTAGCGGTATTCGAACCCACAACCTTGGTACAGTGGACACTTGCACTACCAATGCGTCATTGAGTCAGTCAGTTAACAAATATTAGTGTCCGACCGAAGTTTCGGTTTTGGTTTCAGTTTCGGCAGATTACGGCAAAAAAAAACATGTTTCGGCCGAAGGTGCGGTTTCGGTCAAAAAAGTGCCAAACCTTTCAGTCGTGCCGAAACTTACCTACCCGGAGTATTTTGAGGCTGGCTAATTGTCATTTGTTGAAGTTTAAACTCGGAATACATCTTTTTCATTTCATACAACGTACACGACATACAAGTGGTTTGTTGTTCATATTTATGTCTATAAATAACAGTCCACTGATATTTTTATTCATAATACTTATTCAGCAAAAATTTCGGTTTCAGCAAAAAACATGCTTCGGTCAGACACCAACAAATATACTCGTATCTATTCATCACATTGGGTACCTAATAACCCTTTCAGAATTCCAAAGTTTGTGGGAGACATTATAGGACATCACACAAGATGGATGGTGTTTGTTCCCGCTGATGGATGGCGTGACAGATCTTTAGAGGTCGTGGCAGCCGATAAACTAGCTTTATGGCTACTATATTTGATTGCCTTCATTTGATAACCTAACCAGGAATTAGAGAGTTGGGTTTTTCTATTAGAGTATGCGGTCTAGAACCATTTGTAGCACAAAAACCGCCTAAAAGTACTATCATGTCCAACTAGTAGGTACTACTGACGAAATAGAGCGCCGCAC
Organism: Tortricodes alternella; assembly: GCA_947859335.1. Taxonomy (NCBI): domain Eukaryota; kingdom Metazoa; phylum Arthropoda; class Insecta; order Lepidoptera; family Tortricidae; genus Tortricodes; species Tortricodes alternella. The sequence continues at coordinate 19,219,236 of OX401969.1, forward strand.
CTCCGGATTAAAATATATTTTCGAAAAGAGTTAATTTTACTTTTTGACGTTTTTTTTTTCACTTTGAATTTTATTCTTTGACAAACTCATTCTTAAATGTAAATCTCTATATTTGGGTTGTAAAAAGTTTTAGCCAAACAAATACCTCCCATTTTTTATTGAGTATAAATTGACGTAGGTATACTAGTGGGACATAAAGCAAACAATCTTTGACCAGTTTCCGACGCTACAAACAAAATTGTTGTACAGACAAAAACTAGCAACACCTCGAGGCACATGTATGGGATCTGTCGCCATTTTTGTGTTGCCATTTTTTGCTGATAAAATAGTAACTTCTAGCGTCGTGAAACGGAGCACTGCACTGGTGGTACTCATTCGAGGTCCTTCACCGAGCACGCTAAGAATAAAGGTAGTTGTTATAGAGACCCATACACTACACTAGCGTCTTTCGAGCGTCGGCAGCTTCTCAGCGTCCTCGCAGCGTCGGTGCGACGTTCGCCCCGCGGCACCGCAACGCCAGCGGCGTCTTTCGAGCGTCAGCGTCTTACTAGCGCCCGCGCAGCGTCAATGCAATGCTCGCGCGGCGGCGCCGAGACGCCAGCGGCGTCTTGGCAGCGTCCGCCCAGCTGGCATGAGTTGTTAGACGCTGGCCGATGGCGTCACGTCTCCGCCGCGCGACGGTGCATCAACGCTGCGCGGGCGCTGTCAAGACGCCGACGCTCCAAAGACGCTAGTGTATGGGATCCCTTAGACGATAATTCACGTTTCCAATTCGTACAGTAAAGGGAAGGGAGGAAGAGGATAGTGAGTGAACTAATAAATAAAGACATAAGTGGAGTTAAAATATTTATTTCTAACACGGTGGAATACCGATTTACATAATTCTAAAATTGAATCAGCAAACAATCGTACATGTGGTAATAGCTCAAAATGTATCAAAGTTGAAAGTTTTTAGAAAAAGAAAGAAAAAGCAATTTTCAACAAATACTTGCAAATAAGATCTATTATCTAATGGCTGAAACTTCAGGGCGAGAGCGCTGGGGCTTTCCCTTCCTAAGATCAAGATCACTAATGCATTATTATTACATTATTATTATTAAATCTACTTTTTTATATTCCCTATAAGAGTGGCTTTCCTAGCTATAAGCTTGTATGTGGCATTTAATAAATAAGAACATTTTGCTATAGAATGTTACCTGAGTAATTCTGAAGACATTGCAAGACTCCTTTTAAAAGTATCTTGTATTTTAATATTTAATTATTAACTAGAATATGCCACTACGAAACTATTTTATTGAAAGAAGCTAAAAAAGAACTACAAAATAAGAGCTAACTTACATTGACGTCCTAAGAGCAAGCATGGTAAAATCATTCATTTATAATAGTGGGAAATGGTGTCCTAAAATGAAATAGCTGTAGAAAATCCAGATGGTCATGATCACTTTGGCTAACTTGTTTTTTTAACATCATATAAAATGAAAACAGAAGAAATAAAGAAGGAGCTACAATCTATTTTTTCCTATTATGCCTATGGCAAACTTTACCAAAGAGAACCTACGCGGTTGCAAATAATCGTTATATATTTTATATTTATTACTATATATTTGTAATCACACTTGCTCGGAAAGGGTGTTATTATATGCTGGCGTATAGAACAGCTATAGCCGATTTACCTCCCGAGGGACTTATGGATTTGGTATGGTTTATAACTCCCGAGGGAGTTATGAGTTACACAAGAACAGATAAATCAAACAAAAATCAGCGAGTAACTTGATAACGGCGGGGCGCACGCGCTGGGTCCCGCTGTGATCGTTTTCTTATAGAAGTAGCGCGAAGCCGACGCGACATACAGTTTATTCTACCCACGTGATGTTAATTCACGGTGTACAATGCTGCCCCGCTAAGCCGAAAAGCGCTATCTCAATCAGAGTAAGTTTTGAGTAATCGACTTTATGACAATTTACAAAAGGTCGATTTCCTCAAACATTTTCTGATTGAGATAGCGCTTTTCGGCTTAGCAGGGCAGAATGGGAATAAAATAAATTATTGTTTTTTTTTGTTTAACTTTTATTAAAAGCCTTTGGAGTCGGGCTTCTAATAGGCTCTCGTTAGTTATCCCCTTCTTAGGGCCCTAGATGCACAATGTACTATTTTTCATTCGCTCTAAATGCAACATGTCCTGGTTGCCAGACTTTTGTACCAGTATTAGGAACGCTTTGAAACCATGTTAGTTTTTTTTCACTGCCTCGCAATCTATTACATTTGGCATATGAGAAGTAATCCGATATATTTACTCGGTTCAACAAGCCAGCTGTTATGACGTCTCTTTGGAAGCACTAAGTCTTCCTCTTGATGATCTCCCCGGGTGGCGTGTCCATCTTCTCCGACGAAATCTCGTACTGGGTATCCAGCCTGAAACAGAATATTCTAATTTATTTGAAAATAAGATATGAAAAAATACTAGCTGTATGGAAATACATTATCGGGATAAAAATTATCCTAGATTGTATGCCGAGATATGGTACATCCAAACATTCACACATTATCGTAACTTGCTTTCACATTTTGTTATATTTTTAATAGTTCTTCAATAATTCAAACTTAAACTCTACCTATACTAAAGTGGATTCATCCTTACTTGTCTTATTTGGTAAACAAGTTTGTAACCTCAAAAAGCAACTTTGTTGGCTAAAATAGCTATTTCCTTGTCAATAAAGCAAGAAACTTGTTTACCAAATAAGACAAGTATGGATGAATTCACCTTAAGTATATATTCCTTTCAACCGATTCTGACAGACGAAGTTGGTTTTTTCAATTAAAGTGAGTTTGCGTCGAATAATGAGTTGTCGCTTTTGTAGAAAAACAAACAACGAACGCGGCAAAGCATAACAATTTGGCTCAACTCAAATGAAATCGATAAAAAGAAAAGTTTTCGTATAACATTTGTAATAAAGGTGAACTTTGAAACTTCCGTGGCGCGTTTCCGGGAAAAATCATAAACAACCATTTAGGAAAAAGTTTTGATAGGGAAAATCGAGTTCACTTCCCTTCCGTGACAAAGGCATCCTTTGACTGGTAATTCGATGAAATAACTTTCACGATGTGTTAATCATTACGTATTGCTGAAATCACGCGATGTCGAAATTACGACTTCGCGAACCGATTTACAAAGGAAAACGAGGAATCGTATTATGGTCATGGCTCTACCTTAGATAACGGTAATATTTTCATAATCATCATGATTTCAGCCGCGAAAAACATCGGCCTACCCCAAAAATCGCCACAACGACCGATCCTGTACTGTTCGCGTCCAGCGGAGTCCCACAATCATCACCAGGTCGCCAGTCACCGTGTGGGTGGTCTGCCCATGCTGCGCCTTCCAGTACACAGCCGCCACTCAAGAACTCTTCGGCCCCATAGGCCATCTGTTCTACGAGCAATGTGCCCCGTTCGCTGCAACTTATGTGAAGCAATTCTTTGAGGTATGTCGGTTATTGGTCGGTCGAGGGTTGGCGGTCTCGCAGTGAAACCCCGAGCATAGCCCTTTCCATTGCATTGGTGTTGTGTTCAAATTTTAAGCGTCTTAAATACAGCTAAAAACTAATGATCAATCAATAAATCAATCGTTTATTGCAACTTCATAATAATTATACGGATGTTGCCTTTAAAGATTATTAAACCTACGTAACTTCGGCAACGATGCGATTCAATAATTTGATGGGGCTGGTCTGATGATGCAATTGGAAGGTGGCGGTACTCCGTACCGTACCGTAACTCGTCAACTACACAATATCCCCGCCGTGTTTAGGCTCGTTGCATTGTCTTGGTCTTGACAATTACTATATTTATCCAAGTAGTTTTGTGTAGTTATTAGTATTTAGTGTGTTTGTATAGCGCTCCGATTGCTACTGCTGCCTGAAAATCAGCGCTGCAGGTGTCTGACACCTCAGCATTATGCAGAGCCAGTGACCGATTCACTACCGTGATGACACACAACCCTGGTTTTTCTGGATGGTTTGTTATTTTATTATATGCGCTCTCTTCTTTTTTCTTTCTTTCAATATTAGAGTACATATTATAGCATAAAAGGTTGTCTTCAAATTGTTATTTTTAACAAAAACTTATTGCATTCTATTTCTTGTCTGCATAAGAAAATGTTTTTCTCAGTTACACCTTGGAATTAAAAGTACTGAAACGAATATATTTAAAATTTCCACATCGGTTGGTTGGGGAATGACTCGTATCCTATGCTGCTCGTTGACTTTCAAATGTGCTTAGAAGTGTCAACAATATTGTATTTTAATGCCACAGGACAATCGGCTTTATGAAAAGAAGGTAATGGTTATAATTGCGTGTAATGGTATCAACTGATTTTAGGGTTCCTGAAGGCAGGCTATCACATCATACTTGTGATATTTTTTACGAACAGTCCCTCCCTATTTCACTAACGGATTATGGATAAATTGCGGATAGTCTTTTAGCTTTGTTTTAACTTTGTAAGCAAATCAAAATTTGTAATTATTCGTTTACGGCGAATGAGTAATTTACTTAGACAAATGTCGAGATAGGCGTTAATTGCTACACCCTGGCAGGGTCCATGAGATACTTATACATGTTTAATTAAAGATCTGCTGCAAAACCATGGTTGCAAGGATTAAATGATTAAAGCCAATAGATGGCATCACACTGCATGACCGGGTCTTTAATCTTCGCTTCTGGAAAGGTTACTGGGTAAATTTAATGCATAGAAACGAAGTGTTCGTTTAGTATCCCTTTTGATAACTAATATGAAACTGTAAAGACCCACTCCCTGACCCGTGTACCAAGGGTTCCATACCTTACAAGTTGGGAATCGCTCACAATACAGTTGTTTATATGACTATCCTGATCTCATCTGTGATCCCAAGCGGAACCCTATAACTAGTGGTTTTAAAATATTTCTTTATTTCTAGATAAAAAATTGCCGACAGGCGCCAGGGTCTCGCATAATGAGGGTAACTGACCTGGTGAAGGTGATATGGAAATAAGGAGCAGGAATTCGCATCTCAATGTGCTAGCGCAGGTATAGAAAATGTCTGATGTAACAAATAAATACATTAAAAGAAGTGTGAGGCCGAGATCCAAATATTTCTGGCCGCTCTGCAGCAATGTCGGCTTGAACGCAGTTGTTGTACGCGCGGCGCCGCGCCGGGCGGGCGGTACTATACGGTAAAAGAAGATGATAGATTTTTACAAATTGATGGCAGGGTAGACGAAGCAATTGGATGTGTCATAATAAACGTTACGGACTCGGATTCTTCCTCCGACTCTGAGAATTTGTCACGGTCCTCGTCCGATGCAATGGGAAATAAGTATACTCGTACAGGCTATTCAATAATAATTAATTCTATAAAAAATATATTTTTCCCTTTTAATTTCTTATTATTATCGGTAAAAATTATTAGCGGACCGCTATTTGCAATGAGTTAAGAAGCCCTGTTTTTTTTATCAACTGTTGGCGAACAGACTTTAGGCGAAGGACCTGAGGGGACCTGAATCCTAAAGTCGGTTACGACTTCCAATAATAGACAACAGATGACGTCACGCTGCGGTCTCATCGCGCTACTGCTGCGCCCACAATATGATCGGGCTTTAAGGGGTGAATCTACGGGAACATGTCGCAAAGAACATTTTTTGAAATATATTTATCACACAAAAATGTTTTCCCATGTTTTAACAACATATTTACTAACTCAATGTCCGATGTTCGAACGCCAACGCCCTTCGCACACAAACACATTTAGAAAAAACGGACTAACAAGGCTAATGGATTGTTGATCCAATAACGTGGCGGACTTATTCTGATCCCCAATCTACAATATAGAAACATGTAGTCGATCCTTTGGCCGAAAAAGTTTTTTGTTGAAGAAGTTACCGACATAGCACTAGGGGCTGGAAAATGTAAGTAGCAGTAGCCTAGAACTGATGGCATAGTAATCTATAGGTAAAGACCTATTCCCTGTTTTCATTGTAGGGCCAGTCGTTTCTGAGATAAGGGCGGAGGGGGCTGAATGGTAAATTTTCGCCTATTTTAGCTTTTATTTAACTTGCAATGTTTAAATATGTAAGGGTCAAATCTTGCAAGCTAAATTAGAAACACTTCCTCTTATCCTACGGAGCTGAATTTTTACATGTTGATTCAGTTCCGATGACAATGCAATTTTATGGTAAGCATGACCTGAATCGACATCCAGGATTAGCTCACAGACACGAAATTTTGTGTACGCATTTTATTGCAATATTAATGTGCAATGGGAAAAAAAGCTCGTTATAAAAACGCAATTTTATAAAACTTATCCCTGAATAAATTCCAAAATATTTATCTTAAAATTCTAAAAAAATATAAATTTAACATTTTCACAACGAATCCTTTGATTTGATATGTCACACGATACAGTTTGCAAAACTTTTTTTCTTTTCTAACTAACCCTCCAAAGCCATGTTTAAAATTCATTGATTTTCGTTACACGTCCGTGTTGCAGTCACCGACTTATGTGTACCAAATTTGAACCCAATGAATCCAGTAGTTTCGGAGCAAATTAGCTGTTACAGACGGACAGACAGACACACGAGTGATCCTATAAGGGTTCCGTTTTTCCTTTTGAGATACGGAACCCTAAAAATGATACTGCAACGCAGTGGAAAAGTCTCAGCAGAAAGTTCATTCCAAATCCATATTGTACGCGCAATATTAGCGCTGCTGAGTTTCTTGCCGCGTTTCTTCTCAGCAGATATCACCTTTCGAAGCGCTGGTAGATTCAGACATGTAAAAGAGCCCATGTGACCTACTTGCAAAATAAATATTTTCATTTTCATTTTCATTTACACAAATTCAAGATTGAACCCAAACTTTTATAACCGTCACCCAGTCTGTGCTATTTCAGTGAAAATCCACCTATCTGGATCGCTACAAGTGGAACAAGAAACAATGGTATTGTGAGATCGTTGAACAATTCGTCCGACGCCAGAATAAGACCTCAACAGACACTCCCTGCGTAAAAAAACACTTGCCATTTATCTTAATTCCGTGTTTCAGGCCATAACACCTAGTGTTACAGATATTACAAGTATAGTCATTTGTGAAGAATTATTATTCCCGTTAATGTTCCCCTAACACGTTCTCGTAAATTGTTTTCGCTGTCATGGGACGGTTTTTATGGAATATATGACATTATTAATTATAATTATGAAATGGTTGTAGATTTTTCGTTTTAACAATATCTCTGGTGGACATGCTTCCTTTATGTTACTAGTGATGTAAGAGGGTTGATGATTTCATTACCCGATTGCAGCGAAGCAAAGACGGTTATGTTTTTCGTGCGTATATATGTTATTATGTGTATGTAATCACTCGATTAGTACCACTTAGAGCCAAAAATACTGTACTGATTTATACAAATGCGGTAACAAACGATTGGGGAATATATGATGTTCAGTACTTTGAATATGTATAAAACGTATGTCAAACTGGCACAAAACATATCCTATTCTTTATTTAACTATTTCGATAATAAAGGGTCTAATGCGGACACAACACACTATACGTTTCCAAAAAGGAATACCAAAACGCAGCTCTTGACAGCGACAGTGCTGCCACCTAACACACGACTCTTCTATTCAACTTTATGAACGCCCGCAACGGCCTGCTTGAGCTCCGGTCTTTACCGATCGCGAAAATTCTAATAATCATCACACCATGGCTGGTGTGGGTAAAAGTACATTACTTATAGCTTTTTGAAATCACCGCAAATACTAGTAGCAAATAGCAATCTATTTAATTTCCGTATCGACCCCATGCGGACGGCAGATAAAATTTATTATTTCTCTATTTTAGAGGTTATGCAGTCGGGTTTTTTAAAATTAATAATATAAATTTAACAAATAGAAACGTCAGATATATTGTTGATTAAGTGATACATTAAATACATCGAAATCGGTGTCAAGTAAGTGAACACAGTATGAGGGACGGATTATACTTGTTACCGACTTCGCTATATTTATTGTATCACTTAATCAACAATATATCAGACGTTTCTAGGTAATTTACTTACGAAGGGCATTATTTTTTACTTTTCAAAGGGTTCTTGAAGTCGGTTTTTGATTTGTTAATTTTTTTTTATTTCACTTTTTTAGTGATTATCATATGTGATGTAACGAAAAACATTAACAACATCAAGTAACAATAGCATAATGCCAATTGCTGATCACCCTTTACAAAATGTTGCTATCCAAGATGCAAGGACGTCAATCGTTGAGGAGTTCTCCTGGTCTTCATCACCGGTTCTATTTTGCCACATGAATTTTTATGAGCATAAGTTGCTTCCCAACCTTATAGGTACAGAAATCGAATCGCCACCCGTGAAATACTTTTCATTGAAGAGTTCCGGTGATCCCCCGTGGTCTTCATCATCAGTTCCACTTCACCAGATAATGTATTTCGATCGTAACTGATTGAGTCATAAATAAAATAATAAAGAAAATATCAAAATTTCTATATGCGTGCCTTTAATATTTGAGGAGTTACTTCGATTCCTCATAGTTCCTGTCATTAGACTTCGACTTTTAATCACAACGGGATCAATTTGGAGAAATACCCTATTATTTAAAAAAAAGAATTATGCAAATCGGTCCAGCCATCTCCAAGTAATCGGTGAACATACATATAAAAAATAATTAATTAAAAAAAAAACAAATATACGCGTCGAATTGATAACCTCCTCTTTGGTTTTTTTGAAGTCTGTTAAAAAAATGAGTTAAGGCTTCATAACACCTTCTTTTCTCAATATTAAACATCATAAAGAAACAATTTACAAGCAATATAAAATAACGGTATATGCACCTCTTCTTATGCATCTGCAAAAAACATTAAATTCGTCTGTAAATAAGTTACTAACATGTCTTTACACCTTCAGAAATGACATAAATAAACTCTTAAGAAATTTTATCTTAAAGGTAAGGTAAAATAAATCTGAGGCGGCTGGCAAAGACTATTTTACATATACAATATGTTAATCTCACCAGGGTATCGATTATTCATTTTATGCAATATTGCCTGTCTGTGCATAATCGGGAATAATCGGGAATAATCGGAATGATATTATACAGGTCGCGGGGATCGAGAGTGCGATCACCTATGAGGAACTCGAAACAATAATTAAACCATGGTTTTATGTAGGTACAGTAATATTTAAATTCCTGGAGTATAGTGAACACGGCCAAAGGACCCAGTAATGCCGATAATCATGGCTTCTATTCGAGATTCTATTCTATTCACCTGTTACTATAGCAACGATATTGTCGCTTGCGACCTTACATCACGACTAAAATACACTACAATTAAGGATTTTCAGAAATAACCTCAAAAAAGAAACAATAGTTGATTCTGCCGTCCTCGTGGGGTGGATATGGAAATCGGAGTCGGTGACTTCAAATAGCTTTTATAGGATTTCATGGAGAGGAGTAATGTAGGCGTGTTTGCTCACGATCTTTTCCTTCACCGAATTCTCGTGGTAAATAAAAATTTCAATTAGACCTCTAAGCTGCCATTGCGCATGTCCCAGGTGAGATTATGTACCTAGTTTGCGCAGGAAGGGCTTTTCGCACTAAAGAATCACATGGTGGCACAATTTTAATAGTTATGTACGGACCTCGCCAAACGTGAGTGTAAACGCGATCTTAAAGCTAACAAATGCGTTTCTATAATTCCCTTTGAAGGGTCACACTCGAAAGGGCGTAGGGTGGAGAGGATAGGGCGGAGGGGGTGGAGGGAGGAACAAAGCGGCAGGAAATTGGAACGCAATTCTGTTGACGAGCTCACAGAGATCGAGAGCTCAGAGCTCGCAGCACCTAATCAGCGGATAAACAAAACTATTAATTTACACTCTGTAAGAACAAAGTCATTCGGTCCAAATTCTAATGTATCCCTCGTCGCTGATCAGCCGCTACGCATGTTAGAGAACCACATTGGGGCGTAGTTCTTTTTAATAACACTTCGTCACCGATCTCAAAGCGAGCCTAACTTGACCCGTCAGTGCGTGTAAACTACATGATCCAGCGAGTCTTCGACGTCGGTCGTATTTGACGCAACTCTGCTAAGGCCGTAGGAACCTAACTCCGCATAATGCCTACGAGCGTGCAGGTCAATATATTATTGACGACGACGGAATTTGTAAAGAGAATAACATAGCTGAGAATCAACCCTACCCTCCTCACTCCTCTGCTGCTCTGGGAGTGAAGAAATAGCATTTAATGCGTGCAGATGCTTATCATCCTGGCATGTCGTAAAAATCGACTAAGGGACGGGTCCTCTCCAACATGGTGGACTATCTGTATGGGTGATGGGCTGATCACCTGTCACCATGCGGTTCATCATACCCATACCATCGTACCATCTTAGGACTAATTTATCGAACGTGGCCACAAGTAGTCTTGTGGCTCTGCCCAGGGGCGTGCAGTCCATATAGGCATTGAGGCAGTGCCTACCCTCGCAAAATTACCCTAACTGTGTCCGATTTATAACTCGTAATCCGCATTAAATTATTTCTACGATTCAAAAATACCTAAAATAATTATTTTTCCATGTTAACAAAAATCCCACCAACCAACAAACTAAATTCAATCTTATATCTCATATAATAAGGTATTAATTCAAAGCTAGTGAAGAGATCATCAATTAACGTACAATTTGAAATATTACGTACAGCGAAACGTAGCTAGCTAGTCACCTTTTTCGCGCCTTGCGAAAGAGGCAGATCCGGACAGTGCCTCATTTTAACCAACACAAACACCGTTACATGTGTGCAAATGACTGTTTATGAACTCTGTACGAACATGAGCAACTCCACACATTAACACGATACGCACACAAAAACAAATCGCTTCATACAAAATCACAGAGGCACGCCTGACTTGGATGTACTTTTACGTCCATTACGTGTTGACAAATCGTGTGAATTCCTCCCGCAACTTCAAGAACAAATACAGCAATGTATGCTAAACCGATGTTCAATTTGGTCCACGTGACCCGCGCATGCGCGCGCACGCTTAGGTAAGTATAACGCGGCTAAATATGAAGTCCGCTTCGATTACGTTTTGTCATGTAATAAAATTACATTTATATTTGGATAGTGTTTTTTTTGCTCGCTAGTTTTGTTTTGATTTTGTTGTGACGCGAAAGCTTTCGTAAAGAATCATTGTTATTTTATGCTTTTTTCTTGTTTAAAGTTAATAATTTGTTGTTTATTAGTGTCAATATTTCCTAAATATGTCATTTAGTTGTGAGGTTTGCGTTGACAGTGTGTGTTTACAAATATTAAATAACGGTGAATTCGCAAAATTGTCTTTCAATGATAAATTGAAAGTTATTGAAAAAGGCAGATGTATGTCGGAATTTGATTGCAGTTATCGCAAAAGAAGGGTATGTAACTCGTAAATTTCATTCTAGATATTATAAAACTTTTAACTGGCTAACTTAGTTAGATGCACGAGGTGGTCTGATTAGGCTCATTGCATTGGTACAGAACTGAAACGCCGCCGGCTCCAATACATATACAACTAATATCAGCGCCTCTATTCGGGAAATCTAAGTGATGTTGTAGCGACTCGTTAGCGAGATTTCTCATCCCATTCTTCCGCACGACGCGTAATCCGTAAGAGTGAGATGCGAGTCTCGCTCACGGGTCGCTGCAGGATCACTTAGACGTTCCCGAATAGACGCCCAGAAATGTGACGAGTATCTTTTTAACTTTTAATTTTCATTGCCTACCCTGATTCAAATCCCTATGCACGCCCCTGGCTCTGCCCACCCACCCCTTTAGGGATTTCGGGCGTGATGCTATGTATCTATGTAATCAACCCTAATATACTTGTGACGTGCTTTGTAGGAATGCCCTATATCGATCATGAGCGAGTTCATACTCCGACCAGCACTTGGCCGATTTTCAGGTGGATGTGCCCACAACCTTTATTGGCTTTTGAGGGCTGGATCCGCCCCTGCTGAGAATAAGTGATTGGTGTTGGGGGATAGAATACCTAAGTTGCTTGTGAAAGCGTCAGAGCTAAACCATTTAGGCGTAATAGATACATAAAAATTTGATTTAAGACGTTACCTAATAATATTAAAATGTTATAATATGAAAATAGGATACTGCGTTGCGTTGCCAATAGACCCTTGCCAGTACATGACTAATCCACACGAATTACCGCATTTATTGCCGGTACCGCACTGACTGAAAGTACGGAAAACGCATATACTTATTTCCGTAGTTTCAGTCAGTGCGGTGGACACGTATATGCGTTCAGTACATGGCATGCCTAGTGATTTGACCGGACATAAACCTCCCCCAATAATCGCCACAACGACCTATCCTATGGTGCTTGGATCCAGTGGAGTTGAGTGCAATCTACACCAGGTCGTCAGTCCACTCTGCGTCTGCCCATGCTGCGCTGCTGAATATGAATGAAGAGTTTGATCAATTTTGTGCCTATGCAATTCGTTCTAATAATTACATCGTCCCTTGCGAGTAGGTTTCCGAATTGCCAAATAACAAGGTACTGTCACAGAATAGATAATAGTACTAACGTACAGAAGAATCACTGTTTAACAAAACCGGTGTTTAGGCATAAAAACATGCCTAATCGTGCCTTCTCTGTCCGTCGGATAAAGCGTGCTGTTTCGTGTACGCTAGGGTTGTCAGTTTTTATCCGCGTCACTCATCAACGCCATACATCAAGGCTACTTGATGACCAGGGTTCGGAAATTCGGAGACATATTTACCTAAACTATAGCGGCGGCGTTGTTGTTTAATTGTATGGAGGCGGAATCAATTTTAATTTTTTAGTAAAAGTCCCGGGATTTCTAAATAAACAAATTACTCCAACATAAATTCATATGAAGGTACTTTCATTAACTATATGAAGTTATTTTCCATGCATAGATTTACTACGTGTTATTTAATTTACCTTTTGTAATTTAACTAACGTAGTTGGAGGAGCAAGTTGACGTAAAGTTTTATCCTAAATGATGATTCCCGGAATCGCGGAACTTATATTATAAAAATATAAATTTAGGATAAAACTTTACGTCAACTTGCTCCTCCAACTACGTTAGTTAAAACGTAGTTGGAGGAGCAAGCTGACGTAAAGTTTTATCCTAAATGATGATTCCCGGAATCGCGGAACTTATATTATAAAAATAATATTTTTAAGAAGCAGACTCCATATTTCCTTAGCTTTTTCCGGGATTTTGCCAAGTTTAGGTAAATATGTCTCCGAATTTCCGAACTCTGTTGATGACGCCAGCCAGCGAGCGAGCGGCAACCTATTGCGATTTACAGCTCCGAGTACCTAAAGTGCGAAGTGAAACCAAGTGAGTATATTACTAGCTTAAGCCCGTGATTCCGTCTTCATCTGATGATCGCTATTCCCTCGGAAACTGTCGTTTTTTCCGGGATAAATTTAACATTTTATTTTTATTATTGATTAGCTTTCGCCTGACCACAATCTCACCTAATGGAAAGCAATGACGCGGCCGAAGGTGAAACGCTATTTCCCAGGCAATACCTATTTACTCTAAACGTAAATAGGCATGGAATGAAAGAAATTGGACGAGGCACCGTAACCGTAACTAAAAGATCGTTCGTTTGTTCGGTACAACTGTCCAGTCCCAACCCCTCCAAGCGGCTACCCAACGCATCATAGCTTAACATGATTGGGGTTGTTTGGCGGCATGGGCATGGCTTTGACAAGCGGGAGGTGACCAGCCGCGATCAAAACCTACCCTTGGTGTTTCGAACAGTGGCCTATGGCCTCCTCCTGCTCACCCACTACCGCTGCGCAAAATTTCAAGTCCATCCGTTGCTGTTTTGACGTGAAAGGGAAACAAACCGACACTTTCGAATTTATAATATTACTAAGGGCTAAATGACCCCCAGGTAAAAACACACGCGCTCCATTGCGCATAAATAACCCCCACTCGAGGGTACTTTCATCTGCAGGCGCTCTAAATTATTTTCCGCTGACGTCGCCGCTCGCTGACAGCAACCAAGATAAATTGAAAGCAAAAAATGGCGGAATCGTACAATGGTATATAATATTCTAAAGCTGAACGCCGACCGCTATAAAATGGCGCCATTTTGAACTCAAGCAAGTTTAATTTCCAACCTTATCAAATTATCGTTTGTATGTAAAAATTTCATCATACCATCTTAGGATTAATGAATCGAACGTGGCCACAAGCAGTCTTGCGGCTCTGCCCACCCCATTAGGGATTTCGGGCGTGATGCTATGTATGTATGTATGTATGTAAAAATTTGTAAATAAAAAGTCTGTTATAATCGGGGGCAAACTTGCATAATTTTTGTAGAAAAAAAGTTCCGAAAAACCGGACACTGCGAGTTAAACTCGCGTTGAAAGGGTTCCGTATATGATTATCTGAAACCTATGTTACTTTAAATACCATAGATTCTTTATAGGTTTCCCTGTAGGTATTATATAGATAAAAAACTATTTTCTGTATATTTTTTTCAAAATGTTTGGTCCATTCGTTTCAGAGATAAGCGGGGGAATGATAAATTTTTGCCTATTTTCCTAAGTAACTTCACAACAATTTATCTTAAAATTATTAAAAAAAATATTTAACATTCTCACGAGCCCTTTCATTTGATATGCCACACGATATAGTTTGCAAAACTTTTTTTTTTTCAATTTAACTCCAAACTTGGCCAATTAAAAAAATGGCAATTTTAAATTCATTTATTTACGTAACACGCTCGTGTTACGGTCACCGACTTACATATGGTGTACTAAATTTCAACTCAATCAGTCCAGTATAGGATGATCCTATAAGGGTTCCGTTTTTTTCCTTTTGAGGTCACAAGCATAATGTAGAACTGAAAAGGCTTTCATAAATTGTATGCTAAATTCGAGGTACAAAAGAAAATGAATGATAAAGTTAGAACCACTACAGTACCCATCAGCTTACTATGACGCGCAATAACACCGGATCTGGGACCCCAATTCTCGGTACATGCGAGGTTAGTTTACATTGTGAGATTTAACTTCTCACATGAACAAAAATCGGAGTCCTGATGAGACACCAAAGTTATGTAAGTAACAAAATTTGTAACAATTTCAACCTGAATTACGAAGAAAGAGTACAAAAGTAGCATGAAATAGAAAAAGTTATTGCACAGGCCCTTGGCAAAAATTCATCAAGAGCTTAAATAATTCAAAATTGCCCTGTAACTCGAACAGTTGTAAATTATACGGTACAGTCGATCCGCTTTCGAATATGGTAACATATTTTATCTAAACCCATATCATAAAACCTCCATTGGTTAATCAAAAACCGTATGAAATGACCACCATTTTGACAACCAATTAGGAAAAACCAGTGCTGCGATAAAGAAATAACATGACTTCTTTATCGTTTTTAGTAAAGAAATGAGATTAAATTTGGAACAGCTGTCAAAACTCAAGTGGGTCTCTATTCTAGTATCCATAGATATTAAAACAGTTATTGATACGAAACGTCAATTCAGTATGTTTTTTTAATATAAACTGCACAATATTTGATCTCGAGTGACGTGAGAATAGAGACTTCATCCGTTTGTCAATGATTTAAAAAAAATGGTCTTGACAGAGGATCGAATTGCCGCCATGTTGACGTTTTGCTGAACGAAAGTAGAATTGTTGTTGAATTGAATAGAAAAAGTTGTTTGTAATTTACATTTTAGTTGAAAATATGAATAGTAAGTAGTCTTCTCGGAGTGTGTGTGATGTGAAAATGCGCCGGATATCGGAAATATGCAGCCACGATTGCAACAAATAACTTGTTGCCAGAAAATATTGTTTCTGAACCCATCATGGAGGATTTATAATATGTGTGTAGATAAAGTTATGTATGCAACTCTGCATAATTTGGCCTTAAAACACACGTGCGATCTTATTATGAAACTCGCCTATCGGTTCGTTTCATGAAAACCGCACTAGTGTTTTAAGGCCTATCATTATGCAACCGTTGCATAAACTACTATTTCAACTATCGAAATGGATCAAATAATATCGCTAGCTGGCATTTAACAAACGGGTGCCATCTATTTGGCATAATTTTTAATGTCCGAAACTTATTAGGCATAACAAGTTTCGCATATTTTATTTTCGCCGAATCTTAAACTTGCCGAAATTTTATTCGGAATAATTCGTTATTAGCCGAATGGTTGTTTTCCCGAATATTATATTAGCATAATATTGATATGGCCCAATTTTATTTTGCATAATGTTGTTTAGCATATATATATAATTTTGCAGAATTTTGATAGCCCGAAATCCTGTCCGAGTCTAGTTGCATAACATACAAAAAGGGGGGAAGGGGGGCGAGACCCCCCCACAAGGGTAGCTCGGGGAGCTTGGCCCCCCGCAATAAAAAATTAATAACCGTAACAATTGTATTATTGGTAGGTTAGGTTAGGGTTAACTTGTGTCCCTTACACTAAATCAATCTCTAGTTAATAGTTTCTATAATAAAAATAGATTGGATTAGGTTAGGTTAGTTTAAATAAAAAAACTAAAATTTTGTATTTGTTTTATAATCCATCTCGGCGAAACTAAATTAAGCGAAACTAACTTTCGGCGTAACTAATGTATGCGTAAGTCATTTTCTGCCTAAGCACTATTCGGACTTCGCAAATTATGCGTAAAAAACATTCGGGTTAGGTAGGATATGCGTGACAGAAATATGCGAAATATAATTATGCGAGATTAGTTTCTGCACATATACAATTATGCTTACACTGATTATGCAATAAAGAATTATGACATAAAAAATTATGCGTAAACAAGGGGAACCTTAACAAACTTGTGTAACAGACGCTTTGTTCTGCGCCTGCGTCATCAGCCTCGGGAATGCATGAGTTTTCTTCTGAATTGAGTTCATCGAACTGGAATAAACTCTGTTAGCATAATCTCGCTAGATCGACGTTGAGAACGGTCAGGGCACGACCTGTAACGTAGCGTGGACGGACGACGACCTGAGGTAGGGGTGTCACAATTTGAAATCAACCATGGGATTATCTATGAATGAATGAATGATTTCATCCATTCCACTGCTAGGTACAGGCCTCCTCTCATATTAAACGCGAGCCCAGTGCGGAGGATATGTGCAGGTTTCTCTTCACTGAAATGCTAATAGTAACTATCAAAACGCATTCCGCACATAAGTTCCGAAAGGTCAAAGGTGCGATCCAGAATTAGAATAAGAACCCACGACCCTTAGCATGAAAGACCCCACCATCCACTTAGATACCACTTTACCAAAGAATGATTTATTGCATATGAAATCTCACGTGCAAAGCGATGAGCTAGCAACTGACGGATAGACCGGTTTGTGCGAATATAATCGACGGCAAGCTAAACGCTGGTGAAACAAAATCTCACCCCGCTGCTAGTAAATGTCAGGGGAATGACCCCTCTCCCTTTGACTAAACTAACCTACTTGTTGAAAACATCTCACTGAACCAGTCGTGGAAATGTTGAGCAAGTTCTTAGATTTAGATAAATGTATTGTACTTAGCTAATGTTTTTTTGTTTAGAGTAGACAGTGCTCGAGATTTCAGAAAACAGCATTAAAAATGGTTCGAGTTTTTATCGCTGTCTCATTTACACTATAAAAAGAAGGCCGATAAAGAAATTAATAGGTTTGTAGTTTCTCCTATCATCAACGGCAGCGTGACGCCAGCCAGCTGTTGTCTCGTAGAGACGTCAAACATTTCACGCGTGCGCCGCACTCGGTTTGGCTTGGCGTGATATATATGTAACGTCTACGACTTCCAATAGAACAGAACAGATGGCGTACGCTGCGGTCGCGCGCTCCTGCCACGCCCGCAATGATACCGGGCATAAAAACCTGAACAACTTGTTCCTAAAGTGACAACCCTACTAAATTATGCACGTGGTGGACACGTGCATAAAAGATTAGAAAAAACACGCGGCCACTGCATGGTATTCGAATCGGAGAATACAGTTGCTCATGTATAAAAGAAAGGTTTTATTTATAATTTCTTTGTTGGATTGCACGTGTGCGGTAAATACCGCGAGGTTTGGTTTATTATCTTACACATATTATACCAATCTATTTATTTGTCTTAAATTTTCTTTTTAATTTATGTTGTGAGTGTTGTTGACGCTCTCAAGGTCGCAGGCGGTCTTGAACCATTACCTAAGAGCTCCGTCCCGTCCCTGAGTAGCGCTTCATACAAAGGACATACATAGATATAAGAGCATCTTAAAATTATAAAAAATATATATTTAAGATTCTCACAACGAGCCCTTTCATTTGATATGTAACACGACATAGTAATTTTTTTTTTTTAATTTTCTAATTTACCCCGAAAAGTGGCCCCCATGCTTAAAATTCATTTATTTACGTTACATGTTCGTGTTACGGTCACCGACTTACATATTATGTAAACCAAAATTCAACTCAATCGGTCCAGTAGCTTCGGAGCAAATTGGCTGTGGCAGACGGACAGACAGACACACGAGTGATCCTATAAGGGTTCCGTTTTTTTTTCCTTTTGAGGTACAGAATCCTAAAAAGGGCGTCAAAAGGTTTTTACACGCTCGGCAAAGCGCCAGTGATACCACTGGTATTGCAAGCGTCCTGCGATGGTGACCGCTTACCAGCAGCCGGTATGCTTGTTTGGCACCACAGCTGTGTAAAAAAACCCGTTAAGCGCGTATATGAAATCTGCAGCTCTCTTGCTTGTATATAAGAGTTTGCGGGGACATCATCGGCTTCAACACAAACGCTCCGCCCACAATCTTACCGGGCCTTAAGACGCCTTGTTTTAAGAGAATGGCGTGATACGACCACATCAATGGGTAGATATTCGATGCTCGCACGCATCAACATTTTTTCCCCTAATGGCAAACCATTGTCAGCTAGGGGTTTAAAAAGTTATTTAGAGAGTTAAAAAATGTATGTCGGTGTAAATAAATAATCAGATAATGTGATGGAGATTGTGATTTTTTTTTTATTATAAAACACCAAAATCCTGCCCTCTTGACGCATAATGCCCTATTTTATGGAAACAAAATGCCCTAGACGCAAAATGTCCTAGTCGTAAAACGCCCTAGACGCAAAATGTACATACATACATTGCATCACGCCCGAAATCCCTAATGGGGTGGGCAGAGCCACAAGACTACTTGTGGCCACGTTCGATTAATTAGTCCTAAGATGGTATGATGAACCGTATGGTGACAGGTGATCAGCCCATCGCCCATACAGATAGTCCACCATGTTGGAGAGGACCCGTCCCTTAGTCGACTTTTACGACATGCCAGGATGATAAGCATCTGCACGCATTATATGCTATTTCTTCACTCCCTGTGCAGCAGTGGTGGACGCAAAATGTCCTAGACGCAAAATGTCCTAGACGCAAAATGCCTAGACACGAAATGTCCTAGACGTGCCTTAGACGCGAAATGTCCTAGACGCAAAATGTCCTTTCCGGTGCATATGACCCAAAAAGCATTAGGCCAATAAAGACAGAGACAACAAATGATCGGGTTACACAAAAAAAGTTAGTTAATTGACGCCATCAAAATTTGTACTGGTACCTCTTTAGTACCTACTCGATTTGAAAAGTGTTGATTTGCAAGTCTTTGATTCTCATGAGAAAATATGGATTTTGACGAAAAAAAAACTTAACCTATTGCACTTTGGTTTGTCTAGTATATGAGTCAATCAAGGCTGTTATTGCGTATTTAGGCCATTCTGCGTTTAGGACATACTGCGTTTAGGCCATTCTGCGTTTAGGACATACTGCGTTTAGGCCATTCTGCGTTTAGGACATTATGCGTCCACACCAATCCTGCGTAACTTGAACAAAAATAGAAGTTGAATATGGCGTGCCCACGGGTCAATATGGAAATAGCAGTCGGTGACTCTCCATAAAATCCTATAATCAGCTATTCAAGACTGATTTTTCCATATCGACCCCATGGGCACGATGTAATCAATTTACTGTTTCTCTTTTCCGGAGTTCCGTTGTCAAACTAGGAACCCTTTTAGTTTCGTTATGTCTGCCTATGTAGTTGTCTGTCTGTATGTCACAGCCTCTTTTGCTCGAGGACTATTTAGCTAGCATATGAAAGTTAGTGCGTTAGCGCACAAAGATAAAAAATAAGAAAAATACCAGTTTTATTACGGTAGCTCTCATACATGTAAAGCAAAGGTTAAACAGACTATGAACCAACGGCTTTTCATACAAAAGACGATAACGATTTCCACTACTTAAAGGTTATAGACCGAGAGATGGTGACACAAATTATCAGGTCATTTGTACCAGTATGGCGGTCCTACGGGGGTCTAATTACGTAATGACAAAAAGGAAAATGATGGTCATAGCGCTGGTACCGGCGGCCCAATCGCGTGGGCGTTAATCAAACGTATCGGGTAAATTACGAGTGTCGAACGATTTGTTCCACAAAATTTCTTGTATTTTCCGATAGTCGATAAGAAAAGAAGTAGTCGGTAGCGTAATGCCATGCTTTTCCGGTGTCACTTACTGTAGCCCGTCATACCGACACGCGAACACATTAATAAAAAAATAAACAATTATTTGTACCAGGCTAATTTTTGCACAGTTAATCATCGTCGGGTAGCCATTCACGAAAATCACCATGTCATACTTTTCCTACGGTTCCAAATGGCCGCCGCAAGGGAGTAAGTTTTTTTTGCAAAACGATTTGTAATGAAAGCATAGTTTTTCAGGAACATCATGTAAAAAGCAGATTTACAAAATTGTACAGTCGTTGCACTCAAAATAATGAATCAGGGTATCAAAAACCACGAGTTTTATAAAAGTGCCATTATCTCGAAAACTAAGATACTTTAGTTTAAGGTCAAAATTACTTAATCTAGTAGCAATCTTGAGCCGCCATACCAGCATCTTTCGTTTTATCGTTGGTTTTAGGGACACCTGTAGATTTTGTTCTGACTGACAACCTATCAAAAATTGGTCAAAATCAGTTAACATTTAAAGGGTGATTTTCGCTGTTGGTTCACAGTCCTCTTAAAAGAAATCTTCTAAGCCTCAAATTTTTAAATCGACGAAGTCGTTTAATAGCTCTTTAAAAACGAGCATAAGTATGTTATAAATAATTTTTAGGTCTTATTTATTTACAAAATATTGAGCTCTAAACGTGTCATTATTGTTAGAATTACGTTTCCCAACCGCCTACAGCCAATATTAAAATTGGAAAGAATATTCGGTAGTTCCGTACACGTAATATAAAAAAATCTGAAAATGGAAAAGGAAGTTAAAAGGAAAACTATCACGACATAGTAGGCTTCATTGGTTCGTAAGTTATAGGCGACTACCTTGTTTATTACCTATTGATAAACATCAAAAAGCACCAACCAAATAACTTTGAATAGAAATCTAGCTAATAGCTACGGAACCCTACACTGAGTATGGTTCAACATACTCTTTAGCGGTTTTATATTAGTGGTTATGCTGTCGGGTTTTTTGTGCCGATGGATGAGGCATGCGATCGTTTCTCGCGGAAGTCTCTGTGGGAGTACGTCCAGCAGGACGTCTCCGTGTGGATGATGGTAAAGATGATTACCTGAGGTTCCTGAGGCGGCAGTCGGAGATGATGCTGATGCGGGAGCGCGACTCGGTTACCTTCAGCGGCGCAAGACCCGTTTTTGACCGCGCCCCCGGCACCGACACGCTGCAACAGGCAAACAACCATGTGATTCTCTAAGGTCACCTACGCACAGGCAGGTGGCTTGGTTAGCGCCTAGAGCCTTGGCCATAAAAAAACGTTCTAGATTTCTCGGCACCGGCCGCACTGCGCGCTTTGCGCATTTAATAGTCACCAGACTCGCTAGGCTCTAGACGCAAAGCAAGCCACCTGCCTATGCGGCCTTAGCCTTATACGCAAAGCGCTCCTCTCTATAGCGAAAACTCGCCTGTAGCATAAGGAAACCGGTTTGTGCCAGTGCGAGATGCATGGAGCGTACCTAGCTATAATCGCCGTCAACCAGTGACGATTGGGGCAATAAAACATTCCTTTCTTTCCTGCACTACGTGACCCTGCAGATGTGAGTCACGCCCCGTAAGACCATGCAACTGCGAAAGAGACACGATTGTAATGGTTTTATGACCCCAGTTTTCACTTTGGTTAACGGTCACTATAGTCTTTTAGCTATTTAAAACGTTTAAGAGGCGCTACAAAGCTCGGATGTGATTCTCTAAAATAGCACTTGGTTCATGAACTCACCGGCGAGTGTTAGACCCATCAGTGCGTATAAACAACATGTTCACGCGTGTCTTTGACCTATGGATTCTCGTATAAGCAACAGCGGCCCTAACATGCCAGGCATGGGGATACGTTAAACCCGTTCATCTCTCTGACTCTCTCTTTCGTTGGCACTAGTGTGAGAGACGCACTTAGAGATAAGACGGTAAACTTAGCCTTGTTAGTGCCGCTGTTTTCTCCCGTAAACACGGATATCGTGATCTTATTCCGATATATAAACAGCGTGAATTTGTAGGATATAAACTAAGTACTGACTTACCCAAAGACATGAGATCTTCGGACCTTATTTAACCCAATACTTGTTAATCTTGTTGATCTTTGGGTTTGGACTGCGCTCGCATCGCCGCTTGAAGTCGGCACCATCAGAGACTCCTGAATCAAGGATTTGGACGTAAGCCCCTGGGGCCTGACCAGTTACCTGGGGCGGCTGAAACTCTTGTTCTTGGACACGGACGCGCGTTTTTTTTCGTCCCGCGGCAGCGTGGAGTCACCGGCGCCGTGTAGGGACCCCTCTACCGGCGTCGTCGTCTTCAACGCGCCTAACATTGACCCCTGGATTAAACCAATAACACACTGGCTTTTATATCGCATTCACGTCGGCAAGCCACTTTTGTAGCTTGCCTCTTATACACGCCAGGTCTGGGCTGTTTTATGCGACAGAACTGTTGTTGTTGTTGTTGTGTGTTGGTGAACCAAGTTTCAACTGTAAGTTGGTAACCACAACACGGACGCGTAACGTAAATAAGTGAATTTTA
The DNA here is from genome assembly GCA_947859335.1 of Tortricodes alternella. Lineage (NCBI taxonomy): Eukaryota > Metazoa > Arthropoda > Insecta > Lepidoptera > Tortricidae > Tortricodes > Tortricodes alternella. The sequence continues at coordinate 19,242,362 of OX401969.1, forward strand.
AATATGGGGGCAACTTTTGGGGGGTAAATTAGAAAACTTAAAAAAAAAGATTTGCGAGCTATATCGTATGAAATATCAAATGAAAGGGCTCGTTGTGAGAATCTTAAAGATATTTTTTTAGAATTTGAAAATTTATAGTTTGGAAGTTATTTAGGAAAATAGGTGAAAATGTACCATTCTCCATACCTTATCTCCAAAACTTGTGAGCCTAAAATTTTGAAAAAAAATACGGAATATACTTCTTCACCTATAGATTACAGGAAAACCTATAAGAAGTCTATGATATTTATAGTAACAGGAATTTTCTGATAATCATGTACAGATCAGAACGCTCTTCACGCGAGTTTAACTCGCACTTGTCCGGTGTTTTTATCTGTTAGTTTTATTTTAGTTAAAACTCTAATGTTAAAGTTGAATAAAGACTTACTGCTGAGTTTCTTCCGGCGTTTCATCTCAGCAATGTCACTCTTCGAAGCGCTGGTAGATTCAAACATGTGAAACAGCCCGTGTGTCCTACATTAAGCGCGTCTGGCAAAATTAGTATTTTCATTTTCAAGTTTTGTATGCCTTCCAATCGAACACTACTACAGATGATGTTATGCCACGGTCACGCCGCGTACGCAATGAGACCGAGCCATTAAAGACTATGAACGTACTTTGATCGACAGCTCCTCAGTGCTATAGTCGGTGATCTTCTGAAGCAGTTCGCTTTCGGCTGCCAGGTCAGAGGAGGTGGAGCTGATCTTATCCTGAACGGTCACCCACACACTGCTGGCTTCCTGCTGCACCAGGGGATGGCGGTTACGGCGCTACAATCATGGCATTCTACTCAGCATCATTTCAACTAAACGACCCTAAATATCGCAACATTAATCGGTTCTACGCTGCTCAACTTTTATAATTCGTAGCTATTCAACTATTACAAACGTATGAGGTCACAATAATATCCAAATATCTTGCTGGAGTTTTTTAAATATTCATTAGGCGTCGTCCTAATAGAACGCGATTGTGCGATCGTCGCTAGTTCGCGCGAATTTTGTTCGCGTGAACGCGCGATCAAACATACTGATGTCGAACAGGTGTCCTGATTGAATTGATTTAATGTCAATGTGAATGAATGTCGCGCGAACAAAATTTGCGTGAACTAGCGATGATCGCCCAGTCGTGTTCTATTAGGACAATGCCTTAGCCTTGTAATTTATACAAACGGAACTACGTTTTTATTTGGAAACTAGATTAATAAACAATTAGACAATAAACTAATGATATATTATTTTAACAGTGACATGCTAAATATCTATTTTTGATAATAAATATGCTTTTTATGTGCTTGTTGTGTGTTGTTATGTTTTCATTGTACATGGATGTGTAATTATTAATGAAGATTAATTCGAGATAAACCATTTAAATTTTCAATAAGTAAATCTATGCATGCATTCGATATGATTATTCAGTTTTTGAACTGGCCCCCAATTCTCGCTACATTCGAGATAATGTCGATTTCGAGATTAAACGTCAGATTCATACAGTTGTGTCAAACGACTGTATGCACTGACGTTTAATCTCGATTGTGAGATTATCTCGACTCCACCGAGAATTGGGGGCCTGAACTAATCACTAGCCATAATCTAAATTATTATGAAACTAGATTTAAAATAAAAGCATCTTACGGAATAAAATTTCATCTTTTATTATTAAGTGCATTCACAAATATAAATATATAGTTGTACAGGTAGCGGCACGTAAGTCTAGCGGTAGGTAAACGAAATGTGCTGCGGATACCACGCATAGATACGACTGCTCTCACTCCCGTCATGTTTATAAAATTGTAAAAACCGAAGCGAGCTCAAAATAGGAGATAGAGTGAGGTTGTTCATTAATTTTTCAGTAATCTTACTTATCAAAACCATTGTTGTAGGTAAATTTAATTATTACTCATCAAAAACTATGTTTTCAATCAACTACATAACACCATCAGCGTCAATCAAATGTCGCTTCTGTTAAAATGTTGATCTATATCCTGTCCTTGTCGCTCGAGTTGTGAAAGGAATAAAGTTGTCTTTTTCTTTGAGGTTACGTAATTATTGCGTAATATTTGTCATAACAAAGTATTAAACCAAATAAAATATAATAATTTCGGCTTATTTACTTGTGATATGTGACTCCGTGAACTTTATTTGTTTTACTTGCGTAATTAGTGCATTTACGCATCACACACGAAGGCATTTTGTAGCTATAAAACGAAATCTAAGCACTGTAGTCGGAACTCTGAAGCACATACGCATCGTCCACTTGTTCGAGAGCGACTAAGACCAGAGGCTACAATTGTAGTCTTTTGTACGCTTCATTTTCGGTGCGCATGTAACCTATCTACCTCTTTTTATACAAGATCATTGACCTAAACACCGTTTTTGTTAGAGAGTGATTCTTCTATACGTTAGTAGGTAGGTACTATTATCTATTCTGTGTTCTTATTTTTATTTTGAGAACATCTGCCTCTGGTGTGAGCGAACAACCATCTTCATAGTCCAAAAGTGTAACCTCCCCTAGTCGATAAAAAATAGGTAAATAACTCACCCATTCAAAACTTTCTGAAAACCCTTTGGTTGATGGCTTTCCTTGCAATTGGACTTTGCCAGGGAACCTGCAAACCAAGATGAATCATGCAAAGATATTCGTTCACCATCGGATCAGTCAGTTCCCGATTACCCAGAAGATTAGTAAACCACCATTACTAAATGATAGACTTGCAACCCGCTCCGCTTCCGTGTGCGGAAGCCATGATATTGGATTTGTACAGGCGATTAATCCATACTTGCCTTATTTGGTACCTAAACAAATTTCTAACCTCAAAATGCACCCTTGTAGGCTAAAACAGCTATTTTCTTGCAAATAAAGCAACCGGAGACAATATTTAAGTCGTCATTTTGCCAATTTTTAGCCTAGGACTGCTTTATTTCGGATAAAATTGCTGTTTCACCCAAAAATTGCACATTTTGAGGTTAGAAACTTGTTTACCAAGTAATATAAGTATGGATGAATCGACTCTATAAAGATCCTTGACGACGGCTAACCGGAACCAGAGAAATTCGAGGCTCTGCACTTCATAATCCGCATCACGATTGTGGTAGCCGTGGACCTCCATTCGTTGCCGAAATATCCACATATACGAGGGGCGGCTGAAAAGTTATCTACCTAACTATGAAACAAAAGAAGATCATGGCTAGTTTTTTTTTTTATTTTTCAATAAAGTCTCCTGACAGGGAAATGCACTTATTACATTTATCAATTAAAGACATTAAACCGTCAAAAAAAAAACTTTAGGTTTATCATCGAAAAAGTCATTAACAGCAGCCTTCATGTCGTTATCGGTTACGAATCTTCGTCCCCTCAGTTCTTTCTTCAAAAGTCTGAACAGGAAGTAGTCGGATGGGGCCAAATCTGGACTATATGGAGGGTGGTTGATTACTTCGTACCCATTTCCATTAATAACTAGCTTCGTTAAGCGAGCAGTATGCACAGGTGCGTTATCATGCAAAAGCAGTATCCCTTTACTGAGTTTGCCCCTTCTTTTTTCTCTTTTATGGCTTCTCTGAGCTGGTCAAGTAAATCTGCGTAATATTCAGCATTCATTGTAGTTTTTTTTGGCAAGTAATCTACAAGCAGAATTCCTTCCGCATCCCAAAAAAATGTTGCCATTACTTTGCCTGCTGACGGGCGAGCCTTAAATTTCCGAGGAGGCTTTTCATCCATGAATTTCCATTGTAATGGCTCCTGTTTACTTTCGGGATCCCTCTGCCGAATCCAAGTCTCATCACAGGTTACTATTCTAGAAATAATTTCCTCCTCTTTTTCACGGCTCATGTCTAAAAATTCCTCGCAACATTGAACACGTCTGTCCTTGTCAAACGGAGTCAACATTCTAGGGACCCAGCGTGCACTAACCTTAGACATGTGCAAATGTTCATGAATTATTTCATTGACCCGTTCTTTACTAATGCCCACATCCCTGGCTAACTCCCACTGCTTAATTCGCCGGTCTTCTAAGATAAAATTTCTCACTTTGGCCACATTTTCATCGGTGACAGCGGAAACTGGTCGCCCACTACGAGGATCATCTTCAAGGCTCTCACGGCCAAGATTAAACTGTTTCGACCAGAACTTTATTGTAAATTCAAAAGGGCACGAACCACCAAAAACAGGTAACATACGCAGTCTAATCTGCGAGGGTGTATTTCCTTCTTTAGTGAGAAATTTTATCACTGCACGCTGGTCAATTTTAATCAGATTATTTTTTTCTTGCGACATTTTGAAAACAATCCGGTCCCAAAAAAAGCGGGAAGCAAGAAACAAATGAATTTTGGTGATTTTGAAAAAGAATAACCAGTGAACACGACCTCATAGTGGCCAGTATTATTTTCGCATAACATATAGGCTAGGTAGATAACTTTTCAGCCGCCCCTCGTAGCATCCAATGCATACACAGAGAAGTGTTTGTTAGGACTCCACACATTCAAAGATGAATGTAGGTAAGTTTATGGGCAACAGTTACTTGAGCACCTCACACACTCACACTCGTACTCACACAAGCACACACTCTCACACACACAGACACACACACACATACATATGCACGCACATACACACACACATTCACACACACATATTAGTAATTAAGTTTAAACCATAGTTTAACGCTGTTTCCCGCTATTTTGCTTTGAACCTGTCTCATTGCTTTTTCAAAATATTAATATTTACGATCTGTTCACGCATACTACACTGTATTAACAATTTAAGTAATCCTTTCTAAATGCCCTCACGTCACAGGCTTGTCCTAGTGTGAGGACCACAGCCAATCTAGAACATTAAGTCTATATGCTTAACAAAACTGCTTATCTATAAGAAGTGTAACCTTTTTCTGGAAATAAATGATATTTGATTTGATTTGATATTTGATTTCTTACCAGTATTCTGATAGTATTTCCTCCACAACCGGCATATCCAGAGAGTTTGAACTGGGCCACTTCTGAAGTACTTCCTCAGTAGACTCCTCCACCACATTGAGGTGCTCCCTGCCCCACGTATCCTTGGGGGAGGGATTCGGCATCTCATCTGGGATCCAGGATTCGAGGCGTTTCGGGATGTAGCAGGGGGGGTAGGCACTCGGATCCTCGCCAGGGTCGTGGCGATAGAAATACCTGAATACAATTTTACTTCACATTTGGGTAGGAATACTTTGAGAGCTGCTTGTTATTAAGGTACGAGTGATGGTACTAAAATATGTTGATTTCAACGCTGACTCAAGCCTACTCAAATCAGATAAAATGCCTACAAATTTTCATGCGACTACGTCATTAACGCCTTTTTAACGCCATAAGCTCTTTAAATCAAATTAAAGCCCTACCTGGCATGTTAAATAGGTACTTGGGTATCGCCTATTTAACAAGAGCAAGAAGCTGCAAAACAGCGCTATGGACGCAATGCTCTCAGCACACGCTGAGTCCTAAAACTTTTGCCACCTAGTTTTAAGTCTTTTATTTCAAGAGATGCTTTGTTCTGTGTTCAAAATTATGTGCTGGTGTGTAGGTATTGTATATATGTTAATGTGGCAATAAATAACTTTTTTTATATTTTTTATTTTTAACGTCTTGAAAAAACTTTAAGGCATACCTGAGCAGGCTTGTTTCCTTAAGGCTTGGGCCGAACGGCGCGGGCAGATTTACGATGCCACACCCAAGTAGCGCGGCGCGGGAAAGCGGCGGTCCCGCGACGCCACGGTGTGGCATGGTAAATCCGCCCGCGCTGTTCTACAACGGCGCGGGCCCGCGTTCACGCCGCAAACGCGTTTGGTTTGCCCGGGCCTTTAAGCTATAATACTCTACCAGTTAATGAGTTTGTTCCAAGCCTGTGCAACGCAGTGCACCGTGAACAGCGCGGTTTGCCGCTCCATGTAGCGCTCGTACCCAACCCTCAGTGCCTCTTCCAACAGTTCCTCGCGCACGTCCAGCACCAACAGCTCGTTCTCCTCCTTCTGCAGGATCTCGGCCCTGGACCGGTCAAATTAGTAATGGTGGTGGATCAGTCGAAGTTCGTTGAAGTGCTGATAGTGAAATGAGTCACTTTGTATTCGGATGAAATCGATAGCCTGACACAAGGTGCACCGTATACTTAGCCATCTTCATAAGACGCAAAAAAGCAGCCTTGAAGCCGAAGAATACACATTAGACACAAGCGGCAAACGACAGTGTCATACTGGTTAGATGGATATTGGTGTTTATACATATATTTAAAAACATTATATCATAATACAAGAAAATATACAAAGCCCTCTGAGCAGAGCCTGCATGGAGGCAGAAGAGAGATCCACTCCTTGCTCTTGGAATATCCTGGCGTGACTAACTACCGGGCAATAGACCTCTAGTCAGCCCAGGAAGTCATCAGCAACATCAAGGGTCTGCCAGACTTCCTACAGGAGCTGGGTTGGTATGAGTAATGCCGCCAACCCATACCTACCACGCAAAATAAGCACGATAAAGACGTGGAGTTGTGGAAACCATCCCCTCGTGAAACTAACTAACTACAAGAATATAGAAATGGCGGATTTAATGCCGTAAGTCATTCTCCACCAGTCAACCATTGGGCCAAACAAAAAAAAATGTGGTTGGTGTTAAGCTTAACTAGGATAATTTAAAGTAGTAGGTAGGCTACAGACGACAGCCTGACAGAGGTAGTTTCTATCAGCCAGCGGCCCTAACATGCATGGCACAAAGATAAATTAGAACCGTTTATCTCTAAATGCGTCTCTCTCACACTAGTGCCGACGAAAGAGATAGTTATAGAGATAAACGGTTCTAGTTTATCTTTGTGGCATGCATGTTAGGGCCGCTGGGGGGACAAAACTGTATGTGTAGAAGTTGATCGGGCATTAAAAAGCCGGTCGGCTCCCACGACCTTGACTGGAATGGCGAAAGGATTAGACGCTTTTAAAATTTGCCGTCGCACAACATGACACGACACGATTGATTTGTCGTCACGATAAAGTAGATCTAATTGTACCTATGGAATTGTATGCGGGCGCTTTTAATTTATCGTTCATGGTAACGGTATTGCCGTGGATGATAAATTAAAAGCGTCCGCATACAATTTCATACAGTTAGATCTCATTCTTAAATATGAATGCGTCCCGTGCGATAGCCGACGTGAACCATCGCGTAGAAGGCCAATAAGAAATTGCTTTTACCAAGTCCGTTCAGGTACATCTCTGGGCAATGCAATCAGCGTCCGCTGGTCGTCTGATATCTGAAGCTTGCGGCCTCGCCGCGAGATCTTGTACTTGTTAAAGAACTGAGGAACGATGCGACCAGCCATCAGCGCAGCGTATTGTAGCCAAGAAGCAAAAGTAAGTGTTAGATAGGAAAATCCGAAAAAAATATTTAAGGCCAAAATATATTTTAAAAAATACGATTACTACTGACAGTCTAGACTTTGTAAAAAACACAGGTAAAAAATATATAATAGGGTTTATCTTTTTCAGCGTTGATATTACGACCTCCATGAAGGTAGATACCAAACCTTCATGGAGGCAAAGGATTGCGGACTCTTTTGTAAGTTCTTCATTCGATCTACAATAATTCTATCTACATTATTCTCATGTTACTCTTATAGTTTGGTAAATATGTATGCGCTCTAAAAACTTAATTACGGTTTGTCCGTTCAAATAGTGTGCATGCTTAATAATATGCCGCCACAAAGAAGCCGCCGTCTCAAGCCGAAAGCAACCTACATCGTGCTGAATGTTTGTTTCGCTAGGTAGGAGTTAAAACTGCATTAAAAGCAAAACAATGCTTTTTGGTCCGGGGGAGGATAATGGTGGTTCTTCTCAAGAAGATAGAATTATTAGGCAGACCAAGACATTGGTCTTAACAACGAAACTATTGTAACAAGTGAAAATCAACCCCCTGTAAGGCTAAATTGCTATTGCTATTATAATTGCCGTCAATACCACCTACTGACAATCAATATAATTGTGCAACCAGCGATATTGCACAATTATATTTTAGGTCAGATCGCAGCATAAGAGTGAAATTTATAGAAGCTGCAAGTAATAGTAAACTATAGTAATAAATTAATTGTAATGTCTAATAAAATAGTAGGTACATTGTGCATCTAGGGCCGTAAGAAGGGGATAACTAACGAGAGTATGTTAGAAGCCCGACGCCGATAGGCGAGGGCTTTTATGACTCGAGTTTGTTATCCCCTTACTGCCCGTGATACACACAATGTTTTTCATCACATTTACGAGGAAATAAAATAAAAATTAGACAAAAAAAAGTATATATATTAATTTTATTTCCATTTTACATCGCGAATTACCATCAGGTGGGTGTTCATAAACTGTAAGTACGTTGCGATCAGCGCGGGGCAGCTCCGCCGGCTTGCGGGTCGCGCGCCCCGCCGGCTGCGGGTCCCGAGCAGCTCCGCCGACCTGGCGCACTTAACTGCCCGCGGGAGTTCGAAACCATACAAAATTCGTAACTCCCTAGGGAGTTATGGATTTTGCATGGTTTATAACTCCCGCTGACGGCGGGACCCGTAGAGGAGCTAAATAGGTTATAGCTGCTCTATACGCCTGCGTCTAATAACACCCTTTCCGAGCAAGTGTGATGAAAAGTATATAAAATACGGTTGTCTCTATGGGTGCATGAATATATCTGATTTTTATATAATTCATACTCATAGTTTAATTGCTTTTACTTCCTCCCATAATACTAAAAGTGCAGTTACACGAGCAACATTCTCATGCCAATGTGTGACCGGCAACTTTAGGCATTTTCCTCTAATGTACGAAGTTAGAGTAAGACAGTTATAGTGGCCGGCTATAAATTGCCGTAAAAAGTTGCTCGTGTAACTGCACTTTTACAAACTTGAGAAACTTAATAATTATAATCTACTGACGATCAATATAATTGTGCAACCAATGACATTGCACAGTTATATTGTAGGTTAGTAACTAGCATAATCCAGGGTTGATTGACCTAATAAAGATGGCCTTGCAGTACCTAGTTAGTTTGAATGTGGTTTGAATAAACATTAGATCAAGTAGGATTATTTACCTTGGTGATCATGTTATCATATTGACGGAGCTGCTTTTTATCTGTAAATATTTAAAGGCTCACCAGAAGTATAAACAGGTAAAAACTTGTCACATATTTTGCTCGCAGTGCAGTGTGCATGTGTTGAGCTCTTTATGACCATAAAGCTGAATTTATAAGAAACAAACACTAGTGGCCAGAAACAATTTCTGACCATAAACTAACGGCTGACAGCTGTTTGAAAAAGTTAAAAGGACAAAAACCAAACGTTAATTATCGCAAAATCCACTGAAATTATTTACCACTTTATTTCAAACAGTGTAAAATATGGACACTTATATCTATTAGAAAGTACGGTGTACAATGGACGTTAAATAATGAGTGCTTATTTTGTATTCTCAGCTTTTGTTATCGTTGTGTAATAATGTATACTTTGAAAGGGATATTTCCAGAACCAAGTAAGTATTTAATAATAAGATAAGACGTAAAAAGTATTTTTATAAATATAAAATATTAATGCCACAGTTAAATCTGCAGTGACAAAGAAAATAACCAATGACCAAGTTGTTTGTTGTCAGGTTTTTAACATAACCTTTCCGATTTCAAAACGTTGTTATGCAGGCCTTGTTGTCATTCGTGTTACCAACAGCACACTTACGTCGTTCGCGCAATGTTTCAGAGAAGGAGCAGAAAAAAAACTTCATCAGGGAAAACATGAAACAGCTAAAGTTTATACAGGGCAAGGCATCACCCAAAGAGCCCAAGTATGCGCTCAAGACTGTCCACCCACCGCGGCTGACCCACCCGGTGGCCTCTGGTGCCGCCCTTAACCAGGTTAAGTCCTCACCGTCCAACAAAAGCGCCAAAGTCTCTCTCCCAGTGAGCAAGATCAGCTCAAGCAACGCACGCAAGAAACTTACAGATATTCGAATAAAGAAAGGTGACATGGCAGAGTTCTTGAAACGAAAAGAGATGATGCACACAAAAGTGATCAACAAAGATGAGGAAACTGATGAAGATGTCAAGTCTTCAGAATCTTCAGGGCGCCTACGAGATATAGCATGTCAGACTATAGAGTCAAACTTAGCTCAGAAACTAGTGGAGAGCACTAAGCTCACTATGTTGTACCCTAAGAAGGAGGATGATGAAGCAAAGTTGAAGGCGAGTGGGGACTCGAGCAACTACCAACGAGGGATTATGTCGCCAACAAAACCCCCACGCAAGGCTGGTGATGAAGCTACTATAGAATCTGAACGAAATCACAGCAGACTGAATGCAATCCTGGAGCGTAAAGACCACAAAGATCCTTACTTACCATCAGGTACACTTTCACTTGATATCAGGAGTCTATCAATTAGATGGCAAAGTAATATTAACATGAATGTTGCAATGCAATCCTTACATCCCATCATTTAATATCTTTATATAGTATGCATTTGATAATATTAAATTTTGCTATTTAAAATAGAGAGTACATATGTCCTTTTATATTGCAGTCCTGTGAATGCATGAACAGTAAAAATAGGAATGCTATCAAATAGAATAACAATTGGATACACTGAATGTCCAAGCCTTACACTGGTCATTTTTAGTATTAGCACCAAAATTAGAAGACTTCTTAGTTCTGAAACGTAATTTCTCTAATATTAGATGTACTTTGTATGAATATATAAATGTTATTATAATAAAATCGTAAAGTAACAAATATCTGTAGATTGAAGATAATGAAAAAATGCTTCAGAAAAAGCAACACAACACATCCCAATGGTTTTTGTATTTCATGTCTTTTTGTCTGATTGTATGTGCACTATAAACTTTAAAACTACTGAACGCATTTCAATGTGGTCGATATTATATTAAGGGAAACTTTTGGAAATGCAACTGGAAAGAGGTAAAAGGTAATGTATAAAAATTATAGTTTAAATAAACTAAAAAACTCGCTTTAGTAGCAAACCGAACTAAAAAGCAGAAAATAATTTTTAAGTATGAAGAGTTTGTGTTACAGTAGGCAATAGAAATCCCAACAATGAATTATGACTAATCTATTTGGGATAAGATTAGAATAAAAATTAAGTTATTAACAAATAATTCAATTTTAGTAAAAAAGCGTGGGGTGCTTGGTATTAAATGTTACAATTATTTAATTAGTAGCTATTTATAAAATTAGAGTCATTTTGAAAATAAAGCACCAGCTCGATGGTACCAAATTATTGTATTGTCATACGAATTGCATACACTTGCAAAGTTTCAAATATTTACGACAATTAGAAGTAGGTTAAAATTACGCTGAAAGATTCCATTATATACATACATACGTACATACATACAGGTGAAGCTAATAAAAAGCGTGCAAAAATGGTATATCAGGGTGTCAATGGCACGAAAATCGTGTATATAGCCGACTGTAGCGTTCAAAAGGTTAAGAGCTCATAGGCTCAGCGACTACCCAATTATTACCAGCCCAGTGAAACCCCTGTTGAGTTCTTATACTGATTGAGAAATCAGCAATTGCAGTTATTAAAATTAAAGTTTTATTATATTGTGAGTAGTTGTAGTGAGACTGGCATGTGCTCTTGCAGGGTATCAGAAGGGCGTGCTGCCGAAGTACCTGCGCGAGCGGCGCGACGCGCCCGACGCGCGCGAGGACGGCACGTGCCCGCCCGGGCACGTCACGCTGCCCGACACCGAACGGAAAGAGACGCTCCGGATGCTTAGGAATAGTATGTATTCACACCAGCGGCCTGTCACATTAGTAATGATTTTTCACGAGAATTTTTACAAAAATTGAGTAAAGATTTTGTTAGACAGGTCTTTGTAGGAAACGATTTATTTTTCTGATTAAATTATTTTTTTTAGCTGAAAGTACCATTTTAGAAGAGATACATTATCACGTAACCTAGCCGATAGCAGTACAATTTATTAACCGACTTCAAAAAAAAGGAGGAGGTTCTCAATTCGGTTGTATTTTTTTTTTATGTTTGTTACTTCAGAACTCCGTCATTTATAAACCGATTTGGAAAGCTGCTAGCTTAACTACGGAACCCTATAAAATTATGCATAATAATGAGATTTCGGAATTTTTGGGGCAAAATCAAGGCAATTGGGGAAAGTAGTGATCGTACACCTATCGATAAACTCACTCATCGATATTTGTCTCCTAAACTAGAGATCGCTTCCATTTTGGTTTGTAAAAAAAAATATACCTATAGTAAGATTATTTAGCTTTGACGGTGGATCGGCGCTGCGCTCGCCTACTCGCTCGCTCGCAGACGAAGTATGAAATATTCATTCTCATTGAAATATATAGTAAGGAACTGCTCAAATCAATTCTCGCGATGCTTACTTTTGAGGTGTCAGAACGCTAACCTGACACCATCGCACGTTCAATCGCATGGCAACCACGGTCCTTGACACCCGTTTAAGTGACACTGTTATAATTAAATATCTGGTACAATTCCACCACCTGTGTGACAGCACCACCGAACCCGCCGCGTAATATGATATAATAGCGTATGTATCAAGCAATATTAGACTTTTGTATGTATGTCATAAGAACTAAGATATCAGCAATATGGTGTGGATAGGCCATGGCGCTGGCGTTTGACAATCTTCTATGAGACTTGTTACTTACACGAAATTGTACTGATATTTAATAAATCCTAATAATTTGTTTTTCCAGGTTTTGCAGAATTAGTAAGTGAACTGAACAAAATGCCCGTAAAGACTGACACGCTACGTATGCGGAATAGGAAAATAGAACTCGAAAAGCAACTATCCAAGCTCGAAGAAGGAATCAAAGTCTTCTCGCGGCCCAAAGTGTTTGTGAAGATCGGAGAGTAAGTTAACTGGAACACCCTGGGGAATCACCGTACCCTGGAGCCGTTAATTTCACCTACAAGACTTTTCGCGAATTTAATTAGCGCTCAGAATTTTTGTCTGCATACATTTTTTAGCAAGAATGTTTGAAAAGGAAAGATTGGGTGAGCGATGACAAGAAAATTCAGTAGTTTAATTTGTGCCGTGATACCAGACTAATAAATAACACCGTCCTGTGTTAAAGAACATAAATTATCGTATATTATTATTATATTTAATAAGACTATTGGAACGGGCACTAAATTTCGGTGATATCCATACAAGTTGATATAATGTGTTAGTATAATTATAATGTTATGTATTTGTTTGTTGTAATTAATATAAACGATATTACTTTGTATGGTTTACAGTGTTTCTATAACAGTTTTGGTGATTTAAATACATATTTCTTCCTACTACGCTTTAATTTCATCATAATGGCCTTAAATACTCAGCACAAAGCAGCCCTTATTTGCTCCAGAGCAAATAAAGTTGCATACAAATTTCATTATTGGACTGTTTTGTTTTTTTTAATTTGGTTGTTTGATCAAGAAGTTTACACCAACAGCTACCCAATCTGCCCATTCACAGTCCGACGGGACAGCCGACCACTCTTTTGTGGACTTACTGTTAGCAAAAAAAAAAAACAGGCCACATATCGGCGGCCATATCGAACAGTGATTGTCTCGTCTAAAATGTTATGCTCAAAGTACTGGCTCATAAGATAGTATGGGTTACAAAAAGATTTAAAAAAAAATGGCATAATATGACAATTAATAGACTAGATACAAGATTTCTGTGAAAATTTTCGGATTTTCGACTTTGGCTTCAGAACCAATAGACCGATTTTAATAAATAGGGTATCTTAAGATTCGGGGAGAACGTGCGAGTGCCATAGGCTATATAAAAATTCTAAGGGTGCGTCATAACAGGTGCCAAAATCCTTTTTACTTCGCTAGTTGGTTTTAACTGTACCTTTACGTTTTTTTACCAACTTTTAGCAATAGTAGAAAGAAAAGCAGATTGTGCACCTCGCATCAAGTGATTTGTTATTGCGCTCGTGTTTTTAGAGCCCTCACTTGCGTTCGGGCTCCAAACCAACACTCGGCGCAATAATGAATCACTTTCTGCTTGGTGCAACAATCTACTATTTTTTTTATTTCTTATTGGATTTATTTGATTTAAAGTCATACTGCTTTTTACAAGGTTACTCAACTTCTCTGGTGAATTTGTTCGTTCCATTGTATGTCAAAACAGGGGCAGCCTTAGCCATTGCGAGGCTTCGGGCGGGTAGATCTTTGCGAGGACCTTGTCTTTGTGGTATTCGCTTTAATGATGATGCTACAGATATCAGCGTGATAACTACCACGCAAGAGAGCGTCAAATGAATATCAGTACTATTAAGTTAATAAATAAATAAAAATAAATGGTTATTATTATTATTAACAGGTTCCCTGTCCCATGAGGCACATGTGCCTCATGCGTGACTTTCCTGGTACGTCCATGACATGAGCACGTGCGCCTCATCGCCAATGATGTAGATAATGCAGTGGTTTTTTTTTGTATTTTATAGAAGATAGATGTGCATTTGACCTCTATCTCACCTGATGGAAAGTGATGATGAGGTCGACGATGGAGCATGCACACCAGTGGCGAAGCATGAAATATTTCCTAAGGGAAGCCGGAAGAATTAGAACCATACATGCGAGTCTGACATTTAATTAGAGTAACATGGACTTCAATGACAGCTAGCCGCAGCTTTTTAGCTTGGTAAAGCCGTCAGGAATCGGCACTCGCTTGGCTTCGCCACTGATGCACACCTAGATAATGCCTATTCACTCTCTCCTTGAAAAGTGGTTCTGTCGATAAATAATAAATTACAGCCAACCAGCATTTAATGCCATTATTACTATAGGGTCGTGTCGAAAGAACGCTGCTCATTGCTTCGGGACAGGGAACCTGTTAAGTAGTACCTTCTGGTTTTGGTGGTGCGCGAGGCCCCTGCAAGAGCGAGGCCCCGGGCGGTTGCCTTGACCACCCCCATGGGCCGCCCGTGTCCAAATCTAATCTTGGCTTGGAAGTCGATTTTGTTTGAACCACATCTCCTTCACAGTCCATCACAGTCCTCACATCTAACTCATCCAATTGATTTGAAATTTTGGGGCAAGCATTTTATGTCTAATTAAGTTATAGTGGCTCTCTATTGTTACTGAATTAACATTATTGTACAGACCTAGAACTTTGTGACGTATGTTCCATACAAAAATCTTAGTTCCGTGGAACAAATGGGAACTACCCTCTTGTCTATATGGTCATGTTCAATTCATCAATTACATTCCATAATAACCATAGAAAAACCTTGGAAAGTAGCAGCAAACAGTTAAATTATGTGATCATTTGGCTGAATTTCGCCTGGTCTTAATCCTCTTTATTATTTAAACCATCGGCGACAGCACTATATGGCAGTAATTATCATTATTAACTCAGTTTAAAATAATTCGCGGACCACTAAAGCCTACTATAGTAGAAATTATAGCAGTACAGAGGAACTAAAAATCTATGTACTTTTTTTTGTTAGTACCGTCATAGGAGGTAACATGTCGCACCATGCGCGGTCCTAGGGGGGGGGGAGGTCACAGGGGACATGACCCCCCCCCCCCCCCAATCGTACACGTCAAATAGAAAAATTAAGTCTAAAATTAAAGTTTAATTTACTCGACATATTTTATTATTAGTGACCCCCCCCAAAATTTCAGGCTGCCACCGCGCCTGTGTCGCACGCTTTAAAATAAAAGGAAATAAGTCCAAATGAAATTAACTTTTGGTTTAAACTTTACTCAACAGCGTTAGAATTGAATTTGGAACGGATTTGTATTTCACATTATTTCTTTTTAATTTTAAACGAGCGATGTCATATTTTATTATTTAAAACGATTAATCAAACGAAAGATGAAATATTATTTGCAAGCGATAAAAATGCTACATTCAGTTATGAATATCACAAAAAAAAAGAAGATTTTTGTAAGTAAATCTTGATATACATAATTATTTAGAAGGTGTTCCTTTGTGCACAAAAGGCACAAATTTGTTTTACTTAAAACCTCACTTTGATATAAAATTGTTATTAGAATATTATGTTATTTTATTTTTATGGTTCCGTACCTCAAAAGGAAAAACGGAACTCTTATAAGATCACTCGTGTATCTGTCTGTCTGTCTGTCTGTCTGTCCGTCTGTCACAGCCAATTTGCTCCGAAATTACTGGACCGATCGAGTTGAAATTTGGTACACATTTGTAGGTACGTCGGTGACCGCAACACGGACGTGTAACGTAAATAAATGGATTTTAAATATGGGGGCCACTTTTGAGGGTAAATTAGAAAAAAAAAGTTTTGCAAATTATGGCGTGTGAAATATAAACCCTATCGGCGCGCGACCGCCTTATAACGCACACAATGCACCTGCGAGAACGACTTGTAGCGCGCTGCAACGTGCCCGCGCGCACACATTTTTTCCTGTTGTAAAAGCCATGATGACTCCTGTGCATCATTGCGCGCGACGGTATGGTGTCATGCGCAATTTATAATAACCAGTTAGGTACAAAATATTTATTAAAGCCGGGTCAATGGTTAAATTAGCAGAATTCGAGTAGGTACGTAGGTAGATAGGGTATTTACTATTTATTTTTATATTACTCTATTTCAACTGACGATCTTTTTGTGAATTCATTATCTTTAACATGTAATGTAATTTTCATAAAGAAATAAATAACCTACCTACCTACCTACCATACTAAAGCCAGGTTTAGACAGGGTCAGTGACTGACTTCGAATACGAGACAAGTCAGCGCTGACCCGAGAAAAACCAAATGTAATTGATTTTAAGTCAGTACAGCGGTGGGCGGTCAGCGCTGACTTGAATATTCACACACGAATATTTTGAGGTCAGTCGGATCGACGCCGATACTGACTTGTGCATTGACCCTGTCTAAACATTTTTTTTTTGACGTTCTTGTAATGCTTTATGCATTGTCATCCCAACCCCGGGTCAGGACTTATGTGGGGCGGTATGACGGACTCACCCCAGGGGGCATACCGTCTAAAACCACTCCGGCGTTTCCGTCACGGCTGTTGAGTGGGAACGCCATGAAATCGCCGAAGCATGCAACCACGACGCCCCCCAGCCCGCTCCGAAGAGCCACCGCCAAGGGTTGTGTTCGCCAACACTTCCTTTCCCCAGACAGATAGAACTGTGCAATCGGCCCCTAACCCTAGTTCTACGAGGGGGTTCGGGCGATGGGCAAACAGAAGTTCGCCTGGTTCGCATTCTCCCCCAGCCGTCTGCGTGCAGCGGGGATGCTTTCCAGGATCAGCTTAGTCGGCCCACCACCGACCTTACCGTCCCTTCAAACGACCGCAGCCGCACCCTTCCCAGATCAGCGGTGTCCTCTGCCATTGCAGAGGACCACGCTGAGGAACCCTCGCAGAGTGGAAGGGAATAGTTTCCGGGAGCGGGTCACAGGCCGTCTGCCTATCCGCATCCCTTTAACTATACCGATAAGTAAGCAAAGACTAGCAGAGTCGGTCCTGGTCGACAGTTCTAGCCGATGCCCGTACCCAAGTGCTGTCCATCATTCCGATTACTAGAAGCTACGGACCCTGTCTAAACCCGGCTTAAGTTTGTTTTTCCACTCCGATCAACTAAACTGACCAACTGAAACAGATCAACAATTTTTCTTTCCCAATGGCTCAACTATTTGGTTGGTTCGATGAGGGTTTGGATAATAATGGCGTCAGTAACAACAGTTTATTGAACTTAACTATCAACTAGTTTATGGTAATCTGAATTAAATTTAAATATATTCGCAAAGAACTTAACAGGTACTTTGGTAACTTTTTCAGTTTATTATTAACCTAGAAACACATCTCTGACATTCCAGCATTCATGATAAGTGATGTTTAAATTTATCTGCTACTTTTGATTTACATAACTCAAATATAGTTGTTACATTTCATAAACAAAGCTTAGATCTTTAGGCAAATAATTGATAGTAGATTGTTGCACCAAGCAGAAAGTGAGTGCACCCTGCACAATAATGAATTATTGTGCAGGGTGTTAGTTTAAACCACGAGCACAATAATACATCCCTTGATGCAAGGTGCATAATTTGCATGTACTTGTAAAGGTTTCCATTCAAGCAAATTATTGTTGTTCAAATTGTAGGAACTTCTAGTATAATCGATACTTAGCTAAAACTCAGCAGTTTATCAAAATGTTCCCTACAGTTTCCGAACATGTTCAAACAGGTGGTCATTGAAGATTATCGGTCCTTTTCTGTACATGACTTCCTCATTGGTGTGCCAGTTGTAAAAAGAGAATTCTGGGAAGAAGAACTTTATCTCTCTCTCTGCCGATGGTAGAGAATCTGAAAAGATGGATTGTGTTGTAATTATACTACTAGAATTATACATGGATGGGAGTTGTATGTTTGGTCTCTTAAATAGGTATACAAAGTCGAAACATTTTTGAAACTAAATAACTAGTGGCTCCGTGAGCTGTGGACCTCGCGCCAAAAGACTTAAAAAAACTGAATCTAAAACAAAAACCTTTGAAAAGTAAGAAATAGTGATTGGCCTTCCGACAAACTTAACTTTGCCGTTTTAAAACAGATATCCCGATACATCGACATAGGTCGGGTCAGTTTACCAACACCGCCATTAAGTTTGTAATTGCAAAAACACTCGCATCTCCGCTATTTTAAAATATTTTGAAAATCTGAATCGACAAAAAAAAACTATAAAATTATTGAACATGAGGTAAAAATTTCATGAGACTTGGTTGAGAACTGCGACCTGTAGATGAGAACAAATGGACAGACGCCGGACATCCGCTGGATGTACGAAAGCATATTTGTTCAAGCTGAAACGGAGACGCTTCGCTTGCTTGGTTGATTATTTGCTGCTCTAAGACATTATCTGGTGCTTATCAAGACACTAAGTGATACATTATGCTGACTGCAGTTGATTACCTAAATTGTGGTACCAGGCTGGATCAAACTATAACCTATGCTGTATAAACTATACCTGAGCCATGAGCGACGTTTCGTGTGTCAGAGATGCCAAACATGCCCCGCAGGCAGTAGGGCTCCTGAAATTGCCCCTTATAAACACTGGTGGGACCCAGTAACCGCCTCCAAAGAGTGATTGCATCTACATGCCCAATTATGTGAAGATCCACATTGCCACTGAAATGTTAATAGGATAAGTATGGACCACAAGGAAGGATAAGTATGATATTTTTACTGATCTGTGATGTAAGTAGTAGAATTTTCCAATTAGAAATTAGGTCATCTTTAAGTAGTTTTTCTGTCACTTATTCGATATTTCTATAGGTGCCAAGTTCTCTAAGGTCAGTTGATTGCTATGGTTTATAGGTTACTTATAGAAGTATTGGAATTCTGATTTATTACCTGGTCATGAACGTCACCAGACGATTATAGAAAAACTTTCCAACATGCTCGTTGTAGAATTTACTAGCAGCTTCTTTGTCCAAAGATATTCGCTTCGTTTTAACTACTACGAATTTGTGCTTTATTACGTTTCTGATGAATGATAAAGCGACTGGGTTCTTTACAGCGTGTGGCTTAATTATGGCCAGAGTCAGTTGTAGTTTCTGCATGGTGGGGTGTTATCTGCGTTTCTTTTTCGACATTTTTGGATATATTTTGAAATCAAGAAATTTTAAAATTTGACATTATCAAAGTCGTAATTAGGGTTGCCACATTCTTTTTTATTTTATTGTATTTTAAGTTATCGCATCGATTCAAAATTGTTATTAATCGATTAATTTTAGTATTTTGGCTTTATTTGGATAGTAGCTTAAATAGGCCTCGTCTACAGAATTTTCAGAAATTTATGTCTTACCCTCCATTCCGGGTTAAGCTTCCGATTACACGTGTACATAATTATAAGGATCGTTGGTAGATGATATTGACTGTTAATATAATTGTGCGACATGAGATATTGCACAGTCTTATCAATCAGGTCAATACAGCGTGCTTGCGGTCCATTCGGAATGGAAGGTGGGGCAGTTCTCGGGGCTGTGAGTACGCTTTTAGTGCGTCTTGAAACGTGCATTTCGGAACGCATAGATATAAATGTATCCATCTGTGGTCTGTGGTCAACGTAGGTAGTGATTAAGATTATATTTTCTTTGCTGTGGTCCTTGTCCTGTCAAAACAAGACGCTCGCGTTAGGTTATGCGACGATACAAAATTACTTTAATTTAGACTTGTTTGTACACAAATATGCCTGAATTGGAAAAACGAAAAGCGGACGACTTTTCAGTTGTCCCAGCTAAAAAAACTCGGCATGAAATATCAGTAGTCGGAACTAGAGAAAAGGCTGTGGTAACCTCTTCAGTAAGTATATTATTTATCTTGTAAATAGTTTAACCTTTAGATACTATATAAATGATGCAATAAACCATTGATTCCTTTCTTTTTAGATACTCTTCCAGTATACAATTATGTTGTCCTAAGCTTTTTAAAAATCCTAACGAAGTTATTCCGTACCAATATTTTGCCTGCATGTGTTTCGTTATTATTGCAGGTGCCACGCACATCCAACCTCTATGCGCCTATCATGCTGCTAGAGGGCCACCAAGGAGAGATATTCAGTGCTAGATTCCACCCCGAAGGGAAACACTTGGCATCTGCAGGTTTTGATAGACAAATATGTGAGTAGAATTTGCTATACTTCGTTTTTTAGCATTACAAATAATATAAAGAAAGTTATTCAACAATCTGTGTGAAATCCGCAATGGGATGACGCCTGTGCAATGATTTCGTTCTGAGGAAAGCCCTATAAGAATAGAGATGTACAAAGATGGCTATTGGCCAAATTCACAAAGGCCACTCAAATTGATCTTTGATTAAAGTGATGTTTAAGTGACATTTATGTATAGGTTGACAAATAGTTGAGGGACATTTAACTACTTAATCTGTAATCAAATGCTTATTTGTGAATTTGGCTATTTATCTGTCTGTATAGTTGTATAAACTTGAGACATGTTCATTTTAAATAAAAAACACTTCAATTTACTTCTCCAGTCGTATGGAATGTCTACGGTCAATGTGAAAATGTGATGGTGATGA
Source organism: Tortricodes alternella (assembly GCA_947859335.1). Taxonomy (NCBI): domain Eukaryota; kingdom Metazoa; phylum Arthropoda; class Insecta; order Lepidoptera; family Tortricidae; genus Tortricodes; species Tortricodes alternella. The sequence goes on from OX401969.1 coordinate 19,263,463, forward strand.
AAGGCCACACAGGTGCTATTATGGAGCTTAATTTCTCAACGGATGGTGGCCACCTCTACTCCTGCGCAACTGACAACACGGTGGCAGTTTGGGATGTGCCTACTGGTACCAGAATCAAAAAGCTCAAGGGACATGCTAACTTTGTTAACTCAGTTGGAGGTATGATTTAGAAGGCATGTTGCCATAGCAGATCTGATCCATGCTTTTGCTATCCAGTGATACCATGTCACTGTCCGGTGGATACAGTGGATGGCTAGATAGTAAAATCATGGCTGGAAATATAACCAATATTAACCCGATATCCGTTGCATCTCTATTTATTACCTTAACTAACATGTTCGTAAATAAGTCTGCAACTTGAAAGATAAATCTTTGTCATTACCTTCTTATAGGTTTTTTCTACAATAACCCTATTTATTCACTTACCATACAAGCTAAAGTGGATATACAAGAATAGCCTGTGTTTAAAATATTTTGAAAGTATAACTTTTTATAGGAGCACGGCGAGGTCCTGAGCTTCTTGTTTCAGCATCTGATGACAACACTATAAAGATGTGGGACTCTAGAAAACGTAACCCAGTGGCTTCCTTTGACAGCGAGTACCCTGTCACAGCAGTCCTGTTCAACGATACAGCTGAAAAAATCATATCAGGAGGAGTTGATAATGTTGTCAAAGTCTGGGATATACGGAACAACAAGATTTCATACAAGATCAAAGGGCATACGGATACTATAACAGGTTAGTAAAAGAAACTGTCTGGTTAAAATATGAACTACAAAAATTAGTAGAGAATGTGGTGAGAAAGTGATAAATTATGTTTTTTTTTTATTGTAATAAGACTAAACTATCTGGTTCCAGTACTAAGTTACATAAGATTCAAATTTCAATTTCAAGCCTGACAGTGAGCTCCGTTCATCCCGGGCCAACTCACCTGCACCAACCTCAACATGTCTCTGTTTGGCCAACTAGTTAACTGGTAGAGAATGCCTAAAGGCATTAAGTTCGCCATTTTCACTTTCCTGTATTGTGCACTAAAGCACGTGAACTGCCCCCAGGCACAAAACAGATTGGTACAGAAATCAATATACATACAAGTGCGCTCGAACAACGCAGACATAGACACTGCTTACTTACACAATATCTCGGACCGGTTGGGACCAGTGCGAGCGCGAGTTCCGTCCGCTTGAGACACGCGTCTGTGAACGTTTTTGTGGAATAATGTAGCAACAAAAAAAGTTATTATAACTGCTCAGTGGACGGTTGTTTAAATTTAACATTAAACGGTGAATTGTCGTGTTTTAAGCTACCAGTGGTTTCAGCGAGGTAAGTAGGTATCTTGTATTTCCACAGTTACACAGAACATTTAGGTAGGTAGGTAAGCGTCAGGCGACGACCCCCGAAGAATATATCTCAGATCGATTTATATAATACTTTCCTATTTTGAATCAGTATAAACGAAGTAACTGAATTTTTGTAAGGTATTTCACGCCACATTACGTAAGTTGAAAACATGTTTTTTTTGTTTGTGTAGATATTGTGTTGTTTTTAGTGTCATTTGATAGGTTTAGGTCTAAAACGGATAGGGCAAATGAAATTGTATAACTAGGGTAATCCGTTTAGAAGTTATTAGGAATTTTCAATTGTGAAAATTGACACACGTAGGTACAATTTCGTATGTTTCTGTTCTGTACCACTACCACGATAGTTTTTTGTGCACAAGGCATAGTTGACAACCCTAGAGCGACGGCCGAGCGTAGGTATGAAAAGTGAAGTACATACATGTGATTGACTTTTGTGTACTTATCTGTTTTGTGCCCCAGGCCTGGCGCTGTCGTATGACGGGTCGTACCTGCTGTCCAACGCGATGGACAGCTCGCTGCGCATCTGGGACGTGCGGCCGCTGGCGCCGCCCGAGCGCTGCGTGAAGCTGCTCGCCGGCCACCACCACAACTTCGAGCGCAACCTGCTGCGCTGCGCCTGGGCGCCCGACGGCTCCAAGGTACGCCATCCGCGTGTTATGGCAACTTAGAACACGACATTTTTATTGATAGCAGAGCAATCTCTACCACTGAATTTTGCACTAAAAAAAGTTAGTGTTTCTATGTTAAGTCATATAAGTCTACATTGAAATTTATTTTTCCTAATCTAATACCTTTAAACGAGCAAAAATATTATTAATTATCAAAGCCAAAAACTTTGTTAACTTAAGTCTTTTAAATTTTTTGTCGTTCCGAGAATTAGGTAGAAATGTAGGTACATTCTGCGTAGTTTAGTCTTTAATTTTACTGAAATAGGGTTTGCACATCAGTGAAAATAATAATATTTTTTAATTGTTTGGGTTATGTACGGTTCTTAAATATTGTGAATGGACTCGTTATAAGGCCCATTTGACCTCCTTTCGGCTTTACGGGTAGTTTTGTAACAGCCTGTATATAATCTGAATCTCGGAAGCGGCTCCAACGATTTTCATGAAATTCGGTATGCAGGGGGTTTTAGGAGCGATAAAACGATCTAGCTAGGTTCCATTTTTAGAAAACGTCAAAAAATACGAAAAAGAAAGAAAACCACACTAGACAACATCTGCGTCCCTCGTACCACGAAACTCAGTGCGCGCGGCGATAAGCGACGCCCGTCCTACAATTTGCGATAGTTAAGCGACAGTCGCTAGTTCGAAACTATACCATAATATTTATCAACTCTCGGCGACTTTATACCTAAAAACCTGGATGGGTCGAAGCTCGATTTCCGAGAGGTTAGCATGGCTGTCCAGCGGAGATGTGAGAGAAATGATGTGCGCACAGCCTATTTGTCGCTTAGGTGACGGCGGGCTCGTCCGATCGCTTCGTGTACGTGTGGGACACGACGTCGCGGCGCGTGCTGTACCGGCTGCCCGGCCATCGCGGCGCCGTCACGGATGCGCAGTTCCACCCGCGCGAGCCCATCGTGCTCTCGGCCTCCAGCGACAAGCTGCTGTATCTCGGCGAGATCGAGCCGTGAGGGCGGCGAAGCAGCAGGATGGCCGAGCGTGTTGGATTATTCAGACTAGCAATTGTCAAGCATTGGTTATTTACAATAGGTAAGACTAGATTGGAGGCTCTTTTGGGCCAAAACTATCAAAAGGCCAAAACTATTAAAAGCTTGAGATTTTTTTTAAAACACTCAGGGTGAATTTCAAAACATTTGTACGTAATTAAAGCGTAATAAGAAAAAGTTCCTGTGTTACGAAAATGAGCCATACAATTATATCAGCATTTAATTGTAGCCATAAACCATATAATTCCAACTGCGCCTTATTTAATTTCTTTTTTTTTTTAAATTCCCCCTCGCCTGATCTTATTTATCTCGCTTGTTCTGGTTGGCCAAAATTTTGCAATTCCTCAAACATTAATGTATGAAAAGGTGCAATAATTACTGGCCCTCCCAATACAACTAAATAAAAGAGTTCCCAATCTTAAGTTCTTCACCTGTAAGTAGATGGTATGCAGAAATAAAACGCAAATGTTTTGAAGAAATATCTGTTTTGTATCAAATTTTACAAATGTATCATTTCTCTTGACAAGAATAACTCTTGTTATATATTATGGGCGAATTACAAAGCCCATTCGCATTGTAAGGATGTTTACAAAAACATTTGACATTATGTAATCTTCGCTATTGGATGATGCAATGGTCTTTATCCAATAAAGATTACTCAAAAGTCTGGAATTTGAAACGAAAAATACATGTGTCTTTCAAAAATAACATAACTACATATATTATGTATTCAATTACACACTAGCATTCCACCTTACACACAACACCATTTTACCCCACAAAATATTTCCTTATAATTCCCATCACTTTTGCACAAAGATAACATAAACAGTAAACAATTCCAATAACAATTAAGTCATTATTTATAAAAATATTGACCATAAACATACATTAAGATATAAGCATAAGTTGACCCAAAATGACAGCTGCCGCGCAGGTCCAAGTATGGCAAAAAAAGCGTCGAACCTCGCATCGAATGTCATAAGCTCCAACTTACGTTCCGCAAATTATTTCTTGACTATTTTTTTAGATTTCTGGCAATGAAATATGGCCTCCGGGGTATGTTGGGCCAAGTTTCAGAATGCCCAGTCTGTCAAAATGGCAAGGAAATACGATAATGCCTAATTGTTAAAATACCCAATTGTCATAATATCCAGGTGTCAAAACAAGCAATTGTCAAAAAGTCAAATTGTTATAATGTCCAGTTATCAAAACATCCAATTGATAAAATGCCCAGTATCATAATATCCAGTTATCAAAACAAAAAATTGCTAAAACGTGTAATTGCCAAAACTAGAAGGGTTCAAATTTGCCATTTTGGTTGAGGAACCCTAATACCACGAGTAATTAAAAAGGACACTTGTAATGGTCTTTATAACGTCTGCCCGGCTAGCACGATCACGTTTATTCGCCGACATGAAGCATTCGTCCCGTACTGGCAAATATGTGAGTACGAGTATGAGAGGGATGTATGCTTTATGTCGGCAATAAACGTAATCGTGCTACCCGGTCTGGACATTATGTATTTTTGGATATTCAGAGACTTGTACATATTGACTAAGGGTCTTAGTAACATCCGGACATTATGTCAGCTTGGACTTACAGAGACTTGTACATATTTACTAACGGTCTTTATAACATCCGGGCATTATGTCACCTTGGACATTCTGACACTTGGCCCAACATACCCCGCAGGGGAAAAATGTACCTAGTGATGTTGTTTTTGTGGACATCCCTTCAATTGATCTATAATTAAAGTCACGTATATATAGCGCTGCTTTAGTTCGAGTGACGCAACTCAAAATTAAATGGATTCTCCGATTATAAACTTTAATTTAATAGTGTTAAAACAATAGTTTCATTTCCAGTTGTGCCACTGTCGAACTAAAGCAGCGATAGGTTGCCAGTTGACTGACGCAGACTTAATTATTTAATCTAGGATCTAATGTTTAAGTGGCGTTTGTGTATTCGGCCATGTCTGATGAGTAATTAAGTCCACAGAAAATAAGACTCCCAAAGTCCTTATTACATGGTAATAAAGTATTGTCTTGCTTGAATAAGAACTTTGACAGTTCTCAATAAAGTTGGTAGCCCTGTATGATGACAGGTGTCAGAGAAATCGCTATAGTCTGCCGCCATTTCTATCACATTCAAAATTTTTGAAAATTACGTTTAAGACTACAAATATGAGTGCAAGAAATCTATGTGAGAAATAAATAAATTTTATCTAATCAGCTTTTTCTTCTAGGTTCATTTAACCCTTATCGTCAAAAAAAGCAAAGCATAGGGAGATACCAGTAATTGATATACTTTAGGCGTTTGTATACTAATTACAGTAATAATAATTACTAATTAATTAATTAATTATAGAAGAGTCGTTTTGTGGGGTACAACCGAAGTCGCGAGCACAACTAGCACATGATAAATTACGGAACTTACCAACCTACGTTTATCACAGTTTGATATAAAAATAACGCGTAAACTCTACTCTTATTATATTAAACACACAACGAATGAGGCGGCGGCATCTCCGGAATGAAGCCTAGTTTAAAACTATCAGCCTGAAACATCTCCAAGTGTTCAGAAGACACTTCATTCATATTGCTATACACCCCTGGATCATCCACAGGTACAGCTTGACTGAAAATATTTCCTGGAGTCTGATTCTGCGACTGTGAGACATTTGTGTTTTGTGCAAACGGCGATGGCTGTTCAAACGGGCTTCTAAATGGCTGCGCGGCAGGTTGAGGCGCCATCTCAAATGAACCCGTGTCTGTGGCTCCGAAAATGCTTTGATTTCCCACAGGCGGGACAGCAAAGGCATTAGCTTGTGAGAAAATTGATTGCGCTTTGTCCTGCGCAAAGGGTTGTTGACCGAATAAAGGAGCATTCGCATTATTTGCTTGAGCGAATATAGATTGGGCTTTGTTATTTCCGAACCCTTGTTGGGCAAACGGTGAGCTTTGTGCAGTTTGGTTTGCACTGCGGAATAACGAAGATGCATTCGTTTGTGATTGTGCACTGAATACATTTTGTGGGGTCTGTCCAGTGAAGGGTGAAGAAGTTGTTTCACCCATATAAAGGCTCCGCAGGACCTTGAGAATGCTGGGTGTTGGCAGCAGAAGTTGTTCATATTTGTTCCTGGCTTCTTTTGTGATATTATTCATGTAAGCCACCTGCAAAGTTGATATAAAAAAACTAAGGATTTTTTGTGCATGTTCAAACATCACCTAATTAAAAAGCGAGATCAATTGTGAATATCTATGTACAAACATGACAACTGGTTTTTGTGGCTTGCTCTTAGGGAAAAAAAGCAAATTAAATTTAGATAAACTTACTGCCTGCTCAACAGTGTTGTTTTTTTTCGCCTCGTAAATAAACAGTCTCGCCTCTTCAGCCGACAGATCTGCTATACCAGGCAAATTAGGCTTGTCTTTGATAGGTCCATAGCCAGACAGAATCCACTGGCCACCATGAAGTACAGACTTTACATCTGTTTGCATCTGCAAAGTGAAAATGGAGAAGGTAAATAGATACAGCGAGGTTTTGAGACCTAGACACCAACATGTCTAGGTCTCAAAACCACTTGGCACCAAAAATCTGAAATCTGGAATGACTGATAATTTTTCTCTATTATTGAATTCCTAATGTGACTTTATTTATTTTTATTGTTTATTTTATGCACAGGCAGCATAATCAGTGTCCACTTGTAACAACTTTATCCCTTAATGCCTTAAATCAAATTTGATCTTTTACCAAAATGTCTGAAATCCGAAAATTTCTCCAATTTTGTGTCAACATATGCACAAGCTAGGCAATAAGCGACAAAGGTTATATCTGTGGGAAACGAGACAGTATATAAGTATGTATGGAGGCGAACTCCTATAATGTCCCAGCGTGGCCAACTACCGGGCAACACACCTAGGGAACCCGAGGTCACTCTTGGAAGTCGTCGGCAACATCAAGGGTCTGCTAGGCTTCCTGCAGGAGCTGAGTTGGCATGAGTAGTAATGCAAAACCCATACAACTCAAAATAGGCGTGATTAAGATGTCTAGTTGCAGAAACCCAGTCCGCATGACCTATAACTATAAGTATGTATTTAATTCCACGCAATTTTCTGAACACTGTTTAATACTTAATTATAAAACAACATCATATCAACACTGAAATCAATTAACCTGTATAAAAATTTGCTATCACATTCTGCCATCTATGCCAGGAGGTACGAGATAAATGAGATAAATGCGGTGTATGTAATCTCTATGGGATCTGTCAAAGCAAGTAGACCTGACTTAAATGTTCTGGATTATGCACCAATTTGAAATGTCAGTCATAATGGAACCTAGTTAACTTGAGATTTAGTGGATTTCAGGAATAAAGAATTCATTTGGTAATGGTGTGTTTTAAATAATTTCAAACTTATCACTTTGATTACATAAAAAATGCAAAGCTCAGCATATCTTTATTCTCATTTTTTGGACTTATTTAAACTAACCGTCTGCATTAGTTGCTCGTCCGTAAGACCGCTGGGGGCTTGTGGTTGGGGCGCGGCTTGAGCGGGAGCATTTGCTGCGAAAATATTGTTCAAACTGAGAGAAAGCTTAATCTAAGATAATAATGGAAGTCTTAAATAAAAGCATGAAGGTAACAAGACAATTCAGAGTTTGAAATCCTAATTTGTTTGTAACACATTTAAAATAAAACTCACCATGGTAACTGTATTTGGAGCCGTAAACGTGCTCGAAGCGACAGTTTTGGCCATAACGGCAATAGCCCTCTTGGAAAAATTTACACACAACCATAGTTGTAGCTGGCACGATTTACTTTATCACGAAATATAATAATATTTATTGGACATAAATAAACATAACCTAACACGAAAATTTAGAACCTATTCAACAGTCAAGTGTCAGTGATAGTATTTTTGTTTTATTACCCTTCTAAGGAAGGTAAAGGGAACTTATCCCATACAGCCAAGTCCGTTGTTATTCAAAGTTATAGACACAAACCAATAATAACCAGAGTGCCTAGCACACTAGTTTTCATCGCGCACATAAAGCATCTGTCACTTTTTAACTAATAAGCGGGTGCGAATTGGACGAATGCTTTATGTGCGTGATAAAAATTAGTGTGCTTAAGCCCTCAGGGAGATAAAATATTATAGGCTCAACTCAACATCATCTGAAGCGACGGTTTAATAATTAGTTTGCCAAAACCCGATGTTATGAATACGATGTCTCACAGAGTGCTTAGCACACTAGTATTTATCGCGCACATAAAGCAACTGTCACTTTCTACCTGCGAAAGGGATGAATACTTTATGTGCGCGATAAAAATTAGTGTGCTAAGCCCTCAGGAAAGAAGATCGACTAAAACGAAATCCCTGCAATCGAGTTGATTTTTTTATAATAAAACTATCTATAATCACTAAAATTACAATGGTAATTGGCAACAAACATCCTTTTTCTATTTCTTTCTTTTATGAATTTTCTTGAGGCAAGGCAGCATGTAGGTAGTGATGTAGTTTGTGGCAGTATGGTCTATGACAACAGCCTTTCAAAAAGGACGAACACAAACAATACAAAAAAAAGATTTTTGCTTTTCTTTCCGGAATTGAAATTTTCTCCGTTGTTATTGAGTTGTTGTTTGTGTTAACAAACACGCTATTTTCTTTTAAAGCTTTAATAAACAAAAGAGTGAAGTGAAATTTTAAGATTTATTCAACTATGTACTGTATCGCTATGATTTAACCGTTAAAAATGGAAAAGATTTTAGGTATTCAGCTTTTATTTCTCGGCGGGCTTACATTTGGATTCAGTAAGTTTTTAATCATATGCTTAACATATTTCTTACTATATTTTTATGTAAACGATAAATAAATAAGTCTGACCTATCGAAATCGGTAACTCTGGCTCAAACTCTTTTTAAATGTACATAACCTCTATTCGGTATAAAAATCACAATAAAAATAAAGAAAATGTCTTCAAACAAATTATGTTCTGGTTATTTATTTTAGAGTTAGAAAGATAAGCATCACTTTTGAAGTATTGTGTTCCTATATAAAATGTGTCATTCACATTGCTAATGTGTTTGTTATAAAACTACAGTAACACTCCACAGTAGTGTTCAAAAAGACTCTAGCCTTTAAGGTCTCGCCTCGATGCCCCCCGGGTGGTCGCAAGCCCTTGCTCAGGGAGTCGCAAAACCTTGCTCAGGGGTCGCGGGCGCAAGCTAGGTTTTACTTGTAAAGGGGTCGCATACTCGAAAAGGTTGAAAAACACTGGAGGACTAAAAGCCTATAAAACTCTTTAGCACACAATTCAACGGCCTGGAATCTCTGAGCTAGTAACCTTATTATATTTGTATAATAATTGGACAAGGCATTTTAGCCTTTAAATATATAGTATTTTAATAAGGTTACCGGCTCAGAGATTCGAGGCACTTGAACAGAACTAGGCTTGGGGGCTAAAGAGCTTGATAGGCTTTTAGTCCTTGAGGCGTCAACAATCAAGGTGAGCCTTAAAAACCCGCCAAGTGCGAGTCGGACTCGCGCACGCATACCATTATCTATAAAGACGGCAAAAAAATCATGTCTGTTGTGTGGGAACCCCCCTTAAATATTTGTTTTATTTTAATTTCATTATTTATTTTTAAAGTGATTATATAATTAAATATTCTGTGAATATTTCATGTCTACCTGTTGCCGTTATCAATATTGAGCAAAACAAGCAAAAAAAATCACGTTTGTTGTAGGGGAGCCCCCTAAATATTTATTTTATTCTGTTTTTAGGATTCCGTACCTCAAAAGGATAAAAGGAACCCTTATAGGATCACTCGCGTGTCTGTCTGTCTCTCTGTCTGTCTGTGTCTGTCTGTCTGTCTGTCTGTCCGTCTGTCACAGCCAATTTGCTCCGAAACTACTGGACCAATTGATTTGAAATTTGGTATACATATGTAAGTCTGTGACCGCAACACGGATGCGTAACGTAAAGAAATTAATTTTAAACATGGGGGCCACTTTAGGGGTGTAAATTGGAAAAAATAAAAAAAAAAGTTACGCTAACTATATTGACATATCAAATAAAAGGGCGTATTGTGAGGATCGTAAATATGTTATTTTTTGGAATTTTAAGGTGAATGGTTTGGAAGTTATTTAGGAAAATAGGCATGGTATATAAAGTAACATAGGAAATTTCAGATAATCATGTATGGAACGAAACCCTCTCCACGCGGGTTTAACTCGCACTTGCCCGTTTTTTTTTAGTATTTCTTGTTATAGCAGCAACAGAAATACATCATCTGCGAAAATTTCAAATGTCTAACTGTCACAGTTCATGAGATAAAACAGCCTGGTGACAGATGGCCTGACAGACAGACAGATGGACATATGGACGGACGGACAGACAGAGGAGCCTTAGTAATAGGGTCCCGTTTTACCCTTTGGGTATGGAACCCTAAAAAAAGAGCTAAAAGGCTGGAGTCTTTTGGAATACTATTCCACTTTTGTGAGTACATCTAAAATTAGAAATCTAATGTAGATATACATCTTACAGTCATTTTTGTATTGCACCACAATGGAATGTTAAGTATTTTTAGTTGTTATGAAGGTATATTTAATAAAAACAAAGTGAGCATTGTTCACTTGACTCCTGCTTGAACAGTATGCTTAGTGTGTTTATCATAACTTCCTGTCTATAATGCTTGTGTTTAAGTCTTATATAAATAGAGACTAACTCAAATAAATCTTATAATAAGTTTTTTTAGCAAACTTGTAGCGTAAAGTTTTCAAAGCTACAAAGAGAATGGATAAATAATATTGATGTTTTGCATTACAACAAAACATGTATTATGTCTTGAATAAAACACACAGCGTGATAGTGAAGAAGCAGTCTGCAGATGCCTTAATATTCGCTTTATACATACCTTGTAACACCGGAATTTACCGATTTATCACCGCAGATGGCGCCACTTCCTTTCCAAATAATGTGCGCCGTTGTTTGACAGGTTCATAGTATCTTCACTCCACCAGCAAGAGCCTTGCTGCACGCTGTGTGTTTTATTCAAGACATAATACATGTTTTGTTGTAATGCAAAACATCAATATTATGTCAATTCTTAAAACACACAGCGTGATAGTGAAGACGTGTTTGGTATCTGCTGGTGATAAGAGCCACAAACGCTATGTGAATTATTTGGAGCTTTATAATTAAAATTCAGATCTCGCACAAATTACCTTTATTAGTAATTTTAAGATTTAAAAAAAAAAATCACAAATACTGAGATCAAGCACAAATACTGAGATCAATTATAAATTCTGAATGCTAGCTTTGAGCATAATCAAAAGAAAAAACCAATTCTTTTGGTTTTAAATTTCTAAAAACAGATTAACTGACTTTTTTATTTTAATTTATATTTAAGTCACAAAAATAGACAATAATATATTAGACATCAACATAAGAGATTAAACTTCTGAAAAGTTGTGGTATAACAAATCAGTACTTATTCCACTTTCATTTTGTTCAACTGCACGATAGTAATGATTCCTAAAAGTTTGAAAACATCTCCAATTTCCTCTTTCTAAAATTTCTTCTACTGGTCTATTTTCAACCCAGCTTTTAGAAGCTACAGCTGACCTAATACTGCCTGCGGAAGCCTCAATATGGGCCTCTTTGAAAATTGTCCGTATCCAACCTGATATAATTGTACGAGTTGCAGCTTTGACTATTCCTGTTACAGTTATAAAGAGTGAGTTAATATTACTTATTTCTTGCCTTCTAAGTTCTGACATTGATTTTAACTTTTTAACATGATGTACAGGACAGATTTTTTTATTTGGGTGTGCAGATAAGCACCAACCAGATTGCCTATACTTAGAGTTATCTGTTTTTGAGCCAAATGCTGGCCAAAATATCAATTTATCATCTGATTCTATAAAATCTTTTTCTGAAATTTTCAACAATGTTAAATCATGAATTCTGCGGCCTGAAGCTAATAACAAAATAATTGCGGTTCTTCTAGCAAAGTCAAAAAGGGTGTTTTTTACAGGTGTTGATATCAACCATATATAAATTAATTTAGTGTCCCAAATCGGTGACTTGTGTTGAACCGGTTTTGCTATTGAAATTGCTTTTAAAATTTGCTTAATTAGGAAATTGTTTGTTACTTCTGATGTAATACCACAGTAAGTAAATATAGCTGATTTATGCAAAAGCATCGTACTGTATGCATAGTTATGTTTTAAATACAAATTTGCTAAGAATTCGGCGATATCCTGCCCTTGTGGAGCCCTGTAATCTACATTGTTTGTATTACTCCAAGAGATCCATCTCTTTATAGCTGGTGCATAGCTAGTTAATGTTGAAGCTCTCCAACTACTTTCCAAAAGCTGTATTTCTTTGTTTTGCCAGTGTGTTATCTTGTCACTCCACCCCCAACTAGCCAGGCCTGTAATTCCAACTGATCGACTTGAGGTGGATGAGTCAATGTGGTTTGGTCTATGAGAACTCTCCGGAGGTTCGGAATTAAGATGGGATCTTCTAGTGCTCTGGCCTGAAGGTCCGGTTTCCAGTAGCACTGGTTCCATGTTGGTGCAATTAAAATGTACTTGCCTGTTGCACTGTTCAGATGACGTAATACTTGTGGTAGTAGATTGGGTGGTGGAAATAGCCAAGCTAGATGGTATTGCCATGTTTGACTGAAGGCGTTGCAAAACTCTGCCGAACCATCTCTTGAATCTAAGCTTGCGTATCTTGAGACTACTTTTGTTTCTAGCGATGCAAACAAGTCTATCGCTGGTGTTCCCCACTTCATGAATATTGGCTCCGTGCCTTGGGGAAGTAGGTGCCATTCCGGAACTGGACGGCCCCTGGAGAGGCGATCGGCAATGCCGTTGAACCTTCCTGGGAGATAACAGGCTGACATCAATATTTTCATCTGGTCTGTTAATTTCATCAGTTTGGATGTAAGGTTCAGGAGTTGTATTGATTTCGTTCCCCCCTCCTTTCTTAGATAGGCTACTAAGGTTCGATTGTCTGACTGGACTAATATATGAGCTCTTGTCAAGTTGCTTTTTTGACTTAGTATTGCTGCATACACAGCGTACATTTCCTTTATGTTTGAATGCCATAACATCTGATGTCTGGTCCATGTTCCTGACAGATTCAGTCCATTCAATTGAGCACCCCAGCCCGCATCCGCTGCGTCTGTTGTAAGGAAGTGAGTTACACTTTTTTTGTGAATTGGAGCTGAATTGTTCTTTATTGCCGATAGCCACCACTGAATCTCGCCGAGAGTTCCTGGTGGAAGTATTTTTCTTAACCTTGGTCTGTTTTTCCTGAACGCTCGCAGAAAAATCTGTAATCTCCGGCAATGCAACTGTCCATGGTGAATGACTAAATTTGCAAAATTCAAATGGCCCAGGAGTCTCTGAAGCTCTCGCAGATTGCAGCTGCCTCTGCTCCTTAAAGTTGAAAGAATTTCGCCCATACCATGTATTTTCTCTATTGGTAGGCACATTGTGTTTGTGCGAGTGTTCCACTCCAGGCCTAAGTACCTTAGGACCTGTGTTGGCTCCAAGACTGACTTGGAGTAGTTGAGATGCCATCCCAGGTGTTCCAAGAAACTCACGGCTTCCGCAACCTGAGTTTTTAATTTGGAGCGATCTTGATTCACCAACAGGTAGTCGTCTAGATAGACTAGGATCCTGAAACCGCGAGCTCGAAGGACCTCTGCAGTCCAATTTGTTATGGCTGCAAAGGTCTGGGGGGCTGAAGAGAGGCCAAAAGGGAGGGCAGTCAATTGAAGAATTTCCCCATTGTAAATTATCCTCAGGAACCGTCTGTGTGTCTCTGCAATCGGTATATGAAAGTAGGCCTGTGACAAATCGATCTTTGTCATCCAATCCTGCTCTTGTAGGAATTCTACGACAGTTGTCTGAGAAACTAGTTTGAAAGGTCTTGTTGTTACATAGGAATTGAGCCCCCTGAGATCGAATATTGGTCGAACACCCCCATCTGCCTTCTTTACTGAAAACATTTTTGAAAAATAGCCCAGAGTCTTTTGGACTGACTTCTCGAGCACGCCCTGGTCCTTTAGATCTTGTACTATGTTGGACATTTGAGTTGAAACTTTTGTTGCATATTTTCTTTTTAGCAAAGCACTGGGATAAAGCAGAAGGGGCTTGCGGTTGAAAGGAATGCGATGGCCTGCTATAGTTTTTAATATAAAATGGTTCGCTTGAAACTGTTGCCAAATCAACAGGGAAGATCTTAGGCAGCCCCCTCGAAATAATGTCTGACTGGGATGATAGTCATTTTTGATTAGTTGTGTTGAAACGAAAGGATTTTTGTTTGTTAAAAGCTTTCCTTTTTGTATTCTTCTTGTCTGACTTATGATAAAAATTATCAGTATTTGATCTTTTAAACTGTACTTTTCTTGAGTCATAATGGTGTCTACCCTGTCCTTCATATGGTTTGAAAGAGCTAGAGCTAGTGCTTGCTGTGACCCTCCTTTCCTTTTCTTTAACATATGATGGTGTATTTAGCCAAACGTTAGATCCGCCCAAGGATTGAATTAAAGGTAGTAAAGTCTCTTTACCAAACAAACATTCTGTGCTCGGAGGAATGTTGGTCAAACTGGTCTTCAGGTTTACATTGCTCACTTCACTCAATAATCTATTACGACGGACCTCAATGCATTCAGCCCTTTTTCCACACAAAATTTGCATAATCAAATCGAATTTCTTGCTAATTGGAGAGTCTGGGCCAAAAAGAAAAGAGACCTTGTTGAAAAGTGTATTAGCGTTTAGGTCCTTTTCGGTTGCTGCCCAATTTACTAAGGATTGCAGACCTTCCTTTAATAATTCTTTTTGGTCTAGGACTGCATTGGAAAGTCCCGCTAAAACTCGTTCCGTGGATGCTAAGTAATCTTTACCCTTATTAAGGTGCATCAGCTCATCGTTAATTTTCAGTTCAACGAAACCAGGAGTTGCCACAACAGAGTCTAGAGAATTCTTGTAACGAATGCCCTTCCATGCTGAAGAATTAAATTTATGTATTGTGTTCAAACGTGCAACACGATCAGGATTAGCTTGTCGAACAATATTATTGGTTTTAACTTCTGTAACAATTTCCCCTACATTCACATCCAACGGCCTTGGAGTTGGTGGGGTCAGAAAGTTTTCTTGAACATCGTGTAAGTCATGATTTGCGCACTCTACATTAAGCTCTGAGTTACGACTTGTGGAGGGCTGTTGCGACAATTGCATTATATAGTTAGAAATATAACTTACTTGTGTCATGAGCGAGTCCACCCTTGGGTCATAATATGACTGGGACTCTCCGCAGGACTTTCGCGGTCGCTTATTTGGAGGCGGGGCAGTCTCGCCCTCCGCAGAAGACGACGATGAGGATTCGGTCTCCGACGAAGATCTTTTTTCCGCCTCAGATACATGTGCCGACATGTTTTTTGACCCAGGCTCGTGGTCGGAAGTCATTTTCACTTTTTAGTTTATGCAATCACAAAAATATACTTTGTGTATAAAACACGCGCACTTTTACTATAATTCTAGTAACACTTTCGTAACAAAACTTGTTAATATTATCCAGAAAACTTTGGATTCATAAAAAAATGGCGCGTGAACGCGGCAATCCACAAACGCTATGAACCTGTCAAACAACGGCGCACATTATTTGGAAAGGAAGTGGCGCCATCTGCGGTGATAAATCGGTAAATTCCGGTGTTACAAGGTATGTATAAAGCGAATATTAAGGCATCTGCAGACTGCTTCTTCACTATCACGCTGTGTGTTTTAAGAATTGACATAATTTAAATGTATTTGTAAAATAAATAGTCCATTATAGTAGCTCTTGCTTGGTAGCTAGGTACAAATGGGTTCAGTTCCTATTAATTCCCAGTGTAAATAGAGTACGTACTACTAGAAACAACAGTAAATATTTTTCACATCCATTCCCATGTCTTTTTGAGCCTAGTGGAAATGCAGCAGGTGGGTACAAATAGCCCAGTTCTATCTTCGCTCTACTATACATATTGTTAGGACAACTAAAGGC
Source organism: Tortricodes alternella (assembly GCA_947859335.1). Lineage (NCBI taxonomy): Eukaryota > Metazoa > Arthropoda > Insecta > Lepidoptera > Tortricidae > Tortricodes > Tortricodes alternella. Next base: position 19,279,565 of record OX401969.1, read on the forward strand.
TTATTTATGGTTTTTATCTAATTCTAATTAAGTTCTAATTTGCTATTTCAGATTCTTACAAAATGGAATCCGAGATGCTTCATAGATATTTCTATATATTGGGTGAGTATTCTTTAAATAAATTCAGTTTACTTTATCTGTGTTTTATCATTGTAGTCAAAATTACCCAGTAATTACCAGAGAACCTTAATCAGGTCCTTGGCTACTTTTCCCAAATCACCCTTCACTTTATGTTTCTTCACAGCTCGCTATGTCAGCTGCCTGCTTGCGGGCATATTCCTAGAGTTGGCATGTTCAACTTTCTACAAAAGTGTCAAAACCGGACAATTGCCGAAAATAAAATTAACAGAAAAATACAAGCATACACTCTATGCTTTGGCGTTGTCTATCAGTTTTCTTTTATACCACAAGCAAAATCTGTTTGACGACTACTTTGTAATGCTGTTGATGGCATTCGCTAGCGTCAGATATTTGGAATGGGTAAGAGTTTCTGCATAAATATATAGTGAAACTATTAGCTTCAAGGGCAATATAGGTACATACTTTTTGCAGAGGCAAAAGCATTGCAAACTATTGCAAAGTCTCTTATTCTCGGCCCCGCTACACATGTAATGAGAAATCGTAGCAATTTATCTGTGCAAACCGATCTGCGAAGATTGATCGATAGTGTGTTATGATAAAGTCTGCAACAATTTGTACTGCATAGATCAGTCTGTACAGATAATCTTTATGTGTGTAGCGTGCATTAGATAAGATGTTTTCTTTTCTCAAGTTTGTATAAGTACCTATGCAAAAATACTTTTGAGTAAAAAGTTTAAATAAATTAATAAATATACCTACTTACTACTTATGCTATGTTTCCTTACGTTAAAGAACAACCCAATATTTTAGAAACGCCAGTCAACCGTAATAACTTACGGCGAGGGTATGGCCTGCAGCTTCTCCGAGGGTTACCTCTATCAAGTTATCCCGAGTGACGGAGCCCAGTTCTTCGGCCTAGAAGCGCAGATAACGAAAGCGGAAAACGAAAATCAAGTGGTTTTCCCTGTACGACGGCTTTTGATTGTAGTCACCAAGTCACTGTACTGCCCACCGAACCTTGAGGAGTTTAACAAGAACAATGTGGAACTGCCCTGCGTTGAAGCTTGCAGGGTTTGTGATTCATTAAACAGAATAATCCTACTTTCTCATAATATTAAAGGCTGAAATCCACTATGGAGCATGCTGTGTACGGAAACCTAGTATTGGGTGACTTCATCATTCTACACATGTAGACCAAGCTTCGCTTTGTATGTGGTTAATACTAATATTGAAAATGTGTGTGTGTGCGTGTGGGGGGGGGGGGGGTATATCTGTGTGTTTGTTACCGTAGGAATAAATTTTGTTTGAATGTGTGTGCCATGTTGAACTATTCATATGAAATGGCTGCGTTCGGGGTTCCCGAATACGGAAAACGAATTCGGAAATCGAATCAGGAAAACGAATGTATGTGGCGGGCCTATTTTAATAAGGGATAAGTCCCCGAGGGAATAATTGTAACCGAAATCCACGCGGACGAGCTACCTCGCTACCTCTAAAATCGTTAATGTAAATGTTATGCCCGCTACACACGTTATGATATATCGTAGCGATATGTTACTTGTATAGCGGGCTAAGTTTTGTTTGCAGAGCAATTGTAAAGGGGCTCGTAAACGGCCTAGTTTTTCGGCTATCACCAAAAATATTACATTCATCACTAATGTTGTAATTTTATTTTTCTCTGTTTACAATTAACGCAATATTATTGCGTTCCGTTTTTGCTCATGTGTTATTTTGATCTTTAGTCCTGTTTTTTATGTTATTCTTCTGTGTCTGTCGTGACTTTATCAGATGGTTCCAACGGAAGACCGGCGCTGGCCCCCAAGCCAGCATTATGCTGAGTTGGGACCTTTTTGTAACAGTTGGCACTGTTCTACTTTTTTTAGTGTTTCGTGTTAGGATGTTTTTTGTGCTGTTATAAGTGTCTGTGCTTCTTTCTAATGAGGACAATTTTTTTTGGATGTAAACTTTTGAGGATAACCGGAATTGCAGCAATATATTGCCGAAAAACTAGCCCCTTAAGTGTGCAGGGAGGACCTCGAGGTTCAGTACGTGCGTTATTACGTCACTGAAGTTTTAAGTTTAAATAAAAAGTCCTTGATGTCGTTTATTTCTGATGGCTTTAACAAACTTTTTTTTTTTTTGGCTTTTGTGTTATTCTATTTCGGATCCAAGCCTTTACTTTTCGATTCACTATTTGGTATCCGCCCGAATACTAAAATCTAGGCCGGATACTAGACAAGTAGTAACCGGATATCCGTTGCTTCTCTTAGAGCGCTTACGAACTACGTCCGTTCCGTATCCGATCCGTATCTGTCTCCGTGAAAATATGAATGTTGCCATCTCAGACCAAATCACGGATCACGGAAGCCGGACGTAGTGCGTAAGCTACCATAGAAATAGGGGAGCCTGCCGTTTCATCGAAAAACTTTTGACAAATTATCACTTTCCAAACAAATTTTAGCAACCGGTGTTTTGCCAATGCAATCTTTGGAATAATTTTAGTACGCACATTTTCATTTGGTCAAATTTTCACTCAGCAGAATATTACTACGGGTACCGAGATTTAGTCATTTGGTCTTTTATCAAATGTTTTATTAAAGCAAAAAATCATTAGACAATAATTATTTAGTCAAATAAATTGTTATGATAAAAACTATACTTAAAGACAAAAATAACAAATACGAAATAATAATATGTTGCGGCGAGCGAGCGAAGAGAGCGAGCAATACAGGTCGGAGCAGAACCGAGTCGGATAAATTTAGGTCAGAAGGCTGGCAGAAGGGAAGGAAGAGCAAAGCTCCCGCCTTAGCCTTCGCTCTTATGTATAATGGATCGCTAATGATGACTTAAAAAAAAAAAAAAAACGGTAAATGCTTTCGCAATAGCTGACAACTGTTGGGTCCTGTTACCGATAGAGCCTGGCGGACGTGCAGCGCAACGTGGCGGGAGTGCAGAACCGGATCTACCGGAACTCCACGTACAAGATCCGGCGGCACCTGAACGACCCGCGCCCCGTGTACGTGGTGGCCGAGTGCGCCACGCCGCTGCACACGATGTGCAAGGTGCTGCAGAAGCGAGCCGTTTACAAGAGTAAGAACCCTAGGAAAATACCATAGCTGGGCTCCGTTGATCAAATAGTTAACTTCGTCAAACATTAAAGCGTTACGTTTCGTAACATTTAACGGAAGTTAATGTTAATAGTTAGAAGTTACATTTTATATGTCGTTGCGTTAGTGATTTACTTATAAAAAGGTTTTGGTATGGGCTGTGGAAGTTTAGGCAGGACATGAACAAATTATAAAATAAAAGGGTGTAACATTAGAGTTTGTAATATTAGTTACCTAATTATTTAAACATCAAATTTAAATCAAAATCTATCTGACATAAGCATAAGCCACGCGGTGTCCTTTTGGCAAATAGTAGGTACGTAATTAACGTTTAACGGACTTTAATTGTTGTAACGGAAGTTAATTAGTCCGTTAACAATTTTTAAAGTCAACTTAGAAGTTAATCCGTCACTCGAAATGTTAACTTCATTCATTAACTTTTTCTTGGTTTTGTGCCCAGCTATGCCAGCGGTGGGCGTCCTTCGGCTCACGTAGATCGTGCTGTTAACGTTTAGCCTAGTTGGTAGTGACCCTGCCTCCGAAGCTAGCGTCCCGGGTTCGATCCCCGGTAAGGGCAAATATTAGTGTGATAAGCACGAATGTTTGTTCCTGACTCTTGGATGTTTCCTATGAATTTAAGTATTTATTTCTCTAAGTATGTATATCGTCGTCTAGTACCCATAACACAAGCCTTTAGAGCTTACTTTGGGACTAGATCGATTTGTGTAAAGATTGTCCCTTGATTTATTTATTATATCGGCCAGGGTTGGCGGCGGCGGACGGAGATGAGATCTCAGCGAGCTTCTGCGCGACGCTCCCGCGCATCATCGCGGACAGCCCTGAGCTACGCGGCAAGTGTGAGCTCGTGTTCTACGATGGTGAGAAACGTATTTAGTGCTGGCAACCCCGGCTTTCTATTTGCTTCGTAACAGGGCCGTTCCGTAAGCTGTTAGGTAATTGGGTAGTTGACTATTGTAACAAATATTAAAATATTTCTGTGGAATGATAGCTTAACCCTCAATAATACACATAGAACAGGAGCCATGTAAAAATAAATCAAAATTATTTTTATTTTAACAATTTAAAACCATATGTTTTTACTTCTAAGTCCACGTGACTTAAAACAGTAATCACGACGCCATAAAGTCATAGCAATCGGGTGCGTTCCGAATCGCGCTCGCGCTCGCACCGATTTATCGGGCCGTGCATTCCCTGGTCGTACATTATTGGCTCCTGCAGTGGCGTAACTATACCATCTGGGACCCGTGGCAAATTCTTTTGATGGGGCCCTATAAATACTCAGGTACAATGTAAAAAAAAATATTTTTGAGCTCGCGGCCACTTGGGTCGGGGGCCCGTGGCATTTTGCCAGCCCTGCCACCTTATTGTTACGCCACTGGGCTCCTGCTTCTTTACATTAATGACAACCTGGGTATTTTTGTTTGTTTCCGCAAGTGGAGTGACGTCACATGCGAGAGCTGACAGTGGATAGCGTTTTGACGGCATATTTAAAAATGCAAAATATTTTTAGCGTTTTTTCCTTAAACATTAAGAACTTTAATGACGAAATATTCTTTTCACATTCAAATACAGTTCACAAGCAGGTTGAAATATTGTTTTGAAAGCAGTCAAGAACCGAATTGTACACTGTACAATGTACAGCTACATGCACAGATAATTATTTTTCATCACACTTGCTACTTGCTTGCTTGCTCGGAAAGGGTTTTATTAAACGCAGCGGCCCTAACATGCATTCCACAAAGATAAATTAGAACCGTTTATCTCTAAGTGCGTCTCTCTCACACCTACGAAAGAGATAGCCATAGAGATAAACGGTTCTAACTTATCTTTGTGGCATGCATGTTACGGCCGCAGGCGTATAGAGCAGCTATAGCCGATTCAGCTGCTCTATACGCCCCGCCGTCAACGGGAGTTATAGATGTTGTATGGTTTATAACTTATAAACCATACAAAATCTATAACTCCCGGGCGCGCGCCGGCTCCGGCGGTGATCGCATTCTTGTACAAGTAGCGCGCAACCGACGCGACATACAGTTTATTCTACCCACCTGATGGTCATTTATGGTCTACAATGGGAATAAATAAAATAAAAAAAAATTGTCTAATTTTTATTTAATTTCCTTGCAAATGTGATGAAAAACATTGTGTGTATCACGGGCAGTAAGGGGATAACAAACTCGAGTCATTACAAGCCCTCGCCTTTGGCGTCGGGCTTCTAACCGACTCTCGTTTGTTATCCCCTTCTTACGGTCCTAGATGAACAATGTACTATAACATAATTGAAATTCATAAACTATGAAAGCCAGCACCAAACATTGGTCTAAAAAGAAAAAACAGGATTAAGTGACTTTTAGCCAAAAATATAAAATATGCGGCATAAAACTTATCTTTTGATTGCGTAAAAATATTTATGTACACCCTTATCATAAAACATAATGTAATCAAAAACCGTAGGAAATGACCACCATTATGCAACCGTTGCATAAACTACTATTTTCGCAGTTTGTATGAAAATTGTGATGTTTTCCGTTGGTAGTCTGTGCTATTAAATTACAATCATAGTAATTTGAAGCCAACGTAAAAACGTAGGTAGGTACATATTTATTTCACCAAAATTTTATCCATGACCTCATACCGATTTTTTTTTACAGACACGAACCCCAACGAGAACTTAGCAGAAGTGCTGCTAGCGAAGGTGCGCGAACTTGAACCTGATTTTGAAAGTATCACCAGAGGGTAACCCTAAAACCATAATTATCAATTTACCATAAGTTTACCTGCACTGGTCAGAGTTCTGGTTCTTCCCGCCTTTTTACTGAACAACGTGACAAAACCGAATAAACAAAAATACTTGTCAAAACGTTCGAGAGCGGTCTGTGGGTGAATTTCAAAAAAATTGTAGGTAAATAACACATTCAGTGCCGAAAACCCGATAATCGGGTTTTCTATGACTTTTTCGCCACGCCGAACGACTCGCTGGTCGGGTTGTTGCAACTTTTTATGGAGGCAATTCAGCGGCGCCTGGGATTGGACTTGATTTATGGGCTGGCACTGAAAGTGTTAAGAAAAACTTTTACAAGTTCCTCTGTGTTACGAAAATTTGCCATACGAAAATATGCCTAATTTTCGTAACACGGAGGAACTTTTTAAACTTTTTCTTAACTAAGCCTTACTACGTACATTTTTTTTTAAATTCACCCCTGTATTAGTCTGTTAGGTATACGAAAGTACTCTGTGCGTGCATTTAAAAAAAATATTCGCTTGCAATACTTTACGTCAAAATGTTTGCATTTTCATTTCTAATGCAAAAATATGAAGAAAAGACCACATCAAGAGTCATCAATATTGCTTTAAACTAACCAGTTTCCAGGTGAATTTGTGGTAATATACTTGCCGTTATATTTGAACTCGCCCGCGAGTCGTTTGTCGCTCAGCGCGTCTTTGTCCAACTTGTCACATATGTAAGGGATGCACTGAGCGAGAAATGACTCGCGGACAGGTTGTGCTAGCCGCCCTGCACGTCTAGCACGATCTGCCCACAAGTCAAGTTTGTAACTTGTATTGGGACCCTCAAAATGTGTAAGCTATAGGTTGACCACTTAAATGAGTCGTCGCCCGCGCGGCACAGGGGCGCGGGGGCATGGCGTGTACAGTCGCAGCAAAAAATGGCAGCAGAAATTATCTAAACAAGTTGTCACGCTCTTGATATAGGCGTGAATATTTTGGCGACTGTTGTTTAAGATATTTGACGCCGATTGTACTATTGCCTAGATTAAGGGCTCTTGTGCACGGCGTTATTTCCACTCGAAGGAGATGAGCGATTTGTGACTGTCTCTTTTTTTCAGTAGTATGAAAGAGACGGTAATATGAAACGCGCGTTCGTGCATGAACTCTTATACTCTGTTCGGATAGGTATTTAACTAAATGTAAACAAACTAAGCCACGTCGTGACTCGGTTAACCAGCCAATCAAGACATACCATAGATAAAAAGGATTAACTGAATTGGCTGGTTAGCTGAGCCACGTGGGTTAGTTTGTTTACATTTAGTTAACTAAATGTAAACAAACCTAACGGACAGAGTATACAGCAATCGTACATACTTTTGGGCAGTTAACAGGAAAAAAAAACTAATTAAGATTGATGGCCATATCATATGTTTAATGTTACAATATTTTGTGAAGGATTTAATTATTGAATTGATATTTTTAATAAGTAATTAACAAAATTTAGCTCAGCGTGTGATTGGTGCTCTTAAATCTTTAAGTGCTCCTAGTTTAAGTGTAAAGTGATTAAATTCGATATTTTCTGAAGAAAATATGATTATTGAATTGATATTTTTAATAAGTAATAAATAATGAAAGCTAAGCGTATGATTGGTGCTTGTAAGACTAAGAATTATTTGAAACATTTTTGGTTTTTAATTATTTGAATTACTATGCGATAGAAGTTTTAATTTTAATTGCGGATATAATCCTTATCTAAGTGTTATAACCATAGCTGGGCACGAAACCGTTGAACCTTTGATCGTTAATTAACGATGTTAACATTTCGAGTAACGGATGAACTTTTAAGTTAACCGCAAAATTGTTAACGGACTCATTAACTTCCGTTAAAACACTTAAAGTCCGTTAAACGTTAAATAAGTACCCACTATTTCCCAAAAGTACACCGCGCGGTACATGTCAGCTAGCTTTTGATTTGAATTTGATCTCTACATAATAGGCATTAATACAATTTCTAATGCAATATACTTCGTCTACAGTAAAATGAGCGCTGACAGCCATATAAAATGTATGGCCGTCAGCGCTCTTTTTACTGTAGACGAGGTATACCCTGTTGTTGCAATATCTTTTACGAGTTAACGATTAACGTTAACTTCCGTTCAATCTTCCGAAATTAAAGCTTTAAAGTTTAACGAAGTTAACTTTTGTTGTAACGGATCAGCGATTAACGAAGTTAATGTCAGAATCATCCGGTATTAACCGGAACCTGTCGCTCAGTGTGTCCCTTACACATTCGACTAGTGTGACAGAGACGCATTCATATAGTGGCTAGCCCCGATCGTATCCACAGAACACAGAAAGAGGTTAGAAAGGCCGTCTGCCATAATTCGTACCGAAACCGCTGTCGCCGATACATCCCCGCTCGACGTTACAACTACTAGCGCAAACGAAATAACTACGAGAATACGCACACACCCACAATAACCACAGTCCGCTCGTGATTCGTGCGTTCGAATAGCCAGCCGTTACCCCGCCCATACCCCACTTCATTGACAAAAGCAATTTATTTTACATTTGCACTAGGCCTCGAGCATATCGATAATAGTTATCGATGAAGTATCGCGCCCTCTATGCCGCGTTTTGAAGTGTATACTACTATTTCGTAGTTAATCAGGCGCTGTGTAAGGCGGGTTGCGTGCTGTGTCCGGCAGGTCGCGCCGTGTCCGGCGGGTTGCGCGCTGTGTCCGACAGGTCGCGCTGTGTCCGGCAGGTTGCGCTGTGTCCGGCGGGTTGCACGCTGTGTCCGGCGGGTCGCGGTCGGTCCGGCGGGTTACGCGGTTTTTTTGTCTAATTTTTATTTCTTTATATGCAGCCAGGATTGCAACAAATAACTTGTCAGAAAATATTGTTTCTGAACACATCATGGAGGATTTATAATATGTGTGTAGATAAAGTTAAGTATGCAACTGTACATAATTTGGCCTTAAAACACTCGTGCGATCTTATTATGAAAATCGCCTATCGGCTCGTCTCATAAACCGGCACTCGTATTTTAATGCCTATCATTATGCAACCGTTGCATAAACTACTATAAATATGCGCAAATACAAAAAAAAAGTTTAAGTTTCTCGTGTGTAATTTTGAAATCTAATCATTATATTGTTATTTATTATTATATTGTATTTACATATAAAGTGTGTAATATACTTTTTTATGTTAATTAAATATAGTTATAAAAACACACAAGCTATTATAATATTAAGTTTAGACATTATACACCGGCTTTACATCAAGCCCGCCACTTTTAGGTAAATTGTTTTTATATTATTAGGAACAACATTGATAAAAAATACAGAAGTTAACTTAAATGATAAATAAATTCAAAAGACTTATTATAATAGGGTATAACAGGACCAAATGTACTTAAGCTGAACTCAGAGGAATTAACAAGTTACTTTGTAAACCAGGCTTAAGGTGTATTATGGTCGCAGCTCTGTACGTGCATTAAAAGTATTTTTTTAAAACACTCTTATCATTAATTATCGCTTTTTTGGTCCATTCATCAATGCAGAAAAATAAATATCTTATCGAACACATTGTTCATCTATAGTCCATAACACTAACTTTGGCCACATCACTAGTCTCATTACTTCGTCACGTAGGCAGTTTTTGGGAAACCATTTAATAACTTTTTTATCTACACCCATATCATAAAACCTCCATTGGTTAATCAAAAACCGTAGGAAATGACCACCATTTTGACAACCAATTAGGAAAAACCAGTGCTGCGATAAAGAAATAACATGACTTCTTTATCGTTTTTAGTAAAGAAATGAGATTAAATTTGGAACAGCTGTCAAAACTCAAGTGGGTCTTTATTCTAGTATCCATAGATATTAAAACAGTTATTGATACGAAACGTCAATTCAGTATGTTTTTTTAATATAAACTGCACAATATTTGATCTCGAGTGACGTGAGAATAGACACTTCATCCGTTTGTCTATGATTTAAAAAATAAAATGGTCGCGCCGCCATGTTGGTGTTTTGCTGAACGAAAGTAGAATTGTTGTTGAATTGAATAGAAAAAGTTGTTTGTAATTTACATTTTAGTTGAAAATATGAATAGTAAGTAGTCTTCTCGGAGTGTGTGTGATGTAAAAATGCGCCGGATATCGAAAATATGCAGCCACGATTGCAACAAATAACTTGTTGCCAGAAAATATTGTTTCTGAAACCATCATGGATGGAGGATTTATAATATGTGTGTAGATAAAGTTATGTATGCAACTCTGCATAATTTGGCCTTAAAACACACGTGCGATCTTATTATGAAACTCGCTAAAAGCTCGTTTCATAAAACCGCACTAGTGTTTTAAGGCCTATCATTATGCAACCGTTGCATAAACTACTATTTTAGACTTACTTGTGAAAAGAAATTCCATCTTTTGACACATTTGATACTTGGCTTCTGGCCCTGCAAGTAATTATTGCACAAGACGACATTTTCAATGATTTAAACCGAATTTTACCGCAGTTCGACACTGTGACGCAGCGCGCTCGCGACTGACTGCGCTGACAGCGAGTCGTGTTTGAAATAGGCTCATTTGCTCAACTGCGCGGCGCGCGTGCCCCGCCCACATCGCCTTTCTAACCTCTTTCTGTGTTCTGTGATCGTATCTGTGCTCGGGAGGGTTACCACGATCTCTTAATGCGTTTCTTTTTAGGTCCTAAGCTGAACTGTGTCGCTATTTCATACTTCACCATATTATTTTACACATGTAAATGCAATGTCGCGGTGCAAAATAGCGACGCAGTTCAGTTTAGGGTCTAAAGAGAATCGCATTAGGAGATAGGAGAAGTATTGAACTGCATTTTTTGATTATTCACGTTTTGTCTGTCTGTCCCGTATTATTCGGCGACGCAAAAGCGATTTTCAATAAAACTAGAAAATGGAATCCGAGATCCGAACTATAATACTACCTATTCCATGCAACTGATATATTAGGTCCTTACATATGAAATTAGCGTTTTGTCGTACTGACCACTTTGATCTGAAATATCTCCTGTTTGGTTAAGAATACCAAATTCAAATTTATAAATTCATTTAGCTGGTACATCATTCATTTGATTTTTCCTCATTATTTTACCGCTTATTACCGCACAATGGACAACATGAAATATCGGTATATTTACGAGGACGAGTTCTACCGTGGCACCAGTGCTGCAGAAACAGCTTGAAGGATTAATGATGTGTACGGCGCTGGTGTCGCAAAAGAAAGCACGGTACGTTTTTGGTCTCAACGTTTTCGTTCTGGAAATTTCGACCTTCAGAACCAACCCCGTGGAGAGCCGGAGACCAAAGTGGAAAATGAAGAATTAAAGGCTATTGTGGAAGCGGATCCATCACAAAGCACTTCAAAGATAGCTGCAGGCTTCGGGGTAAGTGATAAAACTGTATTAATCCACTTGAAGCAAATCGGGAAAGTAAAAAAAACTTGAACAATGGGTACCTCATGAATTGAGTGAATCGAACTTGCAAAAAACAAGCGTCTACTGTTGTGTTACTTTGCTCAACCGACACAATAATGAAGGGATTTTAAATCGAATCATTACTTGTCATGAAAAGTGGTTACTGTACGATAATCGGAAACGCTCGTCGCATTGGCTGAACCCTGGAGACCTAGCCAAATCCTGCCTTATTTAAACGAAAATTGACTCGGAAAAAGTTACTTGTGAGTGTTTGGTGGACTAGCGCCGGTGTTGTTCACTACAGCTTTCTAAAATCTGGCCAAACTATTACGGCAGATATCTATTGTCAGCAATTGCAAACCATGAAGGAAGAACTAGCTGCTAAACAACCGAGATTGGTCAATCGCTCTAAGTCATTGCAGCTTCACGACAACGCAAGACCACACACTGCACAAAAAACACCCACTAAGTTAGATGAGCTACAATTGGAATGTCTGCGACATCCACCGTACTCACCAGACCTTGCTCCAACAGATTACCTTTTTTCCCGCAATTTGGACAACTTCTTCCAAGGAAAAAAATTCAACTCCGATACGGCAGTCCAAACCGCCTTCAAAGAGTTTATTGATTCTCGCCCCCATGGTTTTTTTAGTAAAGGGATCAATGAAATACCTATGAGATGGCAAAAGTGCATAGATAACAATGGTGCATACTTTGATTAATTTATATATATTTTACAAAAAAAAAATTGTCTTTATATTCTTCTCGTACAAAACGCCAATTTCATACGTAAGGACCTAATATAATGTGAGGTCTTTAAAAGTTTTTAATAAAATGACCCGCGCAGCGCATTTATAAGAACAATTAACTAGACTGTTATTTTTAGTAATTCATAGAATGTACTGGGCTAGTTTTGATGCAAGCCAATGGCGTCTTGCAAACATCGCATTCCATTTTCAAGTGAAACTTATGTTTTATTTGTAGACATTTTTATTTTTAACTCGTTTTAATGGCTAGAATTCTATATTTTCGAAAAGCTTAGTTAGTATGTAAACCAAAAATTAATGATAAAATCTATTTTGAAAAAAAAACGTGCCAGCAGGCATTCCTTTTATTCAATTGACTTGCCTTTACGCTCTTATTAATAGATTACAATCAAGATTCATACAATACTCAAGTAGACATTTATTATACAGAAACCCCGACTTGAGTGTGGTTAATTTTTTCAACGCCAATTACTTAGTATAAAGAGGCGGGAAGTAGGTTATCTTCATACAACGCACCGCGCATCGCCGCACGGACACTTAAACAAAATCTCGACCCGTTTCCCCCTTACTAAACGCATCTAAACGGGTCGAGATATTGTTTAAGTGTGCGTGCGGCGACGCATAGATACTTTGGCGCGCACATACAAGCCGCGCGCGGTGCGTTTGTATGAAGATAACCTACTTCCCTCTTTATACTATGCCAATGACGGATATATCCGCACCACTGCGGCCCTAACATGCAACACAAAGATAAGGTAAACCCGTTTATCTCTATGACTATCTCTTTCGTCGGCACTAGTGTGAGTGAGACGCACTTAGAGATAAGACGGTTTAACATATCCTTGTCTTGCATGTTAGGGCCGCTGGTTTAACGCCAACGACTGATATCCGTCGAAGAATACATGGCAAAAAGGGCCTACATTAGTTTGACGTAAGGTTGAAATTCGTGTTAGTTATTAGACATGCTTGGCGTGCGAGTGATGACTTTTGTATTTGACATGGCGTTGCGCCTGGTAATGTCCGTAGGCTAAGATTAATTTTTATACATATGGTAAGAAATCATGACAATATATCAAAGCGGCGAAGCTGACTGACTATATTTATCTCGGACCAGATCCGCCTCTAGTCTCAATATTAAATATTCTGTAAAACCGAGTTGTTAAGTTTTATAGAAATATGCGAACGTTTTAAGGTACAGCTGCAGAAACAATATAATATGTTATAAATACACTCGGGTCTCCGAGTTGCCTAAATGTGCAGTCCTCATTGACTTTGCAGGCAAAGCATACTGTATATTGTACATTGGTAGAATATTTTTATCCCTTTGTTAACGTATGTATATTTATGACTTCGATTGTATAACCTTGACCTTTAAGGCGTTGAAAAGACCTAAATCGGATTTTACAAAAAAAAATATGCTCATATTATTGATATTGTTGAAAGCCTATTTCGGAAACACGATTTGATGAAATTGATACGATAGAAAAAATCGTGTGAAGTTACGTTTAAAATCCTCTTTAAACAGCTCTAAGTTTTAATTTGTTTAACGTATGAGTCTATAATTAATAACGCTATTACATCACGCCCATACTAAAAACTTGACTGATTTATATTTAACGTGTAGTACTTATATAATTCATCCGTTTTTTATTTTCCCCATACAAATAACCGCACAGTGCTTCTCGTTCACGCCGATGCAAACAGACAGTGACCGATCACCCAAGGTCATTGGCTCTTGTCAGCGTCTCAAGTTCAAGCCCATTGGCCGTTCCGTCTTTTTTATAAGGGCACATGGGGACGAGCCCGAGCTTGACGAGGGCCTTGATATGCCAACGCCGTTAACACAAAGAGCTCAAATTAGTTGTGTTATTATTCTAAGAGTTTTAGTATTACAAAGGGCCCTTAGACTGTGTACCCAAAGGCCCTGCTCTTTCAACGGTCCCATATTTAGTACCCATTCGGTGTTATCAGTTACTATAGTTAGTTTAGTTTGTCTCGTGAGTTTTTGTGTCTGTTTAATTTTAAGTTTTGTTGGGCAAAATGTTCAAATTACTATTAATGTCTTATTTATTGCATAAGACTACATTATGGCAGATTTCTAGCGTAGTACTTGTGGTACGAAATAATTGTATTATTTATGTTCTTAAATTAAATATAATGTTTGATTAAATATTTGTTTTTATTTTCATTCTTTAAAAACCCTCTCGAAATCGTAAAGTTCTCGGCTACTACCTTCAGTCTTTTCTCGAATTTTGAAAACTGTTTGGATTCGTCCAGTCATAAAGGCTTATTCTACCTTCCTAAAAGTCACTTACGAGAGGGACGCCGCAATACGTTGGAATGTGATTGTAATATCTCCATACGTTTCTAACGTATTGCAGCGTCCCTCTCTTGACTAAATTCAGGAAGGTGTAATAAGCCCCATAGGCATATTACTTTAGCCTCCCGAGAAGCATGTTGCCAATGTCAAAAGTGAGGGAACAGCAGCATTGAAATAGTATCCAACAGAATTGTGATAAGGATACGGAAATATACCTACTAGCTGTGCCCAGCTTGCGTTGCCATACTTTTATTTGGTCACCTACCTTTCGGGCGTCCGCACAACAACTCGCCAAAGTTTCATCGTAATCGGCTTAATGCTATAGAATGCATAGGAAACGAACAAACAATCATTCATTTTTATATATTAGAATTTAAAATAAATTCTTATCACAGTTATCACACGTATACAGGCTACTAGCTACAATAGTTTATAAATTAGTTTCTATCCGAATAATCGATTAGCGTTTCACGTCGATTCTGAAGTAACGTTTTTGACAAATGCATTTGTATCGAACAGTCTCAACTGAAAGAAATGTCAATCAAATCAAATTGTCATGTGAATCCGGTTGGTCCGGTATCCGTAATAACGTAAACAAAATAACCGACCACGCAAAGTATTTTTCCCATGCATACATTCCCATGTAGGCACAAATGGCGTAACAAACAAATCCCATTCGTAAGGAGAATGGAGCAGGTGGGTAGATCTGACTCTATTCTAAGCTGCGTTAAGTATTTCTTAGGGTGTTTATCTACGCAGTCTGTTCTTATTTGTTACTTTACCCTGCCTCCGAAGCTAGCGTCCCAGGTTCGATCCCCGGTAACGGCAAATATTTGTGTGATAAGCACGAATGTTGTTCCTGAGTCTTGAATGTTTCCTATGTATTTAAGTATTTATTTCTCTATATAAGTATTTATATCATCGTATAGTACCCATAACACAAGCCTTTAGAGCTTACTTTGGGACTAGATCGATTTGTGTAAAGATTATCCCCTGATTTATTTATTATTATTATTATAGCGATCTCTTCCAGACAACCATAACAGAGAAAACGTACATGCATACATGTGGTCATGGGCCTTGAATGGGTTAAAGTTAATAAGTAACTATTTATTATATTTTTACAATTTTCTATCCAGTGTTCATATTTTTTTGTGAAAGTATTTCTTTTGTTTCTTCAGTGCTGTCCCTAAAATTTTCGTTATTTGTTCTAGGCCTTCAATCCTATCCTCGGCCTCACAAACTTGCCAAATTATTCTACTGAACAGTTTTCCTAAATTTGACTAGTTGTTGACAAAATACAATTCATATAACATGTAAAAACTATTAAAAAACAGATTCTGCAAAATGGATTTCAAGATGCTGCTTGGTAATATCTCTGTACTGGGTAAGTATTAATTAGAGAAACTGAATTATGTTCAGTTTCTTTTATCATAATGCCCAATTAACATACCTACAAGATTCTCTGTTACCTTGATGACAACTTGCTAGTTAATGAAGTTAAGGATTTTAAATACATACCCCCAACAACAGTCAATCACGCATTAATTAATAATTAATTAATAATGAGCAAATATTTTTTGTAATAATATAATAAATCATTTAATTCAGAATTAAATCCATACACATTTGATAAAATACAATGAAAATAAATAAAATAAAATAACACTAAAATTTGATTAAAAGTTAGATTAAAATTGGTTCAAATTCCATTAAATCTTATCTATAAATTATCAAAAATTCAAATAAAAATAAAAATCTAAATTACAATTGAAGTTAGACTAATAAAATTAAAATACAAAAAAGATATACATTAACAAATTGGAGAATTAAAAACTGAAAATAATCGAATTTTAAAATTAAATTATATTATGCAGCGCATTCACATTAAAATTTAGGTACCATTTAAAATAAATAGGGTTGTGCGGACAAATGAAGAGTTATCCATCTCTTCAGTATCGGTGAGTCTCACCGGTCAGCCAGCACATTCAGGATGCCTAGAATATAACTAAGCTAAGCAACATAAACTTAATAGGAAAACTGAGACAAAATATTTAAGAATACAAGAGTTTAAATAAATAAATAAGAAAAACTAGAGGCATCAACATAAAATTAAACCAGATAACTTCATTGGACATTTCTTCACAGCACATTTTATGAACTGCATGCTTGCCGGCATATTCTTGGAGCTGGCTTGCTTGACTGTCTACAGCGCTGTTAAAACCAGAAACTTCCCAAAACCTAAAGTGAAGACATACAAGCATACATTCTATGTTTTAGCAGTTTCTGTTGGTTACCTTGTGTACCACAATCAATTACTGTTTGAAGAAGATTTGGCAATGCTATTGATGGCATGGACTGTTGTCAGTTATTTGGAACGGGTAAGAGTTTCTCTATAATTATTGAAATAAGATTGATATCTAATTGAGTTGAATAACACACTTAAAATTTTAGGGTAAATGCCTTACTACATTGATTTGTTTAGTTCACGGAGGGTATTCTAGGTATGAATGTATGAATTATAATTGGTCTGTTTTGCTTAGTTACATGGTTATAGTTTTACGCGATGGGTTTCTGCAACTCCAAAAGATTAGCTTTGTAGGTTTATAATTTAAATAGCCTTGGCCCGCACCATGACTTTGTCTGCATATAATTTGGTTAGCGTAAAGGGGCTAATCCAATCAAAGTCAAAGTTAAGATATCATTATTCAATTTATACTTTTACAAGCTGTTATGAAGGTTAAGTAATGAATCTACCACCGGTTCGGAAAAACTCTCTACTGAGAAGAGCCGGTGAGAAATTCAGTGAGGTATAATTTTTTCAAAACTACATGTGTACTGTTTTGAAAAACAGTTAACAATGATGTCTACAGTTTTATACAAATCTAAGTATATACGGCAGTAGGTACGCCCATCGAGACCCAGGGATCGCCGGTGCAGGACAATCATTTCCAAACGTCCTTGTCCATAATGTAGTCTTTCACTGTGTAATAGGTATATGCCCTAGAAATAAGAATTCGCTTTATTGTAGATGGAATATTGTGTCTGCTTGGTCTATAATATTTAACAGTAACCAGCATTTGTCTCGCTCAGCTTGTACCCAGCTATTTGGTCGGCAAGCCAGTGAGCAAACTTAACCCTTGACTTTGGTTTGGTCTCAGCAGAGGCGTATTTAAAGATTTGGCGCACCAGGCTAGATAGCTTTGCCACCTCATTAAGTAATAAAAAATATTATAGGTAAGTTTGACAATAAAAGGCGCCCAAAGAAGGCCGCGAGGCTTCGCCGCTCCTCGCAGCCTGCCGCCCCGGACCATGGCCCCTTGGCCCTAGGGTAAAAACGCCCCTGGGTCTCAGGATGTCAAGCTTGCACAACAAGCCATCAAGCGAGACCGCCAGTTGGGATATAAACTATCTACCAACCAGCGTCATCCCAGTCCGCGAAACAGTTTATTCCCTACGGAATTTTCAATTTTCTTGGGGCTTATAAGTTTCCTATGGCAGCGATTACACGCTCAATCTAGATCGAGATTCGTGATCTTGATACAGATTGACTGTGTAAGGTTTGAGGGGTCGCCACATAGGAACACGAATTATCTAGATTTAATGAAATCAATTGCGATTCGCGACTAGGTCAGATCACGATCTAGATTGAGCGTGTAATGGCTGCCTTGAATGTTAAGTTGGGATATTATCAACTACCTATACCTCGTTTTTTAGAAATAGAGTAAGTGTAAAGTATAAATCTTGATTAATGCTATCGTTATCGCTACAACGTTGTTGTAATCTGCATCAGCGCCTTGCTACGCGCGTTCTGCCGTTCGGTTAAAAAGTAATTTGCCTGCATACGAATGTAACCTACCATCCCACTTACTTATCCTAAAATAAAATTTCGTGTAAATTAATAGGTACACATAATTTAATGTTAAAATCTCACGGT
This sequence comes from Tortricodes alternella, assembly GCA_947859335.1. Taxonomy (NCBI): domain Eukaryota; kingdom Metazoa; phylum Arthropoda; class Insecta; order Lepidoptera; family Tortricidae; genus Tortricodes; species Tortricodes alternella. Next base: position 19,297,993 of record OX401969.1, read on the forward strand.
TGGCCAGACAAAAACTTGAAATTTGCGCCCCGCCCTCCCAGCATTTGGGAATAATGATTTTTTTTAAAGGTATATATTGATAATAATATATTGATGTTTCTAAAGGTGGATATGTATCTTATGTCAGACAGCTATTGATTTATATTTGAACTCCAAATAATTAGATATTATTACAAACTCATGTTACTCCCTTCTTTTAGAAAATTTTCATGTCCTGCCTAACGTTCCACACCTTTTCTAAGTAAATCGGTAACGCAACGACCTATAAGATGCAATGTTTATCACGAGTCAACGATTAACGTTAACTTTCGTTAAATGTTCCGATATGTAACGCTTTAACATTTAACGAAATTAACTTTTTTAGTAACGGATTAGCGATTAACGAAGTAACTATTTGATTAACGGGGCCATTTATGCTTATAGCTATCTCTATTTCAAAGAGTCAAAGCTTTCGCATTTATAATACTATTGTGTGCATTCAAAATTTCAGAAATGCAATGCAACCGTAATAACTTATGGCGAAGCTATAGCCTGCAGTTACTCCGAGGGTTACCTCTACCAAGTCATTCCCGGTGATGGACCTCTGGCCCCTAGCCTGGACGATCAGATACAGACGGCGGAAAATGAACAGAATGTGGTGTTCCCAGTACGGAGGCTTTTGGTTGTGATCACCAAGTCGCTGTTCTGCCCACCGAACCTTGAAGCCTACAATAAAAACAATGTGGAGCTGCCCAGCGTGGAAGTTTGCAGGGTTTGTGATTCATTCATTCTTTGAGGTGCATGAGTTCTTAAAACTGTAGTAACCCTCTCTTTTATAATTTCAATAAATATTAATCCCTAGGATGAGAACAAATTATTAATTAAAAAAACAAAAACCCGACTGCATAACCCCAAAAAGAAAGAAACAAGAAATTTATTCTGCCAGGCTTGTGGGGCCGATATGGAAATAGCAGTCGGTGACTCTCCATAAAATCCTATAATACCTATTTGAAGTCACCGACTGCTATTTGCATATCGGCCCCACAAGCCTGGCAGAATAAATTTCTTGTTTCTTCCTTTTTGAGGTTATGCAGTCGAGTTTTTTTTTTAAATTAATAATTTTTATTTTCAACTTTTTAATTGTGTTATGTTTTATTTTTCACGTTAGTAAGACCTATTCTGCGATCACAAAAGAACTTTATAACAGCTTTATTGTAAGTATTGAAACTTTAAGTGAGAATGGTTGCTAACCAACTTTAAATCGTTAATAGATCCTAAATGGTTATTCGAAATGAAAAATTATAAGAGAAACCTAAAGATGATTATCAAATACCTGTTCAATGATACCCCATTTAACATAGTTCGTCGACTTAATTTTTTTTCTTTTTCCCAATATGGCGTCTGGTTGTCGCCATATTGGATTTTGATTACTTTCATGTCTTTAGTGACATTCAAGATTAAGACAAATCGATTGACGTAAGAAACTACATGACCTAATCCCACCATCGACATTTTGCCACCGGACTACCAGACGCCGGGAGGGTTTTCATCCACATGTAATTGAATTTCCTAGTTAGGAGCCGTACTAAGCGGTGTGCGAAATCCTTTTTGGTTCGCACCGCTAAGGTGTGGAACACTCACCCAGCGTCTGTATTTCCTGAATTATACAATCTTGGTGTCTTCAAGGTAAGAGTGAATAGGCATCTTCTGGGCAAGCGTGTTCTATCCTAGACCCTGTCTTCGCTTTCCATCAGGTGAGACTAGGCTCAAACGCATGCCCAGTCCTTCATAAAAAAAAACCCCAAAATCGGCTCACGCGTTTGATCTCTGGAGCGCCACAAAAGAACATACATAGGCTGATAAACACATTACCTTATTTTGCGTTGCGCAGTCGGGTAAAAACAGGCTGTTTTATCAAGTCAAAAGCATTACAAAAATCACAAAGCATAAGGACTGAGTAAGATGTGGCTAGATGAAGAGTCCTGATTTCTGGAATATAAAATAGCTGTTGGTCATCAACTTTTTTATTTTAATTAATATTAGGTCCTTACATATGAAATTGGCGTTTCGTACGGGAGGAATATAAGGTCAATTATTTTTTTGTAAAATATATTTAATTAATCAAAGTATGCACCGTTGTCATCTATGCACTTTTGCCATCTCATAGGTAGTTCATTGATCCCTTTATTAAAAAAACACATGGGGGCGAGAATCAATAAACTCTTTGAAGGCGGTTTGGACTGCCGCATCGGAGTTGAATTTTTTTCCTTGTAAGAAGTTGTCCAAATTCCGGAAAAGAGCAAGGAGGAGAGGAGAGAGGAGCAAGGTCCGGTGAGTACGGTGGATGTCGCAGAAATTCCATTTGTATCTCATCTAACTTAGTGGTTGCTTTTTTGTGCAGTGTGTGGTCTTGCGTTGTCGTGAAGCAGCAGTGGCCTAGAGCGATTGACCAATTTCGGTTGTTTAGCAGCTAGTTCTTCCTTTTGCTTCAAGTGGATTAATACAGTTTTATCACTTACCCCGAAGCCTGCAGCTGTCTCTGAATTGCTTTGTGATGAATTCGCTTCCACAATAGCCTTTAATTCTTCATTTTCCACTTTGGTCTCCAGCCGTCCACGGGGTTGGTTCTGAAGGTCGAAATTTCCAGAACGAAAACTTTGAAACCAAAAACGTACCGTGCTTTCTTTTGCGACACAAGCGCCGTACACATCATTAAGCTTCGAGCTGTTTATGCAGCACTGGTGCCACGGTAGAACTCGTACTCGTAAATATACCGATATTTCATGTTTTCCATTGTGCGGTAATAAGCGACGCCAAAGAAAAAAGAATGAGGAAAAAACGAATGAATGACTGTTTTCAAAACTCAAATGTACCAGCTAAATAAATTTATAAATGTGAATTTGGAAATCTTACCCAAAGAGGAGATATTTCAGATCAAAGTGGTCAGTACGACAAAACGCTAATTTCATATGTAAGGACCTAATATTTAGGTATTTTTAAAATATCTATTTATATAATTATAGCACTTATTTATTATTGTTTATATATTTAATTATTATTTGTTTGTTTCTGTTTTGGCTGCTTGTAATTTTTGTCTATCCACGCAATGTCTTCTCTCGTCAACTCCAAGGTTAGCTGGAAGAGATCCCATTAGGGATAAGATCGCCTTTGTACACTGTTTATGTCATAATGCAGAATTTTATTGTTGTCATTTATGTGCAATAAAGAGTTTACATACATGCTACAGGCATACATACATATGCATAATTTAGAGGTTTGCTTTGTATTTGTATGTGAAACCTTGGCTGAATGGTTTTAAGCAGGGCACGCGCTCAGGGCCTCGCTCTTGCTGAGGCCTCGTGCACTAGCGCAACAACCCAGGCAGAAAAATATTAGGAACCAGAATATTAGGAAACTAATAGGATTATTAATATTAACTTTAAAACACTCGTGCAATCTTATTATGAAACTCGCCTGTCGGCTCGTTTTATAAACCCACACTCGTGTTTTAAGGCCTATCATTATGCAACCGTTGCGTAAACTACTATTTCGTTTAGATATCGTTACCACGCCGCGGCGTTTAGATCTTTGAGTTGTGTCCACTGAGGTGTATTTTACCATTTCATAGTGTACTATAGTACAAAATGCTACATTACACTTCAGGCTACTTCATGAGTAGGAATGGCCTTGTCTGCATCAGAGCCTGCCCGACGTGCGGCGCGACGTGGCGGGCGTGTGCGAGCGCGTGTACCGCAACAGCGCGTACAAGATCCGGCGGCACCCGCGCGACCCGCGCCCGGTGCACGTGGTGGCCGGCTCCGCGCTCAACACGCTGTACAAGGTGCTGCAAAAGCCGGCTCTCTACCGCAGTGAGTACTAAAACACAACAGCTATAGTAGGGGGCCCACGAAAGAAAGAACGAAAAATATTTTATTTGTATCACACCACCAATTAAAGCTATACTATATCAAAAACATTGAGCTTAAAGGATTTTAATCAGGGTAGGCAATGAAAATTAAAAGTTAAAAAGCTAAACATATCTGATATAAGTTGTATATGTATTGGAGCCGGCTGCGTTTCAGTTCTGTACCTACAATGCAATGAGCCTAATCAGACTACATCTAAGTTAGCCAGTTAAAAGTTTCATAATATCTAGAATTAAATTTACGATTTACATACGAAGGGTATTGAAATTTGATTGCAGTTATCGCAAGAGAAGGGTAACTCGTAAATTTCATTCTAGATATTATGAAACTTTTAACTGGCTAACTTAGTTAGATCCACGAGGTAGTCCGCTTGTATGTACTGAACTGAAACGCCGCCGGCTCCAATATATACATATATACAACTAAGGTCAGAAATATGGCGAGTCCCTTTTAATTTTCACTGCCTACCCTGACTAAAATCACTATGCACGCCCCTGCCTATTATCTATTCTGTGATATTACGTCATCACTAAATGACAGCGATTCAACGTCACTTCACGTCAGGGTTGGCGGACGCGGACGGGGACGAGATATCAGCCAGCTTCTGCGCGACGCTGCCGCGCATCGTGGAGAGCTGCCCTGTGTTACGCGGGAAGTGCGAACTCGTATTCTACGACGGTGAGAACACTATTATATATAACCACGGCCGTAGCTAAAGGGTGGCATTGTGGGGCAATGACCTACAAAAAAAAAACAATGCCCTACCTAAAAAAATACCATTAAGAGCGTTTTAGCACTACGTCCGATCTCCGATCCAACTGCCACACTGAACTAAACTGGATGCCTGCCGCGCCCCCCGGCCACATACCCCGCCGCCCGGCTGCCGCACTGCTCGTTCATACGCAGCTCGGATTTGGTTCGGATGCAGTGCGCGAGCGTTCATACAAATAATACTATGGCTACTTCGGTCCATCAATAATCTTCTCCGGAATGGACATTCACGGATGACGGAAGCCGGTATTAGTGCGTAAACTACCATTGAAATAGCTAAACGACTGCTCCGGACCGTATTTTCACGGGTTCGGATCGGACGTAGTGCGAAAGCGCTCTAACTAAACCATCGCTGCCCTAGCTTAAATTCAACTTTAACTACAGGCCTGTTTATGACTAGTTTTGCTCGTGAGTACAGGCGGAGCACCACTGGTCTTTACCTACTGTTACAAAAATGGTTTTTGTGGGCCACTTTTGGGGGGCATATTAGAAATTGAAAAAAAAAAAGAAGTTTTGCAAACTATATCGTGTGACATATCAAATGAAAGGGCTCATTGTGAGAATCTTATATATATATTTAATTTTAGTTATTTAGGAAAATAGGCTAAAATTGACCATTATCTCCGAAACTACTGTGCCTAAAATTTTGAATAAAATACAGAAAATAGTTCTTTAGCTATAGATTACAGGAAAACCTATTTAAGTCTATGGTATCTAAAGCAATATAGGAACTTCCAGATAATCGTGTACGCAAAGAACCCTCTCCACGCGAGTGTAACTCGCACTTGTCCAGTTTTTTTTTTCAGTAAAGCCTCTTATGTCCCTTAAAAGCAAAACCTTATCTACTTAAATACAAAATTTTATCCAAATCGTTAGGGCCGATTCAGAGATACACGAAATAAATTTATATATTTATATTCTTGTGCTCGTTTAAAGTTATAATATATGGATATTGACTTTATTTCAGACACAAACCCCAATGAAAACATAGCTGAAGTTTTGTTAGCAAAAGTACGCGAGCTCGAACCGGACTTCGAAAACATTACTAGTGGGTAAAGCAAATTTTTTGGGATTTGTTTGTAGAATTGTAACTTGTATTAGTAGGCCCTTAAAGAGTTGATACTGTTGATAGACCTACATTAGTACCATTATTGGCAAGACTAAGAGTACATCAATGGTACTATTGAAAATATCGTGGTAAATACCGGACATCGATTTGAGTTTTTGAGTTTTGATGCCATCAGAATACCACACATTCTGATGGCATCAAAACTCAAAAACTCAAATTCCGCCCAACCAGCAAAACAGTCGTATAAGCAAAGCTTTTTACAGCTAAAGATCGAGAAATAGTCGTAAAAAGGAGTTAAAGATGCCAAATCGTCGTATAAAAGAACTATACTGAACTCTTTAGCATTTTCGCATTTTAGACGTAAAACGATGTCGACTAAACGTTTACTCGACATGTTTACAGCGCGTTTACTCAATGATTGTATAAAGGTGTCAAATTTCACTTTTATACCACTGCAAGTTCTAAATTAGCTGTATAAAAGCTTCTAATATTCTAATTAGCTACTGAAGAAGTCTTTATAGCACCGTCATTCGACATTGTTGCCGTGGAAGCATTAAAATGGTAAAAAAGCTGCTTATATGACCAAATAGCATCTCAGTTACTCTTAAAGCATTAAATGTTATATAAAAGATATCAATTCACTATTAGAGCACCTGCCGAGAGAAAGTTCTAAAAGTGATTGATATAGCACCTACAGCTTTTAAAATGCACTTTAAATGCCATTATGCAGCAAAAAGTTGCATAAATGATCTTTGAAATCTTTTACAGCACCAAACCATAATGGCGTCTGCATAGTAAATGTAAACAAGAAAATATATTTCCTATTTTTCAACTAAAAGTCGAGTAAAAGTCCTAAGATAGCAAACGTACTTCTATAATGGCGGAACAATTCCTTTTGATATTTTAATTTTATAAATAATTTCTTAATATCTCAAAAATAAGGAGGCCCATTAAAATAATAACTAGAAATATAAGGAGGTTAAACGAAAAATAAAATTTCGCGTTGAAATTTAGTATGTTACATGAATAATAACTAACACCGAAAACATATTATTTGAAAGAACATGACTACCATTCTATAGTTGTTAAGTAGAAAATATTAAATATTTTGTACTTGTTTTCTGACACAAATTATTAACACATATTTATGAAAGCAGCTGTAAATACTTCGAACACCTAGTGCTGTAAAGCTCGCCTCGTTGCGATCAATCGGCTAAACAGCTGAGTTAATGGAAAAAAGTAGCTATCACGGCACTATTAAGTCGCGTAAAAGCATTTTCGTTGCTTTCAACCGACATATCAGTCGACTAATGGTGAAATTATTGCTATTATAGCATTAATGGTGCTGTATGTCGCTTGGTCTCGACTTTTATAGCATCATTTGATTCTTAACTCTACTATTTTATGACAATTATAGCACTTTAAGCTGAGTAATTTGTGCCCAAATCGCGTCGAGTAAACGTTTCCAGATCTATTTACTCGACAGTTTGAAGACCCTTTTCTCAGCTTTAGGTGAAAATAGGAACGTTCTTTCGACTTTCATACGACTTACTTTTGCTGCTTGGGCGGTCCGATATTTTGTAAACCAAATTCGATATAATTGAACTGTTTTTTTTTATTAGAGAATAATATAGAAATCCAGCTTAGCTGATTGATGATATTAAAAGTAAGAAAAGAAATCATTTTTTTTTTTTTTGTTTTGAATAACCTACTTTATGTAAAGTTGTGTATGTTCTTTTATTAACCTATGTTTTTAGTTGCGGATTTAATCCAGATTTAATTAGAAGTGAACCTACAGATGAAAAACTTAAGGTTTATAATTGCCTACCAATTATCGCGTCGATATCTCTATCGATGTAGTCGCACTCGAATTATGACTTCATCTCTACTGACGCCATAATTTGGGGGCTTGTTTATGTGTCGTATTTGCAGATGCGCATTATTGCGCAGGACACGTATTTTAAAATAAGTACAAAATGGCCATATGGAACTAATGTGATTTCCTACTTCATTCTGTAATAATAACGATTGGTTGCCTTTAAACCTTTAAATTAATCAATGGGTAAAGGAGGAATACCTATGTCTTAATGGTCATTATTGTCGGGTGTTTTAAGTATAAAATACTTTTATAATGAATACCTCTTTTTTAAATATAATACTTTATTAAAAGTTGTTTGTTCTTTCTTAATTCGGTCCTTAATAGTCCTCAAACTTGAAATGCATGCTACTTTTTTATCAGAGTCAATTAAGAAACAGCCACGCACACAGTGGATCCATTTCCGAAAAAGGTGGCCGTAGTACCAAAAGGGGGATCTAAAGCATCATAAAGGAAAATTAATTTGACGTGAGAGTTTTTTAATCATTAATATTGTCATTACTTAAGTTTACCGTTGTACATTTGTTTTGATTGATTAGAATAATCGACCGATCCTTTTAGTCTGTTCTGCGTGGGTTCTGCTGTTAAGCGTTTTTACGGATGTGTCAAACAATGTCTCAATCTATTATTTATGGCAGGCAATGGAATTGTCAATGTCACCTGTGGCGCATGCATGATAAACGTCAAAATAAATCAAAACATTGCTGTGGTTCACGTGTTATTTTACAGAAATATGCCAATTAGTCGATTTATTAACTGAAAATGGGTAAACGGAAATATAATAATGCTAGTGATGAGCCGGCTAAGAAAAGTAAAACCGAAGAAACGATCGCTGTAGGGGAAAATGAAGTTGTGGACGCGGAACAACCTCAAAACGAGGATCCGAACTGCAACAAAAATTTCAGGGAAAGGAAGACTTCGAATAAACAGCTTGAGTTTGATGTCAAGCACTTTCGTAAAGAGTTGGCGTCCAAAACAGGGCAGACAATGGGTAAGTAATTGTAATGGAATTCATGTTAATAAAGGACCATGCGTCAAACCTGGTCTAAAAACCAAGAGTGCTGAGAGTTAGGTCATTAAATAGGTATTTAAATCTATTTCATTTCGTTCAATGGGCACCAAGTCGAATTCCATTGCAGAACTGAGATATTCATATTTTACTCAGAGTGACTACAATCTATGAGAAAAGAAAACGGGTCCCTCTTACTGTTGGTTTTTAGACCAGGCTCCATACATAGTTGCCCGTGGTCTTTTAAGAGCTCTGTCCCTGAGTAGCCTGTAATACAAACAGTTCAGTTGTGGTTTGGATAATTTTAGCCGGATTGCATTGAAATTTTGCAAGGATATATAGATATAGGGCAAATCAAGGTATGTAATTTGTATGATTAAAATATATATATAACAGGATAATAACAGGTTTTTATGAAAATTCTAAATTATTAATTATAAACACTTGTTAAATTTTATCTCAAAACTCATTATGTACAAACTACATTTGTCTTTTATCTATATTCTTGCAAAGTTTCTATCCAATCCAGCTGTGGTTTCTGTCCAAACCACAACTGTACTATGTTTGTATTGTTCTTCAAATTATAATATATATATTATAATTTGATTCAATCAATTTTTTCTATTTAATTATTTTCTTATGATGGAATTGAGTGCATATTGAAAGGGCAGGCTCCACCTTGAATATTAATTTAAATAACATGTTTGATACTAAATAACATGAGTAAACTGCTTAAACAGCGTGTTCTGCTCACAATATTCTGCCAGGCTCGTGGGGCAGATATGGAAATAACAGTTGGTGACTTCAAATAGGTATTATAGGATTTTATGGAGATTCACCTACTGCTATTTCCATATCGGCCCTGCGAGCCTGGCAGAATCAGTTTCTTGTTTCTTTCTTTTTGAGGTTATGCAGTCGGGATTTTTGTTTTTTATAATTAATAATTTTTATTATCATCTTTTTAATTTAAGTTGTGTTATGTTTTATTTTTCACGTTAATAAGACCTATTATTATGCGATTATAAAAGAACTTTATCACAGCTTTATTATAATTATATGTACTGAAAAATAGTAGCTTAAATGTGTTATTATATACTTGTTTATACATATTTGGAATGGGCTAATTATTAGCTTTCAGTTGATTTGATACCCATATTGTAAAAATCGTTTTTTTTTTGGTGGCATATGCCATGTTGAAATATTATATAACCTGTCACTCCGACAGTTAAGACGAATCCAATGATACCTCATTTGTTGAAATCTGTCCCACCATTCAGGGGTCAGGGGACACAAAGAAATAGTCCTACATACATCGAATAACATAACCCTCTTTCAGGCAGTCGGGTAATAATAACAACTCTTAAAAAAGAAACGACGCCATCAATGTAAATATTACGAATATACAATTATTTTATGCGATTTCAGCATTGACACAGTTTCTGCAAGTATGCTTGAACCCCGACAGTGATGTGGACTACATGGCAGAGTACTTGACTGCTGGTGGCAACTCTCACGAGATCCTGCGTCAAATCAACCAGGACAGCAAGAAAAACCTCACCCTGGCCACGCCTGCCTTTCATATCTTTCACCTGATCATCATGAAGGTCCAGTCGTCGCACCCCTCAATGATTACTATCACAGAAGAAGCTTGCCGTTACTTCTTAAACACATTCATGGGGACAGTTGAAATAATGATAAGTGAGAGCTCTGGGCCTCGCCACAGGAAAATCATCCTTAAGCTTCTCACATCCATAGTGACTTTAAATCCAGATATGGGTGTAGAGGTCATCAACCAAGCACCACTGACTCCAAAGCATCTGCAATATATATTGGAAAAGCCAAATTATAAGGAAAAAGACAATGTTAGGACATCTTTTGTACATTTCATGACCTCATTCCTTGTTGATGGTCATCTTCCTCTGATAAAGGCTTTGCTTGAAAAGCAGGGGCTTCTACCTTTAGTAATTCCGGGGCTCATTCATGATGAAGCTGAAGCTGTCATGATGTTCTTAAACATCTTGAAAAAGAATGTCATCAACAACAATTTTATATCTAAGAGTGTGAAACTGAAGACGTTCAGTCATCAAGTTCTCCATAACATCTTTAAACTATATTCTTGGAAGGGACCTCCAGACCTAAGTCAAGAGGCCAAAAACGAGTTGCGTCCAGACATCATTGCTCTCTTGTCGGAGATCATACTGACTTTGTTCACATCACACAAGCTTGGGTTATACTTTACTGACAATTCCTTAGGCACAGTCGATGCAAATAAGAACCAGAACCTGTATAAAGCACTACTCACTTTGAAAAGACCTTGGGAGATTGAGGAAGAATGTGACGTGATTCTGAAAATAATGCACAAATGTCCTGATTTACACAGAGCCATAATTAATGTTGTGGAACAAAGCTTTGAGCCACAACACTCACCTATTTGGGAAAGGACTGTACAGTTTGCAATAAAACTGTTAGATGAACTTAAACCTGAGGATATGGTCCCCAGAATGGGAAACTTGTCATCTATTCAAGTGGCAAACTTCGTCAGGTTTGTCACTTTACCTATCCCTCTATTAAAGTTTATCCAAACACATTTAGGTAAAGATCAAACTATATCTTTATACTTTGTCAAGGTTCTTGTGAAAATGTTGGACACTTTAAAAAGGTATATTAAAATCCTGGAGATGGAAGACACTCACATAAATATCTCTGATCTCAAGAACAAGATGGAGTATTTCTTTCCTAAGCATATGCCGGTGCCTACAATTGTTGCTTCGTTGATTCAAGATGTGATCAGTGGTAAACAGAACACAAACAGCACACAAGACTATAGGCTGCCGAAAATTACAGAAACAGACAGTCTGGTGTATCTAATGGATCTGTTATTGCTGTACAATGACATTCACCCTGCCTTTTTCGAAATGCTTGAGGGTTGCCTCGATATGAGAAAGATTCTAGACTACTCCATGACACTTACTACTGGAAGAGTGTCTCTGTTAAAATTCAAAGTAGTCTCTCTGTGGCTTACTTTAGATAGCTCAGCTATTTCACTGAGCAACCCTATGTTCAAAGACCTATTTCACATAATGTTGGAAGTTTACACTAACACAGAAGACAGTACATGGGTTGGAGCAAAGGACACAATTTGCACATTTTTCAAAAACACTGGCATCTTTGAAGGCGATGAGGATGAGATTCACTTGATGTTGTACACTCTTCGCAATTCTCGCGCCTGTCCGACGACTCTCATAAGTGATGTTGTTCAATATGTGCTGAAAAATAGCAAAGCGTTAACAGAAACTGTCAGGAATCAAGTTGTTCACTTTGAAATATCTGACCAAAGCACTGAAGCTTGCCTAGACAAGCTATTCAATGATCTGATGAAAAACAGAAATACAGATAACACATCTTTTTTGGAAACGAAAGTCCCGTCTCCTTTCATCGTAGGCTGCATGCAGTATATTAGCAATAATAAAGAGGCAAGGAAGAGTTTGAAGCAGTTTCTGTCCATATATGTTGCAAACTTACTTCATAACAACTACTCTCCTGAGTTGACAGAGGTGTTGATCGGAGACTGTAAGGTAGATGCGCGGAGCTATATTGCAAGTTGGACGGGAGAACCGGAGGCTTTGTCTGACGCTATAGTTGGTAAAGACACGACCATAAAAAATATTGCGACATCAATAATAGCTAATGAAAATATTTCCCTTAAAAACATTTTCCAATGCCTAGACGAAGTTTCTATTGAAGACAGTGATATAATAATTGACGAGGTTCCCTATAAAGTGAATACAACAGAAATTGTTGATGGTTCCGAGTTATTGATTTGGGCGAAATATCTTATTTTCTGTACTGTTAGATTGACTGATATGAACGCGCTGACTGAAGCGCAACAGAAGAAGATCACAAATTACTTTGAATGCTTGATCTTGATTGGCAAGAAATTCCACATGAGGGATGTGTGTCGAACGATTATTTTAACGCTATTCAAAAATCCGCACTATCTCAAAATCTATACGTCTTTAGATTTGAGTAAGAGTCCATGTAACACTATGGCGACCAGGTTTATGTTAGAAGTAATGACTAAGCATGCAGACATAATGACGTCTCTGAATAAGAACCATAAGTTATTGAAGCCTTGTCAGCAAAAAAATTGTAGTGAGATTGTAAAAGCATTTATAAAAATCAATAAAAGAAAAAATGTGGATTGCGATCATACTATTAAAGTTCTAGAAATTATTGGATTGTCAGAATCAGATGACTTGGTGGTGCTGAAACATATTTTTAATGCGGATGTTAATGCCTGCGTGAAAGATGATAAAGAGCCTAGTCTTATGCTGGAAATACTTCGAGTTCTTGTGCTCAAGTACTCGAAAACCATATCTATTGAACTGCCAAAAGAAGTTCTGAAAAACATTATAAAGGTGTACACTAAACTTCTCACTAATAAAGAAGTGGTTCCAAATTTGACGAATATTGAGAGCTCTTTGATAGACTATTTCGAAAACAAGCCACACCAAGTGAAACACGTTAGCGAAGAACAATTTAGAGAGTTTTTTAAGGCCAATGCAGTGCGGAAAACGACATCTGTTCTCGCCGCAAGTTTACTGAGATCTAATTACAAATTGTGTAAAGTTTTTAAAGATGAAATTGAAAAACCCGAAATATTAAGTCAAAGAGAGCTTACTTTACCATTAGGAAATGCTATCATTCACCACGACGCTTTCCTAATCGCAAACAAGGACTTTTTACCTAAAGTATATGAAGAATATAAATCTAATATACTAAAAGTGCTAGAAAAGCCTCATAAAGCTGGTCAGGTGTATGTGTTCTGCTGGAAATTCATTAGGAAGTTGATTTTAGAATGTATGACTCAAGCAGATTGCGAGAAGATATTTAATAAGATTCATAAATTCGAAACCGCTGAATTGAGCCATTTGCATCTGCTGCAAGCCTGTTTCCTGAAGATGTTTCTGTCTGAAAAAGAGATGAAGAAAGATAACCTAATTAATTATTTGTCCTCATCTCTCCACATTATAATCTTGGCATTACAGGAAGGTAAAGCTGATGTCTTAAAGGAAATAGCAAATAACATTTACAATGTTATAAAACTAAGCCAATCTTTGAATGGATTGCAAACAGAACAGAAGGAAGGTTTTGTAAAAATAACAGAGAGTTCTATTTGGCAAAACTTCTGCAAGTTGGTCTTGAAATACTGTTTAAAGGTGAGATCAGTAGATGAAGACAACTCATCGGGGCCATCGCTCTTGGAGATATTAACATCATTAATAAAATTATTCTACCCAATTGATCACACGGATATTGAGACTGTCTTCGATATGGTTACGTCACATTCTGAGTTCCTAAACGTGATGTTGAGTTACCACAGTTTGGAAATCAAATCGAGGCTGCTAGAGCTTCTGTTCGTTTTGATATCGATGAAGCGATCAGTGATGAAGACTCAACAAATTCCCGTTTACTTGAGCGCGTATCACGCTACAAGAAGCCCGTGCGACCGTCTTCTGTTAAAAATTCTGAACTTCTATGAAATGCACGGACAGCCGGTTAACGAGTACAAGCCGTATTTGTGGGGGGATTCTGCGGCTAATTTCTACGCCGTTCGTAAGAACCGATCGGCTTCACTATGGAGCCATCCCACTCCGAATCAGGTCCTGAACCTTTTAGACAAGGACGTCGTTGAAAGGACCGTACGAAACTTCCCTGTGACAGAAAAGTTGAGCTACGACTTTGAGCTGCCGTCCGGATTAAACCCTTTCAATAACATCAAGGAACTACTGAGTTTCATGTCTAAAGACGTTATTAAAACTACAAAAGATAGCGAAGGAGAAATTACTCGAATGATCGTGAAGCAGTCGTACGACAGCGTGATGTGTGAATTGAAAGACGTGGATTTCGTGGGGAGATCTCACGTGGATCTCGATGAAAGTGTATATGATCCCGCGTTTCTGTTCCCCCTGCTGAGCCACCTGCTGGCGCCGGGGTCGATGGCCTCGTGCTTCCGGCTCCTGCGCAGCGGCCTGCTGGCGCTGCCCGTGGCGGCGCTGGGCGCGCACTGCGCCGACATGCGCGCGGCGGCGTACCACGTGCTGCACCGGTTCTCGCTGCTGCTGGAAACTGAGACGTAAGTTTTTTTATCTACACCCATATCATAAAACCTCCATAGTGTAATCAAAAACCATAGGAAATGACCACCATTTTGACAACCAATTAGGAAAAACCAGTGCTGCAATGTTATTCCCGTATCGTTTTTAGTATAGAAATGAGATTAAATTTGGAACAGCTGTCAAAACTCAAGTGGGTCTCTATTCTAGTATCTATAGATATTAAAACAGTTATTGATACGAAACGTCAATTCAGTATGTTTTGTAAAAAAAAATGGTCTTGACGGAGGATCGACTTGCCGCCATTATGTTGGTGTTTTGCTGAACGAAAGTAGAATTGTTGTTGAATTGAATAGAAAAAGTTGTTTGTAATTTACATTTTAGTTGAAAATATGAATAGTAGTCTTCTCGGAGTGTGTGTGATGTGAAAATGCGCCGGATATCGGAAATATGCAGCCACGATTGCAACAAATAACTTGTTGCCAGAAAATATTGTTTCTGAACCCATCATGGAGGATTTATAATATGTGTGTAGATAAAGTTATGTATGCAACTCTGCATAATTTGGCCTTAAAACACACGTGCGATCTTATTATGAAACTCGCTAAAAGCTCGTTTCATAAAACCGCGCTAGTGTTTTAAGGCCTATCATTATGCAACCGTTGCATAAACTACTATTTTTAATGGCAATTGACTGACAAACGAGCTGACGGCCCACCTGATGGAAAGTAGTCACCGCCGCCCATGGACATCTGCAACACCAGAGGTGCTGCCAATGCGTTGCCAGTCTAGGGAGGATGGGGAATGGGGATGGGATGGGGATGACGGAATAGGCCTCCGGATCTCGTCACTCACCGTACGAAACGGAATAGCAAGCTATTGCTTTACGCCGATATTCTGTGAGAGTGTGGTACTACCCCGGTCGAGCCGGCCCATTCGAATAGTAATCATCTAGTGAGGATTACTGTTTGGCTTTACCACTACTGGTTTGGTTTACCTCCGTCCTTGATTTCTCAGTGAACTCTATTGTCAATTTGATACATGTCATTTTTCAGTAACCTACTGACAAATGGCGTATTTAAGACGTTCCACTGGTTAGAATCGTTTCTGGCACTGTAGCATCATATGATGTGTCGCTCGTAAGAATGTTCATTCTTTCAGGCTCGTATTAATTTCATAGCAACATTAATACTGAACAGTGAAAATTGTCTGAATCGATTTATTGTGTTATTTTAATACATGTTGAAATAGAAATGGAAAAACAAATGTAGTAAACCAAATAGCTGTGCATTTTTTTTATTTGTCAATATACTTTATGCGATTGCCACTACTTTATAGTATGGCGTGATGCTGGTTCTTACAGTATTCATTTAATTATTAAAACCAAAAGAAATACCATACAAATAAGAATAATAAGTTCATATAAATAAATAAATAATACATGATTAATCTATTTTCAGGAGGCACAAGAACGACAAGCTCCTACTTACCGACTTCATCGAAACTCTTCGCCAAAGTCTATCCACGGCCATCAACAATGCACAGAGCGATGGCACAGACTTGAAAAACCCTCGACTACCCTCAGTCGACGCCGTATACCTCGCCAAAGCGCTCATGGTCTGCACCGCACCATTCGACCCCCTCTACAAACCCGTCAACAACTTCCTCATCGCCAAACAATTTGTAGATCTCACCGTAGTGCCAGATTTCCTGAGCCTCTTCCACGATAGCGACGTCGAGTCTTCTGATAGGCGACTTTGGATCCTGGATATTATTAAACACGGAACTAAAACAATGACGGATGTAAGTGTCATATTCAAAACGATGTGTCTGAAGATGATTATGGACTTTTATTCTTCTGTGCTGAGTGATAGGAAGACGAAGGAGAAGATTCTTGGTGCTATAGGGGCTGTTGTGGCTATACCTAGGGCGTTTGAGATATTGGTTGAAGGTTACGGTCTAGTTTCGTGGCTGCATTTTGTTGTAAGACAGCTGCACAAAGAAGAGAAATCTTTAGTAAAAGGAGTGCTAAATATTATAAAGAATATTCTTCACAGTATGTCTATAATATCCCTCCCTAGAAACGCAACTGCTCCGAAACTCGATGCTGAAGGGAAACCGGTCGATAAATTCGGTGAGATCAAAGTTAATAAAGAAGTCGAGAACGAGATGGTGGTGATTCTGTATGATCTGTTGTATTTTACGGAGAATTTGGAAATTGAAGAATTAATTTCGTACGTGGCGGCGTATAGTTTGGTATCGAAGAGAGCCATTAAATTGTTGTCGAAAGAGAAAATACTAAACCTAGTTGAAGAGTGTTGTAGCTCAATTCAAGGAAGCGAGAAAGTTAGATTGATATCAAAAGCTTTGGTTAGGAATAATATTGATTTGTTAAAGAGCAATAATCTTAACGTCTCAGAAAGTATGGGATACAATGCGGGTTCTAATGAACAGTTGCTTAGAGAATTAACAAATCTTGTTCATACCTATATTGCGTAATTAGATTTAAAGTTTAATGTATGAATAGTTCTAGTAAATAAGTTAATTATATAAACCGTGTTTATATGTTGCATTTTATTTGTCGACAAATTCTATCCCTTCCTTCTGATTCCTTGGTGACTGCTTTGTTAACTGTTTATTGATCCATTGGGGCGACCGTTTCACGTTCTATTCGATCAGTAATTAAGTATTCACATTGTTCAACTGACGAGAGATTTAGGTCAAAACTTGAATTACCAATTAATATGAGACAGCCACGGGTGTGAAGGGCACGCGTGGTCTAAAATTTTATGTACTAACATTTTTTGATCAAGAATGTTTGGTATAACATTTAATGGCATATACATCTTTTTTAGCATAAAGATTTTTTTGCAAACATATTTTTTTGTCCTAAAGCACTTTTGTCGAAGGTACATGGATAGGCGGAATAGTAAAGGGGGGAGGGGAAGCGGAGCTATCCACAATGAGCCATAAACCTCACGATGAGCGAGCGAGCAAAATGGGTCGGAGCAAAAGCGACTTGGATAGGTTAGGATCAGAAGCAAAGCGAAGCTCCTGTGTTAACTTCGATGTTAGGTCTTTTTTTGTAACAGCCCAGAAAATCTTGCTTGTTTGTAAGATATTATGCTAAATAGGTCAAAATAACGTTATTCCAAACAAATATTATACTAATCAAGATTCGGAATAACAACGTTATACCAATCACACATTCGACGAAAGAACGTTATACCATACAAATGTATAATAAAATACATACTAAACAATTCTTTCGTCGTTTTCGAGAAATCTTAGGGCAGTGCCTTGTCGATAAGATACTGAAAACTTACAGAAAGTGAGAGTTGCAGAACTGGTAAATTGTTGGCTTAGCGTCGGGATGACAATTTTGAATTTCTATGTTTTTTAGGGTTCCGTACCTCAAAAGGAAAAAACGGAGCCCTTATAGGATCACTCGTGTGTCTGTCTGACACAGTCAATTTGCTCCGAAACTACTGGACCGATTTAGTTGGGTACACATGTAAGTCTGTGAACGCAACACGGACATGTAACGTAAATAAATTAATTTTAAACATAGAGGCCACTTTTGGGGGGTAACTCATGTGGAATGTTAAAAAAAAGGTTTTGTAAACTATGGCGTGTGACATATCAAATGAATGGGCTCGTTATGAGGAATAAATAGGCGAAAATTGACCATTCCCACACTACTAGGCCAAACATTTTCAAAAAAATACAGATAATAATAGTTCTTTATCTATAGATTACAGGAAACCTATAAGAGTCTATGGTATTTAAACTAACATAGGAACTTTCATATAATCACCGAACCCTCTTCACGGGGGTTTAACTCGCACTCTCCGGTTTTTTTTTATAATTCTATATTCCATTCGTAAGATGTCAACGAAAATGTCCGTCAAGGCCCGGGTATGGAATCGCTTAAGGTATTACCTTCAATGAAACGGGTTTTTAGTACCTAAGGTCTGTTCGGCGAGAGTTGATAAATATTATGATATCGTTTCGAAATAGCGACTGTCGCTTAACTATCGCAAACTGTATGACGGGCGTCGCTTATCGCTGCGCGCACTGAGTTTCGTGGTACTAGGGACGCAGATGTTGTCCTGCGGTTTCGCGCCGTCCGGTCGGCGGCGAAAGAAATATATTTGTTTTGTTCATTATACACAATCACCATATTGCAAATTAATGTCTTATATTTCCGGGTCAAATTTTTATATAAATTCAATAATCTGCACTGGCTTCGGCTTTCGTGAATGGAGACAACTTGTTTATAACGACAGTTTCCAACTAGAAACCATTCAAGCTGTCAAAACATTTTCTAACTAGGGACAGGTTCGGGGCGATTTGACGGTGCGATCGTTGCAGTTTAAGACCATAAAATGTAACTGGACTATAAAATAAATTGATGATGGTCATGGTATTTTTAATGGCTTCCTTGTCAGCGTCACCTAAGGTTATGTGTGGCTTTTTATTTATTTGCGACATCCTCATCTGATTTACTAGGTAGGTACTTAACCTAAACACTCTAGATCATCTCAGAAAAACGAGATTTTAAACTCCTTCCTAAATACCATCTGTAGTCTGTATCAACAACGGAATCCCTTTGAAATATTCGCCCGAGAATTAACTTTAATAATTTATGTCTTTATCTTAGCGGAGGCGATAAAAAAACTGGTATTTATTCGCCATTTTGTTTTTATGAGCCATAACCACTGACCATAACTCACTGCGTTGTAGTTAACTTAAGTTTGATGGGCGTTTTGCCCGAATTTCGAAACTTCTTTTGAGAATTAATTAATTATACAAATAGCGAAAGTTAATGTCATAAACCGATGCATAATTAATTTATTTATTTAATGTTGTCATACTTGTCACAAAACGTTAAGTATAAGTAAATGGGGATTAGGAGCCGGTAGGTATATGTATATATTTTAATGTATTACATTTTCTTTAGTAAATTCATAAGATATATATGTTAATGCACCAACCGCACCCTTAAACATGGTCCGCACATGGTTCTGCTGAGCGCGTCGGTCTGTGGTTTGCGCAAGCTGATTGAGGGGTGTGAAACCTATGCAGTCAGTCATGGGCTGAAATATGACTCAAATAAGAGCCAATATATGGTCTTTGAGATCGATCGTAATCGGACAGTTGAAGTTCCGCTAATATGTTTGAATGGCACCCCACTAGTTAGAGTTGAACATTTTGAATATCTAGGACATATGGTTGCGGCTGATCTCAAAGACAATATGGACATCGAGAGGGAACGGAGGGCCTTATCGGTACGGGTAAATATGATCGCGCGCAGGTTTGCACGATACTCGTGGGCGGCCAAGATTACGCTGTTTAGAGCCTGTTGCACCTCGCTCTATACGTGCAGCCTGTGGGCGCAGTATTCGCACGGGCCTAGGGGGCCCTCCGGGTCCAATATAACAACGCGTTCCGTATGTTGATGGGGCTGCCTCGCTTCTGTAGCGCTTCTGGGATGTTCGCAGGGGCCCGAGTTGATTGTTTTTACGCGGCCATGCCCAAGCGCAGTGCATCCTTGGTGCGCCGGGTGCGCGGCAACCCTAACACCATCCTGAGTATGATCGCAGGCACGGTGGACTGTGTCTATATGACGCATTGTAGGGAACTACATGCCCCCACCAGTGTCATAATGGTGGTGATACGCTGGGCTGTGCAGTGCCCCACTGTTGGCACAACACAGGTCATTTTAAGTATTAGATATTTATTAATTATTATTTAATTTTAACTAACCCTTTAGACTAAGTAACACTAACAACATAATATGTGTCACAATTGAACACGAAATAAAAGAATTTTAATTTTTTAATTTATTTTTTAATATAAAATACGACGGTCTATAAGTACATTGAAGTTCTAAAGTCAACTGTTTTTTTACGATTAACTTTTCATATAAAAACGTATGTCTGGAAGAAATCTATATCATTTTCCTACCAATGCATGCCAAAGGCTACTAGAGAAATAGCGGAAAGCTTAAATAAATTACCTACCAACTTATAGAACGGAAACAAAGTTATATTGTTAAACAAAAAACAAGTGTGTGTGTGTTGTGCGCCTGCGTGTTATTTATTACTATCCGTTGCCGGTTTAAACCTTTGGCTCGCAAGCTCGTTGTCACAGTTTTTCTCGCAAATGGGTTGAACTTTCGTAAGACGTTTTGTCATAAATTACTTTAATGTACACAATTATCAAGATCACATTTCAAGAGAAGTAGGCATGCATTTACATGCGGGATTGGAGCCAGGCGGCGAAAGAAGACACGCGAGCGAAACCGGCGGGGTGGTTGCGTTGGCAGCCGTCACGGTGGCCGAAGGAGGTCACTCCGATCTGCAGAAACAAAAAAGTTCTTCAATAATAGATAAATTAACCTTTTGAATGCCACAGTCGGCTATATACCACAGCGGACTTTGCCGTTTTCAATACATTTGCGTCGGCGGTGCCGACGTTAGCGTCTGTGGCACGCTGTATCTCATTTAGCTATGGCGTTCACAGGGTTAAGAGGTATACCTTGGACTCAGATGAAATAAAACCAAGAACCAAAAAGCACATGAGAAAAGTACCTAAAGAAATAAATGCTTTGTCGGAAATTATAACATTTTTTCATGAAGGTCGAACATTGTGGAGAGACTAACACAATGAAAGATTGTATTGGCATAATATGGATTGCTCGCTTATTCGACCACAATATAAAATATAATGAATATTATAATTTCATCATCGTAATTTCAGCCGACAGACGCGCACTGCTGGATAGGTCTCCCCCATTACAACATTATTTACTTACACATAGTAATACAAATTGCGCAGTAGATAAGTACATATCGATGACGTAAGACATAGATAGGTAAGGCTAATTAATAAAACACTAATCCATGTGAACTGATTATGTTATCTAGAACGATATTGACAGAACTAGCAACTAAGTGGTTCATAATCATTAATCAAAACGAAATTATCGTGTTTATGGACGTTGAATTACGAATATTTGATTGATACCAACTTTGATTGCGACGGGCGATTTATTACTTGTATTTTTGTGTTGGAATCTTTTTAATTAGCAGACTTCCCTTCAAATCTGAACTTAGTCACGTAGGGTATACCTACTTCAAATAATGTACGAGAGCTTGACAAGCGGGCGTTGTCCTAATCGAACGCGATTGCGCGATTATCGCTAGGTCGTGAGAACTTTGTACGAACGCGCGATCAAACATATTTACTGATGCTGAACTGGTATTCTACCTAATTGATCACGCGAATCTCAATGCGCATTCGTACGAAGTGGTACGAACAAAGTTCGCGCGAACATGCGATGACCACGCATAGAGCTTGTCCAGAAAGGGCGAATTCGCCGCGAAACTTTTCGCGCGAAATCAATCACGCGCGAGTCGAGAGTCTGGCGTAGTGCACGCGATTTACGCGCGATGCTTGTGGACGCGATGTATTGGTGTCTAGTAGGTATCTCACTAATTCTTCACGAATTCGCCCTTTCTGGACAAGCTCATAGTTCTATGAGAGTATTATAATTCGCGCCAAACTTCTGGTTCATTGTAAAGTTGAGGCTTATCGCGCTGCTCTCTTTGACACAGGAAATAAAGTCCAAAATATTTTGCGGAGCAATTTTATAGCGAACCAGATGTTATGCGTCGCTTGTAGCGCAAATACTCTGTCACTGACCAGCTGGTTGCTGGCTTCGAGCGGGCCGCCGGAGTCGCCGCTGCAGGTGCCGCGACCGCCGGTGGTGGCCACGCACAGCGTGGAGTCGATGATGGTGCCGGTGCCGTACGTGGCGGCGCACACGGCGTTGGTGATCACCTGCACCGACACGTGGGACAGCACCTGTCCGGTGCTGATGGATCCACCTGGAAACAGAGATTTTCAGAGATTTTAAGCTTAAAGAAAGAAACGGAGGAAGCGTTAGGGGCTCGTAAATGGGCTAGTCTTTTGGTAATATTTTCCTGCTTTCAGGTTATCCCCAAGAAGATTACATATTAAGTAAATCACTAATGGGAATCAAAAGTTTGACTGTAAACTTTGGAGCCCCTTTAGATGCCTCAAATCAAATAATTTATTCGGATAATATTATGTTAATAATTAGATGGTTATATAAGTATTCATTGTGATAGGTAGGTATCAATAATGACATATACCTTATATATGTAGGCGTGCAGAATCATATATTTATAAATAGGCATGCGAAATCATTTATTTCTAAAATAGATGTCGGCTAGATACGATACTATTATTGTTATTATTTTATACACTAAAATTGTCTTCCAAAATGTCAAGACAAATTCACCTAAATGAACATCACGACTTACGTATACCTAATACTCAGCTACATATAGCTATTTATTTCGTAATGATTGAATGATCGAATATGTTATCGTTTTACGCAAACAATGTTCTCAAAGATTCCATAAGATTACTTAAACGGTGTTAAATTATTATTTATAATGGACATAGGAGGGAGAACCGTCTTACCGTCGCTAGTCAAGCCGAAGCCAGAAGCATTAGCCCAGGCTCCGACGAAGTTGTTGGTACCCGTAGCCAGAGCGATGGGTCGGATATTGTCTGAAACGTAAAATACATTGACGAGTTAATATTTAGTCCAGTGTCTACCAACCTCGATGAAGGAACAACGTGTATCTTTCATTTTGAATATTTGATGACCGAAGAATATAAGGAGTTTATCTAACACTAGCTGTTTGAGCCTAACAAAACTGGTTGGGTTATTTTGTAATAATACCTCGCCAATAAGATGCGAATCGCCATTTGGTTTGCATTACGTGCATCACTAGTATTAAAAGGAAATAGAAACTCCTTTCTTGATCACATCTCTATAAAGAAGAAGAAAATCGCCGACAGCGCTGTCATGAAAAATATTACCGCACCGCTTGAAGAAAAAGATCTTTAAAATATTACTTTAATGCAAGAATCAGACTATCAGCGCCGAGGAGCAGAATTTTGGTGAGTGCTATTGTTGTTTAATACTCCCGATCAGTTTTGTGGGCATTCCGCCTTATTCCGCTCAGCTTTCGTTTTGTAGAAG
The DNA here is from genome assembly GCA_947859335.1 of Tortricodes alternella. Taxonomy (NCBI): domain Eukaryota; kingdom Metazoa; phylum Arthropoda; class Insecta; order Lepidoptera; family Tortricidae; genus Tortricodes; species Tortricodes alternella. The sequence goes on from OX401969.1 coordinate 19,321,824, forward strand.
AAGACTACGAGTATATGAGGAACACCTATACAGTCCACTTAAGAGCTACAACATTTTTTGGCCTCCGAGCCGCATATTTCGTAGTTTTTCTCTAAATATTCAAAATTTCCATCCGCAATTTTTCAAAATTAATATCAACATTTCTCTTCCGCCATCTTTGACGGACGGTCATATAATACTACTTGATTGCATCCATGGCCATGTCATATGGTTATATTGTAGTAATCTGTCATTAAACATGGTAGGGTAACATTTAAGGTGTATTCCACTTTCGACTTTTCATTAAAATGGAAAATAAAATAACGCTTTTGACAAACAAACGGGAATCTTATTTCAAACGTATTAAAGACATTTTTGAATCTATTCCAAAAACAAAGCGCGAAAAGGTTGTTTTGTTTTTAATGCAAGCAGCAAATATTCAGCATTTACGTGATGAATTTGTTATTCTGAACGATCAAATTCATGAACTAAACTTAGAGTTAGATTCGAGCTACAAGCCCAATTATGAAATTTTATGGGTATTTGATGACATGTTCTACGCTATTAAAACCGCTTACAATAAGTTCAACGTCTCAGACAGTCAACACGACTTGTCACACGGTTCAACACCCGCCTTAAAGTTACCGCGAATTGACATTCCAGACTTTGATGGAGACATTAAAAAGTTTCCTCTGTTTATAGAGACCTTCAGAACTATTGTTCATAATAACTCTACGTTATCCGATGCCGAACGAATTCAATATTTGATTTCAAAATTAAAGGGTAAGGCGCAAACTATTTGCGTAGGGATTGCTCCCACTCCGGATAATTACAGGGTGTTGTATGATACCCTTATAAATAAATACGAAGACAATCGTGCTATCGCTATTTCCTATTTGGAAAATATTTTGAACTTGAAGTCGCTCAGCGGGGGCAAAGCAAATGCTGCCAATTTAGAAGATTTCATCGATCAATTTTCCACGTCAGTGGCTGCATTACGTCAGATAAATATCAAAGAATTGGCTGATTTCGTATTTATACACTTGGCAATGCGTAAATTAGATGCAGATACTTCTAAAGCATTCGAAATGTCACTGAATAATCAGAATATATTTCCTCGATATGATGAATTTGTCTCTTTTATCCGAGATCAAACAAAAATATTACAACGCACGATGACAGCAACATCGTCATCACACGCGCACGCGGGTAATTATCTCCCACGGAGCCAGCCAGTTACTGCACCTCGCACTTTTCTAGTAAACAATAATAATAACAACAATGCTAGTCACGTGTGTAGTTATTGCAATAGTACCAAACACGCTCATTTATACCAGTGCGAACCTTTTCTGAGGTTATCGCCGATAGAAAAATATGATGTGATAAAGAAATGTAATGGTTGCGTAAACTGTTTAAGTGTCCGTCATACACTTTCGACGTGCAAGTCTACCTCCGCATGTAGATATTGCAATAAGGCTCACCATAGCCAGTTGTGTCGTAATCAGTCATTTGAACGTCCGCATGTGTCATATCAAGAGCTTTCGCATAATTATCAGGGTATTTCTTCTCATCAAAATAAAGGTCACGTGAGACCTACCGCACCGCTCGCTTCTACTCCGCCACCGCTCTCGCCCGCTACACAGCCGCCGCAGCAACAAAGCTCTGCCGCTACAATTGATCGTCCGCACAACCATAATAACAACCCAATAAGTTTTTCTGGCACTGCTATGAGTAACCATGACTCTCGCAAAACGGTTTTGCTAGGAACAGCAGTTGCACAGGTGTTAGATGTATCTGGTACTCGCCGCGATATAAGAATTCTGGTTGACATGGGTTCTCAAAACCATTTTATTACATCGCGTTGTTTACGTACATTAGGTTTGACAATAATACCTGATAATAAAAATACTTTGGTGCATGGTATAGGAGAAAGTTCACAATCAATAAAGGGAATTACGAATTTAACGTTATTCTCTCGCTTCGATCAATCCTTCAAATTTGATTTGCAAGCACTGGTCGTAGATAAGATTTCTGGTAATTTACCTGCTTGTCAAATTGACACCGCGGCATTGGAGTATTTAAATGACATTCAACTCAGTGACAACCATTGGTATCTACCGGGTAGAATTGATTTACTTCTGGGTGCTGAAGACTTTATTAAGTGTGTAATGAAGAGTAACCGCATTATCGGACCAACCGGTTATCCGGACGCGATTGATACCGTTTTTGGATATGTGCTTTCCGGCTCCGCCTTTACTGCAGATGTACAATCGCCTTCACATAATACGTTCTTTGTCACAACTGACAATGTAGATAATCTTCTCTCTAAATTCTGGGAGATTGAAGAAGTTCCTGTTCGCAAACATCTCTCTGCTGAAGATAAGGCATGCGAACAGATATTCATACAACAAACAACGAGAGATGAACTCGGTCGCTATATAGTTCCATTGCCATTTTGTCGTGATCCAAAAGACTTAGGTGATTCACTGACGACAGCTAAGCGGAGATACAACGCGTTAGAAAGGCGGTTTAAACAAAATAATATCCTTCATAAGCAATATGATGAGATAATACAAGATTACTTAAAAAAGGAATATATTTCCTTAGTGAAGGATCTAGAAACTGAATCTAACTCTTACATTATACCGCATCATCCTGTTGTTAAGGAAGATAGATTGACGACCAAGGTTCGTCTAGTTCTAGATGCAAGTGCTGCGACTTCCACTAACGTGTCCCTGAATGACTGTCTATATACAGGCCCTAATCTACAATCAGATTTACTCGCGATAATTTTCCACTTTCGGTTATTTCCAATTGCCATAACCGCTGATATTCGACAAATGTATTTGAGAATTCTAGTTTCTCCAGAGTTTCATCGCTATCTTCGTATGATATATCGTTTTTCGAATGAAAATGAACCTCAAATTTATGAATTCAACCGCGTCTGTTTTGGGCTCAAATGCAGTCCTTATCTTGCAATGCGTGCGATAAAACAATTAATTATTGATGAAGGCTCATCTTTTCCTGCCGCAGCTACAATCGTTTCTCGCAATTTATACATGGACGATTTAGGAACCTCTGTCATGGATGAATCCACCGCTATTAAGTTGTCACATGATTTAATTGATCTTTTCTTAAAGGCTGGTTTAGAGTTAGTCAAATTTTCGAGTAACTCTCGCGCGTTATTGGAAACATTACCCGAAGATCATCGATTATCAGCTATCGTTGATATCTCGAAAAATGACGATTTAAAGATATTGGGTTTACGTTGGTGCCCTATGACTGATCAATTTTCTATAACTGTGCATTTAGACCCACAGAACATTGTGACAAAACGCACAATTCTGTCTACCATCGCCAAACTTTGGGATTTGGTTGGGATCGCCGCCCCTATAATTTTGTACGCAAAGTTATTGATCAAAACACTCTGGTTATTGAAATTAGATTGGGATGAAAGACCTCCTGAGAATATTTGTAATCAGTGGTCTCAGTTCAAAGCTGAACTTCCGCTTTTGCAGTAGCTCAAATTTCCACGTCATCTCGGCATAAATTCTTTGGATTGTGAATTGATTTTGGTGGGATTTTCAGATGCTAGCACTGCCGCTTATGGTGCTGTTGTCTATCTATGCGTTTCTCATCCCAACTTTTCACACAATATAGTAAATATTGTTTGTGCAAAATCAAAGGTAGCTCCTGTAAAGGTTCTCACGTTAGCACGTCTGGAATTGTGCGCCGCGTTGCTTCTTTCTAAACTGCTTAGATACGTCGCTGATAACATTTCAGATCGATGCAAAATATCAAATATTTTTGCATTCACGGATTCAAGTGTAACTTTACAATGGATTCATTCCTCGCCACACCGATTTAACGTTTTCGTTAGTAATCGCATCGCTCAAATACATGAGAATTTACCTGCGTCACATTTCTTTCATGTTTCGGGAAAAGAAAATCCGTGCGATTGTCTATCGCGTGGTCTCACGCCAAGTCAGCTGTTAGATCATCCACTTTGGCTTCACGGCCCCTCATGGGTCAAAGAACCACTTTCGTCGTGGCCTCTTGATCATTTTGTTTTCGATGAAAAGGATGATCTACTTGAAATAAAGGTTAAAGCGAATACATTTTTAACGACCGAAGAAGGTAAACCGTGTTTATATAATATTTCGTCTCGCTTTTCTTCATAGAGTAAACTACTTCGTGTTATTGTGTATATATTGCGTTTCGTGAAGAAGTTGCCTAGATCTGACCGTGTTATGCCATCCGAGATTCAGATCGCTGAGGAAGCTGTGCTTGCTTCCGTACAATCTGTTCATTTTAAAAATGAAATGCAAGTCATTTTAAATAATGAATTGCCTCCAAAATATTTACGAAAGCTATGTCCTTACATTAATAATGGTTTGTTATTAGTTGGGGGTCGTTTAAATAAAACAAATCTTAAATTTTACGCTAAACATCCGATCTTACTTCCCAAAAATGATCATGTTGTGAATTTAATAGTTGACGCTTATCATTTACGATTCTTACACGCTGGACCTAATTTAATGTTGTCCTTAATACGTCAGAAATACTGGATACTTTCGGGTAGAAATATAGTTCGCAAACGTTTTCAAATGTGCAACCGCTGTTTTAAGGCCAATCCTTCGATAGATTCTCCATTAATGGCTGATTTGCCAACTTGCCGCGTTACTGAAGCGAAACCGTTTTTACATACTGGTGTAGATTACGCGGGTCCTATACCTATCCTCTTAAGCCGTTATAGAGGTGCACGACAACAGAAGGCTTACATATGTCTGTTTATTTGTCTAGTGACTCGTTGCACTCATATTGAGCTTGCAGTAGATTTGAGTACATCCGCTTTCATTAACGCCTTCAAACGATTTGTGTCTCGTAGAGGTACCTGTTTGAATTTATATTCTGATCAAGGATCCAACTTTATTGGAGCCAAGTCTCATTTTGATGAATTGACACAATTTGTTAATTCTAAGGATTACAAAAATGCTTTATCGGCTGAGACCCTTCACCAAGGAATTACTTGGAGATTTAACCCGTCAAGTGCTCCACATTTTGGAGGATCTTGGGAATCGAATATTCGGAGCATAAAATTACATTTAAAACGTGTGATTGGAGATCAGTTATTGACGTATGAAGAAATGTTAACAATTTTAACGCAAATTGAAGCGGTTCTTAACTCCCGTCCATTAACTCTTTTAAACGCGGATCCGTCAGAACCTACTGCTTTAACGCCATCACACTTTTTAACGCTTGGTCCTTTAGATTCTCTTCATAGTGTTGACGTTTCTAATTTGTCAATCAGTTTAGTTAAACGTAAATATCTGCTTGATAAAATAATTCAATCTTTTTGGAAGCGTTGGAAAACGGAATATTTACATACTTTACAAATGCGTCAAAAATGGAATACCGCAACTAAACCTATAACTAAAGGCACAGTTGTCTTGCTTAATAATGACAATGTTCCTCCATTAAAATGGCCATTGGGTGTAATCGACGATGTATATCCGGGTAAAGATGGAGTTATTCGCGTAGTTTCCGTGCGTACTAATTCAGGCACTTATCAAAGGCCTGTGGTAAAGGTTTCTCCCTTACCGCTTCAATAATTTATAATATTCTATGTCACAGGTGTCATCCATGGTGGCATTACTTAGAAAGTTACCTTTTTCTTTTCATTTGGGCTTTTTTATACGGAAGCCTGTTTCGTTCTTTGTTTCATTGATTAATAGAATATCAATTTATTTATCTCTCTCTTTGTTTAGTAGAAGAACAAAGAGATCTTTGTCCTTCTAGGCCGGGGGAATGTTTGAGCCTAACAAAACTGGTTGGGTTATTTTGTAATAATACCTCGCCAATAAGATGCGAATCGCCATTTGGTTTGCATTACGTGCATCACTAGTATTAAAAGGAAATAGAAACTCCTTTCTTGATCACATCTCTATAAAGAAGAAGAAAATCGCCGACAGCGCTGTCATGAAAAATATTACCGCACCGCTTGAAGAAAAAGATCTTTAAAATATTACTTTAATGCAAGAATCAGACTATCAGCGCCGAGGAGCAGAATTTTGGTGAGTGCTATTGTTGTTTAATACTCCCGATCAGTTTTGTGGGCATTCCGCCTTATTCCGCTCAGCTTTCGTTTTGTAGAAGAAGACTACGAGTATATGAGGAACACCTATACAGTCCACTTAAGAGCTACAACACTAGCTCTTACAAGAATTCATAAGAACTAGAAAAGTAAAAACAAAACCGACTCCAAAATCCCTTTTGAAATTTATAAAATAAATGACTGTCCGTTAGTAAATTACCTAGAAACATCAGATACTTACATTTTTGTTAACTCAGTGATAAATTAAATATCGAAATCGATCGAGAGATGTATACCTAATTTACTTGCCACCGATATATTTAATTTATTGCAGAATAAGCGATTAAGGAGTTCTTTTGCGAACCCATCCATCAGTTTCGATTTACCAGATGTGTATAACGAGAATAACAACTTATTCATAGCAACAGAGACAAAGAAATATCATCATTATCTGTCTATCATTGAAGAGTTTTATGAAGTAATCCGTGTACTCCATCATCACCCCGCTTGACCAAATGACGCTTGGGCAAAAACGGTAGGTAGGTAAATTTTTTTGGTTACTAAATTTGAAGATCTGTTGATTCCTGTGTATCATCAGTTCCCGCCAATTATTGGCCTTCCCGATAGAATAAGAATAATCAAAATCAGTTGACGAGGTCAAAAGTTATGCGGGAACATACATAATATATACATATATAATACGTCTTTTTCTGAAGTTAGTTAAAAAAAATAATTGCTTACTGTTCAGAGTAATGGCACCGAATCTGATGACAGCGATATCGTTAACCAGCGTGATCATGTTGTAGTTAGCGTGCACCTCGACGTCGGTGGTGGTGACCCTGGTGCCGCCGCTGAAGAGTGTGGTAGAACCGTAGACAATTTCGAAGCTGCGAGCCTGGCTGAACAGGGTTCTCCAGCAGTGAGCGGCAGTCACACCACGGGTAGTGGAAATCAAGGATGACCCGCATACTGAAGTAGCTCCAGTGGACATGGTAATGACCAAACCACCCTATAAATATGAATATTTTCAGTATCAATACGTGGTGTCCCAGATCAATCCTAAATAAACGCAAAAAAAACTCAATTGAATTATAATACGAGATGGTGATGATCATGTAGGTATACTCACAATGTAGGGGTACTGTCCGAGGCCAGCATGGGAGCCTCCAACGATCTTGGAGCCGTCGAAGTCTATAGCCTCTTCAGCTGCCTTAATGAGCATGGCTTTGGGAATACCAATTTTGTTGTGGTAGTCATTCTCGATCGGTTCGAAGGGAGACTCGACGGCCTTACCCGCCACCAGACCGATCAGAGCCAATGCAACAAGGAGCTTCATATTGAGGTTGGAAAATGAATGTAAACGTTGATTGAACTTTGTCTTTTTATACTGCTTAAACTAATCGTTAATCTATGGAGATTATGAAATACGTTTTCGTTGGTTACTGTTAAGGATAATTAGTAGTGATGTGCTGACTGTGACTTACGAAGTAATCCTTAAGTACATAAGTAGGTATATATAATAAATCTGGAAGTAAGGATTACTTCGGAAATCCGAATTTGACTTCCGAAGTAATCCTCACACTGCTGGTCCCCCTTCAATGATAGCTACGATCTTCACTAGGTCGTCAGTCCACCGTGTGGGGGGGTCTGCCCACGCTGCGCCTTCCACTACGTGGTCGCCACTCAAGAACTCTTCAGCCCCATCGGCCATCTGTTCTACGAGCAATGTGTGCCTCGCCCACCATCACTTAAGTTTAGCAATTGTTTGGGACATGTTGGTTACTCTAGATCTCCAAAAAAAGTATGCAGGGGACAAAATAATAAATCATTTTAGAATTTTTTATCAGTGTGTCTCCTATTTCTGCTCTAAGGGTCAAAATAATATTATTTTTCCTTGTCTGGATTCTTATCGCGGGGGCCGTGCCCCCGGAGCCCCCTTGTAGGGTTCCTTCAGGAACTGTGCATTTTTCAGAGATAAAAGTAGACTTATGTCTTCGGCCCTCCAACTATTGCTGTGCAAAATATCAAGTCAATCCGTTGCTCCGTTTTGCCGTGGAAGAGGAACAAATAAACACACACACACACACACGCACGCATGCACGCACGCACGCACGCACGCACGCACGCTATCACGCAAGCAAGTAAGAAAGATAAAGATAATCCACTTAAAAGGTATCTGAGTAGGTACTTGAAACCATTTCCATAGTATAAAGAGGGAAGTAAGTTATCTTCATACAAATGCACCGCATTCGGCTTGTAGGGTAGACCGGGGACAATTGAACCAATTTTACTTTAACAGTGTGTAGTGAAGCGTTTATTGTACTTACGGTTCCAATATTTTCATAAAATCAACTATCGTTGTCTGGCTCCTAAATACAATATGTTGCGCAGCTTTATCTCAGCTCTTTAATTTACTATAAGCTAATGAAAAGGACCAGGCAATGTGGTTCAATTAACCTCATGCTAGGGACGGTTGAAACAGTAGGTAGGGTTAGTTGAAACACTCTAATATCTTTCAAAACAAGTTTATATTTTCATTCCATTTATCAGGTATCTACACTACACAATTATTTAAATTAGATCGTGAAAAGTTAGTAAGAAAACGATAAATATTTCAAAAATTATGACGGAAACAATATCTTAGACATAATAATTTAAAAAAAAGTTATTTTCTGCATTTTTCTGAGATCCAAGTTTTACTAAGCTTTAATATTATACTTAATCAAAATATATGTAATGTGAAACAAACCTAGACTAGCATATTTTGGCGAGAAAAAGAGATAATCATATCTCATACAAACAAGCATGTTTCAATCATAACAATGTTTCAATTATGACTTCAAGTTTTTTTTTTTACGCATTATAATAATTTATTTACCCGTAAAATATTAGTATATTACTTTCTTTTTTTTATATGACATTCACCTCCAGAAAAGAGATAACGCCAATCAACTTAGCCCTTCCTTTAGCTAATTGATACGAAAATAATTTCCTTGAATTTCGTTCTGTAACGTGTTTACATTTTCTGGGCATCTGGAAAAGAAAAAATATAGGTAGTTAAGGCGAGATCTGATGGTTCAGTTTCCATACTAAATACAATACCTATTTCAATCTTTTTTATTTAAAATCTTTGTAATATTATTATTTCATTTAGTTTCCACAGTTGCAAAATGGAATAAAACTACACGATGCAGCTTATTTCTGATTTTAAGTTTTTTTTAATACAAAACTAAATTCTACTTTTTACTTATTCTTTCAGCTCACTTACAATTAGTAACAAGTTGAAACTTGCTCGCCGCACGCGTTGAAATAGCTCGTGTACGGCCGGATATCCGGCTATCCGGCCAATGGTCATGCCGGATATCTGGTATTTGGTATTTGGACAAACCAATATCCGTTGCATCTCTAATAAAAATACTTACCTAAATAATCTTTAAATAAAATTTTAATTGGTATTTTATTTTGTGCCGTGAGTTTTCCTTATCAGCACAAATATGTAAGAAAAAAGAATGATGCGACAGTACAGAGACATAACTGTGACAGTAAGATACAAGCGATTTTAATGAATTAAATTTCCATCACCATTCCAAAGCTAAAAAAAAACAAGAAGCCGGGACGATTGAAACACCAGGACGGTTGAAACGTTTCAATCGTCCACATGCAAGTTGTTCCAAATGTAACCATGTAGCATATTTCATTCCAAGGTCAATACATTGCTTTTAATGTACTTTCAGCGATCGCAAATGGCAATAAAAACACTCCTTTATAGTCAAATAATAAACCAAAAACAAGAAAACATGTAAAATCACAAGACTTAAATATGAAAAAGCGGATATCAAAAGATCAGAAATTCTTACTTTCGGGCGTCAAATTCTTTGAAGCGTCCTGCACACAATTGCAGATTGATCAAACACGCTGAAAACGTAGTTACGAACGTCGCATCCTACTAATAGGTACAGTGGCTTTCGAGAAATTTGAATTGTTTCAATCATGACATGTTTCAATTGTCCCCGGTCTTCCCTATGTGTGCGCCAAAGTATGTATGCGTCGCCGCACGCACACTTAAACAAAATCTCGACCCGTTTCTCAGTGCGCCAGTCGGGGCTAACACCGCACGAGGTTCGCGTGTCACGGCTTTTCGGCACCGCTAAATGAATGAAAAATGTTCGATAATCGCAGGAGAACGTATTGCTGCGTGTTTGGGTTGTCTTAATAATATTCATCGATTCCAGAATTGTCTCTGTTCAGATTACCTATTGAACAGGAACAACCCTGAGACAGTAGGCAATTATATCGCGGATTGGGCCGGAGATAGCCTACTTCCCCTCTTTATACTATGCCATTTCGATCATGTCGATATCGATAGCCAGAATATTATCGAATTTCGGCCACACTGTTTAATGATAACACGAATTTAATTAATCTCAAATACATCATATCGTTGTAAGCTTAAATTAAAATAATCTCGGGAAAACCTGTTATAGAAATAAACAGATAAACATTATTTACCGACTTTTAATTATAGTATTAATTTTTCATTCATTCCTGTTAAAATAGCATATTTTTCTTCTAATCCTTACATATTATAAAACAAAGTTACCCGCCGCGTCTGTCTGTCTGTCTGTCTGTGTGTCTGTTACCAATAAACTCAAAAACCACTGAACGGATTTTCATGCGGTTTGCACCAATAAATAGAATGATTCATCGGGAAGGTTAAGGTATATAATTTGTTAAGGTTTTGTGTACATTGGTTGAAATAATACGAGAATTGTTGGAAGCGTCGGAATAATTCAAGCCGCCTGAGCGCTTTCATCGAAAACGCTGCCTAATCCATTTGAGATATAACAAAAGAATAAATGGTGGGATGTTTCTCTTTTATAGATCTACACAAAAGTCCGCGATGGCATATGTCTATCTATTAAGGATAACTTACTATACCCATTCTATCTTATAAAATAATGGTCACGTACAATGCGGTAATTGGAAAGCTATTTAGACAGACTAAGTATTAATCCTTATGAAATTAAATACGTTAGTTACATTAAGCATTTCATGCACATTATTATAATCTTCTACACCACATAATTTAAACGAATATCTTAGGAGTTATCGCAAAAACTTAACGAGCGTGAAAATAAATTCAATAATGTTGGGACTCGCTTGATACGATAAGTTCCATTTGTTTATCAGTTTGAAACTTGGTATAAAAGCACCTCAAAACGAACAATTAGGTAAACGAACCGATCCAGAAATAAATGTAAAAGGGGTTGCCTGTATTTGTAGTGTATTGATGTATGGAAAGAACATTTATCTATAGGTATAATAAAATCATAAAGTAGAAAACATCTGTACGTTGATAATAACAATAAAAAAAATACTACCTAATTGTTTGTTTTGAACTGCATATATACCAAGTTTCAAGTCGATAAACAAATGGAATCGGTTTTTCCAATACAAAGTTTAACGCCGCAAGACCCCCTTTTTAGGGGTAGTTTCATATTGTCTTATACCGCATACCTATTTTTCTATTTTGAAGAGTATTTATACCAAGTTTTAAGTTAATAAACTCATCCAAACAGTTTTTCGCATACTAACTTCCACCCCCTCTTTTACCCCCTTCCACTTTTATTTCCAAAGGTTTCTATAGCCTATGTCCTGCCTGAAGTTCTCCTGGATATATATCGATAACCGCATTGAAATCCATCCAGTAGTTTTAAAGTTTAGCGCGAACATACAATCAGACAAAGAATATTATTATTGATTGGCCTGTATAGGTATATTTCATTAGTCATAATTTATTAATAAAGCCAATTTACAAGTCAGTCCGTATACACAGTAATAAATTAAAATCCCTTTGCCATTGCCGGCATGTCATCGGACGACGGGCATGACAAAGTTTCAGAGTCGGAGGAAGAATCAGAGTCGGTGGCGTTATTATGAAACGTTCAATTGCTTCGTCTACCCTGCCATCAATTTGTAAATGCGTAGTAGATAATTGTTCTCAGTTTCATATTCTTCTGTGCGATTGCCAAGTCACGATATATTTTTTTTATATTAAACTAAGATGTATAATAATGAAATGGGCTTAAAATATTAGTTATTTGATAGAAAATAAAAATAATTCAAAACGAAATAGTTGAATTGCCGATAAAATGATAACAACATCTCAGACTTGGCTCTACCATGGGATCTCACAACTTTTACGGCGTAGGGGTTGGAGGATGTTCGGCTGTGCCACGAGTGCGGCGCGCTGGGATCCCACGGCGCCCCCGAAAACGGCAGGTAGGGTAACGCCGGAGTGGTTTTAGTGGGTATGCTCCCCCTTGGGAGAGAGTCCCACATAACCCCTGCGCTTCCCCAGGGGCGGGGGTGTCGGGAAGGGCTACGGCATGTCTAATTAGCATGTGCGGGGAATGTTTGCCTTACAGTTAATGTTACGTCTGATATTACACAACGACATCCGTGCTTCTCGAATTTCCATATATGTAATGTGTTGAGCTGAATTCAATTTATTACAGATGGCAAGTATGTACATTGTGACTCATACCTTAATATAGAGACTCCTCACGACATCTGTGCGTTGTATGTATCAGCGCCCTCAGGTGCTTTTCCTAAGCCCGAACCAAGGGCCTCTGCTTCGCCTTATAATTATGAATACCTGTTAACATACATATAGAATATGACTCCTCTGCCAGGAGCCATTGAGCATCACAGACTTGTCATGAATTAAATCTTTATACCATTATTACAATAACATTAAACAGTTATTACACATGTGATTCTTATTACATGAGGATTTATATTTCATGGCCTGGTGTTAGTGTTTAGGGTCCACAACCCCCACCAGCCAATTACTGTGGCCTAGTGCTCTCGCACTACGATGAGGAACCACGTCCCCCACCGCGCTCTCACCAGTATATGTCGATACCGGCTTAAGCCAGCCCAACCCCCGGGGTTCGTGCCTATAGCACGTTTTCAACACTTCTCTTATAGCCGGCACCCCCAGTGGGACGCCCAGCCCTCCTCTTATAGCCGGCGCCCCCAGTGGGACGCCCAGCCCGATCTACTGGCCTCCTCGGAGGGAGCCACAATGCTTGCACAATTTCCAAGCATGAGATCATATTACAATCACGTACAATAGGTAATAAATTACGATATTCAACAACAACTCCATGATACTCAAATCCGTGATACTCAACTTCAGATTACAGGCATTACAGCATATTCAGCGGCCACTTTATAACACGTGGTATAAGTAAAACAAAGGAAACTCAATTTAAACTAGAGAAAACAATTTCAAACGCACGTTACTTCGACATAGACTATGACAAGAAAAAACTATCTTACCATAAAGAAGTAGTGTTGCCATGTACAATATTTATATTTCGCGGAATTGCCGCGACAGGGGGTATGCGTAACGCATTTCCACTCCGTTAAAAAAAAAAGGGGTCGGAGGATAGAGGATGCGAGGCTTGGCACATTTTTTATATTTCAATGTTTTTGATGGGATTTCAGTTCTTTTTGTAAGTTAATAGTAGTCCTCCTTTTTTTCCTTTCAGATATAATTTCTTGGAAGTCGGCTAATACCGACCGACATATACGACCCGAGACTAGACCACAGTAGCCATGTCATAGTAAAACTTAAAACCGGCTATCATAATAAAATGCGTACACAAAGTTTCGTGACTTTGCTGTTGACCGTTGAAGAGTTTCCTACTTCTGAGCCAACCCTGAGTGCAGCAACCATATCATGGTAAAATTAAAAACGGGCTATCATAATAAAATGCGCTTACAAAATTTAGTGACTGTGCTTTTGACCGTTGAAGAGTTCCCTAGTTAGGAGCCAACCCTGAGTGCAGCACCCATTCCATGGCAAAACTTAAAACCGGCTAACATAATAAAATGCCTACATAAATTTTCGTGTCTGTGCTGTTGACCGTTGAAGAGTTCCTTTGTCTGGAGCTAATCCTGGATGTCGATTCAGGTCATGCTTACCATAAAAATACATTGTCATCGGAACTGAACTAACATGTAAAAATTCAGCTCCGTAGGATAAGAGGAAGTGGTTTTAATTCAGAGAGAAGATTTGACCCGAACATAAATACATACAGACATTGCTAGTTAAATAAAAGCTTTTAATAATAATAATCAAACGCCTTTCCAAATTTACAAAGCAATTTAAATTTTGCATTATTAAGTTCCTACCTACCTACACGGTCATCTAAACGAAATCCTATATATGAATAAACGTAACAGGTACGTGAAATAACAGTACAAAGTTATTTGGAACCTGGCTCAAAACTTAGTCTATGAAATTAGCCGCATTTTTAACTTGGTCGTCAATCTGAAACCTTAAAAATCAAGTTTTTGGTAATGTCAGACGTTTCCCTATGTTTCTACCAAATGACCTACCTCGATGCCAAATTTCAAGTTTCTATTTCTACTAGAAGTACCTTAGAATTTGTATGATATATGAGTGAGTCAGTGAGTCAGTGACTAAATAAAGGAATTTTGACTTGTGATACTTCGTTAACTATATTAGGTAGAAACTTGCAGTTATGGAGTTAAGGTAGCACTCTTCGTACCTAGCTAAAATTTCATGTTTCTAGATATCCTCACAGCAAAGATACAGGGGGCTCAAAAGTGCTGTAAATCGCTTCGAGAAAAGGATGGTATATGCCGTGCCCGCGTTGTTTCGTCAACTTTTACTCGCCTTGACGGGGGCACTACCGTGCCCCCAGATTTTTATTAAATAGAGAAATGAAGAAAATGAGAATGTAAACAGAATAAAGAGTCATTATAATAATAATTCCTTTTAATTCAGGCAACAAGGCCCATAACATTAATATCTTAAATACTACGTAATATACGTAAACAAAATAACTACAACTACTACTATATACATATGTATAACGCTCGCTATATAGACCTCGTGAAAGAGCTACGAAGCGCCTGCACGTCTAGCACGGCACGACACGCCCGCGAGTCATATGTCGCTCAGTGCGTCTTTCAAACTATTCAAATATGTAAGGAATGCACTGAGCGATAAAAGACTCGCGGACAGTGGGGCTAGCACGAAAGAGGCGTATTTAAAGATTTGGTGCCCGGGCCATTTAGCTTTGCCGCCCAATTAAGTAATATAACAATTTGTAGGTTAGCTTGGCAACAAAGGCTTCGCCGCCCCTCGCAGCCTGCCGGCCGCCCCATGCCATGGCCCGCTTGGCCCTAGGGTAAATACGCCCCTGGATGCACTGAGCGACAAATGACTCGCGGTCAGCGGGACTAGCACGACATGCCCGCGCGTCGTTTGTTGCTCAGTGCGTCTCTGTCAACTAGTTAAATATGTAAGGGATGCATTGAGCGACAATTGACTCGCGGAAAGCGTGGCTAGCACGACATGAGTGGTTAGATCAGTTCCCGAAACGCGAGTTCCGCGTAGCAGAATTTCCATTCGCGTTTTTCCCCACTCGAGTTTGTTTTCGGTCATGTATGTCACCATTGGCATAGTTCCCAAAACGCGTTAGTTCCGCGTACCACCATTTCCAGTCGCATTTTTCCCCACTAGAGTTTGTTTTCGTTCATGTATGGCACCATTGGCGTTTATAGACTGGCGTTCCCTTCTCTAACAGTTTTTTTTCTAAATGTTTAATTTTACAAACGCAATTAGCACTTGTCGACCTTTGTTTGGATGGTTTTGTGTAACGCAAGAGTACGCTGGGAGAATCCCTAATATTAAAGCGTACAACAAATACATGACGAATCAATGGATCAAAGTTGAGATGATCAAAGTATTATCCTGTTATGGCCAGCGTTATAGGTGAAATAACGTTGTCGAGAGCTGGCACAGAAAAATTAACGGCAGGATCAATACTAAGTACATAAATTTGCTGTATTTCATATCGCAGTTGAAAGCCGAAGCGAAACTCGTGGACTTCAATATATTGTAAAACGAAATGCAACATGATGTATACCGTAAACGAAATAATTTTTTTACATCAATGGATATCAAAATTAAAACCCTAGTTGATAAGTATCTTGAAGGAACTATAACACTGATGGCGTGTATTCAAAAATTATCGTATCTGAAGTACGACAAGTAGGTTTTTGAGTATGAAGTTATTTACAAAAGTTCGTAGTATAGATTAAACCGGTATAATACCTATTTGCAAGCGTGGATAAGTTAAGCGTTTTTTTTATTTTGTAAAGTTACAATGTTTGTTTTTTAATTGTCAATATAAGTACACAATATTTGGGTACTCATCTCGTTTTATTTCTAATCCATGTTTAAAGACTCACCAGTCATAGACAGAGATGTCAGAGATTTTAAAAGGACGCAAATAATGAGATTATCGATAATTGTATTTAATACATTCAATCATTAGTTTACATACATACATATATTGCAAGTTAAATAAAAGCTTGTAAAAATAACGACAAATATAGATTTTCCGTAACAGCTCATTTTGGATCAACCTAGTCAAAAGAGCGACTGTTAATATTTGCGTCTGAAGCATCAATCGAAGAAAATAAAATGCTATTAGACAAAGGTCGACTAGTGCTAATTGAGTTTGTAAAATTAAACTTTTAGAAAAAAAAACTGTTAGAGAAGGGAACGCCAGTCAATACATGCCAATGGTGACAAACATGAACGAAAACAAACTCTAGTGGCGAAAAATGCGACTGGAAATGGTGGTACGCGGAACTAACGCGTTTGGGGAACTATGCCAATGGTGACATACATAACCGAAAACAAACTCGAGTGGGGAAAAACGCGAATGGAAATTCTGTTACGCGGAACTAACGCGTTTGGGGAACTGATCTAACCACTCCGACGAATGACTCGCGGACAGCGGGGCTAGCACGCCATGCCCGCGAGTCGTTTGTCGCTCAGTGAGTCTCTGTCAAACTAGTCAAATATGTATGGGATGCATTGAGCGACAAATGACTCGCGGACGTTAACTACAAGGGTGACTAAAGACGGGCAGCTTCCTCGCTTCCATTTTAGTTCCCGTGACCCTGCTTACGCAGGCCTGCTTCCGACCGCTCCGCTTCAGTTCGGCGTTTCGCAGTGCAGAAGCCATAAAACGCTCACGTTACTTACCCAATACACGTTGGAATTAAGTTCATCATCGAGCTGATCTGATGATGGACTAGGTAGACAGTGGAACTCTTCAATGGCTACTAGTAAACCCATTGAATTTGGGCTATTTTGTTTGGTTTCAAGAGTCGATTATATTGCACTTGGTGACAAAGGGTTGATGATGGAGCCGGGAGTTGGACAGTAGAACTCTTCAATGACTACGTGTGAAACGCTTGAGTTTCCGCTGTTTTGTTCGTTTTGCCAAGTCCAGACATTGCACTTGGTGACGAAAGTATGATGATGAAGCCGGGAGGAGGAAAGTGGAACTCTTCAGTGGCTACTAGTAAACCACTCGATTTTCGGCTGTTTCGTTTGTTTTGGCCAGGCCAATACAATATACCTATTTGGTGATGAGTGTCTGATGAACTCTAAAGTAGCTACCTAAACCTCTAGAGTTAGAACTGTTTATTTGTTTTGAGAAGTCCTTACACTTTGTTTCGATGATCACTTAGGGTAAAGACACCATTGGTTAGCCAGGATCCTGTAGTCAGCCTTTCGCCTCTTTTATTTACTTAAAATAGCAGTCTATTTGAAATGAATAAGTTATAGGTCTCTTAATTGATTCTTTGAATCCTTATTATAATAATTGCGGTGAAAGAGCAGGGGGGAAAATAATAAAAAGTTAATCCAAGTGCTCTCGGTCGAGAGGCATAATTGTGCGGTGTCCGCCATTCTTTTTTTCGTACCCATCATGTTATTTAACGACACACATTTACAACATCAAGTAACAATATTAAATAGCATAATACCAATTGCTCACCACCATTTACAAATTGTTGCTATCCAATGTGTACGGATGTCAATCGTTGAGGAGTTCTCCGTGCTTCACCACCGGTTCTATTTTACACTTCCACACTCGACGGTTGATTAAAGATCAGTGGCGCAGTCTGCCTACAAGCCGATTCCTGACGGCTTTACCAAGCAAGAAAGCTACGGCTAGCTGTCAGTGAAGTCTATGTTACTCTAACTAAATTTCAGACTCGCACGTACGGTTCTAATTCTTCCGGCTTCCCTTAGGAAATATTTGACGCTTCTCCACTGTTAGAGATAGGAATCAGCGAAAGTTATTCCATGCATATTGTATAAAAAAAGAAAACTTTTTTTTAATTATTAATTTATTTGTCATGGTCATCTCAGGTCAAAGGTAGTCAGACGTTTAGAGACGGGCCTGAATCCAGGGGGCGAAGAAGGTGACACGAGCGAAACCAGCGGGGTGGTTGCGTTGGCAACCATCACGGTGGCCGAAGGAGGTGATACCGACCTGTAAAACACATAGCAACCGTTTGAATATATCTTCTTCACGGGTAAGAACATCATCCACTAACACTAGTTGCACGAAGCTTCAGGCTACGATGTTACAGACAAAAACTGGAAAAGCTGCACTGCAACAGGTTGTTGCCCGTTTTTGCTTGAAAATTGTAACTTGAAATTTCGTGAAATTGGCCACACATGTCGATAGGATATCGTCATGACACTGAATATTAACGTTCTTGGTCTAGTCATAATAATCCTCCATGCAGTTGGCATGTGCATCTCTAGCTAGATGTTGTTGCATAATGAGCATAACAGACACTTTCCAAAGCAGTTCTAGGCGTCTATTGGGGAACGTCTAAGTGATATTGTTCGCATCTCGTTCTTACGCATTACGTACCGTGCGGAAGAATAGGATGAAAATCTCGCTCACTAGTCGCTACATTATCACTTAAACGATTCCGAATAGAGGCGCAGATCTTGTAAACGATTGGTTGATTGAACAAAACAAATATATCGTCGCTTACCTTACAACACCGCTCACGTCATTTTGACCAACTTTACAGGAGAGCGAAAAAACATTACCTTTGTACTAACGCGTAATTCAAAAAACAAGTTAAAGTAAACACCGCCTAAGTACATGGCAATTTAACTCATTCGATGTTTGGGTAATTATTATAAGCAAATCATTATTTCTTATAACGACTTCATTAGCTTACCTTTTATCTTTGATAAGATTACTATTTTTACACAGATTTAGTCATAAAACTCACGAAAAACAATAAATACACACGGAGCACAAAGTTGTCAAAGTATGGCCGAACAACGACTTTAGCGGTGTTGGAAGGCCATCGAACTTACGCGCTTCACTATTTGTTAAATTCTGGTCTCTTATTGGCCGAAATGTCTAGAATGTGATTGGTAGATCGACGCGCAATGAGTAGCTCTATCCAATGACATTCAAATGTAAAAAGCGCTAATTTTCGACTTGAGAGGTGTTGTTAGTTAAGCGACGATATGTGTCAGCTTTATGAATTCGGTAAGTGGCTTAATAATGACCAGCTGGTTGTTGACGGCGAGCGGGCCGCCGGAGTCTCCGCCGCAGGTGCCGCGGCCGCCGGTGGTGGACACGCAGAGCGTGGACGCGATAACAGTGCCAGTGCCGTACGTAGCTGCGCACACGGCGTTGGTGATCACTTGCACCGACACGTGGGACAGGAATTGGTTGTTACCGATTCCGACATCTGTTAAGAAAATATAATTGAGTTCAGGAGCAAAGAAGCATTTTGGGTTTAAGGTTGTTTTCGAAGATTTCAAAGTTACTAAGTAACTAACACATTGTTGTCGCAACTCAGTCTAACCAGTAGCGCCGAAGCCAGAAGACACGGCCCAGTTGCCCTTGGTTAGTACCGGTCGTTGTGAGTTCAAGAGCTAAGAGGCATTTTGGATTGTATGAAGGCTGTTTTCGGAGATTTTAATGTTACTAATTAAATAAAAACAAATTGTTGTCACAACTCACTGTCACCAGTAGCGCCGAAGCCAGAAGCCACAGCCCAGTTGCCGACGAACAGGTTAGTACCGGTCGCCATGCCGATGTTGCGGATATTATCTGTAATGTATTAACGCATTATGGATCAGATGCTTAATGCCTAGCAAATAACTAGACACAAATGGAAGCGCATTCAATACATGCATAGGTGCATAGATGGACTGCTAACTGACTGTAATCCATGCAAAAAACTCATAGAATTGTGCATTGAAAATACGATATAAAACTTACTGGTATAAGTGACCCAGGGTATAACGATGACAGCGACGTCATTGGCCAAGGTCCACATGTTGTACTGTTCGTGCATCTGGACATTATTGGTATTCAGTCTGGTGCCACCGGAGAACAGCGTGACGGAGCCGAGGACGACGGTGAACATATTAGCGGAGCCGCCGGCACTGCGCCAGCAGTGGGCAGCGGTCACGAGGCGGGTGTTGGACACCAAGCTAGCTCCGCACACGGAGGTGGCGCCGGTAGTCAAGGTGATGACCAGACCTGCCTGACAATTGCAACACTGATCTTAGCAACATGTACATTGGACTCAGGACTGCCATTGTGGTGTTAGTATTGATAACTATGTACAATTTTCTCAAATAAGAGCAACATGCTAGGGTATGTAAGAATATGTAGATAAACGACCGGACCAATTTTGAAAAGAATTTTCATTGTCATAGTCATTCACACCCACTTACAAGTGAGTATGAATGACTAGCTGCCATTGGAAAGGATAATACATCTAGACATCTATAAATATAATAAATAAATACTAAGGATTAACAACATATGCTTTATTTAAGAAGAGAGAATAGTGATAAACCTATAATATAAAAATGAGTACTACTATTAGGATAGCCACAGCATAGTTTAACAGACATTGTAAGTATTAATGATAGTTTTTCTTCCTGAAGCAGTTATTCAATTTGTTAAATAAATTCTGACTTTTAAGTAAATGGATGGCAAACGCAATGAATGGAATTGCCTTAAGCGTAATAAAGCGTTTTTTTTTTTCAAAATATATTTTAGAAGTAAATTTTATCTTACCTGGTAGGGGAATTGGCCAAGCCAAGCAGCAGCGCCTCCTACAATCCTGACGCCATCGAAGTCCAGAGCCTCCTCAGCCGCCTTGATGCGGGCAGCTTTAGGGATGCCGATGGCATTGTGGTAGTCCAATTCGATCGGGACGTCGAATTCTTCGGCCACCACAGCGCCCACCAGACCGACTACAGCCAAAGCAACCAGGAGTTTCATATTACTGCTGGAATACGAATGTAACTTCCAACCGATTATCTCCCGTTTTATACTCTCCTTGTATACTTTTATCTTGAGAGATTAAAATATTAATTTTTCAGTCAATACGTAGAAGAGCTTAATTATTATGATACATTAATTAAGCTGATATACTAATAATCTTACGATTAATTCGATTCGTGATAATGATAGCCAGACATCGGATATTTTGGGGCTAGTGGTAGCTCATTAATTTATTGAAAGTTTAAAATTAAAAAATAATAAAGTAGTTTAATTAACGGCACGGTTTAATACTCACCATAAATATATATTTTTAAAAGTGCTTCCTTTAGATAACTGCAAAGGTTTTGTAGGTTTGATCTATAAAAACCTTGGAGGAGCAACTATACATCTCGTTTCCATATGTTTTTATTTATTTTATGTTAAAATATAACCGAACAAAGTAAGTAAATCGCTAATTGATAATTGCTCAGGGTGGTGAGATTATACCAGCATATGAGCTACCTTCATTATTTATCTCAGTAGTTCCTAAAGATAATATTATATGAATACCCACTATAGAAGCATTTCCCTGGTATTGTTGCATCTCGCTGCGTCGCAATTCCTCGTTAATGCCATTGTGCGCCTGCGCAGTATTTCAAAATGGCCGACCCCTTCCTTTATTTCCCGCCATCTCAGTAGTGGGGGCCATGGAGTAAGCTATTGGGTGGAGAAGAAAAACTCATTCTGGGAAAAAGAAAAAGAAAATTGTACTTAAAAAAAAAACCGGCCAAGTGCGACTCGGACTCGCGCACGAAGGGTTTTGTACCATTATCTATAAAAACAGAATAAAATCACGTTTATTGTATGGGAGCCCCCTTATATTTATTTAATCTGTTATTTAGTATTTGTTGTTTTAGCGGCAACAGAAATACATCATCTGTGAAACAGTTTCAACTGTCTAACTATCACGGTTGATGAGATACAGCCTGGTGACAGACGGACAGACGGACGGACAGACAGCGGAGCCTTAGTAAAAGGGTCCCGTTTTACCCTTTGGGTACGGAACTCTGAAAAACAAGATTTAATAACGCGGGCACTTTTATCAGTGGATTACTTGGTTGCAGCGCTGTTATATTCACGTTTTGGATAATGCCTTATTTTTGACGTGAGAATTCTTTTTGACAGGGCCTCTTTTCGGGAACGTCCAGGCGATATTGTTGCGCCTCGCGAGTGAGACTCGCATCCCACTCTTACGTATTACACACCGTACGGGAGAGTGGGATGAGAATCTCGCTAACGCATCGCTACAATATCGCTTGGACGTTCCCGAATAGAGGCGCAAGTCTCTCTTCTTTCCATACTCCGTGCCGTACCCATGTTAACGTCGACGCACGCGCAGTATCTTGTACATCTCGCATTTGCATGACCAAAAAGAACGGAAAATATCCTTTTGGCGGTCAAAAAAACATGTACATCGTTATTTGATTGTTTCTTTGATTCATGTTATGAATTGATTAATGAAATTAACAGCAAAAACTTTATTAAAAAGTGCTTTATTATGTGACAGTTTTCATTACGTAATTAACTATAATTATGGATTTTCGACAGATTTTCCATTATAATTTCTTATTTTATCAACATAGCTGAGCACCGTTAATCAAATAGTTAACTTCGTTAATCGCTAACCCGTTACTAGAAAAGTTAACTTCGTGAAACGTTAAAGTGTTACATTTCGGAAGATTTAACGGAAGTTAACGTTAATTGTTAATCGGTAACTCGTGATAGAAATTGCAAAGCTATCTGACATACACCCCTCGCGGTGTCCTTTTGGCAAATACTAGGTACTTAATTAATATTTAACAGGATTTAATTGTTTTAACGGAAGTTAATGGTCCGTTAACAATTTTTGAACTGAATTTAAAAGTTAATCCGTTACACAAGATGTTTACTCAGTTAATTAACGATTAACGGTTTAACGGTCTTGTGCCCAGCTATGGTTATCAATACTTGCTTTTTGTAGGAATCTAGCTTGCGACCGTGTTTTTCAGTAAAGCTGGGTACCAACTGGTCAGTCAATTCATTACCTCGTTCCCAGTAATCCAATAGCGTATTGTAATAACATGTCATTCGCATGGCTTCATGGAAAGCGCTCCAAAAGCTTTTTGCCAAGTTCGATCAAGCTTTCGAACTCTGTCTCTTTCTACACCATTAATCAATGGGGGAGTAAGCGGGACGGATGACCACCGGTTTGCAGAGCCTCGGCAGTCGTCGGCAACGCACGAGCGCCCACGAACGAATCCAAATTCGATTCGTTTTTCAAAAATACGTGATCGCGTTTTTAAGTGAACGTTTGTTTTTTGTGGATTGTCAGTGTGCTTTTTTACTGTGTTGGATTGTATGTTTTTTTAGCGTATTGATAAGGTAAGTTGCTAGAAATAACTGCATCAATTATTTCAACCTTGATATTTTATAAAGCAAAAGTCAATTGTTTGTCTCTGCAACTGCCCTTTACAATGTTACGTAGGTTACTGTTAGTTAAATAATAACACAGACTTCATGTTTATCTCGTTACACTAAATTTAATATAGAGTCAACTGAATAAAATTAAGTAAACGCTTTTACATGAAAGTTTTTAATACATTTTCTAAGTAAACACTCAATAACTACCTATGTGGAACGAAATACTTATATTTTTTATTGTATTCACCAATTATCACCGTTAATGTTTGCGGGAAGGTCTTCATTAGCCATTAAGAGGACTGTGAACAAACGGCAAAAATCACCCTTTTCATACAAAAGGCGATAACGATTTTCACCCCTTAAATGTTAATCGATTTTGACCAATTTTTGATAAGTTGTCAGTCATAACAAAATGTAGGTTTAAACGTTTTATGAATTTTGATTAAAGATCAACAAAGTCAAGTAATCGACGAAATTTGTTTTGTATGAGAATACTAAAACAACAATAAAACTGATTTTATCGATTATAGTGAAAAAAAAACAAAACGTATAGACCTACATTTTGTTTTGACTAATATCTTCTTATCAAAAATTGGTCAACATCGGTTAAATCGTTATCGCTTTTTGTATGAAAAGCTGTAGGTTCACACTCCTGTTAAGAGTTTTGGCATTCCGCTTACACACGGTCCTAATTCTTCGACCTTTATTTTGGCAATATATGAAGCTCACATAAAATATATCTTTGATGATTTATAAACAAGCTTGAGAGTAGTCACTCCTTAACGATGAGAAACTAAACCTGGACGGGTTCTCAGATAATTTATTTTTAATTTTTTTACCAATTTAAAATGATGCCATCATCTTGTCACCCATAGCAACGGTCAAAATTCAAACGAGTTCTTTTTAAAATTCGAACCGTTTCCGCTACTTGAGAAAATATAATAGGTATACCTTGTACTTACATCAGTCCAAAATATGCTGTCATCATTAGGGGTCATCCATAAAGTACGTCACATTAATTTCGTGAATTTTTGACCCTTCCCCCGTCCTTGTCACAGTTGGTCACGTTTGGGAGACCCCCCCCCCCTCCCTAGTGTGACGTCACATATTTTGCCATTTTTCATCTAGAAATTATTAAATTAAAAAATTTTTCGATATCAGTTCAAATTTGGCATTTTAACACTAGCTTTTATGTAGATGTATTAGATTGTGAAATGTGACGTCACAAAACTTAGGACCCCTCCCACCCCTTGTCACACAATGCCACACTTTGTCGACCCCCCCCCCCCCCCCCCTTAACGTGTGACGTACTTAATGGATGACCCCTTATGCCTACTTAACATACCGCAACTGCCCGGCGCCGGCGATCCCTGGGTCTGGATGGGCGTACATACCGTGGTATATACTTAGATTTATATAAAACTGTAGACATAATTGTCAACCTGTATGTGTACTATTTTGAAACATTATACCTTGCTGAATTTTTCCCGACTCTTTTCTAGTAGATGCTTTTTTCGAACCGGTGGTAGATTCGCTCGTTGCCCTTCATAAGAGCCTATGATAGCCTAAATAGAATAAAGATATTTTGACTTTGACTTTGAATATGTTGGCAATTGTGAAATCCCATGAAATCCTGCGTAATATATAAAAGATCGTGAAAGTATATCAACACATAAATATTGCTTCGCGCCTGCGCTGTGGGTAGCGCACGATCCGCGGTCACGATTGCGCTGTATGGCTTTATTTGACACGAGACTGCAGAATGGCTCACGGGGTTCGACTCCTGAGGGTCTAGCACAATAGCTTACCACTTTTTAACATGTGTCACTTTAACATGTGTTACTGACTCATCGCGCGAATCAGTCTTTTGTCCCCCAAAGCTTAAAGTAAATGTTAAAAGTTGTTACTTTTAACAATTAAGTACTGCTGCGGCACTTGTCTTGGAATTTGCAAAAGCTGTATTTTCATTGATTTTCTAGACGTAAATTTCAAACCAAAACTAATCATATATAAAAACACAATACTACTCACTCACTGACTAATCACATCTTACGAACTATTAACGTACAAATTTGACAGGTAGAATCCTTTAAGGGTTTAGAAATACACTAAGAAAGGATTTTACGAAAATATATCCCTAAGGATCGAAGTTTGTCTAGGGATTACCACAGGCGAAGCATTTGCGGTAATTCCCGTACGATCATAGTTTGAACTCAATGAAACTTGTGACAGCAGCTTGATAGGAAATGCTGCCAGCGCTTACTCGCTGCATAGCAAATTTACTTAGTTTTGTTGCCCTGCCATAACATTGCAGAGTTAAGACTTTTATGTACGACCTTTATCCTAGGAAAAGATAAGTGACAAATAAAAGATATGAATGCAAATTCTACCCTCTTTGCGTACAAGGCATTCATTAATTTTGACTGGGAGATGCATCAAGGTATTTAATTTGTGTACTGTGTATTAAAACTTACGCGTAAGTAAACGAATAAAAACCTGGTCTCTACATTTTGGGTTGATTTGATGGGTCTTTCATTATCACGTAGCGTTTCGCAAAAACTTATCACGATGAGAACTGTTCTACCGGATTGATGAATATGATTATTAAATCTATCGAAGTGTTATGGAAGAGTGCGATGGCGAGTCGCCTCCCTGTCCCTACAGGACTATCCCATCATAAACTAAGACCATCCCCCATAGGATGCGATAATCCAATGCTTTTCCCGTCTCCTGTAAATCAATACTTGCTTTTCTTTATTGGTTTAAATTTAAACCAACGGTTATGACTTTGGGCTTAATGTTAATGAAAGTAATAAACGTCTTGTATAATCTAAAGTCGACAACATCGATTCCTTGAAACCACTTTAGGGCTCCTTCCTGGCTAACTCGATGTGTGATTCACTTACAAATTCTAGTTAACTTCGGACTACGGTTTCTTCATATGATTATATCCACAATGCTTGCTACAGTTGGAGCCTGAACTCGCTACCTCTCTGTATTAGCATAATGCTAGCGCGGGCCATATCTTCACGACGTGGCCCGCGGTCATGGGCAGAGCAATTGGGCATTTGAATTATGCAGGAGCCAAGCAGGGTTTCTACCAAATGAAGCACATTTTGCAGGAGAATACAGGGCAAAAAGGCTTCATAATAAAGTTGCAACGGCCCAAACTGGAAAAGCCTGTATCTTGGTTCGTAAATAACACATGGGTACACAAAAGCCCCAGAGTCCAAACACAAACACAAGTAGTATATATAGTGTAGATAACCAGTTCGAACACACAGACAAAAACATGTCATTTATGGATTCAATTACCGTTTATTTTGTAGTTTTTCGTCTGTTAGGTACTTATAGTACTTTTTTTTGTAAATATCTTTAAAGTACAGACACTTCATTTCAACAGCGTTATTATATGTATTTAAGAATTACTTTGGAAGTAAAATTTAGCACATCACTACTAAAAACCTTAACAGTAACCAACGAAAACTAATTTCATAATCTCCCTAGATAAACGATTAATTTGAGCAGTATAAAATTCACATTCATGATCCGTCTCTAACGCAAATCGAACTCACAACCTTAACCTTGGTAGTGCAGGGGTGGAACCACGCCAACCAATATTTAGGCTCCGGGCTTAGAGCACGAAGCAGATATACTTTTCACAACCAAATGCCAAGCCAGCGGCCCCAGAGTATAAGTTACCCATCTATCTCTTAGTGCATGTCTTTCTTCGAAGATAGTATGAGAGAGACACACTGAGGGATAAAAAATGGGATAGCTTATTATTTAGGAGCAGCTCTGCCCACTCCAATAGGGATTTCGGGCGTGATAATATGTATGTATAAATAGACGCGTAAATAGTGATTAAGCGAGAGCGCGATCCCATCCCAGTGTTTATCTAGTTGATACGAGTACGTCCCACAGGAGATAATCAATGCACGTGTCGACTGATACATCCTTGGTAATTCCTATCCGTAATATCCTGTTGATTGCCTTTCTTCATTTATTGGTTTGAAGAACCAAATAGCACAGTTCCAGAGGACAACTAGAGGTTGCAGTCATGGTAATCATCAATAATAAGACTGCCTGGACTGACTGTCCTCTGATGTGGCTTCTTGGCCTACCTGGCAAGGATAGTATAGCCAGAGAAGGGTGTCATCCGTAGAGCGTTCAGTACAATCTGCTCTCTTCCAGTACATAGACTTGAAGATCCCTCTTCAACGCCGGGAGTATGTTGAGGATAACACTGCGCCACCCGCATCAACGGAATCTAAGCAGAAGTGCGGGCAGCGGGGGTTCGGGGGTTCGACCCTGACCGTCGCCCGCTCCGGCTCGATTTTACAACTCACAAAGGAGCCGATACGCTATATAGTATCTAATTGTACGCGCCGCGATAGCATTATACTCGTAATTACAGTTGGTTTATTATGTCATTAATTATACATTCCCCATCCCATCATTATTGAAGGATCCATCAGGGTGGATACTCCTCTAACGCATATGAGGGCTCTAGACTCAACAGGTAGTTTGTCTTTCTTCCACGTTGCAACAGAACAGAACGACGTGGCTTTCTGCATAGAGATAGTTTATGGTTAGTTTATGGTTAGGGTTAGTTTAGGGAGAGTTTATGGGCAGTGTCATAGACTATTTTTATACCAGAAAAATGCACAATACCCAAGATAACAGCGACATACAAATGCCACGTACACTAATTTGTGGGAAATGGCTATTGTTTTAAAGAACTGGCTACATGCTCTTAGATTTATTTAGTACTAGCTTCCGCCCGAGACTTCGTCCGCTTGAAATTCGGTTTTAATTATACTCTCGACCACTTTTGAGTTATTTGGGACAAAAATGACCCTTTTTTCTATTCCAGAAGCTAAGGTCTAACTATATACGACGTTTCATGAAAAAACGTTCAGCCATATGGAGCTAAATTGTTACAAACATACACAAACACACACAAACAATAATTTATTTTGGAAATGGTTACCTACCTAATTGTTTGTTTTGAACTGCATATATACCAAGTTTCAAGTCGATAAACAAATGGAATCGGTTTTTCCAATACAAAGTTTAACGCCCCAAGGCCCCCTTTTTAGGGGTAGTTTCATATTGTCTTATACCGCATTTATCTATTTTTCTATTTTGAAGAGTATTTATACCAAGTTTTAAGTAAATAAACTCATCCAAACAGTTTTTCGCATACTAACTTCCACCCCCTCTTTTACCCCCTTCCACTTTTATTTCCAAAAGTTTCTATAGCCTATGTCCTGCCTGAAGTGTACATTGGATTTCAATGCGGTTTTCGATAATATATCCAATATTATCGAAAAACGCATTGAAATCCATCCAGTAGTTTTAAAGTTTATCGCGAACATACAATCAGACAAACAGACAAACAGACATGAAATTCAAAAACCATTGGGATTTGTTCTTCTGCTCATTCTGAAGCCCCCCATAGCATTTTTTCATTGTTATCTTCAATGTACAGACTTTTTCCACTTTACGATTTTATTATATGTATAGATTAGACAAGTTGCAGGGATGTTTGGATTGACATAACCAATATGCTACATGAATACCCTTCCAGTTAGCTGAATAAAATTGTCGAAATACCTACTGAAGATTTTTCTTCGCTAAAAAACCAACAGAAATTCGGCGAACGTTACATAGGCTACGTTAATCGGGGAATCATTAGTGAACCTTCATGAATGCCATGCCTCCAAAAGGTATGAAACAATACCCTCCTATTTTGGGCAGTCGTGTAAAAATAGTAGATTGTTGCACCAAGCAGAAAGTGATTCATTATTGCGCCGAGTGTTGATTTGGAGCCCGAACGCTAGTGAGGGCTCTAAAAACACGAGCGCAATAACAAATCACTTGATGCGAGGTGCATAATCTGCTTTTCTTTCTACTACTGCTAAAAGTTGGTAAAAAACGTAAAGGTACAGTTAAACCCAACTAGTGAAGTAAAAAGGATATTGGCACCTGTTATGACGCACCCTTATAATTTTTATATAGCCTATGACACTCGCACGTTCTCCCCGAATCTTAAGATACCCTATTTATTAAAATCGGTCTATTGGTTCTGAAACTAAAGTCGAAAATCCGAAAATTTTCACAGAAATCTTGCATCTAGTCTATTAATTGTCATATTATGTCATTTTTTTTTTTATCTTTTTGTAACCCATACTATCTTATCAGCCAGTACTTTGAGCATAACATTTTAGACGAGACAATCACAGTTCGATATGGCCGCCGATATGTGGCCTGTTTTTTTTTTTTTGCTCACAGTAAGTCCACAGAAGAGTGGTCGGCTGTCTCGTCGGACTGTGAATGGGCGGATTGGGTAGCTGTTGGTGTGAACTCTTGATCAACCAACCAAATTAAAAAAAATACAAAACAGTGCAATAATGAAATTTGTATGCAACTTTATTTGCTCTAGAGCAAATAAGGGCTGCTTTGTGCTGAGTATTTAAGGCCATTATGATGAAATTAAAGCGTAGTAGGAAGAAAAGAATATTTTGACGTTTCTTACTACGTTTTATTTAAACGGTTTGATCACACGCACGTGAGCGCCGGCGCAGCCAGCAATCAGCGCCATCTTGGATCGAGCGTGCTGCGGTTGGATTATTGACAACCAGTTGCAATGCGGTCAATATTGATCTTTTACTGATTATATTGGTTTATCCATACATTTCATGTCTGTTTCCACTGTTGTTACAAAAGAATAACGTCGCGTGTCGCTTATCTAACAACACCGCTCAACTCATTTTGACCAACTTTACAGGAGACCAAAAAACATTACCTTTGTAATAACGCGTAATACAAAAAAGAAGCGGCAACACACCGCCGATTTTTGGTTAATTATTACACGCAAATTATTATTTCTTATAATAACTTCATTAGCTTACCTTTTATCTTTGATAATATTACTTTTGTACACAAAATTCACGATAAACAATAAATAAACACGAGCGCAAAGTTATCAAAGTATGGCCGATTCTTCTTCGATCTTTTGATTGCGGTGACTTAGACGGTCGATTTTTTCGCTGCTCCAGGAGATTGAAGACCTTAGTATTTGCTATTAATTTCAACTTGCTCCACGTGTTATTCCGAAAAAGGTCTGCCACACAGAAGTGATCCCATAAGGGTTCCTTTTTTCCTAAAAAGACAAATATTCTGGATAAAGTTTCTATTGATATATTATTCGACGATAAAGCTGATCGCTCGATCACTATTCTGTCAAAAACCCGATAAATATCAGAATGGTTCGATTTTATCAAAATGATATTTGCCAAAGATAGCTTTGATGGACAAAATAAATGCACCTTATCTCAAGGTGTGCATTCTTCACTGTCGTGTTATTTGTATTTTCGATTAAGTTTAATAGCTCGAGGCGTAGAGACCCACAAACAAACACCCACGCGGCTGAAGATATGACGACTCTATTATAGCTAAGCTTGTAACCTTACTCGCAATAGAAATGAAGAAGCAATATAATACCTTGTCTTATACACTGCCACCATTTCATATGTATACGTACACATAATAAAACTGTAGTACTATCTGCGCATTAATTGGCCGAATTCAGAAAGGCCACTCAAATTGATTTTTATCAAAGTGACGTTTCAGTGACGTTTCTGTATAGGTTGCCAACTAGTTGAGGGACATTTAACTATTTAATATCTAATCAAATGCTTAAGTCGCGTTTCTGAATTCTTGGGGAATTCGAGATAATGTCTATTGCGAGGTTAAACGTCAGATTCATACAGTTGTGTCAAAGAACTGTATGCTATGCACTAACGTTTAATCTGGAATGTGAAATTATCTCGAATGCACCGAGAGTTGGGGTCTTGGCCCTAAGTCATAGCAATTCTGTAGAACGAAAAGCGCATAAACTTGGTGTTCATAATCCCTGATAAAGTCCACATAATATATGTTCCATCTCAAAGCGATATATGTAAAAAAACCTAACCACAAACGCAAAGACATTAATAACCTTACACCAGACCTATTAACGGTCATGTGAAGTCACGGGGAATGCACAGTGGAACTAATTGAAGAGAAGCGGCTACAAAACGGTCCGCGTTCGAGTAATTGCACCATTGTAGACGCGCCGCTGATCTCGCGATGCTGATAGTATCCTGAGTGCTAGATTTTGGGTCACGTTTTAAGTAGTGTCCGACTGAAGTTTCGGTTACTTTCGGCAGGTTTTGGCAAAAAAACATGTTTCGGCCAAAGGTTCGGTTTCGGCCAAAAAAGTGCCGAACTTTTCGGTTGTGCCGAAACTTACCTACCCGTAGCTTTTTGTGGCTGTAGTATATTATTAAAATTAAAACTCAGAATATATTTTTTCAACTTTTATAAGTGAATTTATTTCATTTCATACCACCTACACGACTTAAAAGTTGTTTGTTGTTCATATGTCTAGAAATAACGGTCCAGTTATAAGTTTATTCATAATATTCAACGATTTTAACACATCTATAAAAGTTTTGGTTTCGGCCGAAACTAGAACCAAAACCGAACCTTCGGTTTCGGAAAAAAACATGTTTCGTTCGGACACTAGTTTTAAGGTAATTTTAAGCTGTGTTTTTTTTTTAATTATAACGCCGTACAGTTTTTAACATTACTTGTGATCTAATCTCATCCATATAACCCACTGAAATTATCGTAAAATACTTTAAAAATCGATTTAGCAGTGACCCCAGTAACATTTTTGGCTTCTCATGTCGCCATTACGATGTTTTAAGTGTAGGACAAATAGTTTACTGACTTAAATGATCCGTTTTCGGCCGTTATGATCCATACCCTGGAGGAAGGACCAAAGAGGCTCAGTAGGCGTGTCCAGGAGGGCTCACTGGCACCACACGAGCAGTCGGTCGGAGTAGTATAGGAACCCGAACCGCTACCGGCTTGGGAGCTGCTCGTGTCACGACATCATGTCCACCCGGACCAGTCTACTCTCCCCACCGTCAGCCGCCCGTTGTGGTCATGCCTCAAACAGTTCTTCAAAACACGTGGCCTCAAAAAGATCTCAGATATTATCAAACATACGGGATAATTGCCGAAGATCTGTGTAGCGAAAGCGTAGCGAATAACAATAAAACGGCATTTGTCCGTCAGACATCTAACTAACTGTGTAATTAACTAAAACCTTGGCCAATTCGCTAATAGCTTGGATTTTAATACAGCATGAACATTATAAATGGAAAAGACTGGCTTGGTGCGACGAAAAACACCAAAAATATAAGTTATAATGATACGAAATAGCCTGTAGATAGAACCTTCAAATAAAACATTTTAATTACTCGAAAAATTCTCGTTTTTAGGGTTCCGTACCCAATGGTTATTGCTTTTGAATTATTTATTGCTGTATTTGTATTTGAACCGTGATAGTCTGGGTAAAAAATAATAATTCTAATTAGTCCGCCAGTTAGATTATCAAAAAATATTGAACACGTATTTTTTGCTTTATCAAATCAATCAAAATTGACAAAGATAACGCGCATCAAAGTTCGGGAGAGGGGGCTCGTGACGTCACTTAAAGGAAAAAAGTGTGCAAAGTCGTGACGTCCCGCGGAACTTCAACGCACTATATATATCTTCGTCAATTTTTTGTTTAATTGACTAATGAAAAAATACGTTTTCAATAATCTAAATGACGGACTAAATAGTTTTTTTTTTTCAGGAAACTAGCCTATTTAACACGTTGTTTACAAGAACAGTGTTGATTCAATGCAGTGGTTCTTAACCTGTTAGCGATAATGAAGGGCAATGACAATTTTTTTGTGTTTCCATGAACCGCTTACTGTTTGGAGGTAAATACAGTAAATGAAAATTAATAAAGGATCGTTCTATCGATTCTTCACTCGTGGCGCAACTCGCCCCACACGTCGTTGTGTCGACTCGTTGTCACTTATTTAATATTTTTCCGATGGCTTCGCGGACCACTTTGGGTGCTTCCAGGGACAGCCATTGGTCCGCGGATCACCGCTTAAGAACCACTGATCTAATGTAATATCCAAAAGTTTTGTTTCACTTACCGTTGGATTAATTGACGGTGACATTAAAATTGTTGTTTTGTAGTTCAGAAATTGTACGTAACACCCACGTCATCACGCTATTATCTTAAGCATTCGTTAGTAGGTATATTTGTTTTTATTTTGCCATGCCTCAATTATGGCTGTTGTATAATTAATTGTGTCCTCATACGAAATGCTTTTTGGAAATCTCTTTAACTAATCAGTTTTATTTTTGAAGTGAAAACTTTTTTAGGCGGGTTTGGGCTCTATCTGAAGGGTGAACGAAACTGAACCTTTCTGCTCAAATCGGTTACTCTGAGTCGGGTATGCTCGGCTCCATTCACCATGAATCGTGCTCGGATCGGTGACGCTGAATCGCGTATACACGGCTTTAGTCGTCATTGCGCTCTTTCTGAAAAGTAAACGAAACTACACGCTCAAATCGGTGACGCTGAAATAGATATGGCTATGAGTATGAGTAGGTGTGTGTGTGTGTGTGTGTGTGTGTGTGTGCGTGCGTGCGTGTACGTATTTTGTTTTTGTAGGTTTTCACTTCTATCGTGTGGTCTTACACACACACATGTTTATTTTTATTTTATTTTATTTAAATAATAGGACACGTATCTCATCCACCCAACAAACAACAGCAAAAATCATACCCAATGACATCACAAAACTAAATTTACTATCACCATTAGGAAAGATAATTTAATGATAAATTGACCTTATCTACCTATATCAACGTACGATTTCTAAAAAATGACCGATAGTTATGTGATAATGCTATTATTAATGTAAACAGCTATAGTGGTGGCGGCCAACCAATGACGACTAGGGCAATAAAGTATCCCTTGCTTTCCTGCACTCTGCGACTAGATTAAGACCATGCAAGTGCGAAAGAGAGCACGATCAAATTTTTTCTTCTAAGGGGTCGTTCACAAATTACGTAACACAAAATTCTCAAACTTTTGACCCGCCCCCCCCCTCCCTCCCGCATGTAACAGGACCGTAACGCTTAGCCGGGACCCCCCCTCCCTCCCCATTCCGTTACGTAACAGGTCCTTTGTAAAAAGTTTTTGCCTAATATTCAGGTAGAAAGATTTACATTTTTAAATAAAATACGAAAGTGTGCTTTTAAGGACGACATAAGAATTATTCTGAGAATTCTATAGTACGCCCAATTTCAAAAGAGCGCTGATGGCCATACATTTTATATAGCCATCAGCGCCCTTTTTACATTGGGCGAGGTATAATCATCTATGAACGTATTTCGGTTCCATTTCTTAATAATATAATTATAATTTCATGAGTTTACATTAATTGTACAATATTATAAAATCGTGACGTAACGCCAACCTTGAACCCTCCCTCCCCCAACGTAACAGGACCGTAACGCTTGGCCAGACCCCCCCCCCCCCCCCCTCCCTCCAAATTGCGTTACGTAATTTGTGGACGACCCCTAACTACGCTTTATTTCATCATTATGTCCTTAAATACTCAGCACAAAGCTGAGACTCTAGAGCAATAAAGTTGCATCCAAAATTCATTATGGCACTGGTTAGTATTTTTTTTATTTGATTAGTAGATCAAGAAGTTTGCACCACCGGCCAAGCCACCTATTAGCCCATTCACAGTCCGACGGACGGGACAGCTGACTACCTTTCTTTGGACTGTCAAAGTATTAGCAAGACAGTTTACATGTCGGCGGCCATATCGAACTGTGATTGCCCCGTCTAAAATGTTATGCTCAAAGTACCTACTGGCTGAAAAGATAATACAGGGTTTTATATAATCTGTGGTATAGGTTACTAAAAGACGAAAAAAAATGGCGTAATATGAAAATGAATTGAATAGATACAAGTTTTCTGTGAACATTTTCGGAACTCCTACTTTAGCTTCTGAACCACTGAACCGATTTTAATAAATAAAGTGTTAAAGATTCGGGAAGTCAGGGAGTGTCATAGACTAAGTATATAAAAAATCTAAGGGTACGTCATACCACAAGAAAAAATGCTTTCTACATCGCTAGTCAGGTTTTAATTTTTTAACTTTACTTTTTTACCAACTTTTGCAGTAGTAGTAGAAAGAAAAGCAGATTGTGCACCTCGCATCAAGTGATTTGTTATTGCGCTCGTGTTTTTAGAGCCCTCATTTGCGTTCGGGCTGCAAACTAACACTCTGCTTCGTACAACAGTCTACTATTAATGCACAGACACGTCGTTGTCGTCATTTCAACAGATTTATTATATCTAAGGATAAATTTATCCTCGACTTTATTAAGTAATATTTCAACATTACAAACTATCGACATTTTATTTATGAAATAAATCGAATTACGTACTTTATAGTTACGCCATATGTTACGTACCATAAATATTAATAACTATGGTTATAGTTATCGTTCCCCTCATAAATAACCTTGATGATTGGTTTATTGGGAACATTAACTTTATGAACAGTTGTAGTTACGATTAAGAAATAAAACAGGACCTCGGGCTAAGTTTTATTGTTTAAACAATACTTGGTCTTCGGCTTTCGACTTGCTATGTGAATCTTTGCACATTGGCGAGAGTGGGAGGAAGAGGGCAATTTATTAAGCTGGATATACATACTTATATTATAAATGCGTCTGTCTGCCTGTTACATTTTCACAGCTAAACCACCAAACCGATTTTGATGAAATAGGCTAGTTTCCTGAAAACTTCTTATTAGTCCGTCATTTACATTATAAAAAAAGATAGGACACATATTTTTGTCTTTTGTCATTTAAACAAATAATGACAAAGATATAGTGCGTTGAAGTTCCCTACCCCTAAGTCCCCTAAGTCATTACCCCTCCCACTCTAACTTTGATACGCGTTATCTTGTCAATTTTGATTGATTTGATAAAGAAAAAAATTCGTGTTCGATATTTTTTCAATTCAGCCCTTGAAAGGGTCAAATAGGGGCTGGGAAATTTATTTACGGGAAGTTCGTGCGGCCCTTTGAGCCTGTTGTTGTACTTTTATGTATCTTTGATGAAATTTGAATGAAGATAGTTTGAGCCCTGGGAAAGGGCATAGGCTATTATTTTTAAGACAAGAGGAGCTTAATTATTAACAGCAAATTCCTGTCTGCCCAATGAGAGCCCTTAATTTAAAAAGTCAGTAACATGAAAATTCGAAATTCAAATTCTTCAAATTACGTACCTACGTGTGGCATTCAAATCTTTGCCGTACACAAATAATTCAGTCTCACCTTTTCAAACAGCTTTCTTTTGTTTATTTTGTTTGTAAAGTAGTCTATCAGTGCATCACAAGATTCACAAGGTTCTTGACACGTGAAAAGATAAATAATTAGCTAATGTTCCAGGCTCTGACGGCTGTGTGGTATACGTTCCACAAGATCAGGCCCAGCGGGAAGCCTGATGGATGTACTTGATGCACTGAAACGAATGGTGTTCGAGTGTCAGAAGTTAATGAGTTACGCGAGGTTTTATTGAGAGTGAAATACGAATTAACACTCTCACTGCCAAGAACCTGTCTCACGGCTATTCGGAGAATTTGCTCACAAGCCCTTACCATTAGTTTACGCAAACCGTTCTCGCTATCGAAATCTATCGGAAATACTGCTTATTGCCGTTACAAGTAAAATGTACCGAGCGATAGTTTTCGATAACGATAACGGTTTGCGTAAACTCATGGTAATGGTACTGATCAAGCCAAGCCGGGTTCTTGTGGCATATATACCGAAAACTAAACTAAACTGCCTGGAAAATTGGTATTATGTGCGAAACGAATTTTCCAGGCAGCTTAGTTTACGGCGGAAACTGAATTAATAGCTCATAATACGACTCCTGTGCTATTAGTGACTTGCCTCCAGAACCCTTGCCATGAGCTTGCGCAAACCGTTCTCGCTATCGAAACGAACGAACTTATAAGTTAGCTGTGCGTGCCCGTTCACTGCGCGGATCGCTCTCAACTAGTAAAAGTGTCCATTTGTGAAGTATGTTTTGAGAAACGGGCACCATGAGTTGCGGAAACCGCTCTCGCTGGCGTAAACGAACGCTCGGTCCCTTTTACTTGTATCGGCAACAAGCAGCGTTTCCGATAGATTTCGATAGCGAGAACGGTTTGCGCAAACTCATGGCAAGGGTTCTGGAGGCAAGACGCTAATAGCACAGGAGTCGTATTATGAGCTATTAATTCCAGGCAATATCCGCCGTAAACTAAACTGGAACATTCGTTTTATGTGCGCGCTAAAGCCGACCTCTTTAGTGCGCTCATAATACCAATTTTCCAGGCAGTTTAGTTTACGGTGGAAACTGCCTGGAATTAATAGCTCATAATACTAGGTCAATGCCATACATTAACGTGCTATACCATTATTTATGCTGGCTGGCGTTATTGTCGCTACTTATTCATTTATTTATAATGCGAAATCCATGTTAACAACACCATCTGTGAGTCTTTTTTGCAAAAAACTAGTTTAAATTTTATTACTAGATAGTTTAAATGAACTAGGAAATTAATCTCGTACAAATATGCTTAAATGTTAAAATGTGTAGGTATACTGGCGCCATCTGTCGACAAACTTATCTATTTTGATTCAACTATGCGATGACATTAGGTCTTTTACTC
The DNA here is from genome assembly GCA_947859335.1 of Tortricodes alternella. Taxonomy (NCBI): domain Eukaryota; kingdom Metazoa; phylum Arthropoda; class Insecta; order Lepidoptera; family Tortricidae; genus Tortricodes; species Tortricodes alternella. The sequence continues at coordinate 19,360,177 of OX401969.1, forward strand.
TATGCTAAAAGCAATCAACGCAAGCGAATTATTTTAAAATTAATGTCCTTTTCACCCGTCGCTATAAAGATGTCGGCGCGATTTAGAGTCGGCGCGCACGCACGATTATCTCAATTACGCATTACGCATCGCGTTGCGTCGGCGCATACTTTTGTTTTAGAGTTTTATGTTGCGTCGAGTGTCAGCACAATCGTAGAATAAAGGTAACTGCAACTGCAGTTTCTATTCGATCAATTGAGTGGCTTTTCGTACAGATTCGGTTTTTGGGTTCGGAGCTTATGTACAGAATTTTATATGCAGTGGTAGTGCAAATTGCCTAGTTTAGCAGAGGTCACAGGTTCAAATTGCATTAGGGGCAAACTTTGTGTGATGAGTACGAATGTTAGTTCCTGAGTCTTCGATATAATCCGTGTGGAACGACACGAGGGACCTTGCGGAAAATATCGTATCACATAAATAAAATACAATCGGTTGGCATGGTTAGAAACGTTTATTTAAAATAAAATAGAAACTAATAAAATAAATATTTTTTAAACAATTCTGAGCCAAGTTTGCTTCCTTCAGCAAGTCGTTATTTGCATTGGGGTAGGTATTAGAAGGGGGCGGGTGGGCCAATGAACGAATTCTACGCGGACAAAGTCGCCGACAAAAGCTAGTAATTTGGTAAATAAATACGATTTGTTGTAATAGCACGAGCGCTGTAAGCTTGTACGAATTCGGATCGAAGCGTTGACATCACGCGATATTGATTACTGAGTTGCTTTTACGTTCTTGCAAAGGTCATTTGAATACTATCCTACTAAATATTATAAATAAGAAAGTATGTGAAGATATTTATAAAATTATCATCATGACATGATATAATAAGATAAAACGAGGGGGGGTCTCGCTCCGCACTTAATTACGCGCGGCCGTCAGACAGCTCGGAGGTGTTAATCGCAGTAGGTTGCCGCTCGCTCGCTCAAGTAGCCTAGATGTTTGGTGTTGTTGGATGACGCGTATAAAAACTGACAACCCAAGCGTACACGAAAGAGCACAGGAAAGAGCGTACATGAGAGAGAAGGGATGAATAGGCATATTTTCGTACCTAAACACCGGTTTTGTTAGACAGTGATTCTTCTGTAGGTACGTTAGTTTAGTACTATTATCTCTTCTGTGTTAAAACCAAGAAATAATATGAATTTATTATTTCCCCTTTAATATCTTCTAAAACGAAACCAAAGTAAATTAACAAGACCGGCTGACAAGTCTGCTATTTAATCCCAACATAAATCGGTACTGTACCGATTGTTATCGGTAAATAAATATCGCTTTGCGGTTAATCGGTAACTCTTGGTCTGCTCGTGCTTCTCCTTTAAAGGACACCCCTTAAATGGCAGCCTATTGCACGCTAAAAAAGACCTAAGTCATTACAAATCAACTTAAATTTGAGCTTTGTTGATGTAACCGAGGGTTTATATTGGAATAGATTTTTAATTTTTAAGGGCGCATTTTGTTCGTGTTTCAACTCCCTTTTGGATAATGGGTGGTTTTTATAAAAGTGTACATGAAAGCCAATTTTAGAGTAATTAAGTTTAAGTATCTTTTTTGCTCCACTGGGAGTGAAGAAATAGCATAGAATGCGTGCAGATGCTTATCATCCTGGCATGTCGTAAAAGTCGACTAAGGGACAGGTCCTCTCCTACATGGTTGACTATCTGTATGGGCGATGGGCTGATCACCTGTCTCCATACGGTTCATCATACCATCTTAGGACTAATTCATCGAACGTGGCCACAAGTAGTCTTGTGGCTCTGCCCACCCCATTAGGGATTTCGGGCGTGATAATATGTATGTATCTTTTTTAACCCAAGCAGAATTTGAGGTTTATATCGACCACTCCCGTTCTAGTGAACGGAACAATTCGATATATTTCCTAATACAATCGACGATACATTATAAATTGGATCAGCCCACTATTGAAGACTCAACTTAAATAAAAGATAATTTACTTTTTTATTTTCAAAGAGATTTGAGGAGATTTTGATTTTATCTCACTGAACTGGGGCTCTATTCGACGTTCCTTAAGTGATATCGCATATGGTTCTTTTACGATGGGGCCTTTGCTGTTAAGTTATTTAAAGCTACCATATCGCAGCAAAATTCATTTGCGATATCGCTAAGGCATTTTCAAATAGACCCAGCTCAGACACGAATCCTTCTTTCTATTAAGCTAGTCATTATGCGATGTAGTCAATTAACCTATGTAGTCATTTTGCGACCTAGACAACCTGAGATCAACCCATTCCATCAACACCAGACCCCAAAACACTATCTTAAATGATAAGATATCTTGATATTTCTATCGAACCCACTATATTTAGCTCTGCAGACTAACACTAACTTCCAAACCGGTCGGTCAAGTCACAAGATTTATTTAATTAATCTTAAAAACAATAAGGTTTAATAAACGAAACCAATCTAACCACACCGTGTCTAAACCTTAGTTAAAGAAATCTAATGCTCGAAGCCATTTAAAAACCTGCGCGTACGCATGCAATCTATTTTAAGCCCTGTATAATCATTATACGGTTCAAAATCGATTTAAAACTGTTTAACATAATACATTAAGATAGAAATTTGATCGGCTAAAGTTTCCTAATCGAGGTAGGGCTTCAAGTATTGATTTTATGAGCATTAGTCACTTTGCTGACAGTTGTGACAGTGTACTTATCTCGAAAATTGACAGGTATGGTGACAGAATTATTCACTGAATTTATAGGTTATACATGGGTCACTGTAGAACTTTTCCACAGAGAGTCAACCTTAGAAGTAAACGGTTTATTTTACCGTGATTATGAAGGTTCTCTATGGATCCATGACTTTTGTGTATTAAAATTGGTACTGAACAAGTTGAAATCAGTCTATAAATTACAAAACAAATGGCGGAATTCATAAACGCCACTCAAATTGATCTTAGTTTCAGACACAAAGTATCCAGCTCATTTTGCCGTAGTCTTATAACTAAAACAAGTCTTATGTACCTACATTGGTTTGTATAACTTTGTTAAGGTAGCGACACGGCCATGTTCGATGGAAATCTATCAGCAGTTAAAAGGTTAACTAAATGACGTTTATTTATAGGTTAGGTTAGGCTAGCATTTAGTGTTGGCATTTGGTCGAGCCACAAGGGTCTCGTTAGTTGGACAACTGTTATATCTGGCTGTCGTTTTGAGGTTAGGGCCTACAACCAAGAGCCATTGTAGAATTTCCAACTGAAACAATATAATGCAGAAATGCCAACAGTTTTAAACCAACGGTAGCAGAAGTCGCACTGGCCCAACTTTGTTAAGTGGATGGGCGTAATGATAATGTTTTACTATATACTTGGGCCAATTTTACTTAATATCTAATAGGGCCTTCGTTGTTTACAAAGCAGAAATGCCAACCGTTTTAAAACAACGGTAGCGGTATTAACAATCGCCCAACGTTGGTAATTTGTTGGGCGTAATGATAATCTTGTCATATTGGTCCAATGTTGGGCAAAACTACTAACTATATCCCTACGGATTCCTTACTGTTGGCCAATGGATGGTAACGGAAAATGCTATCAGGGCGGAGCCTGAACTATTTGATCTCGGATTAAATGCCTAAATACGATAGTGAATTCGGTCATAAGTTCTCTTCCTTTGAATATTGTAGTGACTTAACGTGCCCCTCAAAGTCTACGGCACTTTAAGGCAACCGCTAACAGTCAAACGAAAGTTTGTAAAAACCTCAATTTAAAGTCTAATTCTTAGAAATACTTCCTCTATAATAAACCTTGAAAATTTGTAATAATACGCCGATGGAACTGGTTCGTTCGGCCACATCAGGCGATGGCGAGATAAGCGCGTGGGCGTTGATAAATAACGACGAAACGGATTTTTAACTATTTGGGATCGCAATTAGACGGTTATAATAATAATAATAATAATAATAATTGAATTCATTCATTCAGACAACTAAATTCATATTGTATTAGTAAATTACTTATAACTATGTTCTTATTATTATTGAGCACTCGTTTCTAACAGCTATCGACTTCAGGAGGCTGTTTGTGCGTATTCTGGTCAAAAGCGACGCCATCAGTACAGCAGCAAAGCTGTCAACTCGTGCTTCGGCAAACATGGTGGATGCACTACAAAACCGTGGCAGCCCCAACAGCGCCCAGAAGGCGTTGTTGTACTGGACGCGCAGGGAGCTGATCGAGCATTGCGAGCAGCCCGCCCACAGGTCACCCGAGTACAGCGACGTGCAGTATGCTCTAAAGAGTGTTATTTTGACCAGCATATTTGCCCGCATTGCCAGCGCCCTGCATTCCCGTTCAGCGTCTATGTCATCTTTCAAGTTGTCAGACAAATAGTGACCTATATATTTAAACTGACTCATTCTGGTAACTGAAGCGCCAGTAAGCAATACAGGGAGCATCATATCTGGAGCCTTCCTGCCCGGGGCTTTGAAAATCATGTACACTGTTTCCTTTAAGAGAATGTTTTTTTTTATCAAAAATGGGTTTGCGTTTCATCTCAGTCTCACCTGATGGTAAGAGACTAAGGTGGTACACGCTTACCCAGAAAATGCCTATTCACTCTTGCCTTTAAATCACCAAGGTTATACGATTCCGGGAATACAGACGCGGGAGAGCATTCCAGGACGTAGCAAACCGCTTCGTGGATGGAAGGGTTGCCATTTATTTGGAATAATTTTTAATGTCCGAAACTTATTAGGCATAACAAGTTTCGCATGTTTTATTTTCGCCGAATCTTAGTCATGCCGAAATTGTATTCGGCATAATTCGTTATTAGCCGAATGGATGTTTTCCCGAATATTATAGGTATTAGCGTAATATTGATATGGTCGAATTTTATTTCGCATAATGTTGTTTAGCATTATATATAACTTTGCAAAAGTATTTTAGCCCGAAATCCTGTGCGAATCTATGTCCGAATCTAGTTGCATAACATACAAAAAGGGGGAAGGGGGGTGCAACCGACCATAAGGGGGCTCGGACCCCGCAATAAAAAACGAAAAGCCGTAACAATTGTATTATTGGTAGGTTAGGTTAGGGTTAACTTGTGTCCCTTACACCAAACCAACCTCTAGTTAATAGTTTTTATAATACAAATAGATTGGATTAGGTTAGGTTGGGCTAGTTTAAATAAAATAAAAACTAAAATTTTATAATCATGAATTTGTTCTAATGATGTTTTAATCCATCCCGGCGAAACTAAATTATGCGAAAGTAACTTTCGGCGTAACTAATGTATGCGTAAGTAATTTTCTGCCTAAGCACTATTCGACTTCGCAAATTATGCGTAAAAAACATTCGGGTTAGGTTGGATATGCGTGACAGAAATATGCGAAATATAATTATGCGAGATTAGTTTCAGCGCATATACAGTTATGCTTATACTGATTATGCAATATAGAATTATGACATAAAAAATTATGCGTAAACAAGGGGAACCGGATGGAAGCCCTCCCGGCGTCGGGAAGGCCGGTGGAAGAAAATGGAAGGTGGGATTAGGTCGTGTAGTTCCTGGATACACTCTCCATAATACACCTTGTAAAATACCGAAAGACAAGCGACTAGCGGCATTGAATCGAAGCCGTGTGTGTGATTCTCTAAAATAAAGGTAGGAACAAACTGATCCCATGTACGCCACGTTTGCAACGCATTATTACGTCTAGACTTGAATTTTCATGAAAACAGATGACTTAGACACTTACGTACGCGTACGTTCGTATGATGCTAAGTAATTTGTGTTCATGCAAATTTAAGAGTCCAGGGCCTCTATTCGGGAATGTCCAAGCGATATTGTTGCAGCTCGCGAGCGAGACTCGCATCCCACTCATACGCATTATGCATCTTGCGCAGGAGTGGGATGAAAATCTCGCTAGCGCGCCGCTACAATTTCGCTTGGACCTTCCCGAATAGAGGCGGAACTCAAAAAAAAACCGGGCAAGTGCGAGTTAAACTCGCGTGGCGAGGGTTCCGTTCCTTACATGATTATCTGAAATTTACTAGGTTACTTTAAATACCATAGACTTCTTATAGGTTTTCCTGTAATCTATAAGTTAAGAACTATTTTCTGTATTTTTTTCAAAATTTGAACCCCATTAGTTTTGAAAATAAGGGGGGGGAATGGTCATTTTTCGCCTATTTTCCTGAATAACTTCTAAACTATTTTACTTAAAAATTCAAAAGAAAATATATTTAAGATGCTCACAGTAAGCCCTTTTATTTGATATGTCACATGATATAAGTGGCATAACCTTTTTTTTTTCTTTTTCTAATTTACCCCCAAAAAGTGGCCCCTATGTTTAAAATTCATATATTTACGTCAGGCGTCCGTGTTGCGGTCACCAACTTATATATGTATACCAAATTTCAACTCAATTGGTCCTGTAGTTTCGGAACAAATTGGCTGTGACAGACGGACAGACAGACAGACAGACGCACGAGTGATCCTATAAGGGTTTCGTTTTTTCCTTTTGAGGTACGGAACCCTAAAAAGCTGCCCTATATTTGGATTTCATCACATAATATGTTATCATATCACTATACATCTAGCATAATTTAAGAATAATGCAGATAATCGCGACACGTCATAATGTTGTTATAATATGACCTACGCAAAAAATGTATCACATGTAGTGAAAATACAAATTGTAAGTTGGTAAACGAAGTCCCACGCAGAAGCATGTTTCAAAGAGCCCGCTATCCCGCGGCTGACGAATTGCACAGGGTCATCGACCCTGCGCAGACGCCGCTCCATTCAGAACGAATTCAGAGAGCTGGTTCAGGGACCCGTGTTGAAATCCCTAGCTAGTAGCATTTAAAATTGGCTTACAATGGGGCTTCGGTTACCGGCTACGTTTCAAAAATGTTATACCTACGTACATGATACGCTGACGACCATGCGGCATGCAATACCGGTACCAGGAACAGTTTCAGAATTCCCGGTACGTTGTCAAGATCAACAAGATTCAATAAAAAAGAATCCAAAAATTCTTATTTTAATTTAATTTAATTTTTCTTTAAACATAATTATATAATCTTCTACACGTATGACTAAAGAAATAAAATATGTTTATTTTTATTTTTCAGGTAACATACTGCACTAAACTAATTGATTAATAAAAATCAATCAATGAATCTCATAGACATGAGATCAAAGAAAGAAACATGGTGAACAAGAATTGGTATTTTGTGATGATTTTTATGATCATAAAAAAAAGTAATTTGTTTTTCAAATACATTGGTAACTGAGTCTAGTTTCTTTCGCGTTGGACTTTGATAAAGTCTCATTTATAAGAAATAATAAATATTTATTTAACAGAAACAAAATAAAAATTGATATAAAATGTTATTAAGAATATGGGGTTTAAAAGTTCCACGTTGCATTTCATGTTTGTTGTGATGACACAAAGCCGCTAAAAAGCAGAAGCAAATATACCCCATTTGCGGATATTTAGTTCACATTATACGAAATAAGCTTTGACATTTATGTTTACTTCTTAATTCTTGCTCCCATAAAAATCCATTTTAAATACGGGTATTTTATAAAATCTTCATGTTACTCAGTTTCTTTAATAATAACTGGTTCGAGAACTTTAATGTTTTTAAAAATTCTTGGATTACTCGTTTGTTTTTGTAACATCTGCTATCTCGTATTTATCCGTCTGGATTGTCAAGTTTTTACTGCGTAAAATTGAGATTCATATTATAACATCATCATGATCATCAGCCGTAAAACGTCCACTACTGGACAGATGTTTTGAAATTCTATCCATAAAGGGGTGAAAAAGGAAAACAAACTCTTCTCTTGAACTCAGTGTCAAAACCTTCCGGGAACACCGCTGCCGCTGATTGAAGTCGGTTCCACAATTTCACCGTACGTGGCACGAAGTGTCTTAAAAAACGCAAAGTAGTAGATCGCCATTCAACAAAATGGTGTTGGTGAAATGCTATTTTTCGGCGGGTGGTACGATGGTGGTATATAGCGGCTGGTATTGGTACTCGAAGGAGGCTGCTGCCCATTCTTCGGTTGGTTTGGTCCCTCTATTGTTTTTTACGACACACAAGGGAGGAGATGGGGTGATGCTATTGTTAGCCGGCACCACACGGACACATCATATTATTTAGGTATTTATTAAATCCTAGTCTTAACAGCAGTGGCGAAGCGTAAAATATTTCCTAAGGGAAGCCGGAGGAATAAGAACGGAACGTGCGAGTCTGACATTTAACATGGACTTCACTGACAGCTAGCCGTAGCTTTCTAACTTGGTAAAGCCGTCAGGAATCGGCTTGTAGGCAGGCTTCGCTATTGCTAAACAGACACTTGCTAATAATGAAATTAAAAACACTTTCAGCCTACTTATAGACTTATAAGTGTAATGAAGCTCTAATTTTCCCTCAGTGCCAAGCTCATAGAAGATTAGTCCGTTTTACTGATTCATTATTTTGTTTATTAACAAACAGAACAACATTTTTTTAGATCGATTGCTTGGCTGTTAATGTCGTCTCGTACACAAAAAAAATGCTTCATCTGTCCGACGCCCAAATGGTAGTTTTAGCTGGCAGTCCGCCATTTCGCCAATAAGATCAGTTATGCCCTTGCCCAGTTGTAAAATTTTAATGGGTGGTATAAAATTAACATGAGCGATCAATTAATCTCTTTATTGCTCTAATTTGTAAACATATTTACAATTCTTGCATCGAACCGTAAAATCGAGTGCAACAACCGCCAAGAAACTATTTAATTAAGTCATAATATGTTTACAATTTCTGTCCGTCCGTGCGTCGCGACGAGTTTCAAAGAACCAGTTTCAAACCTATTGTTTCGTTCTTCTTCGATACCAAGAACTTTACACGTAATTGTGGAATGTTTAACGGTCCAATGCCCGTTTTGTGCGACTATGTGATTTCGGTAGAGTTGATAACAAGTAGTGGATGCGAACTGTTTCGATAGAGCGGTGGTTCGTAGGTTGTAGGGGTAGAATGGTAGAAGTATTGCCTGAGGGTGCGTTAGCTGGTTGGACGCACGACCAGTACACGTGTGGTACAAGACAGTAACGATAATAGGGAAGACGCATAATTTATTTTACATCTTGTATTGGAAAGTGCTGAGTAATAGTTAGAAACCGATCTGTGTACGCAAAACATTTTTATGTTGATTATTTTATGAGTTATGAAGCTTTGAAAAGTCATTGTTCATACCAGTCGCAAAAACACTACATACAAAATGGACAAAAAATCGAAACAATAGTTTCATACCCCTGTATCATTGTTTTGTAAACTTCTTACGTTTGTAGTTGGCTCATTTCCACAGATTTATTTTATTCAAGTATTTTTTTGTGAGTAATAATAATAAAATAACGAAAGCAACGCTAAAAGCCTGGGGGTTACCACGATCTCTTAATGCGATTCTTTTTAGGCCCTAAGCTGAACTGTGTCGCTATTGCATTCCTCACCATCTATTTTACAAATGTAAATACAATGTCGTGGTACGAAATAGCGACGCCGTTCAGTTTCGGGCCTAAAAACAATCGCATTTAGACCTCGTTGTCTGAACTTCAGAGTGCTAGAAGAGTGTTGCACTTGCCGATAATCCGCTTGACATCAATTCCGATACTGATACAAACCGGTTTTCTATGCAGTTTTTACTAGTTCGGAGCAAAACACTTTACTCGTTACAGAATCACATGACAGTCGTGTAATTCTTTAACGTGCGCAGCGGCTGATTAGCGGATGTATGTATAAAACTATTAATTTAGACTGTAAGAACAAAGATATTCAGTCTTAATTTGAATGTGTCCCTTATCGCTGTTCAGCTGCTGCGAACGATGCGTATTGCGTAAGAGTGGGATGCGCCGCAACCGCTACAATATCGCTTGGATGTTCCCGAATACAGGCCCTGTACTGAGTGCGCCTGAAACCCGCTTCAGCTCATGAGTAAGACCATACGAAGTCTTATTACGTGCGTTCCTGGGATATTTGTGATGGCCGCTGCCTGCCCGGGAATGTATTAATTTTGCGGCCGAGAAAAATAGCCTCATAATTTGCATAACAACTTAAAAAGTTAAAGGTTAATGACCTCACTTTTGTAATTTTAAAATTGTAAATTGGATATTGATGAAATAAATTCTGCTATACAGCTATGCACGTTGAAACAAATGCTTCCTGACTCATTGGTTTGATTCAAAACGAGTCTAGCAATCTAGACTTTCAATTCAATTTCTCGGCTAACTTTTCACGCAACACTTTCAATCAAAGAATGGCTTGTTTTTCCCTCTCTAAACGGTGCTGTAACTATAATAATATTTTCCGTCAACGGAAATGTCATATTTATTTCTATCTATTATGTAATCAATTTAAACCGTATCATGATAAAGTTATGTTTATCAACGCAAGTGCGTCATCATTATTTAGGTGATGTATGTTTTCCATTCTCATAATCAAAATGCATTAAATAAATAAATAAATCAGGGGACAATCTTTACACAAATCGATCTAGTCCCAAAGAAAGCTCTAAAGGCTTGTGTTGTGGGTACTAGACGACGATATACATACTTATATAGAGTAATAAATACTTAAATACATAGGAAACATCCAAGACTCAGGAACAAATGGACGTAATTTAGGGAAAAGGATACAATCCAAAATAAAACCTATTAGGATTTTAGACATTATATCGATGACATAGAACTTCTTTATTAATGGCAATTATTTTGGTTTGGATCCTTCTTGCTAAACTACGTCCAAATATTCGTGCTCATCACACAAATATTTGCCCTTACTGGGGATCGAACCCGGGCCGCTAGCTTCGGAGGCAGGGTCACTATCAACTAGGCTAACCGCGTCGTCATTGTACCAACTATTCAGGAATTACTATTTTTATCCCTCAAAAGCAGGATTGAAAGCTAGCAGTTCTTTTCACAGTTGGTTTTAATAGACCGCGTTTATGACTGATATATCGTACTTAAATAAGGTTTTTAGTATGGGCAAACGCCTACTTGAGCACCATAGCAATCTTGAGAACAGACTATACGCGGATACTAGAGATCTTTACAATACATTGATACACTGGCTATCTTGCGATAATGCTCGATTCCCCGGTACGCTCTACTCTTGAATCCGTTGCTATGCTCAGGATTCTATTGTAGAGTCCTTCACTTCGCTCAAGATCCAATATACCGCTCTCACCGTAAATATGTATTTTGCGCCCTGGTCTAATCTACTCTTGTATTAAACAAACATGGCCATTTGTCTCTTATAGAATTTACTGTCATTGAATACAGCTTTCCGTAGGTACAGTAGGTAAAAAAAAAGTAAAAAGAAGTCATCATTTACTAAATGAAAATAATGAATTCAATTATTATATAAGTAATATCAGGATGTACTACTTCGTCACACCTCAATAAATTATGATAAACTGACTTAATGATTGATTATTTTAGGTAAGTAATAAGATTATTAATTATCTACAGTGCAGAACCGTTATTATAAGGTTGCAGTCCGATTTGATCAGAATGCTATTAATACCCGATATTGTATTATTTGTCTGCATACAAATTGGGTTCCGTGATTTTGTCCCCTTATACGTAACGTTTATACGTTTTCATGCGCTTTTGCGTAATAATTGCGAGTTTATTTATTATATTAGTTTCGTTCCAGGACACAGATAAGACCAAACAACGAAGAAACATTGTTTTTAAACTATAAATTTGATTCAATCATCAATCATCATAATTACACTTATATATTATTAAATTTAGTATCAGAAAATAATGAACATTTTTAATCATTAAAAAGACTTCTAATGCCTGTTACCAATATTGGCGGACAGATTTGGTTATAACGGATTACGCCGGACTTAGAATAATAACGCAATAGAAACCAAGTCCGCGCGCACAATTTGAAGCAACAAAATTGGAGCGTTAATGGCTCCAAATTCATATGAACGCCGGGATGCTCCCATAGTGTCAAATGTCAAAGCGCACCGGTTTATTGCTTCACTTTTGTCAGGAGCGGTTGTATGTAAACTATCCTTCTATGGAATCATCCATCACTATCCAACACACCTGCTCGGGAATAAGGGCGTTGTTTGCGAATCGCGATGCAGGTGATAAGTTAAACCGTCTTATCTCTAATTGCGTCTCTCTCACACTAGTGCCGACAAAAGAGATAGTCAGAGAGATAATCGGGTTTACTTATTCCCGTGTCTGGCATGCTGTCATGCATGGCCTTAAATTATGATCATGTTAAGTTTGCTGCATTGGCGTTTCTAGGGTTATTTAACAGGGGGCCTGGCCCCTGAAAAGCCATGCCACAGTATAACAAACTAACAGTATTTTGTCTCGGCAGTGTCCTCGAAATAATTACCTACGGCTGCTACGGCTGCTCGGAATGTAAACACGCAGTAGGGCTGCCCACTGACTGTCTTTCTTGGGTTACGCATTTGATAATGCTATATTAAACTGTCTTATGGCCGAATTCAGAAAGGCCACTCAAATTGATTGATTTTTAGGGTTTTTATGGCCCCATCAATGTTTGATGATTCTGCCAATGTCGAGGTTGGATAAGACACGGACAGAAAACGGTTTGTGGTCTCGCCACTCAAATTGATCGTGATTGACGTTTCTGTATAGGTTGACAACTAGTTGAGGGACGTTTAACTATTTAATATCTATTCAAATGCTTAAGTGGCGTTTCTGAATTCGGCCATTAGCATCTTTTCATGAAATATAACTGCAAATTCTGTGAGTCTTAATTTTACTCATTTCTACTTGGTTCTTATTTCTACTTTCAAAAGTGACTGTAAGTCAGTGTGAAGTTTAAAAATGCATTTTATTATTTTGCTTTTAATATATCATAAACATCAAAAATTCTCGGGCCTGTTGTGTACCGAAGTTTACCGAGATTACGAAGCGCGTCGTTTCGGCCGTTTGTATGAAGATGGAATACTGTATACTTGATTATACTGTGGCCATGCCTGATGAAGCCATAGCCAATGCAAATGGATTGGTAACCTCATATCCTGGGCTGGGTACCAGACACCTCTAGGGCGGACACGGCTCACCCGGCCCTCCCCCCCTCTATATACGCCAATCGTTTGCTGTTATAAACATACCACATTTGGAGGAAGCACACTATCACGAGTTGCTAATAACTGCCAAACCTGATAATTTAAATATTTTACACAAATAAATTACTGAGCATTCCGGCTGACTAATTAAAAATCACAAGTTCTACAATTTTCTAAAGAATGTCTATTATAAGACAATTTCATTCCCAGATAAGAAGTTACTCAACCTAGTGGAGGGAACCCCTAATTTGAGCCCAATTACATAATAACACCCACTCGATAATACCATACTATTATTAAGGTGCCCTATTATTAAACCGCTCGACTCAACGAGTCATTGTGGATAATATGAGAATCGACATCGACACCGGAAAAATTAACGCTAATAATCCACTTTGTTTCGTTTTAGAGTTAGTGCCAAAAACCTACTTTGAGAAGGGCCAACTTGACATTGCATGCTATGGTAGCCAAGGCAGCGGCCCTAACATGCAAGACACAAGGATAAATTAAACCCGTCTTATCTCTAAGTGCGTCTCTCTCACGCTAGTGCCGACGAATGAGATAGTCCTAGAGATAAATGGGTTTAACTTATCCCCGTGTCTTGCATTTTAGCGCCGCAGGCGGGTTTCACTCCGCAGTTTAGGTAAGCCCGGCCGTCGCGTTGCTCGGAGCTGTATTGCAGTAGGTTGCCGCTCGCTCACTCGCTGGGCTGGGTCGTCGTTGTCGTGGGATGACGCGGATAAAAACTGATAACCCTAGCGTATACGAAAGAGCACGTTTTATGCGACGGAGAGAGAAGGCATGATTAGCCATATTTTCGTACCTAAACACCGGTTTTCTTAGAGTGATTATTCTGTACGTTAGTACTATTATCTATTCTGTGGGCAAGGGTTTATCGCGCGGGATTTTGTGCTCTGGCGCCTCATTCGGGAACGCTAAGTGATTCTGTAGCGACTCGTAAGCCAGATTTCTCATTCCACTCTTCCGCACGACGCGAAATGCGTAAGAGCGAGATGAGAGATCTGGCTTACGAGTCGCTACAGAATCACTTAGCGTTCCCGAATGAGGCGCCTGATCTACGTGCAGCTCGTGCATCTGAGGTACTTCCTCCAACCCTGTTGGGTTGAAAAGGGGGTTCAAAGTTCTTGTGGAAAGGTTGCGGTGCTTAATATTCATTATTTTCTAACACTTGGGTACTTCTAGTTCTAACACTATTCGTTTTTAACCGTTAACAAAATGGCGCGGATCACGGCTGATAGTTATCTCAGGTGATTACTTATCTTCGAGATAGCATCAAGACGGATTAACTATTTAAGAAAGCTTTCACAACTGCTTTGTTTTTTCCTATATGCTCAGGGCTATAATCCCTGCTGGGGGAGGCAGAAGCGTTCGATCATGTTTTTTTGTAAGTAGTGCTAAGTAACGGAGTAAGATCAATGCGCATCGCTCTACCAATGTACCTTAGTTTGGTGTATCATTTTAATATAGTGGGGAAACTTTAATGTCAAGAAATAGAAATAGAAATAAATTTATGTGTTTAAACATAGGTAAATATAAAGATGGAAATTACAGGATGGATCACTATGTTTTACCCGTAGGTGTACAAATTTGTTGTGTTACTTAACCTAAAGCTAAATATAAATTGTTTTTATGTTTGATTGATTGAATTGATTGTTTTATGGCATTAAACAGTTTCAATAGAAATTTTAATTAATGCATAATCATTTATTCAAAATATGTCGTTTAAAAAATCTTTTACGGAATAATAGCATTTTTCTAATAGTAATTCCGTGAGCTTTCTTTTAAAAACATGTGTTTGATGCACTTTTAAGCTGTTTGGTATTTTGTTAAATATTGCTGGCGCCATACCAAACAGACTTTTCCGAAAAACAGCAGTCTTGCTCTTTTTAGGTTTCTGTACCTCAAAAGGAAAAAAGGAACCCTTATAGGATCACTGGTGTGTCTGTCTGTCTGTCTGTCTGTCCGTCTGTCACAGCCAATTTGCTCCGAAACTACAGGACCGATTGATTTGAAATTTGGTATACATATGTAAATTGGTGACCGCAACAGGGATGCGTAACGTAAATAAATAAATTTTGAACATGGGGCCCACTTTTTGGGGGCAAATTAGAAAATTAAAAAAAAAGTTACGCAATCTATATCATGTGACATATCAAATGAAAGGGCTTATTGTGAGGATCTTAAATATGTTTATTTGGAATTTTAAAATAAATGTTTTGGAAGTTAAAACTACCGGGCCTAACATTTTGAAAAAAATACAAAAAATAGTCCTTTACCTATAGATTACAGGAAAACCTATAAGAAGTATGGTATTTAAAGTTACATAGGAAATTTCAGTTAATCATGTATGGAACGGAACCCTCTCCACGCGATTTCACTCGCATTTGTCCGGTTTTGTTTTTTAATTTAAATTGGTACTGAGTCCGTACATGCCTTGTTTGATTCTGGAAGGTTAAAGTAAACAGGTGGGGGTTGGTTTTAACGAATATTGCTACCTCCAAGATGTATAATGAATGACGCAAGAGTCAAAATATTAAGATTTTTAGGGTTCCGTACCCAAAGGGTAAAACGGGACTCTATTACTAAGACTCCGCTGTCCGTCGGTTCGTCTGTCACCAGGCTGTATCTCATGAACCGCGATAGTTAGACAGTTGACATTTTCACAGATGATGTATTTCTGTTGCCGCTATAACAATAAATGAGTTATAACAGCCTCTTCTTGTTTTGTTTTTTTGATTACTGATGTTTTTGTTATGTACAATGTGAAATTTATTAGTACTAACACTATGTGTGCGCTGAATAAATGGTACTTTCTTTCTTTATTTCTTGTTTCAAATAAAAAAACAGAATAATATAAATATTTAAGGAGGCTCCCATACAACAAACGTGACTTTTTTGCTTGTTTTGCTCGATATTGATAACGGCAACGCTTGTTTTTAATTTTGCTTGCTATTTACAGAATATATTTAGTTATAAGTTATGATTTTTTATAAAAAATCATAACTTTTGAACCGTCAAGAATCGAACCAGCACTTAACGCTTAAAAAGATTGGAAATGACCGCCTTTATGTCCCTGTTCGATTTGATCCATACTTCCATGGACACCCTGTATATTCATTTCAAAAAAAAAAAAAAATTGTTAAATTATAGATAACTATTATAGATAATGGTACGGAACCCTTCGTGCGCGAGTCTGACTCGCACTTGGCCGGGTTTTATTATCTACATAGATACTAGGTAGGTATTTAATTTTTATTTTCCATAAACATTTTTGAATAGCATAGAGCTACTTTTTTTTTTAAATAAACTCTATATAAATTAGTCTTATCTAGAGATGAAGACATTGTCACATAAATAAGGATCGGCTGCGCTCGCGCTCGTAAATAACCGAGGATTGCCGAAGTAAGCCGAAGGACCACGAGTTAAAACCATCGAACAAACTTATCTAGTGCAGTTGTCAAGCCACGATTTCAACGTAGCCTTAAACTAATACTGCGTTATTAAGCGGCACGGATAAGTTTGTTTTCAGATAACACAGAACGCATGTAGAAGATTACTTTTAAGTAAGAAAAAAAGCTGTTTGATGAGATTTTTGACAACTTAATTTGGTTAAGCTCTTTAAAATTTGAGATTCACGGCATTTATTATCACGCTTTTATTAGGCTCACTTGTAACTAACTAACAAACAATGTACCTACCTAATGAAATCTTAGAAGTAAATTTTAACCTACTTCTTATTGTCGTAACGATTTGAAACTTTGCAAGTGTATGCAATTCGGATGACAATAAAATAATTTGGTACCATCGAGCTGATCTGACCATGCAGCCAGGAGGTGGATAGTGCGTCTTTAATGACTACTAGTAGTAAACCTCTCGAGTTTTGGCTCATTTGGTTTGTTTTGAAGAGTCCAATACATGTCCAATCCAACGAGTCCAATATGTTTGCGTGTTTTTTTAGTCTTTGTGAACTATCATTATTTTGTTGTTGTTTGGTGTCACTATAAAGTGATTTTATTTTATTAGAAAGCTTTGGGTTTCTGAATTAGGTCAAAACCAACCCACATCATAAAACATCCCTCCAGCATGACCAACGTTGGATTCATCGTCGAACACATTGGTGTATTTCTCTGACGGGCACATCGGCTGACCAGCGGATAAATGAAACTATTAATTTAGACTGTAAGGTTTAAATCATTAGGTCCAAATTTGAATGTGACCGCTCGCTGATCAACTGCTTAAGGTGCTCCACTTGGGGCATTTGCCCGTAATGTAACGTTTCAAATTCAATTTTGAGCATTACATTAGGTACACTGAGTGACGAGCCCGTAATGTAACAATAGATTTAGAGCATTTAGTTAATGTTACAAGTGGTATCAAAATATTACACATTGTGTCATCAAGTTACGCGCTATAATGCTCGGTTATCTTCCCTCACCAACGTAATGCTAGAATCTGTAACATTACAGGTTGCGCACTGTAATGCTCGGTTTAACCTTCCTCACTGATGATGTCACAGTATAAATAAATATAAGTAAGTATAGTTACTTACTAAAAAACAAAATAAAAAAAATATTTAAGGAGGCTCCCTTACAACAAACGTGACTTTTTTGCTCCTTTTGCTCGATATTGATAACGGCAACGCTTGAAATATTTACAGAATATTTAGTTATAAGTTAATCTTTTGAACCGTCAAGAATCGAACCAGCACTTAACGCTTACAATGATTGGAAATGACCGCCTCTGTCTCTAAGTAAGTATACTTACTTAAACTATGCTGATGTAATGCTCGACTTTGTAATGTTACATTATACGTGAATGCTCCAAGTGAGGGAGCACCTTTAGATGATCACTGGGTTGTAATTTTTAATTTCTCTACAGATTTTAGACTAGCTACTTTTTAGGGTTCCGTACCCGAAGGGATCCGAATGGGACCCTATTAGTGTCGGGACAACGTCCGTCCGTCCGCCTGACAGAGTCCTCTAGCTCAGCAACGGTAAGAGGTAGAAAGTTGAAATTTTCACAGAATATGTGTTTTATAAATATAAATATAAATCAGGGGACGGTGGCTGAGATATGCGTTATACTCGTGAACGGGTGCTGTCTGTGGGGTCCGGACGGTTCATGCTCGCAAGGATCATTTAATTTGGTTAGTTATTAATTTATTCGTTTTGTGCGATATCTGAACCTGACTAGAGAGACTTCATAGTGTTCTCTATACTATATTTGATAGTTTTTCATATTCGTATATTTGTATTATTAGGACATGAAATATTATATTTCAAATGTTACTTTTTGATATTTGGAGACCTTACTTCTCTATCTTTATATTTGACCGTGGAGACTGTCTACACCTCCATTTAAGCAATTTAGATATTTCATTGTTTCAATTAATATTTTATTATTATGACCCTTAGAGGCTTTATACATCTCTAAGTCACTTAACGTGTCCAGACGCGGAGACTATACATTTCCCTTATTAGCTATTTATTAGGATGAATTTGTACCCATTAGGTTTGTATCTTGCACTTTTGTGTTAGTTTTTAGATAAAACTCTAATGTCAAAGTTGAAAAAAGTCTTACTGCTGAGTTTCTTGCGGCGTTTCTTCTCAGCAGATGTCACCTTTCGAAGCGCTGGTAGATTCAGACATGTGAAAGAGCCCATGTGGCCTACTTGCAAAATAAATATTTTCATTTTAATTTTCAAATAATAAAAATATCAAAAAGTTTAAAGCCTGAGAAGCTCCCCATACATTGATTAATGATTGTGTTTATGTTTTGTTTACCTCGTTTAGTAAAGTTAAATTTCGTTCAGCGCACTTTCATACATTATAGCATCGCTTTTTATTGAAAACGAAATTCGTAAAATTAGGACCAATATCAGTACGTAATCAGAAATTCCCATAAATAATGTCCTGTCAAGTATAACATGAATAATTGGCTTAAAACACCGTTTTGCATATTAATTATAGATTAGCTGCGCGTGAGTTGTTGCCTCTATATAGCATTGGAAGCAGGAGAAAGTAATTGTGGTACAGACAACCATTCCACAAAGAAACAATAATGTGATCAGCCCTAGCAAGTTGACACAAGAATAAGTTAAACCGACTTATCTCTAACTGCGTCTCTCACACTAGTGCCGACGAAAGAGATAGAGAGATAAACGGGTCTAACTTATCCTGTGTGGAAATACCAAAAAATAAGACACAGGTTCATTAATAGACGTAAGGTGCATTGGGGTATTCAGTCTCTTACCTTTTAACCTAAATTCGTGACTACTAAAAACGTAAAGCCCCACATTTTATGTCCGCGTGGCTTACTTGCATATTCTTTGGGAGGTAGATAACTTCATTACCAATAATAGGGATGTTAGGGAGGTTATGTTAGGGTAAAAAATAAAATTCTAATTCAGTTAAGTCAGTTAGATTATCAAAAAATATTGAACACGTATTTTTTGCTTTATCAAATTAATCAAAATTGACAAAGATAACGCGCATCAAAGTTCGGGAGCGGGGGGCTAATGACGTCACTTAATGGTAAAATGCAAAGTCGTGACGTCACGCGGCACTTCAACACACTATATGTTCGTCATTTTTTGTTTAATTGACAAAAGAAAAAATATGTGTTTCAATATTATTTTATAATGTAAATAACGGACTAATGAGAATTTTTCAGGAAACACACAAATTTTATTCTTGTGGTCTTCTTAAGTAACAAGTTTGAATATGGCGTGTCCATTTACTAAATGAAAAATACTACAAAGTAACACTACTGCTATTTATTAAATAAAATATACTGAGTAGGATTGAGTTTTTCTTTTATTATTTATCAAATACGCTTCGACAGCACACAATTATTCAAATAACCAGTAGCTGCCCGACCTTATCAAACGTAATGGAAATTAGTATTTAAAACATTAGTCAATGCGATATATCAGCTAATTACTTTCTAAATATCTTATGTCGTTAAAGTCTTCCTCAAAATTTCAACTTTATTATAACACTGTCAAGGTTGTTTGCAACTTCAGCTTTCAGTAAGATATGAGTTTGTAAAAGTTATAAAAAAATAACGTTAACGTTACATATAATTGACAGGTTATCCATCAAAACTTTAAATACATCTCAACCATTAGTTCCACATTAACGAGATATCGACTCGTACGCATGTTCCGTCTTTAATCTCACGCATTTATCTTAACTGACGGCATTTGTCGAACTATAATCAATCCTAACATCTCACAATTAGGATTGGCTTTCATTTGAGAGACAGGTGATAAAGCATCTGTCACTGGTGAAACGAAACGCCAACCATGCAACTAGCAGTCCTATAATATAATTATTAAGGTTTGCATTTAATTGATAATGCCGATAAACCAGCCTATAGTTAAACTTTCGAATTTCGAACGATAACGGTCGCTGCGCGTGCGGCGTTTTCGCTCGTGTTTTGTTTGAGAGCGGCGTAGCAGAACCTCAAATATAAGTGACGCTTTAAAGCTCTTATGTCGTTAGCAAAAATACTATATTTGCTTGAATATTGTTACCTATAAAAGTGGTAAGATAGCTGGTTAAGCATGTTTTCTTTTTTATTAGAGGGGTTTCACACGTTTGGTGCATAAAGCATTAGTGGGTTAAATTCATCTGCCAGTTCTGTAGAAACATAAAATCCTCTTGCAAAGCGTGTGAGGGACGCAGCTATAATGTTAGAGTGAGCAATTGCGGACTCTCTCTTACCATAATAATAAATACGTAGAATTCTTCTATAGTTTATCTACCTTATCTTTGTATAAACCGATGGAGTAATACTTATATAAATATTATGGCCACCAGATGTTACATTCAGCCAGTCAATATTGGACTCACCGTCACGCACTCGCTGCGAACGGTCGTGCTCTCCTCACCGATCCGAACGCGCTGTCGCCTCCGGCTGCCAGCTCTCTCGACTCGGACCTCTCGCTCGCGCATTCCGTGCGCGCTCGCCTCTCCGCTCCGAACGTGCCGCCGCACTTCGTGGGCGTCAATCTATTTTAAATACCACGGTTTAGTGGTCGTACGAGGATACTGCTAACGGTGCCAACGAATCGTACGGGGCGATCCACAGACGCTCGTTTTCCCCCCTTTGGGGAAAATAATCTGTGAAGGGATTGGAACCACCGGCCTTTGCATTTGAGCATAGTCGACACCAATCATCTCCCTCCCACCCTACCTACCCATCCTTACAATCCTATTCCTCGGGCAGTGTTTGGCGCTGACTAGCCCCCGGGCGGTCGCCGTCTCGCTACTCGAGGCCGCTAGGGAATTCTAGGCACCCACCCCCGGACAATAAGACTGCCGGGGTACGAGTAGGACCCCACCTCAGTACTCAACTCCCTGCCTGTACCCGGCAGGGAGGTATTAGCTATTCACTACAAAACCGCGTCGTCATACCTCACTCGATCGCGCGTACTCAACCTACTGAGTCATGGTGCACCCAGGGACCCTCGGGGACCTTATGGATTTTCTCCATAGGAAAGATCCCCGTCTGGTCGATGAGTATATCAGGACCAGGAAGGCGCTAGAGGCCGACGCCTCCAATAGGCGGCGTCAAAAGGCCGCCAAGGGACAAGATAGAGAGAGGGGTAGCTCTCTAGCTCGCTCACGCTCTCGCTCTCCGCGAGAACATTCCGCTTCTTCAAAGCGCTCTTCGTCGCCTGCGTCATCAGTACGCAGTGCGAATGTCTCGTCGCCTGTGCCCCAACAGGCTCTCGATGAGCACTCTATGGAGTGCTCTAACTTCGATGCTGACGATGGTGAGTTTATCACCGTCGAAAAGCGCAAACGGAAGTCTCCGGCTTCCCCCACCATTTCGTGCCCCCCTTCGCCGAGCGCGAAAAGGCATCAGTCGCAGGATGCGACCCCCCCCCGTCCTCAGGGGGTTTTACCTCGCCGTCTTCGCCCCCCCCCCCGTTGTTGTTCATGACAAAGGGGCATGGGAGCAGATTTCCAAGACCCTCCATGAGAGGAGGATCAACTTCCTGTCCGCCTCCAATACCGGCAAGGGTATTGCAGTCCAGCTGCAGAGCTCCGATGACCACCGAGCCTTCACCAAAATTCTGGGTGAGCTCCGAGTGCGTTATCATACTTTTGCGCTTGAAGATGAGCGCAAACTCAGAGTGGTCATCCGAGGTTTGCCGAAAGAGCTGGGCAGTGACTTCATCAAGAAGGACCTGCAGTCTCAGTCCTTGCCTGTGTCGGAGGTACACAGAATGTACCGTGCTCGTACGAAGGAGGAGTACGACATGGTACTAGTAGTGTTAGATTCTTCCCCAGAGGGGAAAAAAGTCTTCAATCTAAGACAAGTATGTCAGATGTCTGGCATACGTGTTGAGACCCCTCACAAGCGTGGCACTCCTGGGCAGTGCCATCGCTGTCAATTGTACGGGCATTCCGCCCGCTTCTGTCATGCCACTCCTCGCTGTGTGAAATGCACTGAGGACCATGGGACTTCGGATTGCAAGCGTGAGCCGGGCACGCTGGACCCGCCCAGCTGTGTGCTGTGTGGGGCAGTGGGTCATACTGCCAATTATGGTGGATGCCCCAGGGCCCCGCGTGGCGGACGCAAGGCGGCTCCGGCTCGCTCGTACCGCGCGCCTCCAACGGCTAACCTCCAAAACTTCCCGGAATTGGGGTCGCGCCCTCGCTCTTTGGAGGTGGCCCCAAAACCGTCTCAAGCACCCTCTGTGCCCCGCCCTCCCCCCAGCTCGAGACTCCCATCTGGAGACGCCTGGGGCAAAAAACCGGTCCAGATGACCACATCTTCCGGGACACCTATGCGCACTTCGGTGCTGCATAGTGGTCCCAGTACGTCCCCCCCGTCCTCGGACCTCTCCGCGGACTTTGCGGTGGTTAAGGACTTCGCCAATGCGTTTAACATTGACGAAATCTGTATGCTGTCTGCAAAACTTCGCGTAGCGCGAACGACGGACGCGTACTTACAAGCTGCTGTAGAACACGCAGATCTCCTAAGCGCCCTCCGCGCTTACTCCACTTGCTCATAAGTATATCCCTAATGGATAATACACCAAATAGGGTTAAGCCGCGGTCGTTATCCATTGGCTTTTTCAATGCCAATGGCTTACGTGGTCAGCGGGAGGAAGTTTCCTCCTTCCTCCGTGATCGACAGATAGATATTTTCTTAGTCCAGGAGACTTTTCTTAAACCTGCCCAGCGCGATCCTCGTATCGCTAACTACAATGTAGTTAGGAATGACAGGACTTCTGCCCAACGTGGAGGCACACTTATCTATTACAAACGGTCCTTACATTGTATTCCTCTGGACCCTCCGCCTCTCACAAATATCGAAGCCTCGGTTTGTAGAATAGCGATGACCGGTCATAGGTCAATCACAGTAGCGTCAGTGTATCTCTCTCCGAACAAGACTCTCCTTCGGGCTGATTTGGAAGCTCTGCTCAATATGAGCGACTCGGTCATTTTGGCTGGGGATCTCAACTCGAAACATATTCGTTGGAACTCTAGAGTTAACAATCAAAATGGTAGATTGCTTGATAGATTCGTCGAGACTATGACCTTTGATATCATCGCTCCTATGGAGGTTACGCATTTTCCTCACAACTCTGATCATTCGCCTGATTTGCTTGATATTGCACTTCTTAGGAACGTAGCCCTCAGGTTGCGCTCTGTGGAAGTCATTCACGAATTGGACTCAGATCATAGGCCAGTCATTTTAGAACTGGGTGTAGAGCCTAACAGCACTCCCCACACCAAGTCAATCATTGACTGGGTGAAGGTGGACTCTGAGTTGGTAAAGTTTGACTCTTCTAGTCAAATTATCCCTGGTTCTATAGAAACGCCTGTCGATACGGACGAGGCGGTTGAGGCGCTCTCTAGCTGCCTCACCACTGTACTCAGTGAATCCTCGAAGCGGGTCCAGGTGATGGATGACCATCGCTGGAAACTGCCAGAGGATCTGAGACAGCTAAAGACCGCCAAAAATGCTGCTACCCGTCGGTACGACTCTTACCCTTCCGAGGACAATCGGATTCACTTGCGAGGCCTTCAGCGAGAGCTGAGGCAACGTATTGCTGAGTTTCGAAATAACCGGTGGGGGGATCTGATGGAGGAGATCTCGCCTAGCCACCATGCTTACTGGAGGCTCGCGAGGTCCCTTAAATCGGAAGGCACTGCGACTATGCCGCCGTTAGTTCGTGCGGATCATGCTACACCTGCGTTCGATGATGTCGAAAAGGCTGAATGTCTCGCCTCCAGTTTGGAGACACAATGTGCACCTAGCCTCAGTCCAGTCGACCCTTCCCACCTAGCTATGGTGGAGTCTGAGGTCGAGAGGCGTTCGTCGTCTGCTCCCGTTGACCCAGTAGAAGTCGTCACTCTTTCTGAGGTACAAGATCTGATCAAGGATCTAAAGGTCAAAAAGGCACCCGGTGCTGACGGTATTCCCAATAAGCTCCTCAAGCATCTTCCAGAAGTGTTCCTCACCATTTTGGTACTGATTTTCAATTCGGCACTAGTTAATTGTCACTTTCCAGCAGCCTGGAAAGAAGCCGATGTCATCGGCATTCACAAACCAGGGAAACCTAGGTCCAGTCCTGGCAGCTATCGTCCCATTAGTCTCCTTAAGACGATTGGAAAACTCTTTGAGCGTATCATCAAAGTTAGAATCTGGAAATTCGTGTCTGCTAATAATAGCCTCATTGACGAACAGTTTGGCTTTAGAGCCCGTCATTCCTGTGTCCAACAGGTGCACCGCTTAACGGAGCACATCCATCGCACCTTGCATCATAGGGCCCCAACGGGTGCAATCTTCCTCGATGTGGCGAAAGCTTTTGACAAGGTCTGGCATGAAGGTTTGATCTACAAACTGTATGCCCTGGGCTTACCCGATCGGCTTGTACGCATAATACAAGACTTCCTCTCTGATCGGAGCTTTCGCTATAAAGTGGAAGGTTCGTTCTCTTCCCCACGCCCACTGAGAGCTGGAGTACCTCAAGGCTCTGTCCTCTCCCCAATCCTCTTCTCACTCTTCACCAACGACATCCCACGAGTGAATAATGTTCATTATGCCCTCTTTGCCGACGACACGGCCATTTACGCAACTTCTATTTTCCCTTCTGCCTTAGTCAAACGCCTTCAGGGTGCAATCGATGAGTTAGGGCGCTGGTTCAGACTATGGAGGATCGAAGTCAATCCGGAAAAGAGTACGGCTGTGCTCTTTTCCAGGAAACTAGTTCCTAACGTATTCCTCAGGAATACTGCACCAATCAGTCTGTACGGTAGTGCCATTCCCTGGGCTACCGAGGCAAAATACTTAGGTGTCACTCTCGATAGGAAATTGACGTTCAGTCGTCATATATCAGTTGTTCGCAACCGAGCAGCCTTCATATTAGGAAGGCTCCACCCGATGCTCAACAAGAATAGTAAATTGTCTCTTAGAAATAAGTTGACTATTTACAAGACTTGTGTGCGTCCTATCTTCACCTACGCAAGCGTTGTCTTTGCGCACGCATCTCCGACCCAATTGGTCAGCCTACAGCGGCTCCAAAATATATTCTTGCGCAGAGCCACGGGTGCTCCCTGGTTCATGCGTAATAGGGACCTTCATAGTGATACGGCCTTACCGACCGTAGCACAGTATATGAAGGATTTGTCGAGGAGATATTTCGATAATGCGCCACATCACCCGAACCCGCTGTTCAGGGATGCGGTGGATTACACTCCTCTCGCCAACGTCCTTCCCAGACGTAGGCGTCCTCGTCACGTGTTGTCGGACCCAGATGACATGATTACGGCCAGTCTTGCGGCCAGTTCGATAGACTCTAGCCCACCTGTAGTGCAGGGCTCCGACGACACTAGCTCAGCTCCTTACACACCACACCGTCCCCTCCGGAGGAGGCGTGCACGTCCCCACACCTCCACACGTGGTCGGCCACATTTCTTCAATCGCTACCGGCATGTACCAGGTAGATTCTCACCTATCAGACACACCTGACTGAGTTTCTTGGTGCTTCTTCTCAGTCAGATTTAACGTAGCCTTTCCGAAGCACTGTAGCACAAAAATCCGATTGTTTATATCCCCGCTTAACGTCCTAAGTCCGAGGTCGGCTCAATAGGAGCACCCTTAGGCATGTTAAGTAAAACTCCCCTTGTTGAGCGCCATTCAGGCTGCTCGCATCTTTCCGGTGAAGTCGTCAGAGACTAACAGCGTATGTCCATTCTAAAAAAAAAAAAAAAAAAATAAAAAAAAAAAAAAAAAAAAAAAAAAAAAAAAAAAAAGATGTTACATTACTTACACAAACTTGCATAGGTACTTGCCATTTCATTATCTAAATAGTTGCATTATTGCAATAATAAGGTAAAATGTTACGAACTTAAGTATAGTTAAAATTCAATAACACTACAAAGTTAAAATAAACTGTGTTTCGAAATCTTGTATTGATTATAAACTTGATTTTGTTATTTGCATAAATAAAATAATGAAACACGTTATAATTAATTAGTTGACAAATAAAGAAGACTAGATACATAAAAGTTTATTATAATTATGTTTTAATTAATAATATTCATAAATATTGATTGAGTCATTTAATCAATTTAAATAGGTAGCGAGGATGTATGTGTGTTATTTTATGCAACTGGCACATAATGACAGCTGCACTTCTTGTTTAATGGCTGAATTCAGAAAAGCCACTCAAATTGAGCTTTATTTAAAGTGACGTTTTAGTGACGTTCCTGTATAGGTTGACAACTAGTTGAGAGACATTTAACTGTTGAATATCTAACCAAATGCTTAAGTGGCGTTTCTGAATTCGGCCATAAAATTTAGGAGTATAATCGTTACTTAAATTCCTATGAAATTATTTTTTCTATGACTACGGGCCTAACATGCTAGACACAAGGATAAGTTAAGCCGTCTTATCTCTAAGTGCGTCTCCCTCACACTGGTGCCGACGAAAGAGATAGTCATAGAGATAAACGGGTTTAACTTATCTTTGTGTCTTGCATGTTAGGGCCGCTACATTTCGTAAATTAACCATAATATCAAATGAATATGATTGTTTTTCGATCCATTAATTTCACATCTAACGGAATAATACTGCATTTTGTTTTTTTATCGGCGATATTTGGTGCTATGTCAAATTAGGTTATAAATTATACTTATCTTGTGATTCGTTCGCGTAATTCCCAATCACAAAGCCCTGTATTGACATGGTCAATATACCTCAACATTTTAACGACATGCTCACACTCGATTAAAAAAACTGTGAAGCGTTAAGTCAATTTTAATTGTAGAGAATAGACGTCAAATTGACTTATAACGTATGCCTTTATAATATTCTTTATAACCTTTAAATTGACAGTGACAGTATAGAAATATACAATAGAATAAAAGCTATTAAAAAATCTTATTGACGCCGGAAAGTATTGTATTGTATGTATTCTTCAAAAATGGCATTTACAATAGAGTCTTGACTTTTCAAAAGCTTCTTGAAGCTTTTGAAATGTGGTTAAGAATTTCCCAAATGGCGGGTTAAGACGAACAATTCTTTAATCTTAAAGAACGAAAACAGTCTAAGATTTTGACCCTGAAGTACTTCGTTTTATTCGCATGAGATGAGAGAGATCCGCAATGGGGGGGGGTCTACCATTAGTATAAAAGTCTTGAGAAGCGTATTAATTGAGAAATGCTTTTACAAGATATATTATAGTATGCAATTTACATTACAACAAAGTTACAAAAAATATTATTGTGATATTTTTGTCAACAGCTCTTTTTTACTAAAAAACATTTGCACAAAAAGACTTTTCAAGATCACGACCGTCAACCGCTTCATATATTAAAAGTTAATGGACGTTTCGATAACAGACGGTTTCAAATACATGGCTGTTTTGTTTTATTATTTTAGTTGTCAGATTGGCTTGATGACATTTTCAATCCATCGCATCGTGGTGGAGCGTTTTTTCATGTTTTTTAGGGTTCCGTAGCCAAATGGCAAAAACGGAACCCTTATGGATTCGTCATGTCCGTCTGTCTGTCCATCCGTATGTCGCAGCCACTTTTTTTCGAAACTATAAGAACTATGCTGTTGAAACTTGGTAAGTAGATGTATTCTGTGAACCACATTAAGATTTTCACACAAAAATAGAAAAAAAAAACAATACATTTTTGGGGTTCCCCAAAAGACAGTGGAGACGTGGGGAGACACTTCCAAAGTGGTAAAATGTGTGTGTGTCCCTGTAACTTCTAAAATAAGAGAATGATAAACCTAAAAAAAATATATGTTGTACTTACCATGTAAACTTCCACCGAAAATTGGTTTGAACGAGATCTAGTAAGTAGATTTTTTTAATACGTCATCGTAAACCGCAATTTACCTTTCATTTTTTATTTTTACGATTCCATACCTACCAAGATACTGTTTCTTTCCATATATAAGTACGGAACCCTCGGCGCGCGAGTCAGACTCGCACTTGACCGGTTTTATTTAATAACTCGTTTACACTAGATTACTAAGTTGTATTCTCATAATGAGCCACATCATTAAGCCACCTGATCATCATAAATAGTTAAAACTGAGACAATTATTACCACCTCTTTCTTCCATTTACGGTATGACAAGGACATAAGATACTCGAATCGACTCAGGCGTTACTCCGCAATTATAGGTGCTCTACTAAACGACCAATCATTTTACGTTAATCCTAGAATTAAAAAAAAATGCTGGAAAATGATCAAAAGTAACTTTTTAATGATTTGTAAAAGAGAACCTTATATTTCGCAGGTTAAGTCGACAGTTCAATGCCGCAATATGACTTATAAACTTTATGAAAAACATTTGCGTGTGAAATGAGATATTTTGTCAAATTATAGTGAACTTATAATAAACTGTTAAAGAAATAATAAATATAGATTTTTGCATCCACTTATAACTTAAGTATTTAATTTTAATAATCTTCCTTATCACACTTTTCTTAAGCAGAAGGCAGCATATCAAAAAGTGTATGAAATGCAATAAAGGGATCTCATTAGACTTAATTTAAAAAAATATATCTTTATAGTTGTTTTAGTACTTTAATGGTCGAATTCAGAAATGACACTTAGGCATTTGATCAGAGATCAAATAGTTAAATATCCATCAACTAGTTGTCATCCTATACAAAAAATGTCACTTTAATCACTCAAACGTCACTTTAATTAAAGATGAATTTGAGTTACCTTTCTGAATTAGGCCATAAGTCCTTCGAATTTAAAGGTTTTTAATATCGCTATTGAATCCAATTCGAACGGTGCCTTCTTAATTCAAAATTTCGTAAACTTAAAATAAGAAAAGTCAAACTCGATTTTCTATAACATCAATCTGTCAAAATTCAGTTTGACGTTTCTTATTTTAAGTTTAGTGACTTTCGAATCGGCCCCACTGTATATATATATAAAGCCTTTTAAAGGTCATGTCTTTATGTCCTCTAGAGGGCGCCATATTCAATTTAATGAGACGTCTCATAGTTTATAACCAGCGGCTGATCAAGACGTTTCCAACGATACCTCATTTGTCAAATTTTATTTTACTATAAGTAGTTTAGATGTCATGCGGAAACCGATGACCATACATACATACCAGTCAAAATCATATATATAAGTAAAGGCGGTAACATTAAAAATGATAAGTAATTTGCGACGATTTCCAAAGACGCGGATGAAGCCGTTATCCCGCTGTGCCTTAATTACCAATACCTCTCAACAAATATTTCTACTTCATTCCCCAATATGTACACGCAAATATTACACCTAAAACAAAGTCGATACTGTTTGTAATCGTGTGAAAGATTTCCCTGCCACTACGCAATATTCTTGGAAACGTATACAATTATGAAATTCTGTAGAATGAGTTATAGATACTTAGTAGACCGCCCGTAGCTATGTTTTATTGGTTAAGGTATTGTTGCAAATTATTTTATAATTAAGTGGCTTTTAACAAACTGATGGTATGGATATATTCTTAACTAGCAACCCGATCCAGTTTCCAGGTCCAATGTTAGAGAAATTTCGTATTCTTACAACCTTCCTCAGCGAATGAATATACAGACAGACCATAAGTATTTATATCAAATAGACTTCGCATAGCCAGGAGACATGCCCTACGCCTTTCAGTGGCGACGCGTGTCTTTACAAAAATAACGAGAGAAGTTGCCTCTTCTCTCAGAATGCGTGGCTTAACATCAGTTATCTACTTAGCCGATATTCGGTGTATCGGAAACAGTTACAACGACTGTGCCGACAACGTTCTGGACCAGTACGTCTAATGTATTTGCCAAGTTCCATCATAGAACCGTTACAAGCGAAGATCGCTTCGCTCGATCTGTATGCTTACCATCGTCTTCTCAAACTGATCGTAGTTTGTGAATTGATTCGTTAAAAGCCTAATTTAAACACACTTGTTTGTTGATTTACGATTAAAATCTAAATAAATCAGTAATGATATTGAAACGATTTTTTTTAACAAAACTTTCTTCTCTAAACATCTACGTTGTTAACATATAAACCAACATATATAACATATATTGGTGATTATATCTGAAGAAAGAAGCAACGAAATATTATAGATGATCAAACGAACTTGCAAAGTGAAGTTCGATCGTTATAATATGAGTTGCTTCTTTCGAAGATATACGAATTACCCTCCCCCGCTGCCAGCATTTGGGTGCCTTGCCATTGAAGCGGAGCGGAGCGGAGATGTCGAGCTGATCTTTGAGGAGTTCTCCTGGTTCTTCAAACCCAGTTCTATTTTACCACATGCATTTTCATGAGCATACCTCAACCTTATACAGAATTCTAATCGACACCTGTGAAATACTTATCATTGAGGAGTTCCGGTGGTTATTCTATGTTCTTCATCATCAGTTTTAGTTCACCAAATAATGCTTTTGGAACGCAACTGCTTGAGTTATTACATAAAATACCAAAAGTGGTTAGCGTTCCTATAATATTTGAGGAGCTCCATCGATTCCTCATAGATCCTCTCATCATACCTCATGTATGACTACAACGGGACAAACTGGAAGGTATACCCTATCGATTAAAAAAAACATCCAAATCGGTCCAGCCATCTCCAAGTAATCGGGGAACATACATAAAAAATGAAAAAAAAAAGAATCCTTTTTTTTAAGTCTGTTAAAGATGCAGTTTTAGATGCTCGTAAAAGTTAGTGTCTATCTCTATCTCTATCTGGTCTGTGAATATACCATATCTAAATTCGTTCAATAGTTTTTGGATAGCAGGGGTGAGCTTTTTCATAGTAGAGTATCTCGATGTTGAAGATTTTTAATATTAACATGACATCTATTGGAGAATAACAGTGGTGTGAATGTAGGTAACGGTTGGTCAAAAACCTGTCAACATGATGTATTCATTCGACATAAAAAAAAAACAAATAACAGTCAAACTAGTTTTTTAAATACATGTTGTAAAAAAATTATAGTGTCAAATTTTCTCCCTCGTCTTTTTTTTAAGCAAATAGCTGTGAATTCGTGGAAATATATGACTTTACGTTTTACACCTCTTAAACCAACAGACGCAACTTCACCATGTTTGGCATATTTAAAAAATAAAAAGGGTTAAAAGAAGAAGCCATAAAAATAATCTTGACAGGTTTTTGAGATCCTGCATAATCCTGCTCAGAAACCTGACCTAACCAAAGTCAATACCGGAATGAAACCCATAAAGTGATCCAAAAAAAGATGAATTATTTGCATCATAGTCATTGAGTTGGTAACTTGACTATATCAAAGTCTAAAGCCAATAATCCCCGCGATCCCTGGGTCTCGATAAGCGTACCTGCTGTGGTATATACTTAGATTTGTATAAAACTGTAGACATCATTGTTGACTTATATGTGTACTGATTTGAAAAAATGATACCTCATCGAGTTTCTTGCCGGCTCTTCTCAGTAGAGGATTTTTTCCGAACCGGTGGTAGATTCATTCTTTGACCTTCATAAGAGTTTGTAAAAGCCTAAATTGAATAAAGATAGTTTGACTTTGACTTTCACTTTGAATTTTTAACCAAAAATCAATCAATCAATTAAATAATTTAAAGATTTGAATACAATAATAGAATGAATAAATGGCAGTTTATGAAAAAGTTTATATCATGTGAATATACGCTAATTTAAAAAAAAACACATTTTCATCTTAAACTGACAAATTCTAACAGTTCATAGTGTTTCGGTCACGATTCAGTTGCGCTTAATATTCCATTCAATTATAAAAACCGTTGTGAAATATGAAATATGAATGAATGAAGAAATTGGATCACCGTATAACTTTTCGCACTTTGCCAGCCACCTGCTCTGTTCATTCCTCTGATAAACGATAGAGACGACAAATTACTACCGACCGTTTACACCATTAGTGGATTAAGGTTCTGAACAGACGACCCACAAAATCCACAAATGATCACATAAAAAAATAGCTTGAATATAATGCCGCTATTTTTGTTACGATTGAACATTGTACTAACTTTAAGAAATATTTCAATTAATTTTAAATCATTTCTGCTGCCGAGGCCTATTTAAGGAGGAGGAATATTTTAATAAAATGTAAAATAAGGTTATATTGCAACACCCAATCTAATTGTTAATTTGAACTTTTGTAATTTATGGAATTTTAATAGTTTTAGTTCCTTTTGCATGACAATTTTTATCAAATATAATGAATTCTGGACATCATCGAACATTTTTTTGTTACATTATGTTTTGCAAATAGTCAATGAAATGTTGTTTTTCATACCTTTTATATAATTATGTTAATTTTGTGTTTCTGGCGAATAAATATATTTTCTTTCTTTCTTTCTGTTTTTCAGATGAGTTATTTTTCATACATATTTGCGACGGTTATGGAACCATTTTTGTAGTGGTATCGCTTCTGGGTTTTAAACTGAGCATGTTTAAGTGTATGTTCCCATAAAATAAAAATGATATTTTCCAGAAGAATAAATAAATACGAGATTACAGCGATAGCCGGATACATGGACCTGTACGGTACAGGCTGTACCTAATACGTTTAAACTGTTTAACGTTTCAGATTAATACAATTTATACACCAACACTAGTGATCACATATGTGGCTTGAAATATACATCCTGCCTGACCATCTGAACTAAGCCTTATTAAAAACTCCCATAATGCCTCCAATAAAAAAATGTCACGGGGACATCTTTAGATGGATAATACCTTATTGAAAAGCACTTAAAACCTGTAAGCGCACCAAATAGGCTCGACTTTTTATTATAAATCGTTAATTAACGTACAACATTCCGCTGTGTGTGGCCACGGAGCTATGGGAAATATTTCAGCTACGAAAATGATTTATCTATGTTAATATATACGTTCTTCTTACCCGTGGACTCTTTCTATATCGTTTTATTATCTAGAAAATTCTGTGTAGGTATTTTTTCTAAATGGAGCTGCCATTGTGCTTTAATCATTAAAGACTATTGATTGCAAAAAAAAATCAGTGTGGGACCTCTCCAAGAATAGCTGTGTTTGCTATGAACGGGTTAACAGCCGCGCGGTCACCGATGTGAAGGCTTTCATTTTAGTTCCTGTGACACTGCTTATACGCGCCCGCTTTCGACCCGCTCCGCTTCCGTTTCGCGTTCTGTGTGAAAGCTGTAAAAGAGCAAAAAGGGAGTTCGAAGTTTTTACGGAAATTCCTTAACACCACTATATAAAACAGGTGGAGCTTTGGGGGGGATGGAGACGGTTGGTAATAATATATTCGCTCATTTACAAATTTTTACACACATTCGTATAGTCATATTTATATAATTAATTTTTTCACTTATGTATCACATACCATAATTTGCTTGTTAAAAGGACTTAAAATAGTATCCTGATACTTTTTTACCTGATAAGTAATTTTTTAAATATAGTATGCATTTATATACATTAATTTGTTAGTGGTTCATTATACCATCGGATAAATCTTATCTTATCTTACGGCAAGCGGTTTTACAAAATATAGGCGTTATTCGTAGTCTGTCTAGTCAAAAGAAATATTATTAAAATATTACCGAACATAATCTAATTAGACCATGGATCATTACTCCGCTCGCTGCCACTAAACATCCAGCGGACCAAAACACATCATTTTTTGTCTTATTAAAATTTCAAAAATATTTATAGACCTTTCCTGGTATTAGATTTCAAGAGATAAATGCCCGGTGGGCCTGTGTGTCAGGCTATTAACTCCTCAGATTACATTTACTTTATGATAACCGTAGAATACTCTTCTTTAGCCTCTAAGCATGCTACCTTGATCTTACTTGATATGAGTACAAGAGACGGCAGGCGTATCCTAAGTCATCTAATCGAGAATCTCTACAACGTTTATAAATAACATGATTCAAGCCATTATAGTCTTTTTATTAACGGCATAAGAATTTGTGCAAGTGATTTATACACGAGGTTTTAATTTTTGTCCACACGAGTGCAGCTGGCGGGTGCCACTGTGCGTTAGTTTGACAGGAGCCCTCGCGAGCTGTCAACTTGATACGTTATGGGTACGCAGCCACGCGGTTAGTGATTTTGGTTGTTTTGTGAGGTGTGGACAGGTTTCGGGAGTTAAGCTTGAGTTTTTAATTTATTGTTACCTTTTTTAGTTAAGGCTTACATTAACATAAATAAAGTTTAAGTCAAGATGGTATTTTCAAAGTAAGCGGGCTACTTTTTAATGATATAATATTGTTGGGTAGCGATAAAGCCTTAAGTTTTGACAAATTAATGAGTTTCACGACTACGGTAGCTATCTTTAGAAGCAATATCTATTATTTATTAAGATTCCAACCACAGGTGTCACTGTAAGCCGTAAAAAAGGTTTAAACAACTTATTTAATCCCGTACAAGCCACAAGCACAAGCACAAGCACTCCTCTGCTGCACTGGGAGTGAAGAAATAACATAGAATGCGTGCAGATGCTTATCATCCTGGCATGTCGTAAAAGTCGACTAAGGGACGGGTCCTCTCCAACATGGTGGACTATCTGTATGGGCGATGGGCTGATCACCTGTCACCATATGGTTCATCATACCATCTCAGGACTAATTAATCGAACGTGGCCACAAGTAGTCTTGTGGCTCTGCCCACCCCATTAGGGATTTCGGGCGTGATAATATGTATGTATGTATGTATGTATGTACAAGCCACAAAAACCTCATTAAAAAAACTTCTCGTAGTAACGTTAGTTCACGCACGTAGTTTTTAATGACATGGTTTTAAATATGCTCAAACAAAGGTTGTACAGTCAGGCCACTATTAAACCACGTTATAGTGACGTAATCCTTAAGTCTGGCAGAATATCAGCTGTGCAATTTTATTAAATGGCGCATTTTCAATAATGGGGCATGCTTAGTTTGGTTAATAGATATAAGTAAGTAAGTTCTTTTAGTGCTTTAGTTTTAAGTTTTCGTTTGCTATTTCACTTAAGTATACTTGATCCAATTCGAAACGGTGTCGCCTAAATTTAAAACATCCTAAACTTCAAATAAGAAACGTCACATTCTTTTTAGTATGGCACCAAGCTGTCGAAATCGAGTTTGACGTTTCTTATATCAAGTTTAGAGAATTTTAAATTTAGCGAACACACTATCGAATTTGCCCCGCTTTGTTCTTTGAATTGGCATATTACTTGAATAAAGTCTATCTATCTATATCTATCTAAATCTCAAGGGTATGTGTGAAAATTCGATAACTCGTTAATACTAAGTTCAACAATCACCCAGAAGTGACATTGGTTGGTCCAGTGAGAAGCCCGGTGGGCCGACGTCAACTTAATGGCCGTCGGCACCAACACCCATTAACACTTGACTAATCCAATCGAATTCCATTGGATATGTTTAATTGGAATTGATTATTTTTTCCAGCAAACGATTAGTTTTAAACCACCGTGCGTTTTAAAAGGGTATTAATTTTGGTGTTTCTTTTTTATCAGTTTTAAAAAATATAATTTTCATTGAATTAGAACTCAAGATAAACTGGCTTTTGTTCAAAAGCAAATCGCAGTTTGTGTTTCAAAAATATGACAAAGGTATTAATGAAGATTTTGGCGGTACTCTATAGTATTTTTTTCTAAACCGTGATCTAGAAAGATACTATAAGTTAATGTTTTAGTTCGTTATACCTGATGATAGTTAGATCATATCAGAATATGCCAAATATTGTTATACCAAAAGTGCATTATATCCCTTAATCGTTATATCGACCAATAATAAATATATCAAAAGTTATTATAGCGACCGTTACGCACCTCTATAAAACACTTATTTTGAATTTTACATTGGCGTAAAGTTGCCAGTTGAAGGTGTATTTTGAAGGGTGTGCTAAGGAACTACATGACATCATCGCACCATCCACATGCTACCACCAGACTACTTACTACGTCGGGAGGGTTTTCATCCTTATGTCACTGAGATTCCTATGAGCTGTATTAAGCAGTGGGCAGAAGCCTTTTTGGTTCGCATCGCTTATGTTTGGAACACTCTCCCCGAGTCTGTATTTCCAAAATCATACAATCTTGGTATCTTCAAGGTAAGCGTGAATACGCATTTTCTGGGCAAGTGTGTTCAACGCTTTTTATCAGGTGACACCAGGGTCAAGCGCATGCCAGTTCCTTAATAAAACAAGAAGCTAAATAATAATATTTTTTATTATAATAATATTATAATTATTATAAATAAAGGAAAGCTATAGCTATTAGGCTTTCATTATTAAGTTACGTGATTTGCTGAGCAGTAGGTATGGCTTGCTACTCAATCGAGGAGTTCACTGAGAATATGTCTCGTATTGTGTAATGTTTTATTTTAAACATGATATGATTGATTTATATGATTATAATGTTATTTATTTAATATGGATGTGACGTGTAAATTGACATTTACACCAAAAAAATATGAATGAATGAATGGACAATTAGCACCAATTTGGACGATTTTAAACGCTTTGTAACACAAATTGAACACAAAATGGCGGCCGAAGTGGCGTGAAAATAGTTTTATTTGAGAAATATTTAAATTTGTGTTCTGTGTTAATTAAATCTATTGTTTTGTTAATGTGCGTGGGTTATTTCAGATTTTTAATAGTCGGGTCGACATAAATCGAAACTTTTTTTGAAGGACTTTATTTTGGCGCCTACGCGTATATAGAACGAAATTACAGTTATTTTTATAAAATATATAAAATCTCAATGTTTTTACTATAAACATATTTAAAAAATCTAAGGCATTTGCATAACACCTATTACAAACCTAATAAAAAAAATATAATTAAAGAAATAATTTGAAGTAGCGATAAACGAATTTCACACGGACAAAGTCACGGGAAAAACTTGTAACTTTATAAAGCGTGTCATTTTCTAGATAAATAAATACAGTAAGTCAATTTATCATTTAATTACTTAAGCGTTCATACAGGACCCTTAAAAAAAAATCAAAATAATTCATGACTCATTTTCATCCAATATTATCTCGAATGTTATATAGGATTAGTAATAATTTCTCCAAACCGCACTTAAAAGATATCTCGAAAAACCCAAACCTCAGCTCAATTATACCTGTCCAGTCCCAATTTATTTAGCCGCCGTCAGAAATTAAAAACCTAATCAGTTTTGGACAAGCCATTATGTTTTGTAATTAAGGCCCGTACACGTTGCGCTCGCGCCGCGCTCCAGCCACGCCCACAATGTGACCAGCGCCTCTATTCGGGAACGCTAAGTGATTCTGTAGCGACTCATAAGCCAGATTTCTCATCCCACTCTTCCGCACGACGCGTAATGCGTAAGAGCGAGATGAGAAATCTGGCTTATGAGTCGCTACAGAATCACTTAGCGTTCCCGAATGAGGCGCCAGGTCTCTAATGTAACAAAGAAGAATAGTGAATGACGGACACGCCTCGTGATGGTCGTTAACCGAGCACCATTCACGACACGCTGTCGTGAATGTTATATGCATTTCGTATCGTGGCAGTACGCGTTTGCACGACGTAATTTTAGGGTCCTGTCCAAAAATCAGATATTTTACACCCACAAATTATAAGCGTATGATAATGAAAATGAAAATATTTATTCGCAAGTAGGTCTTTCACATATCTGAATCTAACAGCGGTTTGACGGGTGACGCAAGAAACTCAGCCGTACTAAAGTCTTTTTTCTACCAAATCATGACAATGAATGATATAAAAAATGCAACAGACAAGCCGACGCGACTTAATTATGATATTAACAAAAAACATAAAAGAACTTTTAATCTCATTTCCATTAAAAGTTCTGAGAAATAAAACAATAGAAACAACAAACTTTCCCATTAGTTAAATAGACATATTACCTAAACATTATAGGCGACGATAAGCGAGGAAATATCCACCAATTAGTGTACAACGCGTCGTTCATTTGTCTAGAACCAACCATTCCTACTGGTGGATTGTTCTTCGTTAGAAAAACAGCTCAAACATTCCCATATTTTCAAAGATTTTAAGAGGAGTGTGAACCTACGGCTTTTTATACAAAAGGCGATAACGATTTCCACCCCTTAAATGTTAACCGATTTTGACCAATTTTTGATAGGTTATCAGTCAGAACAAAATCTAGGTCTATACGTTTTGGTTATTTCACTATAATTAATAAATTCAGGTTTATTGTTGTTTCAGTATTTTAATACAAAACTAATTCCGGCGATTATTTGGCTTTGTTGATCCTTAATCAAAATTCAAAAACTTATAGACCTACATTTTGTTCTAACCGATAACCTATCAAAAATTGGTCAAAATAGGTTAACATTTAAGGGGTAGAAATCGTTATCGCCTGTTGTATGAAAAGGGTGATTTTTGCCACTGGTTCACAGTCCTCTTAATCAGCATATTTTATTGAAGTAATCATTGTGTTAAATATCGACCAAAGGTCTTATAATGGCGTACGTATCCATTCAAAAACCCGCTAATAACAATTGAATATTCAATTGCAAAAACTAAATAAAGACATAATAACCACAAATTAGCCACCTATATTCAACTGTGATATTTGTTCCCATCTAATATGGTTTAAAATTGCAAAAACCCCAACACATTCATTTATGTTACGTACATTCACGGTTTGTGAACATGGCATTGGTCACACCACGTAATACATGCGGGCTCCATCACCTTTACGATAGAAGTTTTAGAGTTCAAAATTCAGCTTTGTGGATGTTTATTTGGATGCATTGAACCCGACCTCTTGTGACAACTCTATAGGCGACGTTTTTGTAACGTATGCAAAGAATTTTGCATGTTATTTTTATCTTTTTAGCTTTATATGGAAATAAGAGGTTTCTCGTACTGGGTATTTTAGACTTATTGAGTTTATTTATATAGTCGCTATAATTTATAGAGCTACGACTTGCCTGCAACTTTGTTCACATGGAATTCAGTTATCGCTTTCCGTCGGGAACTGTGCATTTTTCCGGGATAAAAAGCAGCCTGTGTCACTTTCATAATAAACGTCACCGACTCTGATTCTTCCTCCGACTCTGAGACTTCGTCATAATCATCTCCGATGATATGCCAGCAATGGGACATATACAGGCTGTTCAATAAAAATATTCTAGGGAAAAATTATAGTTGTTCCCTTTAATTTTTTATTATCATCGGTAAAAATTATTAGCGGGCCGCTATTTGTAATGAGTTAAGAGCCCTGATTTTTATTTATTTTTTATCAATTCGGCAAACAGACTTTATGTTTTTAGTGACGGACAAAGTTTGCGCTTATTTTAATTGTGTTATTTTATATTATTATTATTTATCGTCATCTGTATTAGTAAACTTTAATTTATGATTTGCTTCTATTGTACTGTTACTCCTGAAGTTATGTATGTATCAGAGGTGAAGCTTGAGGGTAAGCCGGTGTATCATTTCTATTGTTAAACATTATATTATTACTCATTAACTATTGTATTTACATTTTTTTTTAAATATATGCATTTTTTCTGTTAATACAGGAAGTTATTAATAATATTATAATGTTTGAGTTAAGAAATTATGCACCGGCTTACCCTCACGCTTCGCCTCTGGTATGTATGAGTCTCTATTGCTGTAGGAGTTAAACGCAACGGCATTCGATGCGTTTCTTATGATAAATCTTACACTAAGGGTAGGTACCCTTAGTGTAAGATTTCTGTCTCTTATAATAGTAGTTTATGCAACGGTTGCATAATGATAGGCCTTAAAACACTAGTGCGGTTTTATGAAACGAGCTTTTAGCGAGTTTCATAATAAGATCGCACGTGTGTTTTAAGGCCAAATTATGCAGAGTTGCATACATAACTTTATCTACACACATATTATAAATCCTCCATGATGGGTTCAGAAACAATATTTTCTGGCAACAAGTTGTTTGTTGCAATCGTGGCTGCATATTTCCGATATCCGGCGCATTTTCACATCACACACTCCGAGAAGACTACTTACTATTCATATTTTCAACTAAAATGTAAATTACAAACAACTTTTTCTATTCAATTCAACAAAATTCTACTTTCGTTCAGCAAAACGTCAACACAATGGCGGCCGTCCGTCAAGACCATTTTTTTTTAAATCATAGACAAACGGATGAAGTCTCTATTCTCACGTCACTCGAGATCAAATATTGTGCAGTTTATATTAAAAGAACATACTGAATTGACGTTTCGTATCAATAACTGTTTTAATATCTATGGATATTAGAATAGAGACCCACTT
The DNA here is from genome assembly GCA_947859335.1 of Tortricodes alternella. NCBI lineage: Eukaryota > Metazoa > Arthropoda > Insecta > Lepidoptera > Tortricidae > Tortricodes > Tortricodes alternella. Next base: position 19,401,073 of record OX401969.1, read on the forward strand.
GAGTTTGACAGCTGTTCCAAATTTAATCTCGTTTCTTTACTAAAAACGATAAAGAAGTCATGTTATTTCTTCATCGCAGCACTGGTTTTTCCTAATTGGTTGTCAAAATGGTGGTCATTTCCTACGGTTTTTGATTAACCAATGGAGGTTTTATGATATGGGTGTAGATAAAATACTTTTAATAACGTTAGCATATCGCTTAATTAATGGAACTAAAATCCTTAATGCCATTCACAGTAACACCTTTTGAAATTCAATACACAAAGAAATATTAATTTTCTCAATATGTCTGTGTCATCGATTCAATGTTCAACACGGCACTCGTATGAATTATGATGTTTTTGGTCACGACGCCGAAATCCGTCACGACGGCTCGTCACGTTTCAATGTCGTCAAATTAATTAAGTCAATTATAGTCATTATTGTCTCAAAAAAGACTTCTTTTAAATTATAACCATCACCGACTGCTCGGCACTGGACTCCTCTGATAGTGGGAAGCACTAGGTGATAGTCCCCACGCGGAACTAGTGCGGATTGGAGCAAGTTATGATTTTTTTTACCTTCAATATAATTCTAGTGGTCAATATCAAATAGAATTATGCATATGACTTCCAAAAAACATGAAAGACGCATGCGCGACTGAACTCTCACAATTATAACAATTTAAATCCTAACTGGTAACGACTCTGATACCGTAGTACGCAACAACATATAATTCTAGTCTTATATGAGTTATGTAACTGTCATATCGATACCTTGCAGCTCTAAGGGTGTAAAGGACAAAACAGGACTTGTCAGTAGAAGCAAAAAAACGAAAAAATATATTTATGACTGCAGTTTTTTTGTTTAATGATATATATTAAAGTCATCTATGGCAAAAGAACTGAATTTATTCTCACGACTACTGAGTATTTTCACGTTGTTACTTTATAAATGATCGCTGCCTCATATTTGACGATATAAGTTTCCTTTACAGCCAATTTTTCTGCGACAATGTCATTTACAGACCACGAAAAATTACTCTGTATATATAATTACCTTAGGTTGTAAATCAAACGTAAAAATTAATAGATTTATACTATTATTTCTTGGACATTTTGACATTTCGACAAAATGTCCCTTATTTCAAATGTCCTAAGGCACAATTTGATATTTCCACAAACTGTCCCTTACGACATTTGAAATTTCGACAGTCGATGTACTGCCTCATTTTACTAAAAATCTGTGTTTAGAGACGTAAAAAAGGTGAACGTAAAGGTATTTTTATGCGAATTCAGCTACGTGGACTATACAGATCGATAGAGAACGAAAAACGTATAGTTAACGGGAACTGTACGACGATTTTTCTTGTCGGGGTTTTTCAAATACTTAGTGCCTGGGTTTTTTAAGTTTCGGGCAACCGATAGCTGACTAAAAGCGATACGTAAAAAGCATATTGTTGGAATCCGACTTATAAAAGGTATTTTTAATTAAGATATTATTATTATTATGCTATCTTCTTCATTTAAAGGTAATTTATTAATTCTAAAATCAGTCCACCGATGTCCTACCACATAATAGATAATAATATAATAGTACTAACGTAGACCTACGTCCAAAATTATTTGCTAGATCGGTACGTGGTTAAGATGGCTAACGATGGTCAACGGGCAATACCGAAGTTCCCAGGATTGTTATGTATTAAAATAACCCACAAAAACCGAAAAGTCTTTGAGACGTTAAATGTAGCGTCTCAAAGAACAAATTCGAACCAATCACCGCGCGTAAGTGGCCAATTTTCTCCAACTACGCTTGACTGTGACTGTGACGCGGTGCACAAAAAGATGCGCGTACGCATAGCCGCTAAATCACAGTGACAGCTGTACAGTCCGTTTGTCTATTACAACAGTTAAGTGGTCTAGGAGTTAGACTGAAATACTTTGAACATATAGGTACAGCTAAAATCAACTCAAGGCAAGCCGGTGATACTATAAAGAAGAAATATTATTAGGCTTCAGCGTAATTACAGAATCATAATCTGAAACTCTTTAGTAGCTTTTGTAGGCGAGTTTTAAATATATTTACTCGGGTATTATATAAAGCACATAGCTGGGCACAAGACCGTTAATCAGTTAATTGTTAATTAACGCAGTTAAAATTTCGAGTAACGGATTAACTTTAAATTAACTTTAAAAATTGTTAACGGATTAATTAACTTCTGTTAAAAGAATTAAAGTCTGTTAATCGTTAATAAAGTACCTACTATTTCCTAAAACCGTATTGTATACGTTATAAGTTAATTAATCCATTAACAATTTTTAAAGTTAATTTAAAAGTTATATACCTACTGATGTTGATAAAGGGGAATCTTTAAACAATTATGTTTTATTTCAAACTTTTAATGTTACTTAACTCTAACTTTGCATCGCAATGAAATTTATATCACGAGTTAACGATTAACGTTAACTTCCGTTAAATCATCCGAAATGTAACCCTTTAACGTTTAACGAAGTTACGTGTTTTAGTAACGGATTAACGATTAACGAAGTTAACCATTTGATTAACGGTGCCCCGCTATGAGCAGGAGCTACCGCTGAATAATAATATTAAAGGGAGCCCGCTTCAATAGAAACTTCCGCTAAAAATCACCGGTACGCATACGTCTAAAGCTCAAAGCCGGTGAACTTTCAAAAGCTCCCATACGCATGAGTCGTGCGCAGGCGGCCATAAGTTTTTGTTTTATAAGTCACATGTTTCAAGCAAAAATAGCCCTTGCATAAAGGATATAAGACGTATAATTTACTCTTGTGGTGCTATTACGATTTGGGGTTTTGTCGAGAAGGAAACGCATTGTTTTGTCACGCGCGATAACATGTCGCTTCCGGTAAAAGTTTTGGGGGAATAAAGAATAATAACTAGGAAATTATGATAAATTTGCTCACGACTTTGTCGGTGTGGAATTCTTTAATTGCTTTTCCCTCAGTAACAGGGTATTTTTCCGGGATAAAAAGTAAATTATGTTACGTTGAGGTTATAATCCTGTATTTGAATCTATATTTGAATTGCTTTTTATTCATGTAAGTTAAACGGTTTTAATTACAGACATAGTTATGGCTCTCACGTATTGCAATTTTCCCGTCCATGTAGTCGGTCGTTGACAATATAAATACAACGATTTAAACCTGTTTAATGACTATTTCAAGCTATTTCTAAACGAAGAAGACCAATTACTGAACGATAAAAGGATCATAAAAAGGATAATAATTTGTTATGTGAACTTAATACAGAAAAGTAGGAAAAAAATTACGTAGGTTTTGTTTAAACTCGTAGTTATTCCCGCAGCGGCCCTAACATGCTTGACACAAAGATAAGATAGACCGTCTTATCTCTAAGTGTGTGTCTCTCACACTAGTGCCGATGAAAGAGATAGTCATAGAGATAAACGGGTTTAATTTATCTTTGTGGCATGCATGTTAGGGCCGCAGGAACAGTAGTTGTTTTCAGGATAAAAGTAGACATGTGTTAATCCAGGGTATAGGCTATCTCCATTCCAATTGTAGTGGACTGTACGCCAGGCTGGGCGTACTCAGATGGAAGCAGTACGAGGGTCTCTGGTGACTAGTTTTACCACTGATAGGCTCAGAAAAAACACTTGCTTGTGCACTAAACTCTCTTTTACTAAATGAGCAAAAGTACAGATGTTGTTGGCTAGACTGCCCAAATTAAACTGCGCTGTTCCCTATTGCGTGCTGATGTCGTTACTTCCTAATTTTTAAATTTAAATAATTAAAAGTAAATGTCAGCACCCAACCAGCCATTTTACAACAAACCAAAACAATGGATGCGTAAGTAACCTATTTGTACCACAGTACTGTGAAGAATTAACAACCACACTCACTCACAAACTTACGAATTCATGATACCTAAAGTCTGTTTGCCGAGAGTTGATAATATTATGATGTCTTCTAGAAATAGCGACTGTCGCTTACCTATTTCAAACTGTATGACGGGCTTCGCTTATCGCCGCGCGCAGAGTTTCAAGGTACGAGGCACGCAGCTGTTTTCATCCGTTTTCAAAATAATTAGCAGGCCGCTATTTGTAATGAGTTAAGAAGCCCTGATGTTTTTATTTTTTTTATCACCTCTCGGCGAACAGACTTTATATGAGTGTAATGATTGCCGATTGACCTGATACCAATAAAAGTGGTCTATCGTCCTTAGAAAAATCCTGTGTTTATTTATCCCAATTTTCTGTTAATAAGATTTAACAGTACGTTTTTTTATGTTTTATTAATTAAAAACTACTATGTAAATTTGACACTTCGTCAATGTGACTCCAGACGGTTGTCATTAGGTACGTTTAAGCTCATCATTGCTAAATAAAATACAAAAAGGTGCAGAAGAGACACTTGACGGGTTAAATACCGATCCTTATACAATTATAGTTATACCAAGTTATCCGTGCACACGGACAAAAATAGAATAACGAACAACGAATACAAAATTAACTTGTTAAAAAGATAGTAGCGCCCCGATCGACTGTAACGATAACTTGGTGTTTTAGTTCAGTTTTTATCGAAAGCTTTCGCCATCAGGCATTAATCATATTTCGTCTCTTTCAGACACGGGATGACACTATAGGAGTGAGGGGGGCGTGCGCGTACGCCGGTGCTGGCTGCGAGCGGCAGTTGTTTGGAAACCGCTCAGAAGGCGAGGTGTGTTAAAATTTCTTTGTGAATTTGTATACAAATTCTTCGATCATAGTGAACAAACAAGTGATGCAAAGTGGGTTTTGGTTATTGTAAAAGTGGCAAGTGATTTGTGATTATGTTTTTCTGAATTGGATGCCGTTCTTATTGGATGTGGTGAGGTCACAGTTTTTTTTTTATATACCTAGATTGAGTTTTTTTTTTTAACAATGCATTATTATTTTGTAATATTAGAGCACGAAGCTTGTTTGTTTATGTAATGTTTTGTATTAGGTAACGAATTGAGAGAAAAATGAACATGATTGCGTTGTGAAGCGTTATGCCATAGGTAGTAGGTAGGTACTTATAATACTGTATTTTTTCAAGTACATAAACGAAATATAATTGCGCAAAAATATTTTTATGTAATTTAAACTAACCTACCTTAATAATTGGTTTATGTAAGAAAACTAACTAACGTAACGTAGCGGCCCCAACTAGGATCCGATTACGAGAATTCTTCACGCCCACAGATAAACAAGTTACATAAAAGCTCTAGGTGGCATTTGAATCAACGATCAATGACTTCTAAGTCAAATAATTATTATAAGAATAAGAATAACACTAGTCCCAAAGTAAGCTCTAAAGGCTTGTGTTATGGGTACTAGACGACGATATACATCCTTACATAGATAAATACATAGGAAACATGCACGACTCAGGAACAAACATTCGTGCTCATCACACAAATATTTGCTCTCACTGGGGATCGAACCCGGGACCGCTAGCTTCGGAGGCAGGGTCACTACCAACTAGGCTAACCGCGTTGACTAACATTTTTAATTGACAAGTTCAAGTAAGTATTTATGTATATATCTCTGTGCCCTTTCCTCTAAAATCTGACATGGACAATCGATTAGAGAACAAAATCGTCATGTTATGTGAAACACCTCATAATGAGGTCCTCATTTACATGCAGCCACTGCCACTGCTGCTCGCGCTGCCAGAAATAATTCCCGCATACTGCTTTCGAAGGCAGTGGGTGTTTACACGCTGCTTCCTGACGTTCTAAACTATTAATTGTGCGGTACAAAGGATGACGGGAAATTAAACTCCACTGGTATATTTTTGACTACGATGGACCGTTTCACAGGAAAGCAACGTGGTTATTGTGTTAAACACTTTTCAAAAAGAACCAGCCTTACGTTACCATGCGATGCCTTTTTACGATTGAATATAGATTCCGACGTATAAGTTAGTGTCCCATCATCAATTTAATCAAAGTTGTAGTCAGTTTAAAGAAACTAGTTCAACAAGGAATATTAAGCAAACAGGGCGGTTACGTACGAGAAATGATGATCGTCAGCATCTTTTCATACAATTGCGTGGTCGGTTGCACGAGTGCCAGCAACAAGGCAGCTCATTGAGACGACAGTGTTTTTACAAGTTAATAATGTATTTTATACTACTTAATTACTTATAATAAATACCGAATAAAATAGCATTTGTAGATTTGCGTTTATCGTGTTTTTAAAAGTGCAAAAAGTAATGGCCCGCCTTGTATTTCCTTAATCACCGTCGCAAACAAATTAACGTCCGAAAAATCGTGCCAAAATTAACAAAAAGCAAACAGATAAAGGAATTCAATGATGATGACCGGCCACTTATCATCAATCATTGGTGATAATGATGGCTGATGGGAGTCCGGAGATGCTTTGCTAGACAGAGAAGGATTGAGTTGAGAGGATTTAAATTGAGGCCGCGAAGCGAAAGACATCAACGCGTTTGCGCAGCTATTCTGTTGTTCTGTACGCACGAGTTACATTCTTTATATAATATACATTATAATAATAGCACACACACAGCTTCTGCCCGCGACTTCGGTTGCGTGTAATTCGGTTTAAAGAAATGTATTCTCATAAGAACAACAATAGTTCACTTAAATGATATTCCAAAATAATTAAATTTGATACAGTAAACCAGGGCGTGTATTCGGGAACGTCTAAGTGATACTGCAGCGACCCGCGAGCGAGACTCGCATCTCGCTCTTACGCATTACGCGCCGCGCGGAAGAGTGGGATGAGAAATCTCGCTCGCGAGTCGCTACAACATCACTTAGCGTTCCCGAATAGAGGTGCAGCATAATCTTAGTTTATACTATCCTACTTATAATGTTTGTTACCTCTTCCCGTTAAAACGGCTGGACAGATTTTGATGAAATTTGGAATGGAGATAGCTAATATCCTGGAATAACACGTAGGCTACTTTTTATCCCGGAAAATTGAAAAGTTCCCGAGTCCACGCGAACGAAGTCGCGGGCACAGCTAGTCATTAATATATTATATTTCTTTAACTTAGTTTTAAACAGACTAATAGTTTCACATTCTTTACCATCTTTTGGTAAATTGTTGTAAATCTGTGTCCCGGCAGATAACAGTCTTCTTTAGTGCTTCAGCCAGTTAAATGGCTAAATACTTGCTCAACAATCTCATGCAGACCACTGCATTTTTTATAGTGACTGTAGGTCCAATTCGAAACGGTGTCTACTTAATTTAAAATCCTAAACTTAAAATAAGAAACTTCAAACTAGATTTTGTATAGCACAGAGCGGTCGAAATCAAGCTTGACGCTTCTTATTTTAAGTAAATTGACTTTTAAATTTATCGAATGCACTTTCGAATTGGCCCCAGTATATGCATACAAACTGCATTTCCTATGGATACATCTCATTATACCTACATTGTAACTATAGTCTTTTTCCTGTATCGATTTTAACAGACTTATTTATAACATTTTTATTGCATACTTGGACATGAAGCCATGAATTTTTCGAATATAAAATACCTGAGGACATTTCCGTCGCTAACTTTAAAAAGGCCCTATCTATCCTTTTTAAAGTAATCCAATTTCGACCCTTTTCCATTTGTTATGAGTTGCAAATTTCAATACAGAAGAAACCAAACCTAGTCCACTGCCACCTGACAACAAGCGTTACCACTCTGTAATAGCATCAAAATCGATGAATAATAAAACCATTCAAAATCAATATTTCGTTAATGTGATAGAATTTCATCTCTGAGGGATGTGAAATAAGGACGCGTTTTCTGTATTCGATGTGAGTACATGAAATTGATCTTTTAGCTATATGACACTCAAGGTGCAGGAAGTTTCTGGTAACACAAGATAAAATAACTATCAGAAGGTTCCACACCTACCTGAGAAGTACCTATGCTCTTAAATCAATACATATAAAACAGTACTGGAGTCACTTATAGACAACGCACAGCCTAAACGGGTGGTCCTAGAGGTTTGAAATTTGGAGGAAACATTCCTCGAGTACTCTAGAGGTGCACTAAGGAGGGATTTGTGGAAATTACATCCCTAAAGGTAGAACGTAGACAGGTTGCCGGTGTGATGATGAAGATCACTATATTTTTCGTTAGAAGGATACATGAGGTGCCTCTTCAACGGCGCAAGATGGAATGAAGATATGGACATGCGTATCCGATGTTCTAATAAAAATTGAATTCCTATTTAAAAATACCAAAGACAAATACATCGGCAATACGCCTGTCCAGTTACATTAGAGCAAAATAGGTTGCTCTACAGTACTTTATAATATGTGGGAACTAAAATAAAACTCTATTTCTGTAGCAGTCCAAGACCTTTCTAGGCCGAGATCTCTTATGAAGTGATGATCAATTGTCCGAATCGATCTATCGATCTCAATTTTGGGTTTTGAATTTGGAATTTGGAAAGAAGTACAAAAGGAAGAAGAACTTGTCAGGCGAAGGAGTTTTGTTACGAGTCGCGATAGCGCCTCGTTACAAAGGGGTGAAAAGAGATGATAAAGATTGTATGGCAAATACCGCGGGCGAAGCTGTGGCAGGTCCACTAGTCTAAACTAAAAATAAATCAAGTTTATTTTTATTTTGTCTGTGATTTCAAAATTAATATATTTGGGAAAAAGAGAGTGAGCTTTACCGTAGTCGCATATGATCTGTTACACTGACACCTCGCCTTGGTAATAAGCAACATTAACATTATATCCTAGAACTAGGTAATCTCTCTTTCGTCTTGCTTGATACAGCTAGTAAAAAGACAAAACAATTAGACTTTATAAAATAATCTAATAATTTATAAAATAAAAAATCCAACTTCAAATAGCCTTTGAAAAGTAAGTTTTTTTTTTCACATTATATTTATTATCCTGTGATTTAACGACACACATTTACATGTAGTCCTCCTGGTTCTTCAATTTTACTACATGAATTTTCATAGAAATAAGTTGCTTCAGAACTTTATACAGCAATTTTTATGCAGCAACCGTGAAATACACAACATTTAGGAGTTCCGGTGATCATCTATGGTCTTCATCATCAACAGTTGCACTTCACCAAATAATGCTTTTAGAACGTAACTACTTGAGTTATTACAGAAAATATTAAAATTGCTATATGCCTATAATATTTGAAGAGTTCCATCATTCCTCATAGATCATCTCATCATAACTCAACTTTGACTAGAACGGGACCAAACTGGAGGTATACCCTATCGATTAAAATAAAAAATAAAAAAATCGGTTTATAAATGACGGAGTTGTGAAGTAACAAACATAAAAAAAAATACAACCGAATTGAGAAACTCCTCCTTTTTTTTTGAAGTCTGTTAACAAGTTTGATTTTGTATAATAAATATTGTTTAGGTAGGTACCTACGGAATAAGTGTGTGTACACAAGTTTACATATATATTATATACATATATAAATAGTGGCATTGTTTTGTTTTGTCAGCGTCGCGACCGCTTCGGAGCGGCGGCGGCGACTATCACACTAGCGGAGGTAAAATATACATAACTTCGTCATATATGAAGATATTTCAAAAAATCAATACTTCACTTAATTTCTTTATATTTTAAAATTGCGCTTCCCCGCCTAAAACTACCACCGCGCGCGCTCATTGTTCAAATAAACCGCTCGCGCTCATTGGTCAAATCAAATAACGCGCGTCATTGGTCAAATCATATATAGTCCCGCCGTCCTAAAAGGGCCGATTTGACGTTTGTTGCTTTTCACGCCGCGATAACTTTGTGTGAACGTCTACGCAAGAAATCGAAATTTTTATTTATAAATTGAAGTATTTAAGGTGTTCTCTTTACATTATGACGCTAAGTAACATTTGTAAGGATTAACTTTCACATTATATTGTTAAAATACACTCAGAAACATGAATTTATCGAGGGTTCATAAGTTCATAGTACGACATTACTATGTTATATCTTACGCCTGATACCTTAGTAATGTGACCGCTTTGGAACCAAAAGTAAACGTTTTTTCGAAAAAATCTAATCAGTTTTTACGTGTAATAAATTTTACGATCATTATTGTTATGATTAATGACGTATATATTTAAATATAAATTAAACAACAATTCCTATTATTTGAGTGATTAATCCAAATTTGGCCAGAAGATTGGAATCCAACGCGTGTAGAATCGCGTGTGTCAGCAAAACACAAAGAATACCGAAGGTTTTTAATAGGTCAGACGAAGGTATGTAAATTAACACTGAGTAAGTACTTACCTAAATAAAATGAGCATTAAAAACAAAACATTAACATAAATTACCGTGACTGTCATTAAAGCCATTTAATACTCATTCTAATAATTACAACAAATTTCGAAATAAATTCGAATTACAATACGCTACTTCATAACTAATCGATTACAAAGCCTTAGTGATGTAAATCGATACATCATGAAAATCGGTATTTGCTGCTGCCGATTTTTTTTTCTCATTCGTCTGATTTTGGCAGCTGTCAAATCGGGCCTTTTAGGACGACGGGACTATAAGTGTGCGCTTCCCCGGCTACAACTACCACCACGCGCGCTTATTGGTCAAATTAAATAGCGCACGCTTCCCCGGCTTCTTCCGTCCCTTTTCAAGAAATCACTCCTACAGATTGCAGGAAAACGAGAGGAAAGCTGTTACACATCAATAAACGCGATATATACGACAGTAAAAATTGAGCGTTTCTAACGTTCATGGTTGGGGCCGACCGATGCCACGCGTGGCGATGTCAAACTGCGAAGCTGACTCCGCGGTCGCTTGCATCTTCTATCTTCTATTAGGCTCTGGTGTTGCAGATGTCCATCGGCGGCGGTGACCACTTTCCATCAGGTGGGCCGTCTGCCTGTTTGTCAGCCTACTGCTTTGTCTAAGGGCCGGCAACGCATCCGTGATTCCCCTGGTGTTGCGGGTGTCCATGGGCGGCGGTGATTGCTTACCATCAGGTAACCCGCCTGCTCGTTAGCCCCCCTCTTAATATTAAAAAAAAACTGTTTTTGTTATTGCCCGACCACGCTATGGTCGCATTGCTTACTCGTGCAATAATCTCGTAGTCGCGTTGTATTAGACCCCTCGAGGCCTAGAAGAGAAGTGACAAACCATTGGGAAAATATAATTAAAATTAAGCTAGATCACATTTACACGATAAGAAGAAGAATAGTGGCTAGTCCTTCAATCTAGTCTAGCTCGCAAAACGCTGGTCATTGACCCGGCGCACGCGCAGACGACAGTCTTGCTGTAAATAAATCATTGGCGAGGACGATTCAAGCTTGATTTATCGATCCACTTTATTTATTAGATAAATCAGTAAAACCATTGCAAATGGCCGATTTGCCTAAAAAGTTCTGAAAATACTCAAAAACATTGGGAATACTGTACTTACATTCTATTAATTTTGGAATGTTCTTATTCTGAAAAGTAAAGTAATTTTTATGTTTTTATTGATTATACGAAAGAAAATAAAACGAGAGAAAAATATTAAAGAAATTTTAAGAAATTATAACGTGCAATATTTTCACTAATAACTTGGTAATCTAGTGCAGGTCACAGATATACCTATATCATTTATAAGAACTCAATCTGGGCGTCGGGGTGTAGGCAACTTGAGAGAACACAGGAGCCGGGTTATCAGCAATTAACGTGTTAAGGCGGGGGTCGTTACTGACGCAAACCATGGCATTCAACCTTTTTAATTAACACTTTAGAACCATTTGACTTTGGACTGGGTACAATATTCTCCTTCTTCCAGTACCCTCAGAGTTATTTTAAATCATAACAAACGCCTCGAACTCGTTTGAGTTAAAGTCTCCATGTACATGAGTAAAAGCAAACGCGTTAAGACGTTTCTTATTATAACAACTTACACTAATGGTATAGGTACAGTTAAGGCGCTGACAAGACATAAATCGGTTTTACTTAAACACTTTTTTAACAAAAACTATATGATTTGGATAATCGAAAAAAATAAACGTTCATATTCATTATATTATTGAAAAAATATCGATGTTACTTACTTCGATATTATACTTAATCGTACGAAGTGACGTCTTAAATCCTCTTTAAACAGTTCTATGTCTTAATTTTTTAGGGTTCCGTACATCAAAAGGAAAATACGAAACCCTTATAGGATCACTCGTGTGTCTGTCTGTCTGTCTGTCTGTCCGTCTGTCACAGCCAATTTGTTCCGGAACTACTGGCCAATTGAGTTAAAATTTGGTACACATATGTAAGTCGGTGACCGCAACAGGGACGCGTAATGCAAATAAATTAATTTTAAACATGGGGGCTACTTTTGGGGGGTAAACAAGAAAATTTAAAAAAATGTTATGCAGACTATATCTTGTGACGTATCAAATGAAAGGGCTTGCGAGGATTTCAAATATATATTTTTTAGAATTTTGAAATAAATGGTTTGGAAGTTATTTAGGAAAATAAACGAAAAATGACCGTCCCCCTCCCCCCTTATTTCCGAAACTACTGGGCCTACAATTTTGAAAAAAATACAGAGAATAGTTCTTTACCTATAGATTACAGGAAAACCTATAAGAAGTGTATGGTATTTAAAATAACATAGGAAATTTCAGATAATCATGTATGGAACGGAACCCTTTCCACACGAGTTCAACTCGCATTTGTCCGGTTTTTTAACTTAAGGGTCTATAATTAATAAGGCTATTACATCACGCCATATAAAAAAAAATACTAGTTTATATTTTACGTGTAATGTGTTTACTTATATAATTCATCCGTTTTTTTTATTTTCCCCATACAAAAAACCGCACAGTACTTCTCGTTCACTCCGGTGCAAACGGACAGTGACCGATCACTCAAAGTCATTGGCTCTTGTCAGCGTCTTAATACAGCTACACTTCTTTGAAATCATTATCCATTAAAATTATCCTAAAGCTAGTAAACTGTTAAGATAATGGAACGTTATATTAGAAGACGCCCACGCTGCCCACACGCTTTGTCACATAAAACAAATATTCAAATCAAATCAAAGCAAGCTTCATCAGCAAGTTGGCCATCTGTGGGATCTTTTACTCGTCACATACTTGACACTACACTTTGACATTTCGACAAAATGTACCTTATTTCAAATGTCGTAATAAACATTTTGCCATTTCCTCAAAATGTCCCTTACGACATTTGAAATTTCCACAGACGATATGATGTACATTACCATGTAAACTTCCACCGAAAATTGTTTTGAACGAGATCTAGTAAGTAGTTTTTTTTTTAATACGTCATAAATCGTAAACCGCATTTTTCGTTTATTTTTTTATTTTTAGGGTTCCATACCTACAAGGTACTGTTTGTTTCCATACGTAAGTACGGAACCTTTGGCGCGCGAGTCAGACTCGCACTTGACCGGTTTTTTTATTAAGGGTCAAAAAGGGTTTTGGCAAAAATTCTTTGGCTTAAAATCAGGAAAATTTCGGAAATAATTGTATATTTCGTTTATACGCCATATTTTTTGTACACTATAACGTGTGCTGTGACGTCATAGTTCATGTCCATTTTGTAAACTTTATGGATGGTTTTTGTGAATGGTATGAAACATGACTTTCAAATCTTCGTATCTCAAAAAATTAACAACACAATAATGTTTTGCGTACACATTTAAATTACTTTACATTACTCAGTACTTTCCAATAAAAGATGGAATTAATTAAAAAAACAAAACCCGATCGCATAACCACAAAAAGAAAGAAACAAGAAATTTATTCTGCCAGGCTTGTGGGGCCGATATGGAAATAGCAGTCGGTGACTCTCCATAAAACCCTATAATACCTATTTGAAGTCACCGACTGCTATTTCCCATATTTTCCATTTAAGATAGTTTGTCAACTTTCATTTTTTTTATTTCTCACATTATAGCGGGTGGTTGTCGCCATATTGGATTTTAATTACTATCATGTCTTTAGTGACACTCGCAAGAGACAAATTGATTGACCTAAGAAACATCAAAATCGGCCCACGCGTTTAATCTCTAGAGCGCCACAAAGGAACAAACATACATACATACAAACATACATAGGCTGATAAATACATTACACTCTTTTGCGTTGCGCAGTCGTGTAAAAAAAAACATGCAAGTTCCCTATTGACCTTTTCTTCCCCTAGAATATGTTTCTATTAGTTGAGACCAAACTTTAGAACAAAGATGCCCATAGTCCTTTATCGACCGAGCGAGCAAAGTGAGCGAAGCGTCTCCGTCTCAGCTTGGGCAAAAATGCTTTCGTATGTCCGGCGTGTGTCTATTCGTTCTCGTCTACAGGTCGCAGTTCTCAACCGATTCTCGTGAAATTTTGTGGGCAGGTGCGATAATTATATCGACTGTGGAAATTTCAAATGTCGTAAGGGACATTTTGAGGAAATGTCAAAATGTCCATTACGACATTTGAAATAAGGTCCATTTTGTCGAAATGTCAAAATGCCCCTTCAAAATGGGGGAGATATGGGAGTTTTTGCATTTACCAACTTATTTGCGATATTGGTAAACTTACCCGACCTATGTCGATGTATAGGGATATAAGTTTTCCAACGGCAAAGTTAAGTTTGACGCGAGGTCTACAGCTCACGCAGCCACTAGTTTACACATCTTTTGAATAGACCTCTACATCCAGTACCACCAAAAGTCGGAAGGCACGAAGTTCCCCCACCGCAGCACCAAAGGATCTGTCGGATACCACGAGCTGGTTGAGTCGAAGGCCAAATAAGGCTTTATATTCATGGTCTGTGGCAAGTTGTCTTTTCCGTACAAAGTCATCTCTACAAGGCTTTTGAACGAGAACTGGAAACGGAACTCAATGTACGCCGTCGTTCTGAAGTAGAGGAAACATTCAATTCTGTAACAAACCAACAACCGTATATTTAGGTATACGTATAGAGTATGAAAATGAAAATATTTATTTTGCAAGTTGGCCAACTTTGACATAAGAGTTTTATCTAAAACTAACACAAAACTGCAACAAACAAACCTAACGGGTACAAATTAATTCTAAAAAAGTCTAAGTCAAACTATCTTATGAAGCTCAAGGAATGAATCTACCACCGGTTCGGAAAAAACCTCTACTGCGAAGAGCCAGCAAGAAACTCGGTGAGGTACTTTGACTTTGACTTTCAAACCGGTTTCAAAATGGTCGCGTCATGTGCGCTCTCAAAGGAGTCTATGGCATAAACTCGAATGAAACGCAAAAGTGCCTAGAAGTTGCAGATTCGTTGCATCCATTGCACCCACTGGGCGGCGGCGTCTTCTTATTAAAATAAGAAACGTCAAACTCGATTTCGTATAGCACAAAGCTGTGTAAATTTAGTGACTTTTATTTAGCGCGCACATTTTGTATCCCGAATAAAATCAAGTGATTTTTTAAGAAGACTCAGTGGTTTAAATCAATACTTTTTTAGTAAGTAGAAGTCGGTTTGGTTGCGTTTCACCGTCCGTTCTGGGCCTTACTGTCTCTGCTCGTAGGGGCGGGCGCTGCCGCTGAGGTCGCGGTGGCAGTGGTGCTCGAGCCACACGGCCGCGTTGGTGCGCGTCTGCGCCGCCAGCTTCACGATCACGCACGAGAAGTCAGCAACGTACGCAACCGCTACCTGCCGTCACATCATTTACTTTATTATCAGGGGCCCGTTTCTCGAAGCATATTAGTCTAATAGGTGTCAGCGACATTCGTCTACTTCTTATTTCGTCATAACTATAAATTACCAACTTCGGAATTGGTCTACTTCTCAGTTTGCCTGTATCGGAATTCATTCGTTTATAAAATGGGCGAATTATTGTTTCGACAATATCGTAGTTCGTCAACTTCTTAATTGCCCAACTTCTCACATGGTCGAATTAGTCATTTGTCAATTTTGCAATATATCATTTTCAATAATATGAATGTGTTTTATTGTTTGTAATTTATAGAATGATATATTGCAAAATTGACAAATGACTAATTCGACTATGTGAGAGGTTGGGCAATTAAGAAGTTGACGAATGTCGCTGACACCGTCTTGTAATATTAGTGTTTGTTTCATTTTTTCTTTTAATTATCGAGACAAAACACTAATATTATTAGACTATTATGCTTCGAGAAACGGGCCCCAGGGGTCGTAGATAATGCGGGTAATCGCTTAACACTCTCTTAGCTATATAAATATGTTGTTAGTAGTTTTTTTTTACTGTACGTGTTATTAGATTTTTGTTATGTACATAAGACTCGATGTACCTCCGCAGTATACGGAAAAACCTAAAATGTTTGGAAAAAACATGTAACCTATTTTTATACCAATAATGAAAGAAAGAAAGAAATAATAATATAGTTATTGATTTTATGGTAAGCCGCCAAATGCAAATCGCCATACTTACGGTAACTAATTATATAATTCTCCGGGATAAAAAGTGACCTTTAGGATGCATTCGATTTCGAACATTAGAGGAACGCTAGAATTTTGCCTTATATATATTTACTTATCTTCGAGGATCTAAATTACTAGAATGCAGCATCTAAAATTTGCGGTTCCATAACATTCTACAAAGTTTGGACACATGTGATTTCGAACATTGTGGAATTTTTTTAGAAACTCGAATTATAGAAAGTAGTGAAACTTTCTATAATATTTTGAAACATTCCAGAATTTTCAAACGTCTAAAAGTTTTAGGAAATTCTAGTAAGTTTTGGAAAAAACGAGAAGTTTATCGATAATTCCAAAACTTTCTAGAACATTCTGTCACGTTCGAAAATCTTTGCCACCCATTAGTGCACTTCGCTTCTTAGTTATGCTCAATGAAGTGAAAAGCGTTAAAAAAAAAATATAATTTTTTAGTTACATTATAATTATAACTCACGAAGTAGAATCCCTGCGCAAAGTTCTTGTTGGCAATGATCTCCGTCTCCTCCTTGAACATGACCGAGCCGCGCTTTTTGAGGTCGCACTGGCCCTCCTTGGTAGGCTCTTCATCCGTTGCTGTACAATTAGAAAATTTACCTTTTAACCTTTCAAGTGCCAACGAAGGATAATATCCGCACCGTAGGTTTCTCGCAACGACGAATACTTCTGGTAGCGGCTGCGCGAAAATATCGCCGTGTACAAACACCCTAAGATAACCGGCCTCTATACGGCATTGGATAAGTGATAACGGTATTGCGTTTGGGCTCCAAACTAATACTCGGCCCTATTGGGCCGGGCCTATGAATCACTTTCTGCTCGGTGCATAATCTGCTTTTCTTTCAACTACTGCAAAAAGTTGGCAGCGACGTAATAGGATTTTTGCGCCTGGTATGACGCACCCTTAGATTTTTTATATAGCCTATGATACTCGCATGTTCTCCCAAAATCTTAAGATACCCTATTTATGAAAATCGGTCCAGTTGTTCAGAAGCTAAAGTAGAAAATCTTTGGATTTTCTAGTATCTAGTCAATTAATTTCCATATTAAGCCAATTTTATTTTTAAATCTTTTAGTAACCTATGCTATCTTATCAGCCAGTACTTTGAGCATAACATTTTAGACGGGGCAATCACAGTTGGCTATTGCCGCCAACATGTGGACTGTCTTGCTAACAGCATCTCCGAAGAAAAGTGGTCAGCTGTCCCGTCGGACTGTGAATGGGCGGATTGAGTGGCTGGTGGTTCTAACTTCATGATCAACTAACCAAATAAAAAATAAATACAAAACAGTACAATAATGATATTTGTATGCAATTTTATTGCTCTAGAGCAAATAAGTGCTGCTTTATGCTGAGTAAGCCATAATGATGAAAAAAGCGTAGTTGGAAGAAAAACATATAGTGAGTGCTAGGCTAATTTTATGACTGTTTGTGTGTCCTCAACCTTATATATAAAAGTCAATGGTTACGGCTGAATTTACATGAGTACATATGAAGCTCGACGGGCGATACGGTACGCAGCGCGATGCGCACTGTGTCTTCTGGTAAATCTTCTGTACGGATCCGAGAGATGCGCTCATCCAGCCACGCCAGCTGCCTGTTCATGTCGATGAAGCGCGTTGGCGCCGCGCAGCCCGGCCCGCGCACGCCGAAACCGAGCTGGAAAACACAATCAACCGCCCAAACTGTGGGTTTTTAGGGCGGCCACATACATTCGTTTTCCTGATAAGGAAACCGTATTCGTAATTCCGTACAAACACCGCACACATTCGATTTTTCTCTACGGAATTCCGTGAGCTAGATCACGTGATGCGACCTGACAGCGCGTGCCGTTCGGTAATGAATTAATGGTCGAATGTATATGAAGAACCCTAGTAAATGCATGTAGGTCTTGCATTCGTTTCGTTTTTCTTCTTTCGGAATTCAGAACGCAAGCGGAAAAAATGAAACGTGTGTGTAATGCCCCGATTTTTACATGAATTTGCTGCGTTTTGAGAGCCCGATTCGAAAAACGAATTTGGAAATCGAATCAGCAAAAACGAATGTAAGTATGCGGCCTAAAATCACCGCGAAAATCGAACATTTTCATTGTTAAGTTGTTTGATATTTTTTAAATATTAACTTGAAATAAAGGTGATATTTTGTATTGTGTTTAAATGAATGATATTTAATTATTTCTGTTACCCACATAACTTTCATTGTAAAAAGAATGGAAAATAACTACCGACTAGTCAATCATATTGCCGAATATTTTCCGACTAATCGCAGAGTACAAATACGCCCAATAGTCGATTCTACCGACTAGCAGGTTAATAGTCAAAGTCAGGAGTCAAAAGCCTAATGCCTAATAAATTACAAAAAACATTACAAACATTGAAAAAAAAAAACAGAATGATTTGCTTTGTCATTTAACGGACGGCTTAAAGCTTCTAGGTTCAACTGGGAAACCAACCAACTGGTTGGTTGAGGTGAGCTTAGGAACTGTACCAATTTCCAGTGGCCCCAAGAGTGTCTCGTGACGAGCGCGGCGCCACCGTCCCACACACAGGACTTCATCGGCGCCTTCACGACTGCACACAGCTGGTCCGTGGGGATCATCTTCTTGTAGTCCAGCTGAAACATAAACAGATACAGGGTACAGGCGTCGTGCAGTGCAGCAATATATTTTATCTACACCCATATCATAAAACCTCCATTGGTTAATCAAAAACCATAGGAAATGACCACCATTTTGACAACCAATTAGGAAAAACCAATGCTGCGATGAAGAAATAACATGACTTCTTTATCGTTTTTAGTAAAGAAATGAGATTAAATTTGGAACAGCTGTCAAACTCAAGTGGGTCTCTATTCTAGTATCCATAGATATTAAAACAGTTATTGATACGAAACGTCAATTCAGTATGTTTTTTAATATAAACTGCACAATATTTGATCTCGAGTGACGTGAGAATAGAGACTTCATCCGTTTGTCTATGATTTAAAAAAAAATGGTCTTGACGGACGGCCGCCATTACGGACGCGCCGCGCCGCGTGACGTTTTGCTGAACGAAAGTAGAATTTTGTTGAATTGAATAGAAAAAGTTCATGTGTAATTTACATTTTAGTTGAAAATATGAATAGTAAGTAGTCTTCTCGGAGTGTGTGTGATGTGAAAATGCGCCGGATATCGGAAATATGCAGCCACGATTGCAACAAATAACTTGTTGCCAGAAAATATTGTTTCTGAACCCATTATGGAGGATTTATAATATGTGTGTAGATAAAGTTATGTATGCAACTCTGCATAATTTGGCCTTAAAACACACGTGCGATCTTATTATGAAACTCGCCTATCGGCTCGTTTCATAAAACGGCACTAGTGTTTTAAGGCCTATCATTATGCAACCGTTGCATAAACTACTATTTCATCACACTTGCTCGGAAAGGGTGTTATTATACGCAGGCGTATAGAGCAGCTATAGCCGATTTAGCTCCTCTACGGGCCCCGCCGTCAGCGTGAGTTATAAACCATACAAAATCCATAACTCCCTAGGGAGTTATGGATTTTGTATGGTTTCGAACTCCCGCGGGCTGTTAGGTGCGCCAGGTCGGCGGAGCTGCTCGGCAGCCGCAGCCGGCGGGGCGCGCGACCGCAAGCCGGCGGAGCTGCCCCGCGCTGATCGCAACGTACGCTCAGTTTATGAACACCCACCTGATGGTAATTCACGATGTAAAATGGAAATAAAATTAATATATATATACTTTTTTGTCTAATTTTTATGTCATTTCCTCGCAAATGTGATGAAAAACATTGTGTGTATCACGGGCAGTAAGGGGATAACAAACTTGAGTCATAAAAGCCCTCGCCTATCGGCGTCGGGCTTCTAACAGACTCTCGTTAGTTATCCCCTTCTTACGGCCCTAGATGCACAATGTACTATTTCTTTCTACTACGCTTTAATTTCATCATTATGGCCTTAAATACTCAGCACAAAGCTGCTTATTTGCTCTAGAGCAATAAAGTTGCATACAAAATTCATTATTGCACTGTTTTGTATTTTTTTTTATATCAAGAAGTTAACACCACCAGCCACCCAATCCGCCCATTCTCAGTCCGACGGGACAGCTGACCACTTTTCTGTGGACTTACTGTTAGCAAGACAGTCCACATGTCGGTGGCTATATCGAACTGTGATTGCCCCGTCTATAAAGTTAAACTCAAAGTACTGGCTGATAAGATAGTATAGGTTTCTACAAGATTTAAAAAAAATTGCCATAAGATGAAAATGAATTGACTAGATACAAGTTTTCTGTGAAAATTTTCGGATGTGCTACTTTAGCTTCAGAAACAATGGACCGATTTTATTAAAAAGGGTATCTTTAGATTCGTGGAGAACGTGCGAGTGTCTGAACGTGAAATTCTAAGGGTGCGTCATACCAGGTGCAAAAATCCTTTTAACGTTGCTCTAGTCGGGTTTAACTATACTTTACTTTTTTACCAACTTTTTGCAGTAGTAGAAAGAAAAGCAGATTATGCACCTCGCATCACTTGCGTTCGGGCTCCAAACTAACACTCGGCGCAATAATGAATCACTTTCTGCTTGGTGCAACAATCTATTATAGTTGATGTCAGCTTTTGAAGTGCTGGTGGGTGGCCCGCTTTGCCTATATTATGCGAAATGTTGTTTTTTTCATATCCCGGAAATATTTCCGTCAAGATTAACTCTTCGGGCGGTATGACCAGGAAGGCACGTCATCATCACCATTATCATTATTATATTTTTTTATTATCACACAGAAATTAATGATTAAATAAAAAATATGTCAAATCTTACTCCAGATTTATTGTAAAACGTGTTACAATCCGTGTTCTCAATATAGTCCATATCGTACACTTCTTTCTTCAACTCACCAGTCGCTGAGAGAAATAATCGCTTAAGTATCTTTAGTTGGAAAAAAAATTAAGAGGACTGTGAACCAACGGCAAAAATGACCCTTTTCATATAAAAGGCGATAACGATTTCCACCTCTTAAATGTTAACCGATTTTAACCAATTTTTGATAGGTTGTCAGTCAGAACAAAAGCAGGTCTATGCGTTTTTGAATATTGACTAAAGATCAACAAAGCCAAATAATAGCCGAAATTAGTTTTGTATTCTCATACTGAAACAGCAATAAAACTGAATTTATTGATTATAGTGAAAAAACCGAAACGTTTGACCTAGATTTTATTCTTACTGCCAACCTATCAAGAATTGATCAAAATCGGTTAACATTTAAAGGGTAGAAATCGATACCGCCTTTTTTATGAAAAGCCGTAGGTTCATACTCCTCTTAAGTTATTGATAACATTTGGATCGTAAGAAAATATCCTGCAAAAAGATCGGGGTATAGCGTTGTAAATAAGAACTATACTTTAGTTGTTAGTACATATTAAATAGCAGCTGTTGCTTGCGACTTTTTCCGCGTAAAATTATTTTAGTCCTAGTTTCCGGGAAAAAGTATGTTTTACGTTAATCTGACATTAACTATCTACAAGCCAATTATCATTCAAACCCGTTCAGCCGATAATAAGGGATTGACGAGCAAACATCTCATCTACAGTCGATTCATCCATACTTGTCTTACTTGGTAAAAAAGTTTCTAACCTCAAAATGCGCCTTTCTTGGCTAACACAGCTATATTCTTGCAAATAAAGCAGCAGGAGATAATACTTTAGACGTCATTTAGGATTGCTTTATACATACATACATACATAGCATCACGCCCGAAATCCCTAATTGGGTGGGTAGAGCCACAAGACTTCTTGTGGCCACGTTCGATTAATTATTCCTAAGATGGTATGATGAACCATATGGTGACAGGTGATCAGCCCATCGCCCATACAGATAGTCCACCATGTTGGAGAGGACCCGTCCCTTAGTCGACTTTTACGACATGCCAGGATGATAAGCATCTGCACGCATTCTATGCTATTTCTTTACTCCCAGTGCAGCAGAGGAGGATTGCTTTATTTAGGATAAAATAGCTGTTTCACTAAAAAATTGCACATTTTGAGGTTAGAAACTTGTTTACCAAATAAGACAAGTTTGGATGAATCGACTGTATACTTTAACATTTACATATAAGTAAGAAGTAGGTGGGATAAGTTAGGATACTTAGGATTGTACTAAGGGGTAGAAAAGTCGACTTCTTGAATGTAGACCACTTAATGATTACGGCTGGATACAGAAGGCACTAGATTGCCATTCCTAGAATAGATTGGCGGATTCCTACGTCCGAACAATGAGAAGCACCCGATGATACCTAATGATGGTCTTACCGTCCGTCATTTTCACAACATATAGTTCTTCGAATGATCCGGCCCCCGACAGCGGTAAGCAGACCGGCAGCACTGGAGCTGGGAAAATAGGATAAGATAACCATATAATTAAAGTAAGATTTTTTTTTTCACATTTTAATTTATTATCATTTGATTTAATGACACACATTTACTACATCAAGAAAAATAGATAATGCCAATTGCTTATCAGCATTTACAAACTGTTTCTATCCAAGGTGCAAGGATGTCAATCGTTGAGGAGTTCTCCTGGTTCGTCACCACTGATTCTATTTTACCACATGGATCGTCATGTACATTAGTTGCCTCTAAACCTTATACAAAAATCTAATCGCTATCTGTAAAACAGTTATCATTTAGGAGTTCCGGTGATCATCTATGGTCTTCATCGACAGTTCCGCTTCACAAAATAATGCTTTCGGAATGTAACTACTTGAGTTATTACGGAAAATACTAAAATTGCTATATGCGTGCCTATAATATTTCAGGAGTTCCATCGATTCCTCATAGATCCTCACATCACAAATCTGAAGGTATACACTACCGATGTTTTTTTTTTTCAAATCGGTTCATAACTGACTGAGTTCTGAGGTAACAAACATAAAAAACGAATAGAGAACCTCCTTCTTTTTGAAGTCGGTTGAAAATAGCATAACTCTAACTTTTTTATCTATCTATATCATAAAACCTCTATAATGCGTACCATTGATAATGAGCAGCATTATGTCAACCAGTTGTATTATAATGAAGTATCATAACGGTTTCATTAAAGTATCGATATCGATATTCTCACGACTTTCAAATAGGCTTCAATTCTCGGCTCAGTCGAAATGAAACTTCGTTGGAAATTAAATGTGAGTTGCATATATTTCTTTGATCTCGCATGTTATTTGATCTCGAACGACAGTCGCTCGAAGGATTCATGAGAATAGGGGTTGACATTTGTTTGTCTATGAATTAAAAAATTATCCACTTAGGAGGAGTGTGAACCCACGGCTTTTCATGCAAAAGGTGATAACGATTTCCACCCCTTAAATGTTAACCGATGTTGATAAATTTTTGATAGATTTTAAAAGTGGGGGGCCACTTTTGGTGGGTAAATTAGAAAATTTTAAAAATAGTTAAGCAAACTATATCCTCACAATCAGCTCTTTAATTTCATTCTTTCAAATGAAAGAGCTTATTATGAGGATCTTAATTTTTTTTTAAATTCTAAGGTAAATAGTTTGGTAGTTATTTAGGAAAATAGGTGAAAATTGACCATTCCCCCCTCACTTCTGAAACTACTGTGCCTAAAATTTTTAATAAGATATAGCAACAGTTCTTTACCTATAAATTATAGGAAAACCTATAAGAAGTCTATGGTATTTATAGTAACGTAAGAAATTCCTGATAATCAGGTACGGTAGGGAACGGAACCCTCTCCATGCGAGTATATCTCGCACTTGTCCGGTTTTTTCTTAACTACGCTTAATTACGTAATTTTTTTTTAAATTCACGCATATATTACATTCATACATACATACATAGCACCACGACCGAAATCCTTAATAGGGTGGGCAGAGCCACAAGACTACTTGTGGCCACGTTCGATTAATTAGTCCTAAGATGGTATGATGAACCGTATGGTGACAGGTGATCAGCCCATCGCCCATACAGATAGTCCACCATGTTGGAGAGGACCCGTCCCTTAGTCGAATTTTACGACATGCCAGGATGATAAGCATCTGCACATCATTCATCATGCATCATTCTATGCTATTTCTTCACTCCCAGTGCAGCAGAGGAGGAATATATTAAGGCACGGTATGTACTCTGAAGTGAACTTGCTTACCGACATGTCCTGTGGTGGTCTGTCCGGCAGTAGACAGCTCGACCAACGAGATGGTTGCGAAGGTGACCTCCTCCAAGAAATCTGGATGCATGATGTAGTCCACCACTTCAAGAGCGTACTTGGTCGAGTCGCTCTGCCACACTATGAAGTGAGTGTTATTTCTAAAATGATAACACCCAAGCAATAATATTAATAACTGGCGAACTGCCCCGGCTTTGCACGGGTAGCACTAACAAACTTTACAGGATCACCCGCTGAGCTAATCTGAAGATTGGCCGAAAATTTCATCAAAATTGCTCCTGCCGTTTTGGAGTTCATAGGGAACATACATAGACACATCAATTTTTATATAGAAAAAGAAAGAGAGAAAAGAAATTGCTGCCAGATTGTAAGTATAATCGGATACAAAACCCATATAATTGAGTGTTAATTGTGTGTTATATGTTCTTTTGTCAAGAAAAACATGACGAAGATATAGTGACAGTGCGTTGACGTTCTGCGTGACCTCACGACTCTGCACACTTTTCACCATTAAGTGACGTTATGTGCACTCCCGAACTTTGATGCGCGTTATCTTTGTCAATTTTGATTGATTTGATAAAGCAAAAAATACGTGTTCAATATTTTGTGATAATCTAACTGACGGACTAATTAGATTTTTTTTACCCTGAAAACATCCCTAGGTATTAGATAAAAAACAAAAAAAATCCTTGTCAAAAAAGTGAAAGTGATTAGTGGTGAATAATCAGATTTTCGTTTTTTTTTTACTCCCGATTGTGTCCTGAAAGTCAATTTTTTATTCCAAAATATACTAGTGGCTCTGTGAGCTATAGACCTCGCGAGTCTACGTGAGTTTGGGTCTTATAAGGGTGTAAAAAAGTTGTGTGACGTTATTGGAACATTTCTTTTGCCCAAGCTAAAACGGAGACGCTTCGCTGGCGCTCGCTCGGTCAATAATTATTATAAAAAAACTGTTGGCAACTGTGCAAGTAGGAGAAATAACGTACTTGAGGAATTTTCGTTCGATCTTGGCCATGTCTTCAGCCGGTGCGATCGCGTACCCAGGGTGGATTAGAATGGCTGTAGTGATGGCAAAACGCGTCTTTCCGCCCAGGTCTACAAAACGTTTTGTTTTTGAGAATGATACCTAATGATGTTACAAAGAATTAGAGAGACAGGTTAACGTACAAAACCCGTGCTGTATTACCCCCATCCAGGGGAAGCGTCCGATCTGTTTGTTTGGTAACAGCCCCTCCGGAATCCTTTGCTCGATATCCGTTGAACACTGCAGCTCTCCCCAATTGAGAGTGTACCCGCTGTGCGCTGAAACAGATGGTTATGAAGCCAAATTGAACTTTGTGGTGTTGTGGTAGCTTCAATCTTAAAGTGAAAGATCATTTGGACCTATCCAACAAAGTTTGCGCTATTATTATAAGTTGTTAAAATAAAGTTTAAAACGAAAATTTAATAATTATAATTTTTTTTTGCAGACTACGCTTGCATTTTAAACTGATAATGGGGCCAATTCGAAAGTGTGTTCGCTAAATGTAGAAGTCACTAAACTTATAATAAGAAACGTCAAACTTGATTTTGACAGCTTTTTGCTATACAAAATCGAGTTTGACTTTTCCTATTTTAAGTTAAGGTAGTTTTAAATTATGAAAACACCATTTCGAATTGGACCCAATATGTTTTTAATAACAGTAGAGTTAAATGACTATATATAAGCAAATCTTAAAAACTATGATACAACGGCTTATATTTAAACGCATGTCTTTGATAAATGTTCACCAAATTATAACAGTTCTTTTTAATCTGTGGGTGACCCCCAGCAGCCGAAGCATGCCAGACACGGGGATAAGTTAAACTCGTTTATCTGTCTATCTCTTTTTCCGGCACTAGTGTGAGAGAGACGAACTAAGAGATAAACGGGTTTAACTTATCCCCGAGTGTGGCATGCTATTGCATTGCTCCTCTGCTGCACTGGGAGTGAAGAAATAGCATAGAATGCGTGCAGATGCTTATCATCCTGGCATGCCGTAAAAGTCGACTAAGGGACGGGTCCTCTCCAACATGGTGGACTATCTGTATGGGCGATGGGCTGATCACCTATCACCATACGGTTCATCATACCATCTTAGGACTAATAAATCGAACGTGGCCACAAGTAGTCTTGTGGCTCTGCCCACCCCATTAGGGATTTCGGGCGTGATGCTATGTATGTATGTATGTGGCATGCTAGGACCGTAGGAGGTCGCAAATCCTTGCCCAGATGATCGCGATTGCAAGCCAGGTTAATAAAAACCTCGTCGTTGAAATTACACTTTTCCATCCCTTGGGTACCATTGTGTGATTATTTTACTCCATTTATCCTTGCCTCTGATCATGTGGCCTGCCCATTTCCACTTTTGTCTCCTTTTTTTCAAAGTTATGCCCTGGATCTTAGTCTTGCTTCTGATGCTGCTATTCCTTACTTTGTCTTTTCTTTTGATCCCTTTCATACTCCTTTCCATGGCATGTTGGCATATGGAGAGTTTGTTTCCTAAGTTTGCTAGGTAGACCACAAAGAAGGTGGGATGAAGACATTAGACAAGTCGTGGGAATAACATGGGGTAGAGTGGCCATAGAAAGACCGGAATGGAGAAGATTGGAGGCCTTTGCCACCTGGCAAACGGACATACAAAAATGGAACAAAATAATACTATATGAATAACAAAGAAATATAGTCGTGTCCGAATGAAGGCTTATAATAATATAATATTATACGGTCATGGGACTGATTGTTGTAGCCAGATTGTTTTACGTACTTGCAAAGAGGTTGCGTACTCAAGAAGGTTGAAAAACACTGGTTTATAAAATAAAGTGGTTGAAAATAGATAAATTTTCGCAGTAGGTAAATCACATTTTTTTTATTGGAGCACGACATGTGCCTCCTCTTCTACCTGCGTGTACCTTACCAGCGGCAAGTGGAGTCCATGAGTGCGGTTGACAGGCGCTTAACTAAGATTAAGTACGATGTCTGTCGCCATCACTATGCCGGCTAGGAGATGCTTCTTCACGCTTCTTTTGAAAGCACTTGGTTTGTAAGAAGAGGGATAAACGTAGGCCGGGAGAGCACTTAAGTTTGTATCATAGTCGGGTCTGTCTCGAACCCGGAATGAAAGTGACTTTAATCTATCTCCCAATCAACACAGCAGAGTAGATTCATTCAAATTGTTTATGTTAAGAGGGTGGCAAACGAACAGGCGGGTTACCCGATGGTAAGCAATCACCGCCGCCCATGGACACCCGCAACACTAGGGGAATCACAAATGCGTTGCCGACCCTTTGAGAAAGGAGTAGGCTGACAAACAGGCAGACGGTCCACCTGATGGGAAGCGGTCACCGCCGCCTATGGACATCTGCAACACCAGAGGTGCTGCCAATGCGTTGCCAGTCTAGGAAGGATGGGGAATGGGGATGGGATGGGGATGAGGGAATAGGCCTCCGGATCTTGTCACTCACCGTACGAAACGCAATAGCAAGCTATTAATTTACGCCGATATTCTGTGAGAGTGTGGTGCTACCCCGGTCGAGCCGGCTCATTCAAACAGTAATCATCTAGTGAGGATTACTGTTTGGCTCTACCACTACGATGATGTACTGATATACTTACCTTGTGACCACAACATGAGAAGGTAAAGTAAATTTGCTCTAAATTCCATTTTTGAGCACAAACCAATATCAAACTCCAACCCTTGCAGTAGCCGAACTAAAACTGAGAGTCTTACGATCCTTGAGCAAATACTAAGGGAATAGTTTACAAAACTTACCAATGGTTTACCACCAAATGTAACGTCACACCGGGTTCCCACAAGGTGTTTACAATTATTCTGAGAAACAGGATGTCCGAAAAGCAGGTTGAAAACTTGTTCTACAGGCTGCACTGTTTATTCGATACATTCCTTTTAATATAGGGTTATAATTCAACTCATTTGCTGTAAAAAATGTCATATAGTACCTTGTCCAATAATTATTAGTTTCTGAGATATTGAATATTTAAGTATTTTTAGAAAATTGCGGAATTTCACTGAAAATATTTGTAATAAATAAATTTGCCATTTTGTGACGTATTTTTATCTATTTTCTGAATGAATGAATTCAGCAGTTTCATGTATTGACAAATAACTAAAAACATATTGCTACATCTCATGTTAGTTAACAAAACTCCCATAGAAAAATACAAAAAAATAATCACTTCATTACAAGACAGTGATTTATTTCAAATAAATGTTCGACATGCAGCGTACAAATCACTGAAAAAACTTCCTTGGTTTACTAGCTACCTAATGAGGTACAAAAGTTTACAAAATAACTTAGTTATTGAAAATAATGAAGTATAAAATTATAACTATGTAGCACATTTAGTAGGAACGGCCATCGCTCCAGTATACATCGTCAATTGTAAAAAGAGCGCTGACGTTCATACATTTTTGTTGAAAATGGATTGTACTATATCCTCTTAAAAGCAATGTATCAAATAACCAGTCATCCTGTATAATTTTGCGTCTCACACTCACACGCCCTCCCAGCCCGCTGCAGCGCACGCTATTACGTATTGTAGGTGATTTCTTTAGTTTAGCATTGTATTAACTACACGAAAGACTAATGAAAGTGATATGTATATCGTAGGCATATCTATTTAACAAATTCAGTTTACAACTTATATTACGACTTAATGCTTTAACGTGTAAAAGTAATGGGGATACGAAACGCGTGACTGCATCGCAAAAGACGCCGTGTGTGGTTGCGGCCTTAGGGTTCAGTAAACATTAAACACGGCAGACTGGCTACTAGAACCGAGGTCCTAGATCGTTCTGGACAAAGATTTAAGTCGTTAGATTAGACATTACAACGATAATCTGTCGCCATATTCATGAATGTGTGCGTGAACCGAGACAATAGTATCGTCTCCTTTTCTCCTACTGTTTTCATGCCTCCGGCATTCTTCGATCAATGAATTTTAACAACCGGAAAACATTGTACTTTCGGTTGAAATATTACGCTTTATGAGTGTTCTTTGATTTGTGTCTGATTTTTTATAAACAACCAACACTTTTGTCAGGAAAAATTAATACCCTCATTATTAAATTTCACGTGCATTCGTTACCGCTTCCGGATGAGGACTAATTGTAAAGTAGCGAATTTCGCTAGTTTCACGAGTGACGTATTTCGGCGCGGTCACTGTATGTGATATCTAACGATTTTAATCTTTATTGACTATAGCTAGGTTTCTACCTTCGATCACGGTCTTTCAGTTTGAAGAAATCGAAATCAGAAGTTAAGAAGATTTTGTACGTAATTTCGTCGAAACCCAGAGTCCTATAACTTAGTGAAATGCTAAGTTGTTCAATTTACATACAACATACACAACACAAGCCCGGGCGCACGCGCTCTCTCCAAAACAAATAGCACTTTCAATGCTGTTAGGAACGGGATTTGAATTCTATGCCGCTTCATTTAAGGGTGTAAATACCAAATGTATGCCTAGATTATCAGAGGTTTTACTGATCTTAACAGTGTGTAGTCTCTTTGAATTCTATTCGCAGTGGATGTCAGTCTTTTTAGTTTACAAATTTTACAAAGACTAAGGTTGCATCCCGTTCTAATGTAAAGTCGGTTCATCCTTACTTGTCTTATTTGGTAAACAAGTTTGTAACCTTAAATCAAAATGCACCTTTTTTTGGCTAATGGCCAAATTCAGAAAGGCCACTCAAATTGATCTTTAATTAAAGTGACGTTTCAGTGACGTTTTTGTATAGGATGACAACTACTTGACGGACATTTAACGATTTAATCTCTATAGTGCTCAAATGCTCAAGTGGCGTTTCTGAATTCGGCAATAAAACAGCTATTTCTTCGTACCTAAATAAAGCAAACAGAGATAATAGTTTAGACATTACTTTGCCAATTTTTCACCTAGAATTGCTTTACTTTGGATTAATTTATTTATTGATTTATTTGGAATATCAAAAAAAAATGCAACATTACAAGTAAAGGAACCGAAGTCATTACAATTTTGTATAGCTAACATATGGAAATTTTATACAATCATAAATTTATAATAATTAATTAGAATTACAATTTACTACACTCAAATTAGGTTTAGCTGTCTCACCCAAAAAAGTTACATTTTGAGGTTATAAACTTGTTTACCAAATAAGACAAGTATGGATGAATCCACTGTACAATAATCGAGGCGCACTGCAGCCAAATGGACCGAATTACTTTTTAAATTAGTAAGCAATTTGTCAGTAGAACAATTAGCATATTTTAGTATTCATTCCCATAGAATAAAATTGCCGCGCCCGCTGTGTTTCGTTGTAATCGTATGATTAATAGAACAATGGTTTTGTGCGTGCGCGCAGCGTTGTTCACTATAAACATTAATATTAAACTTTTATATAAAAAATGTACCAAGTACTAGTAAAGTACCAATTTAGCTTGTCTAAAATTTTACGGCTACATACAACCGAGACTTATTTGAAAATAAATAACAGGTTTGTAAATTATAGACATGTATGTGATTGCTATGATTTGTTTGATGTTAGGAAACGCTTTGCAAGCTCGGTCCGAAATAAGTCGCTTGTTTGATATTAGCAATATTTTTTTTATTTCTAGCCTTCCCATTGTTTCAGTGTGGCCTTTCACGAAATGTTGTCGGTAAAATGCCATTCTATTTAATTCAATTTAGTATTTTTTCATAAGAAGTCTTAAAAGTTTCCTATGCACGAAAATCCCTAACAACGTCTATAATATCATATATATTTTTTAAATTTATTTCAGCAATTCCTTTACCGCCCTGGAACTAAGCCTGGACTTGAAATAAATCCATATCGTAATTCAAATTTAACGACTGTTAGCCATAGACTACATCCATACTCCTCTACTTTCTTGATACTTTACATACGATCTCAAAATAGCTTCCAACTATGGACTACAAAATTGCCTATAACATTTTACGACCTCAAACCACACCTAAACCTGTGTCCCTGTACAGATAAATCCCGCAAATCGATTTAACATAACATTCTTAATTAACTTCGATGCCGATTCAACTTATGTGCCGGGGATTATACATGTTCGTGCGTGTCTTTGACATTGGATGGTTTTCAATGCAGGCGCCAGGCGGCCGCGGTTGTACCTTACCAAACTCCTCATTATGCCTACGAGTTTTTAATTTGTCAAATTTAAAATTTGTCAGACGAAATGAGCGACGAAATTTGTTAGAGCATAACATAGCTGCTTACGCGCCGATTTAGTTGTAGGGTCGGAAACGGATCCAACACCAACTGCTTTAGTAGCCAAATGTAATGAAGTATGCACGGGCACACTTTGTTCTAGATTCTAAAGTGAGTTCCCGCGAACCCGTCAGGAATTATGAATCTCATCTAATGTCGGGACAGACGCGTTCTCATGGCGATATCCTGGAACAAGCTAGAAATAGCTTGTGCAGTTGGTGTGAACCAGTATTTTACGACTGGGCGCAGACGAGGCAATTAGCCCCTCACCTCGCCGTCTGACCTCTTCACAGCGCAGGTGAATAACAGAGGGTGGAATTTGCTATAAATACGCTGTTGATAAGCCTGTTTACGATACAATGGATTTGAATATGTACTATAAAATATATAACGTATGTTATATATTTTATAGTACCCTTTCTGGCCCGTTTAAATGTGAAATTGCTCAGTGACATAGCTACCGAAGGGCTAGACGGTGCCGTGCATTGGGTCCCCCAAGGTCAGGGACTCGGACCCAGACCAGTAAACCTCATATTGAACCTTAAACTGATTTGTTAGGAGCCCAGTTTCCTTTTGCACCAGGACCTTTGGTTACGTGGCTACGCCTCTGATTGCCGTTCAAATGAAAATAGCAAGCGATCTTCCTAATGCGTCTCGTTGCTTGCTAACGCCACTTCAGACTTGGACGCAATTCGAGGGAACTGACTGCCCAAAAATGGCGAATATTGGGTTTACCTTCTTCAAAAAAGTTTCTATAATAAATCAATCAGTTGTAGGAACACAATCCAAAGAAGTGTTTCTATAAATCAATATAAACTAAGCCAATCTTAAACAATGTAAATTTCTGTTTACGACGGTCATAAAAGGCGCTCTATTTACAAATAACAATAACACAGTGCGTTTCCAATAACCTAGTGATATCATGAAACATGAAAGGCATTAAATTCATAAGCTGACGTTCATTTATCTCTAAGCTATGTAGGTATCTAATGTATGGCGGTTTTTTTCACCTAATGAAGCTGTTATAAGCTGTGCTAGTTTCCATAGTTATAGAGACTACAAACAAAAATTAGACGCGGTTATTGAACTACGACTACGCGCGTTAGTTTCGGACCATTCTCGTATATTTATTCATTTCTATCTCACTTTTGTGGCGATTTAACTCACAATAATTAAAAATATATTCTGTAACAAATTGAAGTATTAAGTTGTTACATTGTAATTTACGTTGCGAATTCACAGACGTTACGTCTGTGACAGCCAGATGTCAACCTATTAACTTATTCAGTTATTAACTCGACGAATTCAGTTATTAACTCGGGAAGTTTTGCATCCGGTATTCCACGACCTAAAGTAACTATTTACCAAGTTTCATGAAAATCCGATCAGCCGTTAAAAACATACAAAACACAAAATCGGTTAAAATTTAGTGGAGTAAGTAACATTTCTTTTTGTATGGAAAACATTTGTTACTTAGTCGACCATCTAACATCTGCCTCTAAGATATACAACATGAGAACTAAGAGTCATATAACATCGCCATCGCACCGCTGGAACATTTAATTAATTTATTAACGTGTAAAATATAGCTGATTATAAATCGCTCGAGTTATAATTAACCTTATGGTTATTACAGAAATTTTCGCGAGCCAAGAGCTAATAAGACTTTTATCACACCTGCTGCTCAATTACGAAACACCAATTGGTTTCGCTTTCGCGAAAAGTAAACCAATTGAACCCTTATTTACACAGAGTTAAGACTAAATTGGTTTGCATTTCGAGCCAAACCGATACCAATTGTGCTCCGTAATTGAGCTGCTGCTCTTGAGTGAGATTATATGCCACTAGTGGACCCGCCACAGCTTCGCCCGTGGTATTTTCCATACAAACTTCATCACCCCTATTCACCCCTTTAGGAATAAAGTTTCAAAAATTCCCTCGCTTTGCACCTCTAGGGTACTCGAGGAATATCTCCTCGAAATTTCAAACCTCTAGGACCATCCGTTTAGGCTGTGCGTTGTCTATAAAGTGAGTCACGGTAGTTTTATATGTATTGATTAATTTTATTTAACAAATAGCAAAAACCGAAACCAAAGACCCTTTGAAAACTATGAAATAATGAAGGGCCCTTAGTAAATAACGTAGAAACATCAGATAGAATTGTTTATTCAGCAATCAATTAAATACACTGAAATCAGTGTCAAGTAAATAAACACTATGACAGATGTCTACCTAATATACTCAACACCGACTTCGATGTATTTAACCTTTTCAACGCCACGGCTAACGGCGAAAAGCGTGCCACGAGCGCTCGACGACGGCTGTAGCCGACGCAAATATAAGGAACACGGCATATCGTGGCCTCCGTTACAAACTTATTTGCGGTGTTGGTAAACTGACACGACCCATGTCGATGTATGGGGATATCAGTTTTCCAACAACTAAGTTAAGTTTGTCGCGAGGTCTACAGCTCACGGAGCCACTAGTTACATATTTCATCACCACGTTCATTAGACATACAAATTTATCGGTTGTAACATAAAATCTGAAGTCACGACGAATTACCTGGCTATCCCATTGCGGTAACCCAAATCGAGGGGCGTTTGGAATTCCTCGGCCTTTGAAACTCACGATACGTCATTACCGTGTGTCGGAGTTAGTTATTACTAAGCCTTGATTTAGTTTTAATTAGATTTGGGCCCCGAAGGCAAATCATTATTTTGAAGACATCAAAATTATATTAAATCATCTGTTTTTCGAAGATAAAACTCGTTTGCGTTTAAATATTCAACCAATAAAACAAAGATAAATATTTTATTGCATTACATGTAGTACATAACAGATCTATATACTATGTATAGCTGCAACATGAACCCTGTGACTGTGAGGGCACAGCAGATTCAAAATTTAATTACAAATAATAAAAGAATAAGAAATAAAGATAAATCAAAATTAGAGTTAAAATTAGAATTCAAATACATTCAATTAAAACACAATATAAATCATTTTCTTAAACTAAACATACTTAATTTTTAATTTTAGGAACAAATAAATTAAATAACAACATAAATAGCCAATGGGGCCAATTCGAAAGTGTGTTCGCTAAATTTAAAAGTCGGTAAAATTGAAATAAGAAACGTCAAACTCGATTATGACAGCTTGGCGCCATACTAAATCGAATTTGATGTTTCTTATTTTAAGTTTCGAGAGTTTGAAATTTACGCGACACCGTTTCGAATTGGGCCCAATATCTAAACAAAAACAGTATTAATTACATTAATAAAATGTAGTAATGGAAAAAGTGCTGAATAATAGAGCCAAAATCACTGGTACATGGTGATTCAAACAATTACAACTAGTAGCAGGCTCGTAAATTGGGGATTGCTCGAATTGCAGCCAATAAATTGCAGCGAAAAACTAGCCCGAGTTTTTGGTAATTTATTGGCTGCAATTCGAGCAATCCCCAAAAAGATTACATATTACATAATAAATGGAGACAAAAATTTTGAATGTAGATTTTTGAGGATAGCCTGAATTGCAGCAATAAATTGGCGAAAAACTAGCTCGTTTACGAACCCCTTAAAGCAGATGTTGGACTTTGCATTTTTTTTCTCAAATAGCGATTAGGAATACTCATAATTTTAGATTAAGCAAATGATTTTGAATACCACGGGAAAATTATCATAACAGTATTTTCCAACACGCTTAACTTTAAAAATAGTAAAACCACAAGAATTCTAAAACCCGTCATTGTTCGACGCCGGTGAAATTAGTACCATTATCGCAGCCGGCGCGCCGCTAAACGACGGTTAAACTACAGTTGAACTATGGTTAGTGGGAACGGGAGCGTGGCGGCACAGGCCAATGATAACAGTAAGGAAAGTAGGTAAACATCAGGGAGAGAGAATAAAAATTAGAATCATTAATAATTGCATCTAACAACGAAGACAAAACACTAAGGAAAATTAAAATCAGAAAGGTTTTTTATTGCACATGCTCTCGTTTTTGCGAAGTGACATAAAAACGGTAGGTTGTTTCATGTTTGTGGTAGATTCAAACATGCCCGTGTGGTCTACTTGCAAAATAAATATTTTCACAACAGCTGACATTATAAAAATGGTTTATAACGAAATATTATACTTATAAATGCCGTGCCGGTGACCTTGGTTGGTGGTTCGTTGCTCGCCGCCGTCGCGTTTCCATCTACACGGTTGCCAACAGGGCATTTGGTTGCACACCAGCTTCTACATGGTTGTAAACCAGCAAGGTCACCTTGGTTGGAAGCTCGGTTGCCAACTGTGTACACGGCTTTAAGCGTTTAAAATTTAAAAAGCGTTTGATGTTAAGTTTACAATAGTACTTCAAAATTTCTTGTATCTATCAAGCAATCCTTGGGGAAAAACCGAAATATACTCATAGATCTCAGAAACTATAATGAACTAATATTCTGTTCTAAGTTGTATGTTTGTTTTGTTTTTACGGTGGTTTTTATTGTGGCGCTTGGAGGTGTGAAAAGGTTCCGCAGCTGACTGTTTGCGTTGTTGCAGCTTCAGTATTTGGGTTTCGTTATTGCCTGTGCACTATCGGAACTAATACCGAAATTAACATGCTGCCATCTTAAACTGAAGTACATAAAAGATTATTATGCATGTAATGCATGCTTCATGTTTGTATGTATGTATGCCTAATAGCTAAGCATATTGATACCATAACACTACTGAAGTACCTATGTCTGATGGCCCCTCTACACGATGAGACATCGTCGCCCATCACACTGGACGCAGTCACACGTTAGAATAAGATAAAGTCATCTCTATCTGATTCTTACATATGAATGCGTTTTGTGCAATGGTGAATGGTAGCCCATTACAAATAAATATATTGATTGGTTGAATATTCACAATAGGTATTTATACTTAAATCTAAAAAAAAAAACGAATTATTTGACACTTTTAAAACCGCGTGTATCGTCAAAGAATAGATAACATTTCTAACGTACAGAAAAATCACTCTCTAACAAAAACGGTGTTCCGGGAATCGCCCAGCGCCCAGCCTTTTGCAATTTACAGCTCGGAGTGAAACCCGCGTGGTATCATATACAAATAAGAACTAAACTAAGAAATGGGGGGCAGATCCGTAGTTAGAGGTGTAAAAAAAAACGTATTTAAGGTACGGCAGCGGTGGTATAAGGTAAGGCAGCGGTCATAACAAGTTAGTAACTATGAACAAACAATTTTCTTAGCATATTATTTTAGTAAATGGTATTTTTTAAGGTAGGGCATTAATATCTTATGGTAGGGCATTGCCTCACAATGCCCCCCCCCCCCTCCCCCCTAGCTGCGGCCCTGGTGGGGGTAGGGTAGACAATATTCAATTCATAAATAGCCACATTGAATAAATTAACGTCGTCCCCAAATGATGTCATAAAATAAACCTTGTCGGCGCCGGCTATCTTAAATTACGATAGCCTGTTATTAGAAAACTCAGCTGCACTTTATATTCTAAGAGCACTTGATTTTTGAAGCATATAATTATGTACTATTTGCATAAAATACTATTAGTTTGTTCCTATGTTTTTAATTAATAAAAGACCACTAAAATTACCATTATTAGCGCTTGAAAACGCCGACAAGGAAACTCAGAAGTATTTTAACTAATTTATTCACTTTAATTGCCTAACTTTTTAGTACTAGAATGAAGAAAGAAAGTAAATACAATATATTAACTCCAGTACCCAAAACACACATTAGCTGGATACACAAAATTAAGTAATCAACACAAGAACAAAGTTGCAGTGTGTGTCCTCGCGGCAGTGAATCGGATACTGGCTCAGCATAATAATGTGTCGCACCTTCAGCGGTGATCTAGAGCCATCACCGTCAGTGACCCACGAAGTGCTATTCAAACATACTGAGTCCAATTCGAAACGGCGTAGCCTAAATATAAAATAAAATAAAATAAGAAACATCAAACTCAATTTTCTATAGCACATAACTGTCAAAATCGAGTTAGACGTTTCTTATTTCAAGTAAAGCGACTTTTAAATTTAGCGAACTCGCTTTCGAAGCGACTCCACTATATAATATAATATTTTCATACTATTAATTAGTTGAGCAATACTATAGTGCATTTGATTCAGTTCAATATGTACCTATACGTATACCAGCTTCCGCCCGCGACTTCGTCCGCGACCCTAATCACCTAGCGGTATGAAATATACTTTTCGACCTATTCTCATACCTACCAAATATACATAAAAAAATATAAAAATGAACCACAAACACCGTGACACGAGATTTTTATATATACAGTTTCAATTTTATCTTTATAATTATCATTTATTACTTTCTAATGTTTTCATTTAATTAAGTATATTTAAGTCTTTGAGTAATTATGATACTAGAGTGGACGCCTCAACTTGATTTTTTGTAAAGCCTGTTGAGACCAAATGGCACAAACGCCTATAAGAAAACAATCACCGCCGGACGCGGCGCCCACGCCCGCTTCGTCATCAACTGCTCGCTGTCATTTGTT
This sequence comes from Tortricodes alternella, assembly GCA_947859335.1. Lineage (NCBI taxonomy): Eukaryota > Metazoa > Arthropoda > Insecta > Lepidoptera > Tortricidae > Tortricodes > Tortricodes alternella. Next base: position 19,439,436 of record OX401969.1, read on the forward strand.
TGAGATGTCTGTTCTAGTGTAACGTGATACTTCAATGTTCATATTCTGTAAGCTTTCTGTATGATTTGAAAAGATTCTGCTGAGTTTCTTGCGGCGCTTCTCAGTAATGCCGGTCCTGTCCGAAGCGCTGGTAGAATAACTTTATTTTATTGTATTATGTGACGAGTAAAAGAGCCCAAGAGATTTGTTTTGATAGATATCGCGGTGCTTTCACAATGCAGGCGCCTTTGCTGTCAAGCAGTAGCGCGGCCTGCCTACAAGCCGATTCCTGACGGCTTTACCAACGTACTGTTCTAATTCTTCCGGCTTCCCTAAGGAAATATTTCACGCTTCGCCACTGCTGTCAAGTTAATCGAATACAGGCCTAGGTTATACGGAATTAACACGTACAACATGGTCAAGATACAAGCAATAATAATATACCTAATTAAGTTTTCCATGATCTTAATATCCTATAATCGATATGAAAAGAAATTGAAACCTTTAAACTTGACAAAGCGTCCAATTAATCGGTTGACATTTAGAGGGATCACCACCGCACATTATCACCGTTTGTATGTAAAGTGAACATTTTCCCGTTAGTAGTTTGTACCATTAAAGTACCTGCTAGAAGCCTCTTGGAAACTAATTTTTAGTACGTATTAGGTTCTGCCCGAGACTTAGTCTTCCGCACGAAATACGGTTATAGTTGGTTCCTGGGATAAAGATTACCCTATTCCAGGATCTAAGATTACGGAGCTGTAAACATACACACACATAAACTTTCGCATATATGATATTAATAGGACTTCACAGTCATAACATTACGGTTATGCATATTAACTAGATAAGTCATCAAGTCGGGGTCACGCGGTACAAGAGAAATGAAGTCATTAGTCCGTATTTAATTGACTCTCGTAAAAATGACATAAAGCTTTGGAATTTTGCGAGTTTTGTACACTAAAGTACAGTTATGTTGGATCTTAAACAACGCGGTTCGTATTATATATTAGTTAATATATGTTTTTTGTTTCCCTTGACATCTCTGCGGATTTCTCTAGTTTCAAGTACACAGTTTACGAATATATTCATGAAAGTACTGAATTTGGCTCATAATTTTTTCATGATTTTGGTGCTATTTTTGTTACGTAGAGAAAAAACTTTTGATTTAAAGAAAACCAGAGCCAATATTCCAAAATCATTTGCCTTTTCATAAATTGTTGACATCAAATTCTCTCGAAATTAGTTTAATATCCAGGGCAACATAACCACTGTTGACCAGTGTCATTAACCAATTGTCAGTTAAAATAAAAGTCGCATTTCTACACAACTGTACACCAATAAAACTTATAACTTCGGTCGGATCATAAATAAGCGATCGTAAAATAGTACTAATCAGATGTAAATTAAATACTATTTTAGCTTAAGAAATATGCATTTAGAACTAAAAGTTACTTTAATCGCAAAATTCTTATCTTTTATACATTCCAGTTTTCACACGTTCAACTAAAACAAACTTTACCAACCCGTTATTTAATTTGCATCTAATTTAAGTGATCGCGGACAAAAATAAGTGGTAAAGATCTATGGCAGCTTTATATACCTAATACTATCTTTTGCAAGCGACTTCGTCCGCGTTTAATTCGTTAAGAGGACTGTGAACAAACTGCAAAAATCACCCTTTTCATATAAAAGGCGATAACGATTTCCAGTCCTTAAACGTTAACCGATTTTGACCAATTTTTGTTAGGGTGTCGGTCAGAACAATCTATACGTTTTTTGAATATTGATCAAATTCAAATAATCGCCGAAATTAGTTTTGTATGAGAATACTCAAACAACAATTAAACTGAATGTATTAATTATAGTGCAAAAACCAAAACGTATAGACCTAGATTTTGTTTCTGACTGACAACTTATCAAGGGGTGGACTCACTTCACTTAAGGGGTGGAAACCGTTATCGCCTTCAGTACGAAAAGCCGTAGGTTCCCTTAATCGCTATAAATTCCCTCAGGAACTGTCCGTTTCGCCGGGATAAAAAGTGCCGGGTTTCCAACTATCGCTGTGCAAAAAAGTCGCTCCGTTTGGACGTGAAGGAGGTACAAACAAACACATACATAAAAACAAACAAAGAATTTGCATTTATAATATATGTAAGAATTATTTTACTTCTAACGGACGTATTTATCTTACATCCTTACTAAATGCGACAGTGTTTGTGGGTTTGATTGTTCTTCTGTCACGTCAAAACGAAGTAACCGATCGACTTGGTATTTTGAACAGCGACAGTCAGAGGGCCGGTGAAGGACCTAATGACAAATGAATTCTTCCTTACTTGTCTTATTTGGTAAACCTTTATTCTAAGTAAAGCAATCCTAGGTGAAAAATTGTTAAAGTGATTTCTAAAATATTATCTCCGTAAAAAGGTGCATTTTGAGGTTAGAAACTAGTTTACCAAATAAGACAAGTGTGGATGAAATCACTTTAGGCTACTTATCACCTCGAAATGCACAGTTCCCGAGGGGATAATCGTAGTCCACGCGGACAAAGTCGCAGGCAAACGATAGTTATTAAATTAACGAATAAAGTAGAAAGAAAAGACAAAGGCATTGATGTGACAAAGCAAACGAGGCAATGTTACAATAAATATCGAAAGTATGTAACCGGCTTTGAACCTGTTTCAAAAGTTCATCAAACTAGGATTCCCAGAATCGTTTTTAAATATACTAGCGGACTAAGTACTGCTTTGCCCGCGGCATTTCCTTCACAATTTGAACCTCCGATTCACCCCCTTGGGCTCTCGCCCACGGCGACTTTTTGTAGCAATACAGTCGCACGTTTCGTAAACGCGCGGCTGCATCGCAACATTCGCAACCAGTGTTCGCTTGTCGCATTTCCTACGTACGAGAGAAGCGATGCAGTAGCACTACAGTCGCGCTGTATCGCATCACAACTGTATCGATGAACAATACAAACAGGCAACTATATCGGGGGAGGGGATAGCGGAGCCAGACCGCGAGCGTCTGTGTCGATGCTGCGTCGCGTCTGTAGCGATGTTAAATCTCTGTCTACGTGAGCTATGGCACACAGCCAGCGACAGCATCGCAGCCATTTTGCGACTGTATCTCGATTACATGCCTGCAAAAAGTCGCTAAGGGCGTGAAAAATAACGCGTGTAATACTTTTTTTGGCAAATAATATTTCAGGTTAGTATGAGCGTTACAAAGTTTCACCCTTTAGGGGTTGATTTTCAAAAAAACCCTTCCTTAGCGCGTCTCTATGTACAAAAGGAAGCTGTTATGTGTTACTAACTTCAAGTTTTGGTTAAGCAATAATGATCGAGTCAATCATTCGGGACATATTTTTAATATTTATAGAAGTATATCTTAAATATGACAATGGCTTCGAAATAAATGATTCAAGTACCTATCCGAGCTCTAGATTTAATTTTATTCCACGAACAAGTCTGTTATTTATGATCTACTATGATTTATTTGAGCAAATATAACGACGAGACGGACGTTTCGTTGCGAAAGCGACTTTCAACGAGGCTTTGATTAGAGACAATACTTGCTATATAATTGGACTAATAAGGTTACAAATAACTCATTGAAAACGTCATCAACGACCAATAACGTCAAGTAATGTACCAAGACGCTTCGATTTGATGGCATGTTGTAGTTGACAAGAGTGAGTGAGTGTCAGAGAGAATAGGGGATTCAAATCTTGCCTGCGCCTCTATGGTTACGTAGCAAAACATCTAAAATCAAATGTTATAAACTTGATACACATAAGTATAGAATGTCGAAACCCTAAATGAATAATGATCATAATCGATAACGTTCGAAATACATACAACACGACTGGTCGAATGAATATAATATCGAAGTACAAAATGAATATGATTATTTGACAGAAACTGTATATAAATACGTCTTAGAATGTAGAGAGCCTGTATGAATAATGTTCTTAATCTATGTATCTAGCCTAGCCTATGTGTTAATCCAAGGTATAAGCTGCCTCCATTCCAAATTTCACCAAAATCCGTCCATTCGTTTTTGCGTGAAGGAGTAACAATCATCCATACATCCTCATAAACTTTCACATTTATAATATTAGTAGGATAAAGCAGTCTCAGACAACGTCTGTCTATTATGATATATTTCATACCGATATTTTTTTTTATAAATTTCGTATTATGTGAATTTATGTATTTTTAACGTTATACGTAGTGAGCAGTATAGATTATAAACGTTATGAATTTAGAGCGTAGAAATTTTAAACTTATGATAAAACATGTTGTTAATGTCGTACGTTATGCAATTTGACTTTATATATTTTGATCGTATGAAAAACGAACTTATAACATTTTATTTTAGATGTTTAGCTACGTAACCGCCTCTATTCAGGAACGCTTAGTGATGTTGTAGCAACTCGCGAGCGAGATTTCTCATCCCACTCTTCCGCACGACGCGTAATGCGTAAGAGTGAGATGCGAGTTTCGCTCGCGGGTCGCTGCAGTATCACTTAGACGTTCCCGAATAGACGCCCTGGGCGTTTTTTTCTATTTTATTTAGTTTTCTGGGTGGCTGTAGGCTTATCATGATTGTTAGGTAACCATCATTCATTTTCACTTTTCCTGTCAAAATTACAGTAAATTTTATTAGTAAATCCATTTTATTCAGTTGCATTGCTATCCTCCATAGAACCTTGTTATAATAAAGTGACGTATTTAAGTAGTATATAATTCAACACATCAAATTATTATGACTAAGTTCTATGGACGGTCGCAATACTACTAGTTTGGCTATAATTGTCGTCATCGTTAAATTAACCCTTTGACATTAACAGCTGTCAAATCGACAACTTTATTCAATCCAACATCTCCATATTTAGGCCCAAACCGTATATGCCATAGAGTAAAAATACCATAAATTATCGCATAAGCACGAACAACACAGCGTGGGTTAATGTTATGGTTACCATAAAATATCCGGACGGAAAGCCATTGTGCCGTGGCCTAGTTGGATTGTCTGTGGTAACCATAGACAGGGAATTGTAGAAAGCGGTCAGTTAAATGACGATTTGAGACACAATGCTTTGATTGTTGCCTTTTTGGTGTACGTGAGCTGTAAGAGTTGAGTTGCTTACGTTTTAGTGGTACTGTTACTTGATACCATCTGTACAGGCAACTGATAACACTGCAAGGCAGATTTATTTCGACGCGGATAGCCTAGTTGGGAGTGCCCCTGCCTCCGAAGCTAGCGTCCCGGGTTCGATCCCCGGTACGGGCAAATATTTGTGTGATGAGCACGAATATTTGTTCCTGAGTCCTGGATGTTTCCTATGTATTTAAGTATTTATTTCTCTATATAAGTATTTATATCGTCGTCTAGTACTCATAACACAAGCCTTTAGAGCTTACTTTGGGACTAGATCGATTTGTGTAAAGATTGTCCCCTGATTTATTTATTTATTTATTTATTTATTTATTTATTTAATAAGGATATCAACCGCATATTACAATGTAGATGAACAGTTCAAATTTTTAGATACCAAAACCAATTAGAGATATCCACAGAGTAATTAAAAATAGGGCGATTACTGCACGTATAACCCTTTCCAAGAGAAACCATCAATACATACGCCAATAATTCATGTATAGTTCGGCACCGAGAGTCCGTTGATGTCTTTTGTATCACCCTTAATTGTAAAAGCTCATATAAAGCGAGTGCGGGCGTTATTTTAAGATCTACGAAGTATTTTTTTAGGGTTCCCTAGCCAAATGACAAAAAACGGAGCGCTTATAGATTCGTCATGTCTGTCTGTCTGTCCGTCTGTCCGTCCGTATGTCACAGCCACTTTTTTCCGAAACTATAAGAACTATACTGTTGAAACTTGGTAAGTAGATGTATTCTGTGAACCGCATTAAGATTGTCACACAAAAATAAAAAAGATCGATAAATTTTGGGGGTCCCCATACTTAGAACTGAAACTCAAAAAATTTTTTTTTCATCAAACCCATACGTGTGGGATATCTATACATAGGTCTTCAAAAATGATATTAAGATTTCTAACATCATTTTTTTCTAAACTGAATAGTTTGCGCGAGAGACTCTTCCAAAGTGGTAAAATGTGTGTCCCCCCCCTGTAACTTCTAAAATAAGAGAATGATAAAACTAAAAAAAAAATATGATGTACAATACCATGTAAACTTCCACCGAAAATTGGGTTGAACGAGATCTGGTAAGTAGATTTTTTTAATACGTCATAAATCACGGAACCCTGCATGGGCGAGTCTGACTCGCACTTGGCCGCTTTTTTAACATGTAATCCTACGAGAAAAGTGTGAGGAACGAATTTCTTGTAATTATCTTCTTCCATACGAAGCCTAATGAATAATCAATGGGATCAATGGTCTTAAATAGTGCCTAAATAAAGCAAAAGTTCGGATATCGGAGATTAACGTGGATGTTTCACTTCAAAAGCTTCAGAAACATTACCTCAATAGGTAATGTTTCTTTTGAAGTAAAATAGATCATAGATTGCTATGTTTTTAAATTCAATATAATTATAATCCAAATAATGGTAACTATAAAGAATGATGACGCTTCGCGTTCTGGATACCTAACTGTCAAGCTATTACAGGAAATTGTAAAACGTTTACCGACTAACGTTTTGTTTATGGATCGCTTCCTGCCGATTGATTTTAGCGATCAATGATCGAATCGATATTTCAATCCATAACTGCTTACCTATAGGTATTTGCCATTCCACTCGAAGACAAGTACGTTGGAATGTCTTTCTACTTCTATTCTCATACAATTGAAATAGTTTGTGTATATTAAAAGAGCAATAGTGATGAATTATACATATGAGGAAGATCGTCGACAAATCAACTAAAAGAGAACGCTATTACTTTTACTAAAAGTAGGGCTTAATTTGGCAAAAAAAAACACGTAATGTCTTTATCGAAAAATCCGAGATTAATTTACAATTTCGTTAGATTATATAAAGGGCGATTGATTTAACTGCACGAATCTTTCCTTTCTTATTTTAATAAGAATAACTGTTTTCTAAATGATATTGTACCACCAAATACTTTTCTGGATTTGCTTAAAACCTCTCGGTTATTTTTAACAAATAAACATGAAAACACGGAAACTTGTTAGAATCGAGATGGAAGTGAATAAAGCTGTCAAACATGCGCCTACGCACGAAGCTGAACAAAACCACATAAATAAGTTACACATCAAAGTTAGCTCTTATTGTGGTGGTATTAAGACGTATAAACGTAATACAACTATACACCATGTAGCGTACGGATTCTACACAAGATGCTGTATAAAGGCTGTATTACAGTGTTATAACACGCTAGTGGCTTGTTGGGACATTGATATGTGACTAGATTTGCATTATTATATAGTAAACAGTGGGATAACATGAATATAAATATGTTTCTTTTCAATAAAAGCATGTTGTATGATAAAACTACTTTTAATAATATGAAGTTTTTCTGCACCTTAAAAGGATAATAATGCTCGCTAGAATATAGGTACTACTTTTAGAAAGGCGAACTTATCCTTTTTTAGTAGATTATAACAAACGATTTGTTAGCCGTTGGTCTAATACGCAGTTCGTCCAAACAGTCATCAAGTCCTATTTCGTCAGTACGCAAATCGTCCAGGCCAACACGCATTTCGCCCAACATGATTTTAGTCCAACATGCATTTTGTCCAACAAGTTTTTAGTCCAACACACATTTCGTCCAACAAGTTTTTAGTTCAACACGCATTTTGTCCAACAAGTTTTTAGTCCAACATGCATTTTGTCCAGCGTACAGTTTGTCCTAGTTACACCAAAGATCTCATAAGAAGGATATGCCTATCAGTACAATTTCGTGTAACAAGTCTCATAGAAGGTTGTTAAAGGCCAGCGCCATGGCTTAACCACGCACCCTATTGCTGATGTCTTAGTTCTTACGACATCATATACACACAAAAGTCTAATATTGCTTGATTCACACGCTATCATATCATTGTGGACGGTGGGATCGGTGGTGCTGCGGTCTCACACCACACGATGCGGGAGGGCATTTTTTCAATTATAACAGTGTCAAATGGGTGTCACCGATGGTGAGTGCCATGTGACTTAACCTGCGATGGTGTCAGCTTCGTGTTCTGACACCTCAAAAGTAAGCATCCCAAAAATAATATTATAACATTTCAGAGAATACTCCTGCGCCTCTATTCGGGAACGCTAAGTGATGTTGTAGCGACTCGCGAGCGAGATTTCTCATCCCACTCTTCCGCACGACGCGTAATGCGTAAGAGCGAGATGCGAGTCTCGCTCGCGGGTCGCTGCATTACCACTTAGACGTTCCCGAATAGATGCCCTGATCCATTATCTAATTAAGAAATTTAACGGTCAGTTGTATTCTTGTAAACTTTACGATCACTTTATCTTCCATTAACTTTATAACTTGAACTTAAAAATAAAGCTATAACAGTAATGGTCACTGGTATTCCAAGCTGCGTTTATGCACTAACTGATGTTATAAACGATTCTATGGTGCGCAAATAATTTAAGTTGTACTAATAAAGCTGTAAACGAAGTTATTCGTGGCATCCTTTAAAAGGGTCTTGTGTCGGCATTTTTTTATCTTACGGATGGCGTATTCTTTTTTTTTTCTTTGCCGATTGTTTAGGGAACGTACCCATATTATGACACCCATTTTTTTTACAATTTTATTCCCCCCCCTCCGCCTCCCTCGGTGACCACCCGCAGGATATGCCCCCCTCCCCCTTTAGTTTTCACGTAGTAATTCATAAATATGGGGTTCAATCATTTTTACAAATGAAAACCAAACAAAATAAATTTTGCTCTTTGTTTTTATAAGCGTGAAAAACCTAAGTCCCCCCGCCCCTGGTATTTTGAAGACCCCCCTCCCCCATGAATGGGTCATATTGTATGACTACGTTCCCTTATAACCCTTTCTTTGCTTATATTTAACACACACACACACACACACACACACACACACACACACACACACACACACACACACACACACACACACACACACACACACGGTTTATATAAAATATATAAATGGTAAATAAGACAAAATAGAATTTAAAAACAGAATGGGAGAGGGCACTGTCTTCTGTAACACAGGTCTTCAGTACCTATCTCAGAAGTCAGGGACTGCAATTGAATATTGTACCTATTTATGTCAATAAATCATTATTACCTACTTACTATTACTTATTACTTTGCTGTCGCGAAGTCGCGTAGCAAAAACGGGCAGCTTTGATGATGATCACTGAAAATCGTGCGTGCTGCACGTGCACTGAAATGCGTTTAAAACTTACCCAAGTCAGCAATAAGGAGCCATACATAAATTATGACACACGTTAAGGGGGGGAGCGGATCAACAAAGTGTAACATTGTGTGCAACACACAACACATAAGCTTCGTGACGTCACATGTATAAATCTAAAGTATTAAAAATCTACCCACCCCATTAGGGATTTCGGGCGTGTTAATATGTATGTATGTGTAAAAATCTAAACTTCAAAATTGCAAAATATGTGACGTCACACCGGGGGAAGGGGATCACACAAATATGACCATCTGTTACAAAAGGCCGGGGGGGACTCCAAGAATCCTGAAATTAATGTGTCATAATTTACGGACTACTTTTTTTACTCACTTCAAGTTTATTTTGAGAAAAAGTTGTAGGTATCTAAACATTTCTCGCTGCAAATAGAAAAGACGTATATAACATGTATAGTGTTTTTACACCATGCGATTTTTACATAGGACTAGGAGTCTAGGAGATGCATATGATGCATTTTTAACTCCGATGTGCGCATGCGTAGAAATTGTGGTTTACTGCGCTGCGCTTGTAACGGCCATTGCTACGATAGGACGTTGCACTGACGGAGACTCATTGTGTGAAGATTCTTTGATAACAATGTATGACAATAACACTTTGTTTAAATTTAATATGCAAACTAATTCATTCTTACAAGAAAATATATGTTTATACTCCATAGTCAAACAACGAATATCAATTCAATGGTGTTATTTTATAGTAATGTGACAAAATATATTGAAATCAAACCAGAAAATTACCGCTGCAGCTTAACAATCTGCCAACTAAGTTGCAACTGTCAAAGTTCTTATACCATTAACATAAAGTCTATTATTGATTGCTTGAGACGATGCCAAATAGGCGTAGTACGGAACCCTCGGTACGCGAGGCCGACTCGCACTTGACCGGTGTTTCTATTAATAACCTCGAATAAGAAAAATACATCTTGCATCATTCATTGAAACACGTGATAAATCCGGACAAATCTTTGTCTCAATTCAAGTTGATTTAAACCTGTATTAGCATATGAACTGAGCAGTGAACATCTGGTTTACGGCCCAATGATGCTCGCTAAGGTCTCAAACAGCCAAGCGGAAGTGGCCCAAGGTCTGTAAACACCGCCTATACAAAGACTTGAGATGTTTAGCTAACGGAGGCCGAGAATGTTAAGTCATTGAAGCCGTCGTTCGCTTAGCTCCTTAAGAGATTTGTAAGTTGTAGGTTGAAAGTTAAGTTTAAGTTCGAATCCATCGGACGGTGGATTCTTAGTAATAGGGTCCCGTTTTACCGTTTGGGTACGGAACCCTAAAAAATATATGTAAAGGCTAACTTATCACTTCAAGGGATCTCTTCAATTGAAAGTTTGTGAGGATGAATGGATGTTTGTTACTCCTTCACGCCTCAACGGATGGACGGATTTGGATGAAATTCGGAATGGAGCAAGCTTATACCCTAGATTAATACATAAGATACTTTTTAACTCCGGAAAATTATAAAGTTCTCGAGGGAATAACTATAACCGAATGCCACGCGGACGAAGTCGCGGGTTTGAAATATTACAAGGCGTGTTCAGTGTTCTTGCGTCTTCCTATATAAAAATCAACAATAATAAAAATACTTATGTCAAGTTTAATAAAAGTCCCCAAATCTTAATCTTGAATGGAGCACCGGCATCGTCTAAGCGCATCAAATCTATTCCGTATTCAAAAGCAGAACGAACTGCGCCCGCGCCGCAGCCGTTTGTTAACTGTTGTAATATGTATTTGTAATGTGACTTTAACCAGCCACCGTTCAAGTGTGCATGATCATTATAAAAAAAACCGCGTCATTTTATAATAATTTAAGCGTATATCAATATTTTATTTAAAGAGGTAAACGTTTTGCGTTGGGCAGTATTATTTTCTCAGCAACGTTGTGTGTTATGTTTTAGATGTCTCACAACCTCTGACACATTAGGCAGTTACACGTATGCCATATAAAATGTATGGCCGTCAACGCTCTTCTGACATGTGGCGCGGTATACCACTGCACCATCGAGTCAGCCAAAAGCCACCAAATCCGATGACCCTTGTCATTAAAAAAAGAAAAAACAATATTTCGTTACTTAATTAGCATATCGTGTTAATGTTTCCGGTCGTCGATGTGGGAACAATGGCGCCCACTGCGCGCAGCTGGTTACGTATAGTAATGTCACATTTTTAAAGCTTTCTATAAAATACCCATACGAGCATTTTACGCTAGACCAATAGATCTACCAACTTTTCTGTAGACTGTAGTCTGTAGACGGACAGACATACAGACACACAAGTGATCCTATAAGGGTTCCTTTTATCTTATTGAGGTACGGAACCCTAAAAACAGAAAAAATGCGTTTTTCATCAGCAAAAACAGGGCCTGTATTCAGGGCCGTCTTAAACTAGGCTGGAGCCCTTGGGCACACAAGAATTTGGGGTCCCTTTTGGAAAGTAAAAAAAGCGAATAATAATTTAAAAAAAATACTAAGTATGTAGTACCATTTATTATATTATAGGTAATAAAATACATACAATTGTCGGTCCTTCGGGGCCCCCTGAGAATGGGGGCCCTGGGCACGGGCCCCGTGTGCCTTTATGGTGAAGACGTTATTGCCTGTATTAGAATCTCATACAGCTATGTTATTAGAAGCAACATAACACGTAAACGAATTGAGTCCACCAATCAGAGGCTTTGATCGTAGATTGTACCTATCTGCTATTTAAAGGTCGATAAAAAAACGTGATCACGACACAGCTTCACCATCTTTACCATTCCACTTTAAATAACAGTCACAAAAAACTGTCACCACCTCTCCATTATCTTCTTGCCGCCATTGCGGAGGTATTTTAAAGTGCAACATGCCTTCCGCGTGCTTCACTCAAGCATTTTAATGAGGTTTTTTATTGTCACACATTGTCTTCAAGGTATTGGAATAGGTCTTTTTTTGTTAATCAATACGTTAGCGAGGTGTTTTATTGGCGAACGATGTGACGCGGCATCGATTAATCCGCCTTTTCCTACCTTGAAGTCAAGTTTTATTGAGACTATAAAATGTAGATAGACTAGTGGACCTGCCACAGCTTCGCCAGCGGTATTTTCCATAAAAACTTTATCACCCCTTCAGGGATGGAATTTCCAAAAATCCCTCCTTAGTGCATCTCCAGGGTACTCGAAGAATGACTCCTCCAAATTTCAAACCTCTAGGACCACCCGTTTAGGCTGTGCGTTGTCTATAAGTGAGTCACGGTACTGTTTTATATGTTTTGATGTCGCTTATATTAATTACTAATATTAACAATAGTCTGGCAAATGAAGAAGGCTTTTCTCAGAAATAAATGATTGATTGATTGATTGGAAATTACTTATACAAGGAGAACTATATTTTATTCCAAATTCAATAACAATTGTTATCCTATATTCTTTGTAAAGTGCTAAAGCCAATTTGTTAAAACAATTCTAATAAAAGTAGAATATTACCAAGTATTTCTTGTACGTTTCCAATTGGCTTGTCAATTAAGAACGTAGGACATCCGGTCTTGGAGCCAGTACGTATCGCTGGTGCTGTGTCAATTAGCTTCTAGATCAATGCTGATAAGGGACGCTGGTTAATTAGTTTTGCAAAGGTGCAGTTCTACCAGCTTTAATGTGGACTTTGGAAGTAGTAATCGAAGCAAAACATGACTATATTCCAATGCTATAAGAGCGTCGACATTACATACCAGTCCACAGAAAAGTTGGTAGATATATCAGAGAAAGTGTGATCCGGGACTGAGATGAAAGAATGGCTGTGATATTGAGGTGACGCTGTAAATTTGACATAGAGTTCAAAATATGGAAATATCGTTCTTATAATCGCGGGCAAAGCTCGGGCGCCGATAGAGCATAGCATAATAAAATATTTCTGTTTGCATTTCTTAAAGTTAACCTATTGAATTTGCTAATTTGAATGCGAGAAAGCGTGCCCCGAGACGCCGAGTGACGGCTGTAGCTGACAAAATGTATGGAAAACGGCATGCCGTAGCGTCAGGGGCACGGAAATCTGGTGTCGGCTACAGCGGACTGTGGCGTTCAGAAGGTTAAATATGGCGCAGATAGGTAATATTTTATTTCTGCGCATAACTTGTAACTTTGTTAAAACTTCTTATTATTTTCTTTCTCAAAATGACTCACTTCATCAAACCTGTCGTACTGCTCGAAAATAAATCCCTTAATTTATTTTATCTCTGCTAATTGTACAGTATAAAAACGTTTTATTTTTTTAATCGTCAAGACCGTGGTAATTTACATGCAGCCAGGCTGTTTAATTCAATGCGCTAGTGAAACCTGTTACAGGTCAATATGCTATAAATATATAGTATGATAAATAGAGATCGCCATTTAATCAAGATCTCTGTAGTATTAATGTATATTGTTCAGAATATTTTAATCATTTCACCGCCACAGTCATGCATGATACGATAACTAAATTCAAATCAAAATAAATCTCAAAATGAACGGTCAATATTCGCCTATTTTCCTTAATAACTTCCAAACTATTTATCTTAAAATTCCAAAACAAAAATTATTTAAGATCTTTCATTCTTTTCAAGGCGTGGCGCTGTAGGCACTGGCTCTTTTGAAATGACCTAATCACCAAGACGAAACACATTTCTACGAATCCTCGCTCGTCTAACTGTAACGTACCTATATGTAGACCGCGCGATAGTTCTATGTCGCTCTGAAGTTGCTTCACTAATTGTAGCTTTATTATCTGTTTTATAGAGAATACAACGAGACTCATCTCGTATTCATACCCTCCTAGAATCTAGCGCGACCTATACTTTTAAGTTTCATAAACGGACCAAGATGAGGAAATCTGCAAAAGGTCTAGAGTACTGAGTAACCGACATAGCCGATTGAAAAGCTAAACTTAAGTGGCAGTGGGGGAGGCACATTGCTCGTAAATTAGATGGCCGTTGAGGCCAAAGAGTTCCTGAGTGGCGATCACGTACTGAAAGAAGTGCGTAGGTATAATAATACCTATATATAAATAATAGGTATATAAGGTAAATATAGACCACCCACACGGTGGACAGACTACCTGGTGTAAATTGCAGGTTCCCGCTGGATGCGAGCAGCACAGAATCCGTCGTTGTGGCAATACCCAACGATCGCCATGTATCGTGTATGTCCAGCAGTGGACGTCTTTCCGCGGAAGTGACGATGATGATGAAACGGACCAAAGCGAATAATAATTAAATACCTACTTCATAAGTATCAAACTTTATAGTTGACAGAATAAGGTTAATCGTCATGTGATGAATGAAACAATAGTTTGAATATTCAATAGTATCTAATAGTTATTTCCTCAAATCATAACCGTCAATCACTTAAAGAAGACTCGTAACTAATCGGAGCGGAACGGCATCCTATGAGTTACGAAACCAAAGGCTTACCAAATATGTTATGTGTATAGTCAGCGAATGTTGTGGGCATATTCCGTTTTCGAGATACAGACATGCAAAAAATATACGGGATAGTCAAGTCACGATCACGATTTAGTTATTGTCAGAAATGGTACGACATGTTTTGGACTCGTATGGAGCCCTCCTTCGGGGTTGAGTGCGGTCGCCGTCAAAGTAACACGCGCACTGTCCGCCGCATGGCACGCTGCGCCCGTGCAGAGAGCGCGGGGTCGGTAACGGCGTTGCTGATATGCTTGGCTGTGGCTCGTCAACTAGTTGTCAATCTAAACAAAAACGTCACTCAAACGTCACTTTAATTAAAGATCAATTTGAGTGGTCTTTCTGAATTTGGCCATAACTGGTGAATCGGATAATGTCTGGAAATGTAATATTTTACTTGTCCCCATACTCTTTCAAATACCTCACTTTACATGCAGCCACTGCCACTACTGCTCGCGCTGCCATAAATAATTCCCGCATACTACTTTCGACGGTAATGGATGTTTACATGCTGCTTCC
This sequence comes from Tortricodes alternella, assembly GCA_947859335.1. Taxonomy (NCBI): domain Eukaryota; kingdom Metazoa; phylum Arthropoda; class Insecta; order Lepidoptera; family Tortricidae; genus Tortricodes; species Tortricodes alternella. The sequence goes on from OX401969.1 coordinate 19,454,773, forward strand.
TGACTCACTGCGCGCTCGACTGCTGGCAGACAGGCGCCAGGCAGCGCGAGTAGCAGAAGCAGGAGCAGGAGAAGTGACCCATTTACATACTCGCGCTGCCCACTTCCCTGCTCACTGCGACTGCATGTAAATGAGGCATAAGAAATAATTTATAAATGACCACGTCAATGCGCTAGACGTCAACATGATACTTTAAACCATAACTAAGGCCTATGATACCCGCTCTCCGCTCCGCCTATCCACAGAACCCCAGCACAAAGCAATAATTCTTAACAATAAGGAATTATCTCGGTCCATTGATTTGCCCAGCCCTTCCGCAAGTACTTTCCATGCAAAGTACTTAACATAGTATTCGTACGTATAGTCAGGAACAAAGTATTAATCGGTTAGTTGACTATTTGACTGGAAGCATAAGAGGGTTCAGATTCGATACCTGTTATATGCGACGCCAGTAGCGTAGCTACCGAAGGGCTAGACGGTGCCGTGCGCCGGGGCCCGCTAGCTTAGGGGGCCCTAGGACCCTGACCAGCAAACCTCGTATTGACCTAGCTGAAAATTCTCCCACCTTAAACAGTAAAGTTGGGATCCCAGGCGCCTCATTCGGGAACGCTAAGTGATTCTGTAGCGACTCGTAAGCCAGATTTCTCATTCCACTCTTCCGCACGACGCGAAATGCGTAAGAGCGAGATGAGAGATCTGGCTTACGAGTCGCTACAGAATCACTTAGCGTTCCCGAATGAGGCGCCAGTTTTCTTTTTGCACCAAGGCTTTACCTAGCTTCGCTACTGCCGTCAGCTCACTAGACATAATACATCCATTAAAAATCATTTTTACCGCTATTTCTGCTTGAATCGATAAATAGCATATAAATAAAACAATATATCGATTAATTAACCGAATCGGTCTACTAATCTACAACTATTTATTAACCTGGCAAGATACTGGAAATATTTACAAAATATTTATGCTAAAAAGAATAAATTTACATACGCGCGCCATGATCGTAGAATATAAATTTATATTAATAATATACCAGCGCCTCTATTCGGGAGTGATTCTGTAGCGATTTGCGAGCGAGATTTCTCATCTCACTCTTACGTCGTTCGGAAGAGTGGGATGAGAAATCTCGCTTACGAGTCGCTACAGAATCACTTAGCGTTCCCGAATAGACGCGCTGCTTTTCTTTGAGTGAAACTCTTTTATCGCTATTTTCTGTAGAAATAAGCATTTTTCCATAATGGTGGATAACGTAAAATGGGACAAACAAACGAACAGACTTTCGCATTTATAGGTATAGTATAATAAAGGATGTCTTGTAATTAGATAAATCAAATACGTTTCGACGGCTATAATGGCACTACAGGAGTTGTATTATATAGAGTGGGAATTTGTATACTACAGAATGGGACACATTTTGAGCATTTACTAAATTAAATTAATTGTAAGCAAAACGTAATTATTTTAGGTTTGGGTTGTCTGGAAGAAATCGCTGCGAAGCGATAAGACCGCCTTTTGCCTACCTTGTTAGGTACTTATTTCTTTGTGTTTTTCCAATATGTTTTATGTGGTGTTCAATGAAGAGTATTTGTATTGTAATTATTAAAAAATACACCACAAATAAGTTACACCATGAGTAAAAAACAAGCTCTACTTAAATATTAATCATGTTTTTCTATATAACCAAAAACTTAATTAGAACGCAACCGTTTCAAGGAAGGCATTAAACAGCAAATGAGAACTTTCTAGAACTCGTATATTACTCAAACCTGAAGTTGTAAAACCAACCTTAGCACAGTTGTATCAAACTTCAAATTTACGAGCCCACGAATAGGCACATACAAGAAAACGATCAGTCGACGCGAATGATACATTACACTCTCAACCCGGCCACTATATCCATCACTTTCTTATTCTTAAAGTTAGAAAAGGATAAAGCTAGTATTGTTTACAAAAGGCATGAAATCAATCGTGCGGCGGCTATTAGTTCTGATTTTTCACGGTTTATAAAAACGTGGCTCTCACAACAGAACGTTAATTTGGTTTGGATAATTATTGGTCCATAATTCTACATTGCTTCTAATGTTTTTTCCTAAGTATAAGGCGAGGCAGTTTTGTTTTTACCCGACTACGGCAGAGCTAAAAATGAGATAGTCATATAATTTATAAAATAAAAAAACCGATTTCAAATAGCCATTGAAAAGTAAGTTTTTTTTTACCATTTACAAACTGTTGCTATCCACGGTGCAAGGATGTCAATCGTCGAGGAGTTCTCCTGGTTCTTCAATTTTACTACATGAATTTTCATGGACATAAGTTGCTTCAGAACTTTATACAGTAATTTAATCGTGAAACCGTGAAATACTCAACATTTAGGAGTTCCGATGATCATCTGTGGTCTTCATCAACAGTTCCACTTCACCAAATAATGCTTTTGGAACGTAACTGCTTGAGTTATTACAGAAAATATTAAAATTGCTATATGCTTGCCTATAATATTTGAAGAGTTTCATTGATTCCTCATAGATCCTCTCATCATAACTCAACTTTGACTACAACGGGACCAAACTGGAGGTATACCCTACTGATTCAAAAAAGAATTTTCAAAATCGGTTTATAAATCACGGAATTCTGAAGTAACAAACATAAAAAGAAAAAAAAAAAAATACAGCCGAATTGACAACCTCCTCCTTTTTTTTTGAAGTCGGTTAATAAACGGGTTTAGTTTATCTTTGTGGCATGCATGTTAGTGCCGCTGCGGTGACTGATTGCACTGGTAACGCCAGCGAGCGATGGGGTCGTCACATCCCTACGCTATTTTTACCCGACTGCGCAACGAAAAAGAGGGTAATGTGTTTATCAGCCTATGTATGTGTGTATGTATGTATGTATGTATGTTCCTTTGTGGCACTCTAGAGACAAAACGCGTGGGCCGATTTTGATGATTCTTACGTCAATCGATTTGTCTTATTGTTAATGTTATTATCTTCTTTTTTGACATTTATTGTTATGATTACGTATAATAATATATACATCAAAAATAAATACAATAACTCTACAAAATATTGAAACACTATACAAAACCTAACCTAGGTAGCCGCCGGAGAGAAGCAAGGCTCAAGCCGCTGTTCATGGGGACAGAGCGAGATCAATAATTTTTATTATTATTAAGGCTTTCACTTTATGTATGGCAGCACTTGATCAATTCACCGTATCTGTAGTTAAAAAAAAGCACCATTGAATATTGTTATTGTGATCAATGTTCAAATATGTATAAAGCCTCCAAGCATTTCCCTCTTTAACTGGCAACATGTCATTCATTTCTCCATGAAATTCTATAATATGTAATTTAAAAGTCATAACACGAACACAGTTCGCGCAGTTTCAACCAAAAACGATACATGAAAAATTAAAAGAAATTTGAAATCAAACTTTGTTAACGGACAATAAGGTTCAAATTGAAAAGGTTCCTTTTAAGACGTAGCTATTCTGCGTGTAAGCGAGTGCAGGAATTCACGTAGTGAGTACGTGTGAGTTTGTATGTTTGAACTCCGCGGTCTCATGAACATGACGATGGAAGTTATTGATTATTAGGTACTTAGGACATAGATGTTTGTAACATTCTAGTTATGACCCGTGGTTCGGTTCGTATCATTGTGATACACACTGATTATGGGGATTATTTTATAATAAATCATTTAAACCTAAAAAATTAATAGAAAATTATATATATCTATAAAGTAATATTTAAATGTAAACACTGGAATTCGAGCATACCTATATATAGCCATGTTAGAATATGTGTGCAAAAAAAGCGAATAGTGCCTGTTTTTCTTGCGCGCGCGCAGAATTTCTCTAATTAGACGACTGATTACGACAATTTAGGCGAGCCTTAAGACCACGCTCCGTTTTTTTTCCACTGATAAAAATATCACTTAAGTTGCGCCGGGATAAGCTCTAAGCTTCGTCGTGTTTGGTGTCCAATTTGTTCTTAACATATTAAGCGCAAAATACCTGTTAGGGCTCCCACACAAAACTGCGAATTCGTATCGCATTGCAAAAATCTGCGAAATCGCACGACGCATCGCAAAAAGTTTCTGCGAGATTTTGTGGAAACCCTTAATCTTCACGAAATCACCATAACTAGTACCCGTCCAACGAACTTGGACACTCCTTTTAACTATGAGGTCGCAAGATCTCAAGGAAAAAGTACCGGAATATTTTATCGTTTTGATATTTATTCAGAGCAATATGAGTACTTTTTGTGGGCATATACCTACTATTAAAACTAAATAAAACGTCATCTCATTCTTCTCTCCAATTAAAGCTAGTAATGTTTCATTAAGAGCACTGTGAACGAAAGCCAAAAGTCACCCCTTTCATACAAAAGGCGATAACGATTTCCACCCCTTAAATAGTAACCGATTTTAACCAATTTTTTACCTAGATTTTGTTCTGACTGACAACCAGTCAAAAATTGGTCAACATAGGTTAACATTTAAAGGGTTGGAAATCGTTATCGCCTTTTGTATGAAAGTCGTAGGTTCACACTTCTCTTAACAGTTGTATCAATGATATTACGAAACCGCGATACTAAATACAATCCCATAAAAGTCGCAAATCGCATAAAACCAAAAGACAAAATACATTTATGGAAATTTTAGTTACGCGGTCTGATAGTATCATTGACCACCTATATACTTTACCTCCATGCTGTAAATATAATCTTTTTCCATTGAAGAGGGGGCTAACAGGGATAGAAAGTTACGAAGGATTTTCTGAAATGTCTGTGCGTGGTTGTAATATGGCGTGGTTTTACATTACTCCTCTGCTGCACTGGGAGTGAAGAAATAGCATAGAATGCGTGCAGATGCTTATCATCCTGGCATGTCGTAAAAGTCGACTAAGGGACGGGTCCTCTCCAACATGGTGAACTATCTGTATGGGCGATGGGCTGATCCCCTGTCACCATTACGGTTCATCATACCATCTTAGGACTAATTAATCAAACGTGGCCACAAGTAGTCTTGTGGCTCTGCCCACCCGATTAGGGATTTCGGGCGTGATAATATGTATGTGTATGTTTACATTATGTCTTAAGATCTAATTATAAGGGTAATGCATCGGTAAACACCTAACCGTTAGTTGTGACGTGACATTTAGCCCTACATGTCCCTTGCACGAGGGCGGGCTTGTTAGTTGGACGGTTGACTTGACAGGTGAATTCGTGCGCAGTTTAAAACCCATTTGCGTTTATATCGGAATTCTTGTAAACAGCCTAGCTTGACTTAATAACATATCTTATTTAAAAAAGTAAGACCTAAGCTCAGACCTAAGCAAGAAACGGGCTTTTAAAACAAAAGGTCGAACAATCCAACTTTATGTAGCACTGAAACCAATTCAGAATTAATTGCAATAAAAAATCATTTCATATTATACCCATCTCAGTAAATGATCTAAGCACGGAGTGAACAGCAGTAATTATGTTTGATAGATCTATGACATCCCAATAAAATGTATGCTCTTATTGTTACAGCGCTAGTGTGAACACGTAGCTAGACGCGTCTACTAGTCTACACTACTCTGCGCTGCACTGCACTGTGCTGCACTAGACCGCACTGCGCTGCACGAGTGCACAGTGATGGTGTGACGCATGGTGGGGGTGCTCGAGGCGGCTGCGCGCGGCGACGTGGGCCGGCTCGCGGGGCTGCTGCGCGCCGGTGCCGCGGACCAGGACGTCGACGAGGTACTGCACTACACAACACAGAGCATAGAGCACAGTGATTGTATTAGTGCGATCACTAATGAACACTGTATTGCGCTACACTACACTGTGTGCACAGCATTGTACACTACACGATACTGTATACATTACATTGCGCTATATATAGGCATAAATCACAGTTATGTTATGGGTGCGATCACTAATGAATAATGTGTTGCGCTACACTACACTGTGTACACAAAATTGTATACTGTATACATTACAATGCGCTACATCTACATAGGTATAAGTCACAGTTATGGTATGGGTGCGATCCACAAAACAAGTCTGTGTTGCGCTACACGTGTGCACTACACTGTACACTAACAGTTATGGTATGAGCGCGATCACTAAATAACACTGTATTACGCTACACTACACAAAGCATACATCACAGTGATGGTATGAGCGTGATCACTAAACAACACTAAGAAACACCAAAGAATATTTCGTTACAATATAGCACTCAACCACTATTATAACAATAACCACTACACGTTTTAAGTAACAACTTCCATAAAACTGAAAACCATTACCGGTTGGAATTTACTTAAACTTACAAATGGTGGATATAGCAAAATATGCAAACCCCTGCCAAATAAATAAGAAAAACAATATTAACGGCAGATACTTTAGTTAACAAACCGACGCTTCGGCAGCTGCATATTTATTACGCGGTAGCCTCATCCAATATGGAATTGGCACCCTATAGCGAACAAATTGATACCTTGCAAAATTAATTCCGTTCAACGCATTCTGACCTTTAATCCTTACGTTCGAGGAGTATTTTTTTATGTGAGGGAACGCGGTTTTGTAATCTCGAATGTTCGATAAACGATAGTTAATTAATGCATCGATATTTCATGTTTTGTCGAGGGTAATCGATTGGAGACGTGCGTGTATTACTTGTATAACTTGTATAAGGTATTTAATAGTTCATTTGTCCACTGACGCTATCACAGAGAAACGAGATTATTACGGACAGAGTTCAAGATGACGGCAATCGTTTGTCCACAGTGACCGATCTCGGTGGTTCAGTCTGCTCTCGCTACCTTCAAAAAGACGCAAAAATCGCGGCATGTATTCTTCCACAAACAGTTCGCTTTCTACAAGTTCTATCATCAATACATATAAAACAGTACCGTGACTCACTTATAGACAACGCACCAGTAGCCCAGCCTGCCTACAAGCCGATTCCTGACGGCTTTACCAAGCTAGAAAGCTACGGCTAGCTGTCAGTGAAGTCCATGTTAACTACTCTAACTAAAAAAAGACTCGCACGTACGGTTCTAATTCTTCCTGCTTCCCTTAGGAAATATTTCACGCTTCGCCACTGCAACGCACAGCCTAAATGGGTGGTCCTAGGAGTTTGAAATTTGGAGGAGACATTCCTCGGGTACCCTAGAGGTGCACTAAGGAGGGACTTTTTGAAATTCCATCCCTAAAGGGGTGAAAAGAGGTGATGAAGATTGTATAGAAAATACCGCGGGCGAGGCTGTGGCGGGTGCACTAGTCAGTGTATAAAATCGTAATAAAATTTCTTGGTCATTCTTATTAACTGACGCTAGACAAATCAAAAAATCAAATCCTTGGTCTTAGTTATTTTTGATGATAATAATTTCAGCTATATACCTCATAACTTTATAGTGTAGTAGTAATTTATCATCAAAATAATAATTAAACTTTATTTAAGGCCCACTAAGCATGTATTAGAAAGCATATAATACTTATCGAGATCCGGAGGCCTATTCCCTCGTCCCCATCCCATCCCCATTCCCCATCCTCCTTAGACTGGCAACGCATTGGCAGCACCTCTGGTGTTGCAGATCTCCATGGGCGGCGGTGACCACTTTCCATCAGGTGGGCCGTCAGCTCGTTTGCCAGTCAAATGACATAAAAAAAAATATATATATATTATGAAACCAAATTTAAACCTTATTGATTGCACTATAATAAACAGCAATTCCACCTGCTACAGCAGAGACCGGCTAGCCTCACACACACACACACGTTGCGTAATCATTGTGGAGCAACTGTTGTCCTCCACAACACTAGTGGACGGTGTCGTAGGACAAACTTTTATATTAAATGTCGAAGTCCGTATCCCATTGAATTAAGGTCTTGTATAGCTTGATACAGCCCACAGATAGTTCGGTGGGATGTGGTCCCACGGTATGCTTCATCCATCAAAAGCGTCATCGGGCGGAGTCATCGATTAAGCCGGCTGCATAATGCCGGGTTTCCATTATCAATGTCATCTGTAAACGACAAGTTTTAAACGTTTCATAGAAAAAACTGGATTTGAATGCAAATTTTTAACACTGGCTTTCCGATTCTTGCACATAATGGAGTTTAACGCCAATTGAAATCAAAAGAGGGACCCTAAAAACGGCATATCCTAATCTCTTGCGCAAGATCAACCTCGTAACTCTCAAGATCGTTAACTTGAGTAAACTAATTCCGCGAATCGAGGCATTATTCAAGATGTTAAAGATAAGAGCATCGATATAATAAATAAATCGTTAAATTCAGTAGCCGCCATCTTAATTTCTTGACGCTCGAGGAAATGGCGACGATTTGAGCAGTGATTGATTTGTTTACAGTAATCAATCTTTGTTAATTAATTGTGTGTGAATTTCTGATTTTGACCATTCAGGGTGGTCAGCTTGAGCTTTAAGAGATGCAAGCAAAGTATTATTAATGATGGCAGCAGCAATTTTATTGCATACCACTGAAGAGACACTTTGAATAATGTTTTTATTGATTGATTTATTAATTCGAGTTCCTAACTGACAGACAGTAAACAAATTAATCGAAAAAAAAGCGAAGTATCTCCTATGCAAGAAAATATATAGGAAAAGAAAGAAAGACGCAAGAGATTACAAGTTGAAGTATAAATAAATGACTGATGATACTAGAAATATGTTATGTGTTTTGAAAATAATTTGAGTAAAGTAAATGATAAAGCTAATTTTTGCCTAATTACTGCCCTTGATGAAGCTGCATAGGTATTTAAGATTTTAACACAAATTTAAGGCTAACCCTTTAAAAAATTGAATAAATACAGCGCGAAGTGCGACTTCTTGCACTAGAAACCTAGAAAAAAGCGTTTAAAGAATAATTTAAATATGGCTGGCATTCGTTTCGTCGTAACTACACACAAAACGTTTCATTCATTCCAATTCTAGATCCATTTAATCCAGTCCATTAATATTCAGTATCGAATTGTTATCGGCTGCCATCGCGACGCATATCGACTCGTTAATTCAACCGGCTCCAACCGGTTTTGTTCTCTTGTCCTTAGCATTTTATTTTTTAGCCGGCTACGACGAGAGGATAGTCCGCTGTATGTGTGTGTCCTGTGTCTCATCATCAGCTGCTGGCCTCCCGCCCTACGCGGTCTAAGGAGGGATTGGGGAGTTAAGAGGGCACCGACCGTCCAGTGGCGCCCTCATCACTGTTATTGTGTTTTCTATTAAAGGAAAGTATTTTATTAAAATTGAAGCCGTATAAGTTGTTACGCAACTTAATACACAACGTATATGCTATGTAATATAGCTTTGCAAAGTATAACCATCATCTAATCAATTTAACAGAAAAAAGCGGCCACTATTTTCTATTAAATTGATTAGATGATGGTTATACTTTGCAAAGCTATATTACATAGCATATACGTTGTGTATTAAGTTGCGTAACAACTTATACGGCTTCAATTTTAATAAAATATTTTCCTTTAATAGAAAACACAATAACAGTGATGAGGGCGCCACTGGACGGTCGGCGCCCTCTTAAGATGACTTAAGACTTAAGAGTGTCTACGGGATGAAAAACTTATAAATGCGATATCACCACACAGCTCCGTAATTACTGAACTGATTTTCATGAAACTTGGTATATTGGAACTTTAATCCCGGAAAATTCAAGTTCTCCCAGGGAATTATTATAAACGAATTGCAAGCGGATGAAGTCGTGGGCAGAAGTTAGTTTATACATAAGTACTAACTGTTCCCCGCTAATTTGTCCGCGTGGATTTCGGAAACTGTGCATTTTCCAAGAAAAAGTAGCCTAACGGGCACAGCGGCCCTAACATGCAAGACACAAGGATAAGTTAAAACGTCTTATCTCTAAGTGCGTCTCTCTCACACTAGTGCCGACGAAAGAGATAGTCAGAGAGATAAACGGGTTTAACTTATATTTGTGTCTTGCATGTTAGGGCCGCAGTTAAAAGGTAGATGAAATTTTCTGAAATTATCGAATTTATTGCGCAAATTTCGTAGTTTTTCTTTCCGCAACAAACTTCTACACATTATTAGATTTAAAAAAAAGATGAGCAAAATCGATAAATTCGTTCTCAAGTTATGGCGAAGCAAGCGAAACAGGGATTCATTTTAATATTATAGATTTCGTATCGTTATCTAGTATCTATAGTAAGTTTGCGACTAGATTAATATGTTAGTAGTATCTAACAATATTTGGCGAATATAAGTTATTTATAAACATATGTTATTGAGTCCCGTTATATATTCAAAACCATTACAAAACTTAAAAGTTTATCTCGGGTAACTTAACGCTCCCACACAAAACTGCGATCACCGTCGCATCGCAAAAATCTCGCAGAAAGTTTTTGCGATGCGTCGTGCGAGCTCGCAGATTTTTTTGATGCGATGCGAATTTTGCAGTTTTCTTTTTTTTTTGGTTTGTAATGGTTCAGAATTAATTATACAACGGAACTCAAAAACATGTGATTTAAAATAACTTAGGTCCATCAAATATTCTTAGACACTACTAACACATGAATCTAGTCGCAAACTTACTATAGGTCCTAGACTTTCTTCAGGAACTAGAGATCCGTGATTTGTTGTTATAAAACTATTCAAGTATCATCTAAATATGTACAGCTAAAGGCGGAATTTAATCGTCTAAATATTCAAGCAGTTTTAAAGTTCTTAAACATTATCGGGATTACATTTATATCTGGGATATTGACTGACATTGACAACCCAGCTTTTCAACCAGCGTGTCTTTAGCTTTAAATTATTTAAAATCTTTAATTTATTCCGTCCGTCTATTATAAATCTAACAACTTGTGTGTGTTGTGGACTGTCGTGCCTTGGAATAGAGAATAGTTTCGCTTGGATAAGAACTGTGACAGTTCACAGAAAAGTAGGTGGATCTATAGTGGAGCAGGTTGTCGAGTTTGATCGATGTGTTAATAACTGCCATAACCCTGGTCGTTGGACGGCATTTTTTCGTTTAACTTTCTATATCAGAGTGATTTTTTTATTCAAGGCTCCCATACCTATAAATATAAAACCAAGACTTATTTGTGTCTGCCTATCTAACTTCTAAACTAAACGGATCAAGATGCAGTTTATCTATCACTAGGGACCCGCCACAGCATCGCCCGCGGTATTTTCCATACAAACTGTATCACCAATTTTCACTCCTTTAAGGGATGGAATTTCAAAAAATCCCTCCTTAGTGCAACTCTAGGGAACTCGAGGAATGTCTCCTATAAATTTCTAACTTCTACCACCCGTTTAGGCTGTGCATTTTCTATAAAGTTTACATTCAAACTTGTTGTCCCATTAATGATGTAATATGTAATCTTTAGATTCTGTCATAGATTTTATTTACCCCGATATCGGCGTCCGACATAGTCGTATCGAATAATATGAAAACGCACTTTCAATATTTGACTGATTTGCTTGATTAAAGTGACGTTTATGTCAGGTTGACTGGCGGGCGGGACTTGAGTAGGTAATTAATCTCTGATCAAGTGGTGTTTGTAAATTCATCCAACACTCATGCTAATCTTGAAGCCGCTCAAATTGGTTCACGTTTCATAGTTCTTACTATTTGTTATTTAAAGTAACGTTACAAATTACATTTTATCAAAGCAAAGAAAATAACGATCGGTTACAAGCACCGTTAACAATCAACTCGCTTCTTAAAAACAATTAACCGTAAAAAACGGTGATTAACGTAAAAAAAGCATTATAACGTACTGGCAATCAACAAGGTAAACATTATAAAGAATAAACTCATTTTGAACGACGTGGAATGCATATCGGTTCATTTCAAATTTAGTTCACATCGTTGGTACACCTAGCATTATTAAATAAGAACAATCGATTTTCACCTCAAACGCTTTTGTATAAGGTGCCTAATCAATTGAACGTTGATGTATAATCATAAATTATCCATGAGAGTTACCACGCTAGAAAAACTCACACGATCTCTGCTAAAATAAGAACCTGGCATCCCCACTTTGAAATTATTGTAACCCGCTGCAAAATATACTCTTCTAAGTTTAAGATAGGGTTTATTAGGGTTTTTAGTGTTAAAGTATTCAAAGGTAATGTTTAACGTGGAGATCTTATCAGGTCTATCGTAAATGGATATAGAATAGTTCTAAGACACTTTTTTTAAATTGTATTCGTTTCTTTAGGATGCTAATTAACGCGATAAAATGTATAACAAGCACTTTATAAATAAATTAAAAGGAGTACTAATTTATTATTTCAAAGTTTACCAGCGTAATTTTTTATGATTAGATTAGATTAGATTTATTTATTTCTCAATATAATATTACATTATAAATTGTACACATGTCAAGATATATGAAATTAAATTGAGATCGTCATTTTTTAAATACAAATAAAAAGTTATAATCCAAAATTAACTAATATTAAATGTCACAATCACAAATGAAAAAGATAGGGATCTCCGTGAAGGATCGTCATTTCAAAATATAAATTAGAAACTATAATGATAACAATAATAATACAATAATAATAAAACAATGTCAAATAAATAAATAAATCTACAGTCTAAGTTCCATGTACTCGTTAACTGAGTACAGTGGATTATTCAATAAAAGGTTCTTAAGTTTGCGCCTAAACGTTTCATCAGCCAGTTCATGTCTGAAATCTGCGGGTAGACGCTCGTAATATTTAGGGCCGATCACTCGGGGGTTCTTTTTAGCAAGTGCCATGCGACGAGGAACTGCTCGCAGGCGACCTGTTTGCCTGGTTTGTTTGCCAGGGATATTAAAAGAAGGGAACAGTGACAAATTACTCCTTACAAACATAATAACATCAAATATGTGTTGTGAGTAGTGCGTCATAATGCGTTGCGAAACAAACAAATCTCTGCATGGGTGTCTTGGCTTCACCCCGACAAGAGTACGAATTGCACGTTTTTGAATGACCAGAACTCTTTTGGCATTTGTCAGCTTATATTATATCCTTCCTACTGGTGGGCTCAGGCCTCCTCCGCCCTAATAGGGACTGGGCGGTAGTCCTCACGCGGGCAGAGTGCGGATAGGGGACTTCACATTCATCGTTGAATTCTGCACATAAAAGTTAAGTTTCGTGTGCAACTTCGTAACTTTCTTTTAAATTAGAAACTTGTTTATATACTTTTCTTTAGCGCAAAATACATAATACCTAATTATATCTCTGTCATTGCTGCATATCGTCAAAATTAAACTTACTTTTTATCTAATTAGAAGCAACACTTTTTTATTATTTGTTTTGTTTCTGCATCGACCGTTTGTTACAAGTTCGTGTCAACTAACTGTCAAATGTCGCATCCCGAGCTCTAGGGAGGGGACAGGACTATAGTAGGGTTGTATCATATCGGTTGCTATCAGCATCTACGATCGACCTCCAAGGAAGCGAATCGACTTACCATAGTAGCGTCCGATCAGGATAATATAAATTAATTATCATGGCGCAAATAGCTGGACAAGTTTTTTAGCTTTCAATAATCTTGATTGTCCCAATAAATTGGCTGGCCATTTATAAATATATCAACCTTTCTGTGGACAGTGTCTTATTGCGTTTAAATAAGGTCTTGTTTTGATGCATCACAGATAGTTTGATGGGATTATAACAAGATTCGCAGCCTGAAATAAATAATCTATGGTCCATCAATCATGCGTTATCTGTGCTGATGTTGAAGCGTTTTTTTTTTGGCGGTTAAGTTTAACAGATCATTTTTGATTGTGTTAGGCTGTGATCCCTTTGCCTTTGCTTAGCCAAACTGGATCTAAACTTATCATAGCAAGCATATCAAGCAATCTAAATAAAATGCGAAGTGCTTTTACAGGCGCTCTTCTTAAACACTTGTACCTACCTCAAAAGCAAGTACTTAAATGTTTACAAAACATATCAATTAAATTAGTACAAGAGCACGCTTATCCCTCTGGGGGATCTCTTCCAGTTAATGATGAAAGAAGACAAATAAAGAGAAAACTGACGGGGACCTTTTGAACGCCACGGCTGAGTGCGAGAAAGCGTGGCCCGGACGCCGAGTGACGGCTCTAGCCGACAAAATGTATCGCAAACGGCATGCCGTGGCGTCAGGGGCACGTTAATCTGCTGACGGCTTCAGCCGATTCAAAAGCAGCGTTCAAAAGGTTAAGTTCTCCCCGTGTGAACCTTGCTAGAGCCGCAGGTAGAGTAACACACCTTATGGTCAAAACGACGAATCTTGCCTGCACTGCCAACCTAATTCGAGGACAGTATTTAAGTCGAGCCAAGTTCAGTATCTGCTTAATTACGTATTTTACTTACTAAAATTACGTAATTAACAGTTATTCGTATAGCATATATTAGCAAAAGAGGTCTCGCCGTAGCGTAGGTTAGTTACGTTAGACTTATGCCTTGCCCTTGCCTTTGGTACACGCTACACTACCCACCACTAATTTCTTACCTTAAGACGCTGCCAAGAGCCCACATGTCATCTTATTTTTTCAATAACATTTAATTAACATTTAGTAATATCACACCGTCACAGGCACCACGAAGTACCCGACGGTTCCAAAAACAGTAAAATTTCATCAAAATCCGTTAACTATACAAAATGCCGCAGCAAGCTTTAGTTGTTTCTAGGAAAACCAAACGATAGCGCGTTCTAATCTACAGCCAGCGCCATCTATCGGGAGATGCGAAAAATATATCAGTACTCCCCGTAGATTGCTTTGATGTTTACAAGGAAGTTTATAAAACTGCGCCTCTATTCGGGAACGCTAAGTGATTCTGTAGCGATTCGCGAGCGAGATTTCTCATCCCACTCTTCCGCACGACGCGTACTGCGTAAGAGCGAGATGAAAAATCTCGCACGCGTATCGCTACAGAATCACTTAGCGTTCCCGAATAGAGGCGCAGATGTGTAAAACCTTATTTTATGGCTCTACACGATGGGCCATCGGCAGCCAACTTACGGGACGCATCGGTGTGTTAGGTACCTATTATTAAGTTATATAATAAGATTTCGATTTAGTTATCTTTAGCTCATTTTAACGTATGAATGCGGGCCGTGCGTTGGCCGTTGGCTGACGTCGACAGCCCGAGGGGGCCATTACAATCCAATCCAAGCTACTTGACAAAAACAAGACAGTGCTTCGAACAACATATAAATCAATCAGTTCATTGATAGTTGGATTTGATTCTTCAAGTACCGTCAAGGCTACTGCAACATACCATGCGGTTAACAAAAATGTATGTCGTTTCATACGACATCGTCGAGTGTGATACGGTTAAATGTCGCCTTAGCGCTTTATCTGTACAGGGAGACAAAGCAATAGCGCGTTCTAATCTACGCCCAGCGCCATCTATTGAGCAAGGAGAACACGAATGATTCATAGCGAATGAAATGAAGTTCCTATGAGTTTGTTTACGTAACATATCGTCCATTTAAATTCACGAACTCGTATCTTATCGCTAGGGAGCTGGGTGCCAAAATTTCTATATGATTTGTTGGCTTGGCAGACCTGAATTGATCGATTTATGAAAATGTATAGAACCACAGAAAAATAGTCTGCCACCATGGTAGCACTGCGTTCTCAATTGACAGCGTTTCAAAAATTAAAAAAAAAACGGTGTCTGCCTCTTGGACTGATGGTCAGAATCATCCTCAAAACGATGAACATCGAAGAGGCAGACGTGCAAGGCTCTATTTTATAAACGGGACATAGTTGCAAAAATGTAAATGAAAAAAGCTTTAAATCGTCGTCGTTTTCGTTGCGTCCATTCGATTCATTAGGACTCCGAGAATAGAAAAAAAAGTGGGCAGACGTCTAGGTCGCTGATTTTTTTATGTACGATTTTTTAAAGTTGTAATTCAAAAACGCAGCGGCATAGGACTTTCATTTCCTTGACTAAATCGATTTCGGTTTGACATGAACTTTCATCCCTATCAATAAGACGAACAAATCATATACCAAAATGGCACTCAGCTCCCTAACTATTACTCAAACCCAAAGCAAAAAGAATCTTCAAAACGTAATGATAAAGTTCGAACAAATTACCAGAGAACGTATTAGCGACATTCCAGTCTGAGTAAATAAGCAGTCGATTCGATATATTGATTTAGGTGTATGTATACTTAAGGTACAAATGAATTTACGTCAATTACATTTCGTATTAGGTAAAGAATAGCTCTTAGTGTTCAACCTTTTTAACCGACTTCAGAGACAAAAGTGTGACCAATGTCCAAACCCGACGAGTGAGTATCAATATGAAGGGATTTGTACATATTCCTTGGTCTTACAAGGTTATTTTAGAAACTGCAATTCTAGTTATAAACGACCATAAAATCGCCTACGGCTCAGTCTTTGAATGTCTCTTCGTTTGCGCTGCCTTACCGCCCGTGTGTTTCATAGTGCTGTTAGAATACCCATGACACAAACAGGGCTAGTTAATTAAGCCATTAAAATGAACAATTTCCTTCCAATTAACACTGCCTTACTGATTTAAACGCATCTTTAATTTAAATAAAACCACCATTTTGTCTTTCCGAAACTAAAAACCACTCAATTTTTACACTTACTTGAAACAACATAAGAACTCACATAAACAATTTCAATGGTAATAGTGCAATGGTATTTAAATATTAATGACTTATTTTGTCATTTCTAATTGGCTTTTTATGGCGTCCATTTTGTTAGCTGCCAGTAATTTGTTAAAATATTAAGTGATTTTTTGATCGTTTTCTTTACACGCTGTTTGGCTTGTAGTACAGAGTTTTATCGAAATTGACCAAGTTTATTGCATTTAGATACTTTTGTCGTTGTTCAGTTATTATTTATTACAAATACTTACTTAGCACCAAGGAAGCTTTGAACTCTAATTTTGTGTTTTATCAAAGTTTTGGATATGTTACTGATCATTTTGTTCTGTATCAGGCGCCTCTTCCGAAAATGTCGATTTTGATGTTAAGTTATATAATATAATTTAAAATTTAAACCCTCGTAAAATGTCAGTATACCTATACTATTATTTGAACTAATGTAATCCTCGAGACATGCATTGTGCAATTTCGCTTCCCTAGCCCTAGTGATGTCGAAACATCGATAAAGTATTGATTTATTGGTATTGTCGGTTGCGTATTGTGCTCATATTTCAGACGCTTGACACCGATCGTTATGATCGCAATTCTCTCACATATATTCCGTTTTATTTGACCGATTTGAACAGGGAACATGCATCTTTTTTTTCATCTTGTATTGGAAAGTGCTGAGTAATAGAAACCGATATGTGTACGCAAAACATTATTATGTTGTTTATTTTATGGTTTATGAATCTTTGATAAGTCATTGTTCATACCAACATACAAAATGGACAACAGCTATAACGTCACAGCTGTCGTTAGACTGTACAAAATGTATGGCGTTTGAACGAAATCTGCAATTATTTCCGAAAATACTGTTTTTCGACGAACATCGTTGAAATAAAACATGACAGATTTGATGACGATGTCCAAAAAACTAAAATCAGAACTAAGAAACAATACATATTTTTCACTAATTTTGACATTTAATCAAATAAAAATTAATTGTCATAATGATCTGCTTTTTTCTGTAATACGCTTTTGTTTACATTTACTTTCATAATATATCATTTAAACTTCATTTTGATTTTCATACATGTTCTGTTCCCCGTTCACCATTTTAGCAATTCGGTGAAGGAAGTAATCCAGAGTATTTTTAATTATTTATGTATGAATTATTATAAAGAACATATATTTAAGATCCTCACATTAAGCCTTTCATTTGATATGTCACACGATATAGGTTGCATAACTTTTTTTTTTCTAATTGACCCCCCAAAAGTGGGCCCCATGTTTAAAATTCATATATTTACGTCACCCGTCCGTGTTGCGGTCACCGACTTACGTATGTATACCGAATTTCAACTCAATCGGTCCAGTAGTTTCGGAGCAAATTGGCTGTGACAGACAGTAAAAAGGTCCCCCTGGCATTGTGCCGAAGATGCTGGCAGCGTTTCCTCGCTGTATCGCAATGCTGATGCGTTGTGCGAGGAAGGTGACAGCTCTTAATTCTTGTTATGACAGTCAACTGCCTGAGATTTAATGCAGAAATTGAATGATTATACGTCACCAAAATATTACAGAAACGTTTTAAACAAGAACATTATAAACGATGCTAAATGTAACAAAACAATAATGGCTCTTTAACAGTTTATCTCCAAAAGAAGAGTAATTTTATGAAATTGATCCCACTAAAATACAAAGTAGTAGCATCCCTTTGACCAACCAACCTTTTTTCACGTTAACTCAAACAGCATTTTTAAAATCTCGTTGGCACAACGCCGCGCGCCTTCGCCTCACTGTCTCAAAATGGCCGCCTCAGTTTCGCGCCACTTTTTCTATAAAAGAGCCTTACGCTTGGTGTTAATTAAGTAGCAGTACAAAAACGTGAAATCTCTCAAATGGTGGCTTTAACGACGCCGCGTGAGGCATATTTCTTTTATAAATAACGCAGCGGTAATTTAAATTATAATTTATGTTTGTGACTGAGCAATGGCATTGGTTGTATGTAACAATGCAAAAAGTGTAGGTACCTACCAATGCAAGTATGATTGCAATAGTTACAATCATATCGCAACTTCTTAAAGCCCTGCTACACGCTGAGGACGACGGCCCAAAAGGTCAATTGATCATCAGGTCTCGGGATAGGGCTGGCAGGTTAGGATCTTTATGCTTCTTCTATTACGTTATGATTGTGGTTGGAGCCTAGAGCACACCTAGAGTCTTTCTAGAAACTTACTCAACTAATGGACGAATCATGAAAAAGTATGACTGATGATTAAGAAAAAAATAGCAAAAGTGTTGACACGATTCAAACAGAATCTTATGTCGGATATAATATGGCATTTTCTTTTTCTTTTGCAGTTCGACGGACGATGGATTATACCAAAAAAAATAAGAAATGGGAAGCTATTGCTGTCTTTATTATTTAACAAAAGCACTTTTCCTCAAATCCCCTTTGTGAGTCATGAAAAAGTATAGGGCTCCTTCTTACTTATGGAATCCTAAAGACTATTACTATAAGACTTTCGTTATTAAAACGTATACATCCAATCATCATACAATTAAGTACTGTATAATTAATTAAGTACGGAACGCCGTCCACATTTTAACAATCAGTTTTATGCCACATTTACTGGAATGGCCGACATATCAAGTGCACTCTGGCTGTTCAATATAATGGCTGAATAAAACGCCTGTGAAGTTATTAAATAAACTTGTAATTATTAATGTAGGTCCATTTTACTGTTAACTATGTTATCGAAAAAAATGAGACGATACAAAGAAAGAAAGAAAGAAAAAAGAAAAAAAAAAATGTATTCATAACAGAGAAGCACAGAAAAAAAACATCATAACACGAAAAAGTAAAAAAAGTAGAACAGTGCCACCGTTGGGACCATCTGGTAAAGTCACGGCAGACACATAGAAGAATAACATAAAAACAGGACAAAAGATCAAAATAACACATAAGCAAAAACGGAACGCAATAATAGTGCGTTAATAGTAACAGAGAAAAAATTAATAAAATAAATGACTATGACACATGGAACGTTTGACGGGTGGATAGCGAACTAATATTTGTTTAATTATATATTACTCATTACATACCTACAATACTCCGTGATGTTTTTATGAATAAACTGAATCGACAAGACCCAAAACCCGGAACCTGAGTACGGGTGGGCCTGGGCTGGGATACTCTAAAATAACTTCGTTCTTGAAATCATCGGCGAGCGTAACTTGACCCGTCAGTGCGGATAAACTACATGTTCTCTTGTGTATACGACCTTGGTCGTATTTCGACGCAGCCGGCCACGGATATCGGTACCTAACTCCACATAATGCCTACCAGCGCACAGGTCAATTTACGATTGTCGGATGTAATGAGTAACGAGATTTGTTAGACAATAACATAGTAGAGACCAGGGTATTTAACATATCTGAATGATTCACCAAGAAACAGGAATATTTTTTTATGCACCGCGATGGTGGAAAATTATCTTATGGCCCGTCTGATGGCAGCGAAGTAGCCTATGGACGCCTGCAACACACGTATTAGGCGCTGACAAGACCTAAATCTGCTTTACTTAAACAGTTTTTTAACAAAAACTGGTTGATTTGGCAAAGCGAAATAAATATACGTTCATATTCTTTATATTATTGAAAACCTAACTATTTAAAAAACACGATTTGATGAAATCGATACAATAGAAAAAAAACGAGAAGTTACGTCTGAAATTCTCTTTAAACAGTTCTATGTCTTAATTTTATTAACTTTTGGGTCTATAATTAATAACACTATTACATCACGCCCATACTAAAAACTTGACTAATTTATATTTAACGTATAGCGTGAATAATTGAACCGTTTTTTGATTTTCCCGATACAAATAACCTCACAGTGCTTCTCGTTTACTCCGGTGCAATCAGACAGTGACCGTTCACTCAAGGTCATTGGCTCTTGTCAGCGTCTTAAAGCATCGAAATGTAGCCTACTGCTTATTTGCGAATTCCATGTATTTTCAAGCAGCCGTCCTCTTTCACACTTATGTCCTAAATTCTTCTTCACACCTTGTTGCTATAATAACCACATAAATCCACTAAGATCAAGACTTCAACTAACATACCTAGACATACCCACATAACAAACCCAAGAGCACCAAAAAATGCCGCGTAAATATTAAATTATTCCATCTGCAACCGCGCATGCATTGAATCACTCCTGCATTTTTTAATAGTAATCGCATTTTAAACTTGAAGTTGGTCAATTAAAATATCAAACTTTATCGGTTGATTTTCATTAAAGGGAATGTTGTGAATGAATGAATCTTCTTTATCTAGAAACCATCTCGGTAAATATTATGTAGGTACTGAGGTACAAATTAAATCGTGTCCTTTAAAAAACATTGTGTTGAAAAAGCAGCTGCAGAATTATTTTCATTCAGAAATGTCCCTCCTATTCCCGAAAACTAAGGACTTTTCCGCCTGATTTTTCTATTTGAACTATATCCGCTGTATGAAGAAAACGTGATTTGGTTGGTAGTTTTTTGAAGAGGGTCGAGTTGACTGACAGCTCTTTGTTGTCATTAGGTACCCTCTATTCTATAATCTAAGTGACAAACAGTACAAACACTTGTCAAACTCACAACCACAGATTACATAATAGAGGAACTGTCACCTTCTTTTTTTTTAGCTTAAGGCAAAGAAATAATCAAACAGCCGAGCAAACGGCTGAAATGTCATCGCACTCATTTAAAAAAATCTCCTGAAAAATAAAAATAAATTGCCTTTAGATGCTGGATCCCTGCGACGTCCACTATCAAAATAAAATACAATATGCCCCTCTTCAAAATACTTTACCTACGCAATTGGTTGGTTTTCTAATTTTGGCCCACAGGAGACACAAAGTTTGTTTCTGACCGTGTGCAGTGAGTGTGTAAGCATCCTCGAGAATTTATAGAATTGCTGAGTCGACTTGATTACAATCTCATGTCTAACTTTACAAAACCGAACGCACTTCGAATCTCGAATCACTCCATAGACAGAGGAGCCATAGACACTATTTATCGTGCCATTAAATAGAATGAAGCAACTTAATCCCGCCATACACGGGCAAGCAAACTATCATACTAAATAATGCAAAGGACCTATAAGAATCGACATCTTGTACTTCACTCATGTCATTAAAAATTTAACTCCATTTCAAGCCCTATTACGATTGTATAAAGCCGAAGATATACATTTTATTCAATTTCAGATGAAGCCATTGATGTAGTATTGGGTAAATGCAAGTGTACATTGAACTGACCGATTTAGTATCCAATTATGGCGACCGCAAATCTTCTCAATGGATAACTATAAATTTTATGAGCAAAGGTTTGCGTTTGCTGCTATACGTTTATAACGTCTTTATATCAAGGTTTTAAAGACTATATTTGTGTGATACAGATTATTATAATGATCACCGGAAAAGGCGGGAAACAGCTGCTCAGTCGGACATTTTTGCGGTGTAACTAAGTTAATGTCAAAGAATATAAAATAAATTTAATGTCAATGTGGTTGTAATAGTATGTACCTACTTATCGCTGACATTTAGCTTGAATAGTAACACTTTTTCTGGTCAGTTTCCTCTTGCGACATGTGTCGCTCAAGAACGTTCATATTTATTATGAAGTGCCTTAGGACTCCTGACCGTTTTCAAAGTTATAATTTACACTTTTACGGTTCCGTACCTCAAAAGGAAAAAACGGAACCCTTATAGGATCTCTCCTGTCTGTCTGTCTGTCTCTTTGTTTGTCTGTGACAGCCAATTTTCTCCGAAACTACTGGACCGATTGGGTTGAAATTTGGTACACATAATATGTAAGTCGGTGACCGCAACACGCGTAACGTAAATAAATACATTTTTAATATGGATTCAATAATGAGGGGTAAATAAGAAAATATACTTAAAACAAAGACTACATATTATTTTAAGAGTTTTAAGAAAAATATTTTGAAAGTTACTTACAAAAATAGGCAAAAATTGACCATTCCCCCGCCTTATTTCCAAAACTACGGGGACTAAAATATTGAAAAAAATGCAGTATGTAATCTTATAAGAAGTCTATGGTATTTAAAGTAACATAGGAAATTTGAGATAATCATGTAAGGAACGGAACCCTGTCCACACGAGTTTAACTCACACTTGTCCGGTTTTACAGTTACTTTCTGTAAACAAGGATGTATTTATTCTACATCAAAACATTATTCAATGTTGTTAAATAGCACGGTTGACCAGTCTATTTAAAACGCAGAAGTTTTTACGAAGATTCAATAACATTAATGTGAAATAGGCAATGAAGGAAGACGAGTTTTGTAGCTCAACGCGCACCGGTTGTTTTATACACCCATGGGAATCGCGATAATTATGCCCATGAGAATCTTTGGAATTAAACTGAACGTATCTACGTTCAATAAACATGAATATGTGGAAACATTTACACATTACTAGCTGCCCGCGACTTCGTACGCGTGGTTTTCTTGATACAGTTCTATGTCTTAACAATTTTTAGGGTTCCGTACCCAAAGGGTAAAACGAGACCCTATTACATGCTATTACTAAGACTCCGCTGTCCTTCTGTCCGTCTGTCTTTCCGTCTGTCACCAGGCTGTATCTCATGAACCGTGATAGTTAGACAGTTGAAATTTTCACAGATGATCTATTTCTGTTGCCGCTATAACAACAAATACTAACAAACAGAATAAAATAAATATTTAAGGGGGCTCCCATACAACAAACGCTCGTTTTTGCTCGATATTGATAACGGCAACAGGTAGATGCTTGAAATATTCACAGAACATTTACTTTTCACCTTAAAAATAAATAATTAAATTAAAGTAAACATATTATTTAAGGGAGGCTCACATACAACTAACGGGTTTTTATTTTTATTGATTATAGTTAATGGTACGGAACCCTTCGTGCGCGAGTCCGACTCGCACTTGGCCGGTTTTTGATTTTCCGCATACAAATAACCGTACAGTGCTTCTCGTTCACTCCGGTGCAAACAGACAGAGACTGATCGCTCAAGGTCATTGGCTGTTTTCAGCGTCTTAAGTACTTGGTCGCCACGCCGCTCAGGTTCTTTCAGTAATTTTGTACGGAATTGAGTGGCTCCCGGATTGGAACTTGATTTTTAGAATAGCAGTGTTAAAGCAGCAATATTCGTGTTACAGAATGGCTGCAGCGCGTTGCAGCGCGCGGCCGCGGACGGGCACGTGGAGGCGGTGCAACTGTTGCTGCAACACGGCGCCGATCCCAACAAGCAGGACCTTGTGGTCAGTTGATTTAGAGATTATTTTGATAGTAATAAGGTACACACTCCTCTGCTGCACTGGGAGTGAAGTAATAGCATAGAATGCGTGCAGATGCTTATCATCCTGGCATGTCGTAAAAGTCGACTAAGGGACGGGTTCTCTCCAACATGGTGGACTATCTGTATGGGCGATGGGCTGATCACCTGTCACCATACGGTTCATCATACCATCTTAGGACTAATTAATCGAACGTGGCCACGAGTAGTCTTGTGGCTCTGCCCACCCCATTAGGGATTTCGGGCGTGATAATATGTATGTATGTATGTGTATGTGTATGTAATAAGGTAGGAAGTAAGGCTATGGGAGGCCGAGGCTATACTAAAAGGCGACTGCAAAGGGGCAGCAATTTTGTTTGTTAATTTTAATCCACTCAAAGCTAACACTGAAAAAATGGGAGGGCTAGAAATAAACAAATTAGTTACATATTACTAATATCAAAAGAAGCGACTTATTTCGGAGATAACTGCTGCTGTTTACTAACATCAAAGCAATCACATGTGTATAATTTACAAAGCTGTTATTTATTTTCAAATAAGTCTCGATTGTATGTAGCTGTAAAATTTTTGACAAGCCAAATTGGTAGGTACTTTGCTGGCATTTCGTGTTTTTCCCGTGAAAGCTCGCAACAGACTTGTAAAATATTACTGCTGAAATTTGTACAGGATTTTTCAAAATTTAATTCTGTTATTCTACATAAATATACGTCAGGAATGTCAAAACAAACATATAAATGTAAACATATATTAATTCACACCTGACTGAGTCGCTCGATCGATTTTAATACTAAACTAACATACCTATATGTGCGAAGATGCCTGTCTGTTTCGTTTTCACAATTAAATTAGTAACATGATTTTGAAAGTATTTGGCAAAGAGGTCGTCTAAAATCTGGACATGAACATAGGATGCATATGATTTTCAAAAATAGTTCAGTTCCCAAACGAAAACGATAAACATAGGTATTACATTACGTAGGTATATAACTATAACTCAGTGTTGCGTATCCCAGCACGGCAACGCGGCGCTGCACGAGGCGGCGTGGAAGGGCTACTCGCGCTGCGCGGCGCTGCTGGCGGGGCGCGGCGCCGCGCTGCGCGCGCGCAACGCCGGCGGCTTCGCGCCGCTGCACCTCGCGTGCCAGGCCGGCCACAACCAGACCGCGCGCGAGCTGCTGCTGGCCGGCGCGCCGCCCGACCTGCAGAACAACGTGCGTAGCCAGCTCCTCCACGAACAATTCCTCGAGTCCTCTCCATTTGTAGCATTAACGAACGGAGGTCCTCCTCCGAAGACCGCTACATGTCCCGCGAATAGGCTACTTTCCTGAAAAAATCCATTTAGTCCGTCATTTATATTATCAAAAACTAATGAAAATGTATTTTTTCTTTTGACAATTACACAAAAAAATTACGAAGATATAGTGCGTTGAAGTTCTGCGTGACGTCACGACTTTGCATACTTTTTATCATTAAGTGACGTCATGAGCCCTCACTTCCGAACTATGCATACGTTCTCTTTGGCATTTTTGATTGATTTGATTAAGTAAAAATAGGTGTTCAATCGTTTTTGATAATTTGACGGACAATTTTTTTTTTACTTAGGAAATATTCCTATTCTGCGTCTTTGACTTTGAATATTACTCTGAAACTTATCCAGTTTAAAAATTTAAGGTTTTTCCCTAAACGAGTGGTCTTATAGGCGCACCAATACCCTAACCTATAATTGTTCCATTTCCAGTACGGCGACACGGCGCTCCACACGGCAGCCCGCTACGGGCACGCGGGCGTGACGCGCATCCTCCTCTCGGCGGCGTGCGACGTCGCGGCACAAAACAAGAACGGCGACACCGCGCTCCACATAGCCGCCGCCATGTCGCGCCGAAAACTAACGCGAATCCTTCTCGAAGCCGGCTGCGATAAAACCCTCAAAAACCACCAAGGGGAAACCGCCAGAGACATAGCCACGAGAAAAGGCTTACACGAGATCATTAACATCTTAAATACCCCAGTCGCGAAACAAAAGAAAAAGGATAAACGAGACAAAAGCAAAGAGAGGACCATAGATGAACCTGACGCCGCGAAAAAACCGAAAGATGGGAAAAAGAAGAAGAACGTCCATTTTGAAACGCCGGCACCCGCCGCGTGGTCGCCGTACGGATGCCATTACTACCCTGACCCTAAATACTTCCCCAAACCGAAGTTAAGCTCGCTCCCCACCGAACCGCTTAAAAAAGGCGAGCAGTACTTCCTGGATTTAGCGGGAAATATTAAAAAGGGACCTATCGGTGCCGGTTACACGTGCTATTGCGCACCGTTCTTTAAACACATGGAAGAGAAAATGAATGAAGACAAGAAAGATTTAAAACGGCACATTGATAGAGCCCATGAGAGACTCGACCAGAAAGTTACTGACTTGGAGATGAAGACGCAAGGACAGATATCGGAGTTGACAAGGTTCGTTGCAGCTGAGCGAGCGCTCTGTAAAGAGAGGCATCAGCATTTAGAGCACTGGTTGACTAGAGGAGTGATGTTCAGGGCTTCAGAGAGGGTGAAGAAATTAGATTACAGTCCAAGAGGCTCGTTAGATATACCGCCCATGCAGAGAACGAGGAGTTTGGAGATATTAGACCGCTCGGAAGAATGGAATAAAGTGAACAGGCTTATCAAAAACTTTAATCAAGGTGCTGAACATTATGAGAGTAATGCCAAAGATCTAAATGAAAAGGCGAGAAGCACCGACGTTTTGGACAGGAGATCACCTCCGACTTCTAGAAGAAACATCCTTAAGAACTCTAAAAGCAGTGACCAATTAGACGCCGGATCGAGTCGCATGTCCAGGTCGCCCCATACGACCATATCCGGCGCGAACCCTGACCAAAATGTACATAACGTGACCGCTGAAATACACGTGAAAGCGAACAAAATTTCGGTCTCCCAATCCCCACTTTCAATGGAAGTCCAGGGGCATAATGAAAGGTTCGCTTCTCCTAGTCGTCAGTCAAATGCTAAGTCGCCTAGCAGCAGTAGAGACTATAAAGTAAGCGATTCTGAAGATCAAAGAAGAGAAAGCCGTTCACCTAGCGTTCCTGCATGGAAGAGCCAAGTATTACAAAGAACTGCAGACGATATAAGAAAGAGAGTTATGCTAGAAAAGGAAATGTCTCAAGTGATCATGAGAAATAATGCGAAATCTCTAGATATATCTCAGGATGGTTACGTCAAGCTTCATAAACAGAACTATCAGGTGCGAGAGGAGAATAGCGTGGAAAGAGAGCCAAGAAGGTCGGTCCAGGAATTAGTAGCGCAAGTAGAACAGCAGAGATGCCAGTCTCCAGATCAATCTAGGAAACCCATCGAAGAACCATTACCCCCTGTCTCTCCAAACCCTGGTATTCTAAAGATGCCGCAGCAACCGCTCAGACCAGCGCCGGTGCTAAAAGAAAAACCACCGAAAAGCAAACGGTTCAGCTTGCATAACCTCATTCCTTTCCCGACCAGAAAGACCTTTCAAACCCCACCAAAAGACAACGCGAACAACTCGGAGAGCAGCGATGAAGAAGACAATCCAATAAGAACCAGCAATCAACCCGGGCCTATGCAAAACACTAACTTGCTCCAGACTCTCCCTTTACCAAACTATGAGACCATGTCCAATAATTCCCAGTCCCCAGCGCCTCAAGTGTTAACTCAAAAACCTTACCCACCAGACTCAAGGCCCATGATACCAAAAGACGCTTACTTCCACGAGATTCCGAACCGACCGAACCACCAAATTCCGTACAACATGACTGAAAACGGACTCCCCACTCAAAATAACCAGTACGATTACAACGAGACTGGGCTACCTCAAACACAAATACAACCTCGCAACAGAAACCCGTTATACCACCACCAAACTGGAGTATTCGACGCTATGATGCAAGATCATATCATGAGAGAAATGGAACGGATACCACACTGCTACAGCGAGCATTTGGACCAGAATACCGAAGTAGAAATCGCAAACCAAAACGAGATTCATGGATATTACGACAACCGTCCACCGTACCCAAACTATGGAATCCGGAAGCCAGTACCTGATCACAATTTACTGCACAGCCGTTTACAATCATTAGCTATTAACACGCATTTAACTGAAACACAAAGCCAGACTGACAGGGAGTCCCATAATGATTCAGGGTACAGTACTAAGGTATACGGCAGTTCTCAGGGTCCGTCTCCAAGTCTATCAGGACATGTGGACGCATCAGATAACCTTTCAGGGCAGCGAGTCAATATTGTGCCGAATGGTAAACCTATAGGGCAGATAGGAGCTTCTAGCTTAGTTTAAGTACAATGGAAATTAATTTTGATTGGCGATAAAGTTGTTATTGATAGGGTGCGAGATTGAACAATATCATTTATTTATTGGCACCATCACTGTAATCAAGCGCACTTCAAATGATTAGCAAATTCTTTGTATCGTCATTTCTTTCTTTCTTTCTTCAACCCATAACCACCCACTGCTGAGTGAAGGTCTCCTTCGAAGCGCGCCGTATTGGTCTGTCGCGAGGCCTTGTCATCCACCTCATCCCCGCGATCTTAGCGATGCCATCCGGTCTTGCTCTTTGACGGCCAACGTTACGGCGACCAGTTCGAGGACGCCAATCTGGCGTCACACAACTTATGTGTGTCACAAGGAACCAAGGAACTTACCCATTGAAGTAACCCATGAGTTAAAAAAGAAATCGTTAGATGTCGCTACCTCAGGTGAATTTCATCGACATTATCAGCCAAGCCATTGCAAGTCCAATGCTAAGAGACAGACAATCGCGACATCTTGCGATGAAATATAGAACATGACGTATTATGCCTCGGAAATGTAAGAGTATACAAACGACGTTCTTTGTGTATTTATAAAGTTTCTATTTCTATTTATTTAAGTTTTGTATGCGTTTCCTATAATCACTTGTACTGTTCTGTATCTCCACTAAAAAACTCGTTTGGATATTGACCTTAAGATAGTTTGTGTGTATTTTTGCCTGTAGAATAATCAAGTACAAATATTTTAATGCCACTTATTCATAAAAATATAGATTAGGCACCGTTTAAAATAAATTTAATGTTTAAATTTAAATTACAAAGCACATATTTTTGCAATGGAAAATAATAAGAAAAGTACAAAAATAGAATTATAACTTTGATGCCATGTGTCACAGATTAATTAAGTAATATTTTTAATAAGATGTGTTTATGATTAAAATGGTCTGTAAAAACAGTCTTGAAATTAATAAAATAAGAGTAAGTGAGTATGTTTCATGTAAAGTACTTATTTGTATTTATTTTGTAATTTTTGTACTTATTGGTTCTAATACAATGCACTTGTGAAATGTCACGACTAACTACTTGTATTTGTTTTTTATTCATCCTTAATAATCCTAATAATGTAATCTAATATATAAAATTCTCGTATCGTGTTTGTTACCAAACTCCTCCGAAACGGCTGGACCGATTTGTATGAAATTTTGTGTGCATATCGGGTAGGTCTGAGAATCGGCCAACATCTATTTTCCATATCCCTAAATGATAAGGGTGACCCAACGCTAATTTTTTTTTTATGACCAAAAAATTTAGAGGGAGAGGAAGGGAGAGGGAGTGATTGAGTGAGTGATATGGGTCGGCTGTCCGGCGACCTGCA
Source organism: Tortricodes alternella (assembly GCA_947859335.1). Lineage (NCBI taxonomy): Eukaryota > Metazoa > Arthropoda > Insecta > Lepidoptera > Tortricidae > Tortricodes > Tortricodes alternella. Next base: position 19,484,405 of record OX401969.1, read on the forward strand.
TCACTCCGTATACTCCTCCGTACTCACCGGAGGAGGAAAGTGAGAGTGCTCCGGTGCCCGGCACGCACCTAACACACAAAAACCCGGTAGGTGGCGCCGCTTTTCCGGACAGGACGACGTCTGCCGGGTCCGCTAGTATATAATATATAATATTATAAATGTGAATGTAAGTTTCTTTGTTATTCTTTCACGTAAAAACTACTGAACCGACCATCATGAAACTTTGTACACATATTCTCGAAGGTATTTATTAGAAGTAATATAGGATACTTTTTATCCCGGAAATAAATGTGAATGTAAGTTTGTTTGTTACGCTTTCACGTAAAAACTACTGAACCGATCATCATAAAACTTTGTACACATATTCTTGGAGGTATAAGAAGTAACATAGGATACTTTTTATCCTATGCTATCCTTTTATCCAGGAAAATTTAAAAGTTCCCGAAGGAATTCCACGCGAACGAAAGTTTATTTGTTACGCTTTCACGTAAAAACGACTTAACTGATCATCATGAAACTTTGTACACATATTCTCTAAGGTATTGGGAAGGATATAGGATATAACTAACTACAAAAAAAAATCGTAGTGTAAAACAAAAAACATTTTTGGTAAGTATGATTCTTTGACACTTATTAAAGGGCTTCAATGCGAGCGAAGCTACGAGTAAAAGCTAGTATTGTTATAAACTACTGAATGAAGATATGAGTGACCAGAACGCAGCCATCCCAAAAGGTTTAATCAAAATGACCACTGTACTAGCGACATCTAGTTTAAAGAAGTAGAACATTTTCCGATTCCGAACTTCCTCGTATTCCCATCATGAATTCCTAATTGGATTCCGAATAGGTTCCATCTAGCGGCAACTACAAACACTAATTGGCTAAGGAATTAACATTAAATTACACTAAGAAAACAAACAAAATAAATAAATGTAGGTACATGATTTTTATCGGACCTTTGTCTTCTTAAACACGAAAAATCGGTAGCTACATAGTAAAAGGTTTATGATTTTTAGTAGAAAAATTCAAAATATATATTAAAACTATATTCATTCAACAACTAATTATTTACACTTTGAGTACATGTCGTTCACTCCAACTAACATCTCTATAGAACTCGCTAATACTAGTATGAAACAACGCAACTCCACTCAAAACCGACGACTTAGCCGCCGTTATCTTAACAGCCACATAATCCCCCGGTTTCATATTTTTTTTACTATTATCTTGTGTCAATATCTCCTGTTGATCGAAAACGACTTTCATATAAAACTCATTTCTCCCCAGCAGCTGTCCGGTTTTGATTACAGCGCCCTCTATGAGCACGAGGTGTGTGTTGCCGATTTCTGCCTCGTTCAGTGTTTGGGATTTTTTCCGGTAGATGTCTACCATTCGGTTGTGGCGCTGCTTCTTTATGTCATTAGGCACGTCATCTTGATAACGACGGTGGGCGGCAGTTTTCTATAAAAAAAAAATAAGTTGTAGCTCAAAATTTAGCCCAGACTATTACACTCCTCATGGCGGTAAATGAAAAACGTTTCTCGGCAATTTATAGCTGGCAATTACAGCTGTCTCACTGACCAGCTGACTGGCTAGGTACTGACCTACAATATAACTGTACAATAAAACTGGTTGTGCAATTATATTGATCGTCAGTAGATGCTATTGTCGGTCAATATTATAATTATATTTAAATTTATAATGCACTTTTTATGTATACAGCATTTAATTTGTGAATGGATAAAGTTCAACCTTATTTTAAAAATGCTGCCTGAACCATCGTGACGAAAAGTATTTAAAATTTAACTGGATCTTTCAGAAGGAATTAAGAGGAGAAAGGAGGAGGAGGAGGAGGAGGAGAAGGGATTATGAGGAGGAGGAGGATGAGGAGAGGAGGAGGAGAAGGGATTAGGAGGAGGAGGAGGAGGGGAACCTACGGATTTTCATACAGAACAAAATCTAGGTCTATAAGTTTTAGTTTTTTCACTATTATCATTAAATTCAATTTTATTGTTGTTTCGGTATTCGCATACAAAACAAATTTCGGCGATTATTTGACTTTATTGATCATTAATCAAACTTTAAAAAACGTATACACCTAGACTTTGTTATGACTGACAACCTATCAAAAATTGGTCATAATCGGTTAACATTTATGGGGTGGAAATCGTAATCGCCTTTTGTATGGAAAGGGTGATTTTTGCCGTTGGTTCACAGTCCTCTTAAGGATTAGTGATTAAGTTACCTCTCTCATGCTGTAGGGGAACAGGAAGGCTATGTTGTAGTCGACCTGCTGCAGCAGCGTCATCGTCTCTTCGAACTCTTCGTCGGTCTCGCCGCAGAACCCGCATATCATGTCCGTCGACAGACCGACTGGAAAATTAAATTAATAATATAATATATTTTTTTCTAAAAAAAAACCGACTTCTAAATTATAATACCTATTTGTACAAACTTGAACGGCTCCTTACAAATACATACAATCTTCTTTGTTCTTGGCTAATGTTTCTGTGATGACAGTTAAATCAAATCATTTATTTCGGACATAATCCATATTCTGTTAGTTACACAAATTACAATTTAAACTTATATGGTAGTGTTAGTACAATTCATTTACATTATAATTTACATTTATTTATGCAACAGCGTGGAGGTTTCTCCAACGCTAAAAACACGCGATTTGTAAAACAGAGATGGAAAGTCCTCATCAAAACTTTTGCTGAAGGGATCCACAAACCAAAACGTCATCTGTGTATATATGTATATATATATATATATATATATATTGTATATGTTGATTGTTTCAAAATGCGCTGAATGAATTTCGATAAAATGTATATGGAACCACCTCTGAAGTATGACTTACCAAAGAAAAAAAGAATCATCAAAATCAATTCATGTGTTACTTACAAAACAGTATGAGGGATTTTGTTACCTACTTTACCTATTTCCTATTAGGTAATTGACTTACGAAAGCCAATCATTATTTCTTACTTATCAAAGGAGTTTTGAAGTCGGTTTTTTATTTGTTAAATTATTATTATTAGAAGTCTGATATATATAGTATTGCATAAATATTTTTGCAACTTATATAATATATAAGTGAAAGCCACACAGCTGTCACTTATGGGTCCAAATTGAACGTCGTATGAGCGTCGATTTCAGTAAGTATAACAATGTAACCCATTGTAACAGCTCCGCCATACCGGGCGTTTGAGAACAGTCCCCCGTCGCATGGCACTTGCAAGGAAGAACCCGCGTGTTATCGGGCCGACTTATTATGAGCATCTTCCCACTGATCTTAAGCTTGAGTCATCTGACGAAACATTTAGGCGCCGGCTGAGAAACCTTCTATTGGATAATCCATTATACTCAGTAAATGAGTATATGGACCTTAAGTTGTAAGTTGGTTCATTTGACATTACTGATTTTGGTTTTTATTGTATTTTGACATTGTTATGTACTATTGCTTTGTTACCTATTTGTTTTTTGTTACTTTACACTAAAATTTACTTTGAAATGACGATCCCTAGAGGAGACCCAATATGACGTCCTATTTATATTATTATTCCTTCATTATTGAATATCAAACTGTTAATAATTTAATTATTTTGAATGCTTGTATGTACTTGCTTGACGATCTCAATGTAATTTCTTTTAATTTGACATGACATGTAATTTAAACTGTATATTATATTGAGTAATAAACAAACTAAACTAAACTAAACTTGTGATACTGTTTCAAACTCTCCATTCGGACCGTAGTGTCTTTCAGCGTACCACCCTAGACTATGAAGAGTTAAAAAAAAAAAAAAATAGGTAGGTACAATGTTTTCCCGCTTTTATTTTGTACACTAATACCAAAACTAAAACATTGAATATGATGCAGACCTCAGGATAGCAATAACTAATTTACAATAATCGGTAATCGAACGGTAACGACCCGCTAAGACACCACTAAGCTAACTGATGCAAATGTATTACCTCCCGGTAGAGTTTTCTTAACGTGGTCCACGAGCTCCAGATAGGCCTCGCGCGAGTACCCGCGGCGCATGCGCGCCAGCACGGCGCTGCTGCCCGCCTGCGCCGGCAGGTGCAGCAGCTTGCAGATGTTGGGCCGCGCTTTGATTACATCCAGCACCTTGGGTTTAACAACTTAGTATAATGAGTGACAGCTTCGATGGAACGAACAGCTTTTGAATGAGTTACACCGAGCCAAAGGAGAGGACCTTTAAAAAAAAACCTTTTTTTTTCACTTTCTATTGCTTTTTACGATAAGTAAACATAATTTAAATTACACGCCGTGTCATTTTAGAAATTAATACACAAAAATGTTCCAAAAATCAGGCGACAGATTGTATTGACCTGGTTTCATAGACAGACACGAATTGACCGATGATTTTTTAGACTTAGACCAATGTTTCTTATATAATTATGATTACACCCTGCAAAGTAAAGATTGGAGCATTGAATTATGCTATTCTGAACTTCAAATTAGAATATTACTAGTACCCACCACAGCATCGCCCGCGGTATTTTCCATACAAACCTTTTCACCCCTTTAGGGATGGAATTTCAAAAAATCCCTCCTTAGTGCACCTCTAGGCTACTCGTGGAATGTCTGCTCCAAATTTCAAACCTCTAGGACCACCCGTTTAGGTGTTTAGGCTGTGCGTTGTCTATAAGTGAGTCACAGTACTGTTTTATATGTATTGATAACAATCAATCCACTGCCGGTCAATATAACTTGGCTAATCGAGCACTCATTCTTTAGATAAAGAGTTCATAGAGGTTAAGACAACGTACAAATGTATTACGTATTATAATACACACAAGTCGTAGTTAGTGTGATCAGTGCACTGTGACTCTGTGTGAAGGCCGGCGGAGAGATTTTGTAATGAACACCTTAAAACTATACTAATTAGGGTGTAATGAGTAATTATAAGTAATAAATAATTATGATTATGAATATTCCTAACCAGCTGTGCCCGCGACGTTGTTCGCGTGGAATTGGGATGAAAGTATCCTATGTTTTATTCAATTATTTTTTGCGCGTAACTTTACCTACTTATTTTCCTTTTTTTTATATAAAATTAGGTAGCCCAAGTTACTCCTTATAACATCAACTATCTGCCAGTGAAAAGTCTCGTCATAATCAGTCCGGCCGTTCCGGAGATTAGCCGGAACAAACAGACAGATAGATAGACAGATCAAAATTTAAAAAATTGTTTTCGTTATAAGTACCGTATATACTTTCATAATGAATTTAGTAAAAAGCTGTTATTTTGATATTACAAACAGGCACTTCAATTTTATGTAGGTATTTTTATAGATAACTACCTCGTCAGGAAAGTCTTTAGGATGTGCGGCGGTGAAGCGGATTCTCATCTCGGGGTCGACGGCGGACACTTTGTCCAGCAGATCGGCGAACCGCAGCCCGCCTTTTTTCGATTTATAAACCGTTTTAAATCCTAAAAAAATAAAAAAAATACTCTCAACCTTTTGAACGCCACAGCTAACGACGAAAAAGCGTGCCACGAGCGCTCGGCGACGACTGTAGCCGACCCAAACGACGCGGTTAGCCTAGTTGGTAGTGACCCTGCCCCCGAAGCTAGCGTCCCGGGTTCGATCCACAGTAAAGGCAAATATTTGTGTGATGAGCACGAATGTTTGTTCCCGAGTCTTTGACGTTTCCTATGTATTTAAGTATTTTCATTCTCTTTCACGTATCCGCTATTTTTCGACCAATTATTTTAACGACTTCGCTCAGTTCATGAGTGACTTATTTTGACGCGGTCACTGTATACATGTCTTATCTTTTTTAAAGTTTTGTTTAATGGTATTTGCTTTAAGCTTTGCGCACCTTGTATTTTATTTTATTTTATTTATTCGGGGCATCAACAGCAGTGTATTTGTGTATTAGCAAATACTTTAAATCAAAGTTGGTGACGGCAGCTATTTACCTAGGTAACATATGAAAGTTTCAAATAAAGAATCCGAATTTATTTAATAAATTTAATTTATTTAATAAATTTAATTTATTTATCTACATAAGTATTTATATCGTCGTCTAGTACCCATAACACAAGCCTTAAGAGCTTACTTTGGCATTAAATCGATTTGCATAAAGATAGTCCGCTGATTATTATCATTATTATTAAACGTATGGAAAATGGCATATCGTGGCGTCAGGGGCACGGAAATCTGCTGACGGCTACAGCCGACTGGGGCGTTCGAAAGGTTAACCTTGGCAACGCCAGTCGGCTATACGACAGCCGATTTCCGTGGCACTGACCCCACGAAAATATGATACCTCACCGAGTTGCCGGCTCTCCTCAGTAGAGGTTTTTTCTGAACCGGTGGTAGATTCATTCCTTGACCTTCATAAGAGCTTGTAAAAGTCTAAATTGAATAAAGATAGTTTGTCTTTGATATGCAGTTTTTCATACTTGCGTCGGGTAATGCCGTCGTTGGCGTAGGTGGCACGCTTTTTCACATTTGGCCGTGCCGTTGTAAGAGTTAAAGCAGAGTTTATGCACAGAAAAGGCGCGGATCCAGCCCTCAAACAAGGTTGTGGTCACAACCACCCGACAATCGGCCAAGTGTGAGTCGGAATATGAACTCGCTCATGATCGATATACTGCATTCCTACAAAAGACTTGTAGTCTATTAGAGTCGTGGGCATGCCTATCGTGCCCAAGGTGGATCCGCGCTTGGCACAAAATAGAACAATTCATTACATCGCACGTTTAAAAATAAAAAGAAACAATGTGAAATACAAATCCATTCGAAATTCAATTTTATCGCGTTTTATACTTTATTTTACGCACTACGTAAAAAATAATTCCGCTCTGCTCCACTAGATGGCGCACCTAATCGTCAAGTGCAAAATAAGCAGGACATTTTAGGGAGCTCGAACCCCCTTAAACACGCTTATAAATTGCATAAAGGCGTTGCGCGACAAGTACAGTAACTTGTACAGTGAATTCATCCATACTTGTCTTATTTGGTAAGCAAGTTTATAACTACAAAATGCACCTTTTTTGGCTGTTTCCTTGCAAATAAAGGAACCGGAGACAATATTACATACGTCATTGCCAATTTTTAGCCTAGGTTTGCTTTATTAAGGATAAAACAGCTGTTTCACCCAAAAATTGCACATTTTGATACTTGTTCACCAAATATGGGTGAACCCACTATAAAGCCCGTTTGTAACTAGTTCTAGTTAGTGCAAGTAGAAATCAATAATAGACTTATGCTCGTATTAATGAAAAACCGACGAAATGCGAGTCGGACTCGCGCAAGAAGGGTTCCGTACCATTATAATCAAGCAGAAAAATAAATCACGTTTGTTGTATGGGAGCCCCCCTTAAATATTTATTTTATTTTAATTTAATAATTTATTTTTTATGTTAATATATATCTAAATATTCTGTGAATATTTCAAGCGTCTACCTGCTGCCGTTATCAATATCGAGCAAAAACGAGCAAAAAAATAATGTTTCCTCCTCGTAAGTCCCCTTGTACTTTATTTAGTACAAATTACTGTACCTCATTAAGACCTGGCATTTTGCTTGATTTGGTTTTAATTTCAACTTTATCGTGATTGATTCAAGGTTAAAAACTACTTCCATAATTTGTTCATATTTAAGTACACTGGGACGGAATCACTACTGAGCATTAAAAATGCGAGAACTTACTAGGGTATGGGAGCCCCCTTAAATATTTATTTTATTCTGTTTTTTAATATTTGTTATTATAGCGGCAACAGAAATACATCATCTGTGAAAATGTCAACTATCAAACTATCACGGTTCATGAGATACAGCCTGGAGACAGACGGACAGCGGAGCCTTAGTAATAGGGTCCCGTTTTTACCCTTTGGGTACGGAACCCTAAAAATGCCTACTTGAGCACAGACTATGCCATTAATACAGGCGCTACAAACACATCTCCTACCTTTAGCCAAGTGTGTATCAAATTTGTCGGTCTCCTCACTGGCATCCCTATAGCTGTTCACGTTCTGTCCCAGGAGGGTGACCTCCTTGACGCCGAGCGCCGCTAGATGGCGCACCTCGTCCAGCACGGTAGGCGCGCGGCGCGAGCGCTCGCGCCCGCGCGTGAACGGCACTATGCAGTACGTGCACATGTTATCACAACCGCGCATTATTGAGCTGGAATATAAGTTAAATTGATTGATTTTAGCACTTATTTCATCAACGGCTTATATACTTCCCAATGCTGAGAACATGCCTTCTCTCATAGTGAGGGACTTGGTAGTAGTCCCTATGGAACCAGTGGGGATTGCTTCATACATGTCTTTGAATTACTTTGCAGAAGGTGTAATACTGTAGTGGAAGGTGGCCAGTTACTGGTTATAACGTTAGATGGCGTAACAGGACAAAGACACTTGTTGAGGATGCATCTTTGGAGTAATATGCAAAGTATCCATATAAACAGACATCCTTTCCCAAGATTATTTGAAACTTCGACTACGTAGTCCAAAAATTAATTAAGGTTAATGGTATGGTAAACCGTACATACATTTTCTCTCTCATTTCTATAATACACAACTCCAAGCATGATTAACACTCACATGAATGCCGACACACTATTTTGATTCAGCCTGACTGGTACTACATCAGCATAGGTCTCGTCCAGTGACAGCAACACATTGACGGCCGTCTGGCCACTGTCAGTGAGAGCCAGCAGGCGAGGCAGGTCTCGGTAGCTGTCGGGGCCAGCAACTGTAACATTTTTGACTAGAATTTAGATTACGGAAAGAGTGAAATTAATATTGATACAATTCAACTTCATTTGTCATCCATTTTATCCAAATGACAAGAAGCAAGAGCTTCTAAGTAAACAATTAGGTTTTTTTAAAATGATTCAATAATATAAAAAAACTCTGCTCAATTTAAGAAATGTTTACTATAAATAAGTAGAACTATTTATTTACTTATTGATACACCAAAAGTGTTTACACATGAAATGACATGACATATCCCATAATGCTTATTCCATAATGTAACACTGACAGTAGACTGAGGAGAATCAAGAAGTTCGTTACTTTACTATACTACCACTATCTTATATTAAAACTAGCTTCCACCCGCGACTTAGTCCGCGTGGACACCCTAATCATCTAGGGGTATGAAATTATAATTTACGACCTATTCTCATAACCTACCAAATATGCATAAATAATTTCACATCGCCACGAGATTTTTACATAAATAAAATTTAATGAAATTTTGTAACAAATTTTTAATATTAATTATGAAAAGTCATGTAATATTTCTTGCCTAAATGATTTAAATGAGTTGTTGTCATTTATTTAGATTTGATTGTATGTTTTCATTAAAAGTTTAAAATATCTGATAACACTTAACAGTTTAACTAATCCTTTTCACGAAGCCTTCTTTTCCAGCTATTTGTAATTATGCTATCAATGTGTTTTGTAAAAATAAGTAGGCTATCTCAAATGACACTCAAATCCAGGGTTTTATTGACCTCCTGTAAAATACTGTACCCCAATGAAATAAAAGAGTTTACTATTGGCTTGACTTGGAGCAAATACTAGGAAACATAACAATGCAACATAAAACATTATGTATCCATTTGACAGCTGCCTACCCTGCTTGACATATGATTGCCAAAGCTGGAACCTCACAAAGGAATTATTACAAAAAATAAGGGTGTGTCAAAGCAATAGAGAGAAGCATGCTAGGCATCAAAATAAAAGACAGGATAAAGGATAAGATCATCAGAAATAAGAAAAATATACAAAACTTGTAAACGCTATAGAATTAAAAGCAAAAATTAAACTTCAAGTGGCAAGACATATAGCTCGGTTGAACAGTATCTTGCACTATTCATCCGAGCCACTTTGGATTAGAGTTACAAAATAGAAACGAACTACTGGAAAATGAAAGTAGGAAAACCGAATACAACAAGGGAATACTAGAAATATTGAATTACTTGCAAAGCGTATTTGCTCCAAGTCAAGCCAATAGTAAACTCTTTTATTTCATTGGGGTACAGTATTTTACAGGAGGTCAATAAAACCCTGGATTTGAGTGTCATTTGAGATAGCCTACTTATTTTTACAAAACACATTGATAGCATAATTACAAATAGCTGGAAAAGAAGGCTTCGTGAAAAGGATTAGTTAAACTGTTAGAAATATTGAATTACTTGCAAAGTAATTCAATATTTCTAGTATAATATGGATTTCCGCAAAGTAACGCCTGAATCTATTAACTACAACAAGGGAACATCAAAAACATTGTGGGCAATTAATGAAAGAAAATTTAAACCAGAACAGGCTTAGAAGTTAAAGCTCCCGGAAACTGGAAACAAGTTTAACATATACTTCAAGAGGAAATAATTTCCTTACCAACATCAACCGCTTTCTCCTTCTCAATCAACTTTGTTTTGAGCCGCTCAGCCATGCATCCTAACAGACCAATCTTCACCGGCCTCTCCTTACTCTTCAATGCTCGCCGCCTTTTAAACCCTCTTAAGTGGTCCAAACGGTGCCAAATTTTACTCTCCGCGCCTTCTCTGATAGCGCAAGTCATCACCAAGAATATGTCAGCTTCATCCTCAACCTCCGTTTTCTCAAACCCTTTTTTTTTCAAAATTGACCATACTATCTCAGTATCATTCAAGTTCATTTGGCATCCGTACACATCAAAGAAAACTTTACGTCTCGATGCAAATGTTACGTTTTCTGGCAAATATGGTATGTGAGGGCGGTCTAGGAGAATAGGTTCAGAGTCTCCGACAATAAAGTCTTTTAAACTTGGACCATCTTTTAGTTTAACCCGCCGCGAAGTTAACTTAGTTGTGTCTGACAAACATCGGCAATTCTTGGTCATGTATTTACTGGATAACCTCAGAGCAACTTGGGTACGCTGTAGTATAGACATTTTAAGTGATTTATAAATTTGATTGTGCCATTACACTCATTAAAATAAATATCTTAAAAGTATTTTTTTTATTTTAAATCACGTAACCTAGAACCTAATCAGCTGGATTGTTGTCAAATGAAAATGTCATCTTAATTTTTTGTATCATTACAGTCCAACCATAGGAAATAGTTTTATAAACTATGAAGTCAAATGGGATCCTGCTATTTTGGCGAAAGACCAAATTATTGATGATCCAATAAATTATATCCCAAATTTAGGTTATTTAGATGAGAGTCGTGACCATGGAAAATAAAATTTGAAATAATGATCGTATGATGATGTAATTTTGCTTCGGGTTTCGAAAATGTATCCTACCCTAATCGTGTTAAGGATGCGTACCACGTCAAATCCGCAGTACATCTACTTAACTTTTCAAGTTTTATTTCATTTGCACCAAATAACGGCAATGAGTAATTTTGTACGAATAATGATTTATAATATACAAATTGTGTGATTATTAATAATAATTTAGTATGTGAAATAAAATTAGAACCTGATTTCAGTACTCGAGTGACAACAGCGCTAGCGGTCTTTCCCTACCGTTTGACGTTACGGTCTGGACACAAGGAAATTCAATCAAGAATATTTCTGTGGGAACAACGGTAATAACATATTTTTTTCTCATCAAAAAATCGAGGAGAGTTCAATGTTATAGAAAATACATTTTCTGATTATAAAAGTACTATGGGACAGAAACATTTTTCGATTTTTCTTGTAATTTAATCAACTTCCGGTACAAATAACATGGGCACAGCACACAACACATGTAATCTTAAATGTCATTTATCTCCTTTAGAAGAACGGTAAAGTGGTTTTATTTTTCATTACACTTATGCGAAACGACTAATATTACCATACTATTCAATTTCAGCGAAAAATATACAAAATCGATATATTGGGCATACATCCTTGATTATCTATGCAACTCTACTTCTTTATGGATAAAATTGGCTGTGTGAGCTATGCTTCCTTTGCTTTCCTCTAAGGATAAAAACAACAAAAAAACTTTATGGATTAAATAAAATGGCTGACTACGTTTCTGTCAAAGTCAAAAGTTTGGTTTTGATAGATTACACTGCACACTAGGTATTGGAATTATTAGCAAGCAAGCAACACAGATTTTAATTGCATGTCAGTTACCTTGCCTTACTAAGGTGAAACCAACAATGAGCAGTCGTTACGGCCACAGCAAAGGTATTCGAATGGCATGGCATACTTTTTGACCTCTCACAGCATCAGATAAATCAGATTAGATGTAGACTCATATGAGTATTTTTATTTAACTTTGCCAGTGTTTTCGCATTGGCAGGGTCGTCTCGATCCGCGCGTGATGATTCTAGGCAGGAGAAGCATGGCCGGGAACGTGAACGATCGCGGTCGCCGCGGTCCAGGTCGCCGAGTCGCCGCCAGTCTCCACCTAGAAGCAAAAACTCAAGAGAACGCCCTTGGGATAAGGAAGTCAAACGTAAGTAGAATCATTTTGCTAGATTATAACTAACTTAAAAATGTTGGTTGGTAATCTTATGTACCGTCCGCGGCCCCCCTTTGATATACTCCAAACGTTAAAAGTGATGTCTTTTCAACAATGCACAAACATAATGATTCATCAAATTTCAGACAAAAATATAAAAAATACAGAGTGGGATGATTCTGAGGAAGAAGAAGTACCTGCACCTCCACCGCCGCCACGCATCAGTAAAATCAGCATTGGCTTCTCAAAACCCAATGCACCCATTAAAATGAACTTGGGTGGTCCATCAAAGGCAAGCGCCCCGGTTACCAAACCCACCATTGCATCGGTGTTCAATGATGATGATGATGATGACGAGCCTGAAGAGATGCCTGCAGAAGCTAGAATGAGAATGCGGAATATTGGAAGGTGAAAATTTCTTTGATATGATGAGAGTAAAGTCCAAACCTTGTCTCTGACTTACTGCTCCTGCTTAGGGTTGCCAACTATTTATGCAGCAAATATAGTATTTAACGGTAAAAGGTAGGTATATATAAAATAGTAAACTGAAGGAAAAATATAATACTTTAAACAAAAACCTTTTAAAAAGAGTGTAAGGTATGATCGAGCTGGGAAAATGCCTATTATATTGGCCAACTCAAAGCCCTGTAAGCCCTGTAAGAACTGACAGAAATATAGTATTTTTGCATACTATATATTTCATCAACAGTATATAATACACAGAGCCAAAATATAGTACAATTGGCAACCCTAGTTTTGCAGGCCACTTTTGGGCCTAACAACACTTAAAATAGTGATTTATAAAACTTTTATAAAAGGAACCAGAATTGTATCTAAAATTATCTGTGTTAAATGTTACAGGGAAACCCCAACATCAGCAGGTCCAAATTCCTTTGGTAAAACCAAGCAAGGCTTCTGTGATGCCAAAAAAGTATTTGAAAAGAACCTCAAGCAAGCCCTGGACACTGTGGAGAAACCGATCATGGGCAAATTCCCACAAACTATTTATAAGATCAAGCCATGATGTGGGCGTTAGAAACTTACAGATAATGATTAGCTGTAATGATTTCAGTAGATTTGTGCTCAATCTCAAATCATAGACTTTAGGGTTTGTGTTACAGTTTGTTAAGTGCCTGTTTTTTTGCAAGTTCTTTTTGAATGAATGCTAAAGGATGGTCTTAACATGAAAATATTCAGGAAAAAACTTTCAGCATCCCATTACCTACATCTATTAGGAACATAGGATTACAAACAGAAAAGAATCATCAAATGTAAAATAATGCTACCCTACTAAATACTCCATTCTGTATGAGAATTGGGTGATTTGGCACAAGTTTTAAAAGTAAACTTGATTGTGTTCTGTCTTTGTTTTGTCTGTACATGAAAATCTGTGTTCATGTACATATTTTAGAATATAGATTTTTGTAAACTATACTGAGATCATTATGGTTTATATTTGTCTTTTGTTTGAAATCTTCTATCTAATTGATGCATTTGTCGTTTATACAATGGTCTTTGAATTGATAAAGAAATGTATAATTTCTGTTATAAAATGGTGCTTGCCATTGCTTAATACTTAATTCTATAACGGAAAGTCTTTGTGAAGACTTCCTTCGTTACACTAAGGAGTTGCGTCAAGCTAAATGAGGTCGACAATATCTGGTATGTTTTGCAATTTCAGACTGTTTAAATTGATGAACTTATTATTTGAGCAAGATATTATGATAGTAGCATTTGGTCGAATGCTATTATGGCTTCATGAGACGTTTTTTTAAAGACGAATTTATAATACATATGTTTTGTTAATACCTATCTAGTAGCTTTTTGCATTATAGGGATAGCTCTTCAGAAGTTTTCATGTCATGTCAGTGCTAAATGATTGTGATGTACCTATTAAATAATTTTACAAATTGTACTGGAAATAATTGGAATATTGATAGGCGATAGCATCCTTATAAGGGTTATTTCAACGATTTTTAGCAGTGTGTTTATGAAATAAAATTTGAATGCTCCATTTTGCTTTTCTTTCTCCTTCTCTCTCTTTCTCTTGATTACTTACATGAAATTTATGACTCAATATAAATACCTACTTACACCAAACGTGGCGAGGTCCCCTACCACGATTCTAGACTGAAAATATTTTAATGTTTTTTGTACAGGCAGCTTAGCTTATAGCTGATACACGCATAATCAGTGTCCACTTGTTTTTTACCAGACTACAGTGAAGCAAAAAGGAGGGTTGTATTTTGCGAATAGGTACCTATGTATGCTATGCACTGACACTATTATGTATTCTGTAGCACTGACCATATATCCAAATGGTCGGTGTATGTTACCACCTAAAGCAAAAACGACTGAACCGAAACGAAAAAAATGGGGTGTAGAACTATTCAGGCAAAATGGCCGGGTGACATGGAGTATATGACGTCACCTGAACTTCAATATGGCGGATGCCATCAGGTTGTTTCTTGATATTTTTCCACCCATACATTATTTATATCAAAGTGCGCGACGAGTGCATTTCAAAAATATATAACATGATGGTATTTACAAGTACTTTCTGAATACAAATTTGTGAAAACATAAATTTGGAATAATTTCTTGCTACCCAAGTTGTCCATATAAACCATAACACAACTTTAACTAAAAGATGAAAATATAAATTATTAATTATATTGGATACAGTCGGGTTTTTGTTTTATATAATTAAGTCTATTTTTATGCGTGACAAAAATGAATATAAATTAAATATTACTAAATCATAGAATAAACACATTGATTAAAAGGGTTCCTTTTGCAGGGCCTGGCATGATGCTAGCTACACTGTATTGTGATGGGTAATAAACAGGACAGTACATAATAAAACAACCATATAGTGTAAGTTATTTAATAAACCCTACTTCCTCTGCACATTCTGGGGGCGGTCCATGTTGCGAGGGAAGTTACTCTTGGGCGGCGTACGGATACGGCGGTCCTTCTTCGACCTATTGCGGACAACCTTGCTGTGGATTGCGCAGGACACGCAGTAGTGGAGCTTCGCATACAGTTTGGGGAGCTGGAATGCTGAAAATAGAAAATTGTTGGTAGATGAATTATTCTGTTTCTACTGCCAGTCACTTCAGTGCAGGGTAATTAGGCATGTAGGCAGCCTATGTGCCTGCAACGTAAATGAAATTGCTCCTTCTACAGGAGGTCACAGTACAGGTCCAGCCTTTTCAACTGTGCAATCAGTGCCAGCACCAATATATTGGACACAAACACACATTGATCTTGTACTGAACTCAGATTCTCTATACTATGGGTACTAGACAATGATATGCATACTTGTTTTAGTTAATAGAAAAATTGATAGATATGTAAATACTACTGTGTATGAACATTTGTGTTCATTACACACAGTTTACCCCTATAGTTGGATGATAGACACCAGAGGCATAGCTAGGTACTAAAAAAAAATTTTGGTCCTAAGTAAACTGTTTAAGGTGGGACAATTTTTAGCTAGTTCAATACAGAGGGTTTGCTGGTCAGGGTTCAAGGGCCCCCTGAGCCGGGGGGCCCTGGTGCACAGCACCGTCTAGCCCTTTGGTAGACACTGTTGCCATCCAGAACAAAAGAGCATTGTAAGTGTATTAGCTCTAAAAATGTATACTGTCTTTTTGTATTGATTGGAAGGGTTCTTGTTTGATACCTAAAGCTACAGTTTCTTGGTACAGTTCAGACAAGCAAGAAAGACTTTTATATTAATTATATTATCCTCCTTAGGGCTGTTTTCTGTTTCTTAATTCACAGTAGCCTTTAGTTCTGGCAGTTCTGGTCATGATTATTATGGTAATGGGAACCTAGAGCGACCAGACCCAGACTGCCAACTTTAAAGGTAACAAGACAAAGTGATCATAGTTACACATTTAAGTTTGAATATGCAGATTTCATTGTGTAGTTTTTCCCACCTTAACAGCATTGATAACCACTGTCCACTAACCCTTTAATTACATGAATTTATTTCGATTAAGAGCCATTGATTTTATTTACTCTGCTGACAGTTTTTATTATTTACCTATATTTCCATAACTAATGAATGACACTGCAGAGGGCTTAGCACACTAAATTTAATCGCGCAAACAAATCATTTATCCCTTTCGCACCTGCATGTTAGTTAAAAAGTGACAGCTACTTTTATGTGCGCGATAAAAACTAGCGTGCTAAGCACTCAGGGGTAGACAGTTTTTTAATAGGCCAACATGGTTTGTTCCGTAAAAACTCCACTATATGAATGCAGTAGGGTTGATGCTCTCACAAGTACTTATTCTCCAATAAGATCTTTGACGCATTCGTAATATAGAGACACGAGAGACAATCTCAGTGGCTGTATAATGTATATTACTAAATGTACCCTAAATCCACAACTTATTTGTGAAATCACAAACCGAGGACTTAAATGAATTCAAGAAAGCACAACTTACAGGCATACACAGAGGCTTCGTTGATGTCCCTGACTGCTGCCGCTTCTACGATATTCCTGATCACGAATTTCTTGATAGCCTTGTCCTTAGGTACGCAGCGAGCGCAGTTAGTGCATCGTACAGCCTTCACGTGCCCACGGCCATGCTTGGCTCGTCCTCCGTTACGGCGTTTGCGAGTCTGGAAACAGAAATACCAAGTTCAAGCCACATGTTCCATTGTAGCAATAGGTGACGCGTGCTTGTAATATCTCATTTATTATATCTAAATAACTAGTAAACAGTTTGTATCAATCATTTCTCTTTAATATGGGACCAGATTTGAAATAATTGCACTTGGATATAAGCAATTTTTCTAATAAATTAGTACCCACCATGGTTATAACCTCTGTTTCGGTAAACGAAGAGCGACGGAAAAGAAAGAGGTTATAGACAAGAACCACTTCCGACCATTGACAATAAATTCAGGGATGCCATGTAAAAAAAAAAGTTTTTCATTATTGTCTATTCGATTGTTTGTATTATTTTATTGTAAAATATAATAAGGCGTCTACATTTATTTCGTGTTAAAAAGTTAATTTTAATAAATATTTTTTTAAGTTTTGTTTTAAAGAATATTATGAGGTTTTGTTTATTTTTCATAAACTAGATTGGACCAAAACCACGTCCGTATCGTGCGTGAATCATTCAATTTCATTTCGTTCACTATCAAAAAAAATATCTCTGCTTCTGTTCTGTCACGAAATTGTATTTATTTCATTTCAGTCACGGTGTTATATTATTTTTGTTGCCTGATAGTAATAGTTTCGTAATAAAATTTCAATTGTTTAGCCTTTTTAACTCTATGAGTTATATAATAACGATAAACATGTTCGATGTGTGTTTGTAATCGGCCACATAGTTTACTTTGTCGCAGCGCGATCGTCCAAGGCGCTGGCCATTAGTGTAATATTTCACGGTTAACCGTGTGTCGCGATGTGGTTTAGATAGTGAATACTAAGTGGTACGCGTGTGAAATGTCCCAACATGGATGTCCAGAGAGACTGTCGAATAGATCGAAGGGTTTCCAAGAAGAGAGCGCGGGGCAGGCCACGATGGAGGTGCTCGTGGAGACGCTGACGGGGACCGCGTTCGAGATGACCGTGTCGCCTTCCGACACCATCTTCGCGATAAAGTCGAAGATCTTCAGGGTGGAAGGTGAGTTATACAACTACCGCGGCTCTTACATGATACTATAGTGCGTCATATCCAATCAACAAAGGAACTAGGTATATGCGCAGCAATTCAATTGCTTCTTACGCCATCTGATCAAATATGGCATGAGATTGGACCAGTGCATAAAATGCCCTCCATAATCTAAATCTCAGTGGATAAAGTCCATACTTCAACCTTACTTGTCAAAAACAAAAACAAAGCATTATTGTTAGCAAAACAAACAATATACCACTTATCTTGGATGTGTTCAATACAGTGCATAGCATGCCCATTTGTGAATAAATTGGCTAACTTATGAGGTCTTCATGAACCAACATTTAAGGTTAATGAAGTGCTGACATTAAAAATATGTTTAATAGGGCATCTGATGAAACATCCTGGGAATTGAATTAACTTTCTCGCCCTGATTTTGTAAAGATGTGAGATTTGATCCTGGGAAAGGTGGAAGATGAGAATTCAAGCTTGAATTATTAGGTTTATTGTGTTTGGTAGGTTAGTAATTGAGATAATTGAAGAGGGTGTTAGTTTTTATTAGTAGTAGGATTGTTTTACATGCTAGTAACCAGAGTTATATTCAGACACCCTATGAAGAATAAACCACAAACATTTACTTTTCCTTATAAGGTAGGGCAAAGGCAACAACAGCTGACTGCTACCTCTCTTGTTTAAGGTTTCTTTGACATTGGACCTCAAACTAATGCATGCATAGGGGCTATCAGGAAAACTTTAAAAACATTGAAATAAGTCATATGACCTTGTGCAATTGATATACATCAGTGATAAGATTAAAGGCCTTCTATTTTAAACTACAAGTTTTTTTTATGTGTTTGTTAAATTTTAGTTTGACCTCTAATGGTCATTTAATTTATTTATTTTATAATTTAGTTGTGTTACTAGTTAATTTTACCTAACATGTAAATAAACATAAAATACAATAACTTATTAATATAATGCATACAAAATCTTACCTAAGGTTAAACAGGCATGATTGAGTGTTGAAAGCAAGTCAAACAAACTTCCTTCTCCACGTGTAGAATTAGTGGAGTTAGACAAGATAAGATTAGATAAGCAATAGCCAGACTTGAAAACATTTGACCTTGTCCTAAAATAACCATCTAGCCACCTTTATAACTGCCAAACTATAAAAATAAAGGTATTCTTTAGCGCTTTCAGTGCCAAGGTCCTCAATTCTCTAGAGTCTAGTGCTTGGCAGTGGTCTTTGGCCAAGATTTTCCTCTTCATAATAGGCATTAATTGGAAATTTTATAATAAATAAGATACCATCTCTTTCCATCTCGTTTCCACATATGAAGCAAGTGTATGTGCAAGGCAAGTGCTTTAATGTAAAAACATATATGTTTCTCGTAAAAATCTATACCAACTATTTTATTATGCTTCATTTAGCATCATAGATGATTGTCTATGATTCTGACAGCCTTTGATGATGTTACTTCGGCTTTTGATGATAAATATGTCCATATAGAATTTATTTAAATACCTACCTACCCTGTATTCTGTAAGGAACTGTACATTTTTCAAGGATAAATATATCCTATATGCATCCTTGCTTGTAGACTTGAATCAACCCTGCTGTTAAAACCAAACCAACTGACACTCACATTTATATCATCTAAATTTTCTGAAACTCCCACACTTAATTTCCTCTAAATGAAGAAGTAGGTAGGTAACTGGATAACATGCCTATACCATTTCAAGGTTTCATGTGTATAAATAATAATCAGAAAGGTGAAAGATGTCTGCATATTTATCACCTGCAGCACACAAATAAACTTTAAGATGACTCATTGGACGATTTTGTGAATCATAACAACTACAAATAACCCTGTCTATACATACCTACTTCATACTCCTTCATTGAAGAAGTGGAGTATTCATTGAATTGAATAATAAAATTTATAATTACAAGTAAATACCTATGTATAATTAACAAATAAAGAAACTACTTCAAATACCCTTTGAAAAGTAAGAATGTGAAATACTTGATTTCCGTTGGTCATCTGCATTCTTCATTATCAGTGCCACTTCACTAAATAATGCAGGCTAAATTAGAGGTACACCTGACAGAACAAAAAAAAATCAAATTGGTTTATAAATGACTGTGTTCTGATGTAATAAACATTAACAAAAAAATACATCGGAATTGAGAACCTCCTCCTTTTTTTGAAGTTGGTTAAAAATTAATTTCAGTTAGCTTCATGATTTTTAATTTACCTCCTATATTTATTCTTATTATTCGTATATAGGTTAATTCATAGTAGTCTCAAGTTCTTTCATGTTATCATACCATTTGAAACTAAATGAAGTTGAAATTGCGTGTTTTATTAGAATGACTTCTGATAAGAATCTCTGAGTTATTTTTGTTTTAGTGAAAATGCATATTAGATATATAGAAACAAGCTTTTTAGAGAGAGAGAGATACAGGATTTCATGAGTGGAGTTTTTTTTTTTAAATTGGTCAAATAGGTAGGTTGCTTGGTCGTGAGTCAAAAAAACAACTTAGTCTGTTGCTCCGTTTTCGCGTGAAAGGGGAAAAAAACATACCTACCTACTTGAGCATAATTTACACCAAACTGCCCGCATCGCATCGGGTCGAAACGGATTTTTCAATCTTTAAACGATATTAAATCATGTACACAGTAGGTATTTAAACTCTATATTACCTAGCCGTGCGTCGTTAAACACTTTGTACCTACATGATTTAACATCGTTTAAAGATTGTAAAATCCGCTCCGATCCGATGCGGTGCGGGCCGTTTGGTAAAAATTATGCTTTAAGCGTTTGTAATAAGTATTAGCTTCTGCCCGCGACTTCGTCCGCGTTGAATTCGGTTATATTTATACCCTCGCGAACTTTTGAATTTCCGGGATAAAAGTGAGTGATGAGTGGATGCCAAAGTATATAGTTATAATTTTCTGGAAACCTGGTCTTTTTTAGGGGTCCGTATCTCAAAAGGAGAAAACGGAACCCTTACTCTGTCTGTCTGTCCGTCTGTCACAGCCAATTTGCTCTGAAAGTACTGGACCGATTGAGTTGAAGTTTGGTACACATATGTAAGTCGGTGACTGCAATACGGACGTGTAACGTAAATAAACGAACCAGGGGGGGGGGGGCTAATTAGAAAAGAAAATAAAAAGTTTGCAAACTATAGCGTGTGACATATCGAATGAAAGGGCTCGCTATGAGGATCTTAAATATTCTTTTTTCTTAATCGTAAAATAAATGGTTTTGAAGTTATTTAGGAAAATAGGCGAAAATGTACCATTTTGCTCTTATCTCCGAAACTAAAATTTTGAAAAATATAGAGAAAAAATAGTTCTTTACCTATAGATTACAGGAAAACCTATAAGAAATCTATGGTATTTAAAATAACATAGGAAATTTCCTATAATCACGGAACCCTCTCCACGCGAGTTTCACTCGCCCTTGTCCGGTTTTTTTTTTTACCTTCGGTCCTTGCCTTGACCACTATGAACGATATAATTATTCAAAATATTATAAGTCCCCTTGCAAGAAACGACAACAAAACCGTGCGTTACGTGCACGTGCGCGACACATTCCGTGGAAATTCCAACTAGTACCATACGCTGAATGAGCAAAAAAATATGGTCGCTACGCGTACAAATTACTATTGGAATTAATCCGATTTCTTTGACCATTCGGTTTTACTACAAAGCCAGTATTATCCTAGTTATGGCGTTGAGTGTGACGTTATTTATTATTATAACATAGGTAGGTATTGAGTAAATTAAGTGATTGTTCAAGTTCATTATTCTTTGGTCATGCAAGAGTAATCTCCATTCTCGATCCCCTGGCAAAGTGCTTAAAAGCTTCACCATCATCATCATCTTTTCGCCTCCGCATCCAGTGGAGTTCCGCAATCATCACCAGGTCGTATGCCCACATGTGGGAAGTGGGCGGTCGGCCTACGCCAGCACACCCGCGAATGAAAGCAAGTTTACTTAAACCCATTTCTATATTTTCCCCAACGCTGGTCAGTGCCCATCACGAGATTAAGGTCAAGTACATTCGTCGGCGCTGTTGCACTTGTGACGTCACCGTCGGGTTTTTACGAGCTCTAGAAATTCGCGTCAACGATTTACTTACAGTCATCTTTTTAATACATACATATAAATTAGGTACCTGTAACTCGTATGCAGGTATTGAACTGAACTGAGATGACAAAATGTGTGTGTGAAAGTAGCCTATGTCCTTCTCCTAAGTCCAATCTATCTCTATACCAAAAGTTATCAGAATTGGTTCAACGGTTTAGCATTCGTATTTATAATATTAGTTAGGATTTATTCCCGAGCGACTCCGTCGTAAATCCGCAGTATATCTTATTCCCATACAAGCGTCAACCGCTGGTAACCTCTTAACGTTGGCTTTGAGAATTCGTGCCAAATTGTAAGACCGTCGATCCACTATAATTGACTTTACCATAAAGAAGTCCACAAGTATGGCAAACTGACAATACCTGTTGCACTTATAAAAGAAGAGGCAGATGGTCGATCTGTTCATGTCAAGAACTCGTGCCTTTTTTGATCAGACATTTTAACTAACGAACCTTTGTAAAACCAAAATCCGACCTCAGTTGTCTATGGACAGCGTTTGATGGTCGATTTCTTTTCCATTTATGTAGTGTTAGCAGATTTAGTTAGATAGGTATATTTCCGATTGATCATAATGACTCGTAAAGAAATGCTCCAAATTCCAGAACTTAATCGTACGCTTTACTCATCATAAAGATCCATTATCCAATCGGTTATTCACATTGTAGCGCCATATCTTTCCGTCGTGTTTAATTCTTGTGTCAATGCGGGTGTGTTCCCAGACCTGATGAAACACAGTAAAGTAATTCCTTTGTTCAAAGCTGGAAGTAAATCCGACCCTGGTAATTTTAGACCTATTTCTATTCTTCCAGTGTTAAGTAAAGTATTTGAAAAAATTGTTCTTAACCAAATGCTTCAATATTTTAATACTAATAATTTGCTTCACGATCAGCAATTTGGTTTTACAAAGGGTCGTTCGACAACAGATGCTGCCTCAGTGCTTATTAGGCATATCTATGAAGCATGGGAACATTCGCAAGATGCGATTGGTATTTTCTGCGACCTCTCAAAAGCATTCGATTGTGTTGAGCATGAGACACTTTTATATAAGCTCAAGCACTATGGATTATCAGTTAAAGCACTAAACCTTGTAAAATCTTATCTTAGCCAGAGGATTCAGAAAGTAGTAGTTAACAAAGTGCAGTCTTCTGGTTTACCTGTGAAGCTCGGAGTGCCCCAAGGATCTATTTTGGGCCCTTTCCTTTTCCTTGTTTATATAAACGATCTACCTAGCCTTATAAATAACAAGTGTGACATAGTTTTATTTGCTGATGATACTTCGCTGATTTTTAAAGTAAATCGACAGCAGGAAGACTATAGTCATATCAACGACACCTTGAAGGAAGTGCTTAAATGGTTTACAGCTAACAATTTGCTTCTTAATGCGAAGAAAACTAAATGTGTTAAATTTTCTTTACCTAATGTTACACAGGTAGACGCAGCCCTTACTTTAAATGGAGAAAACCTATCTCTTGTAGATCAGACAGTTTTTCTTGGGCTAACTCTTGACCGCAATTTACAATGGGGTCCACACATATCCGTTCTTGCAGACAAACTGAGCTCTGCTGCATATGCTGTAAGAAGAATTCGTCAATTTACCAATGTGGAAACAGCGCGACTTGTTTATTTTAGTTATTTTCATAGTATTATGTCTTATGGCATCCTGGTCTGGGGTAAGGCGGCTGACATCGAAACGGTCTTTATTCTACAGAAGAGAGCAGTCCGGTCCATTTACAACCTGGGCTGCCGTGATTCGTTAAAAGACCGTTTCAAACAAATTGACATCCTTACAGTAGCTTCACAGTATATTTATGAGGTGATCTTGTATACGCACAAGAATATTAAAGGTTTTAAGAAAGTGTCTGATGTCCATAATTTTAATACACGTAGTAAGAATAAGCTCCTTGTTCCTAAGTTTCGCCTTAAGAAAGTAAGTAAATCTTTTTTGGGGAACTGCATAAGATTCTACAACAAAGTTCCCCTTGAAGCATGGGACTTGTCTGTTAATCCATTTAAACGGTACATTAAAGATTCGCTGCTTAAGAAAGGATATTATAGAGTTGAAGATTATTTAAATGATAAAGAAGCTTGGCCAGCTCTGAGGCCAAGAAACGCATCAGTGTAACCTCGTAGTGTCCGGGAGTCTGTATGTCGTTTCCTGGCGCTGTCTCCGTTTCCTATTGTGTCTCCTTAATAAACTGTTATTGACCTTTTGGCTTAATAGCCAATAATATTTGTATTATTAGGACATGAAATGTTATATTTCAGATTGTTTTTGATATTTGGAGACCTTACATCTCCATCTTTATACTTGACCATGGAGACTGTCTACATCTCCATGTAACCTAGATTAATCAATTTAGATGTTTTCTCTGTTTTAATATTATTCTTATTATTATGACCCTTAGAGACTTTATACATCTCTAAGGCACTTAAATTTACTTGTTCAGACGCGGAGACTATACATCTCCCTTATTAGTTGTATAAGATAATTAATTTGTGCCCATTAGGTTTATTTGTTGCACTTTTTATGTTAGTTTTAGTTATATGTAATTTTAAAGTGGAAAAAAAGACTTACTGCTGAGTTTCTTGCGGCGTTTCTTCTCAGCAAATGTCACCTTTCGAAGCGCTGGTAGATTCAGACATGTAAAAGAGCCCGTGAGGCCTACTTGCAAAATAAATATTTTCATTTTCATTTTCATTTTCATTTTCAAGATCTACCTATCACTTATGTAAACTTATTACCTTATGTATCTATTTCAGGGCCGGATTTAGAGGCCTGGAGGCCCTGGGGCAATAAAGGAGTGGATGCCCCCTAAACTACAATATAACGTAGATGATATTGACCGTCAATATCATCTACTGACGATCAATATAATTGAGCTATTTTTTTTGTCGGTCTCTATTGTGGGTCACGGGGCAGTTGCCCCGGATGCCCTCCCCTAAATCCGGCCCTGATCTATTTTGTCTAACATTTTTACTAGCGTGCATCGCTAGTTTTGTCCTTATTAAAGTTTAGATCATTTCGCTTTATTTCCCGGTTAAGGAAATTCGTGCTCGCTTTTAAAAATAATTTTGTTGCGTTTTATTACATCCAGCTATTATAATACCTACCATATCGACTGTGGAAATTTCAAATGTCGTAAGGGACATTTTGACATTTCGACAAAATGGCCCTTATTTCAAATGTCGTAATGGACACAGTGGATGGTCATTTTACCATTTCCTCCAAATGTCCCTTACGACATTTGAAATTTCCACAGTCGATATTCAAATGTGTTCATCTTAAAACGACTTGATCCCAAAATGCCTAAATTCCTTTTTTTTTCGGATTTCAGTAATTTTTTTGCATTTTGGAGCAAAGTTGTTTCGACATTTAGACATATCAGACAATAGTGTTTTTTGTGGTGGTAAAGAACCGCATCCACAAATTTAATCTTCAATATTGTTTATTTTTTATTTAAGTAGAAGTAGATTTGTATTTCTGACGTGTTCCGGCGCCAGATCTTAATGTGTTTGAAATGTTGACGTCACTTCTACACTTGTTCGCGTACATTCAATAAAAATATCGAGATCAATGCTATCCAGTCCAATGTTTTTACGTTGTATAGTTATATCAGCCCCAGGCAGAGTGCTGTTTGTGATGATAAGGAAATTGTCTCTGGGAAAAACCTATGGACACACTCTAAAGGCATGTTGGTTTTTAATTTATTTCGTAATTCCGGCTTCAGTAGTTCTGGCACAGAATAGACAATAGTACTAAGTTCTGGCTCTGCGTTATTGAGAAGTCTTTATATATGAGTATTGATTTACCCACAATTTTTCTTTGCAACGCAACCCAATTGAATGTGAATATTTGTTTGTATTCAACAGCTGCAGCTATAAATAGAATAGTTTCTTTCGCCTCATTTTTACTCGCAGGTCAATGAGATTTACAATTCACATCAACTTTGAAGTTCTGCCAACGATTTCCATCAATCGTCGTTTATACTGACATTGTACCGTAACTATTTGGTGCGCGTACTAAATAACTTGATTCTTGACTTTGGCGGAATTGGAACGATCAATAATGGTGGTAACGACCCGTGGTATGCTAATGGAGACGAATTATTACTCTATTATTTGCTTCTAGAGCAGTGTTTATCAACCCTTTGACCCCGTGACCATATTCCTTGGTGATCCTACCAGGTAATGCTTGCCCACACCAGAACCCTTCTGGCCCGTCCCAGAATTTCAACGGATCACTTAATTAAAACGAGGTACATCTACTATCATAACGACTTTTTTGGCTGCTCATTGGTCATTGATGTTAAGTACCTACCATAAGATATGCATAAGAATTCGTATCGTTGTCTAGTACCCGCAGCGCAGGGAATCATAGATTGGGACTACAACAACATGTGATACTGTCCAAGATTATTTTATTATTATACTTACATATAATATTATAACGTTGACTTGTTTGGATTAACCTTTGCGGTAAGTTCGTCATTGGGTTTTGTGATACGCGCAGTACGTATTGTAATTGAAAAATGTTGCGTAAATTTTATTGTCTTCCGACCTTCGTGTTCTTGTATTGTTTTTTGTCGGGGTCGGCAATAAAAGTGTTTTCTTTCCTTTCTTTTTCATGCCACGCGAATCTTCTATTACGCTTTAAACTCTGGGGTTGGTTCGCAAATTATTTTGGGTTTTATTGAACTATCGTTGTGTAACTTTGAGCTGGTTTTCTTTTTTGTTGATTTTCTTGAAAAAAAGTAGCCTATGCCCTTCTCCAGGGCTCAAGCTATCTCCATACCAAATTTTATCAAAATCGATTAAGCGTTTTAGCTGTGAAAGCGTAACAGACAGACAGAGTAAGACTTAGCGGATGGCATTAGGGTTCAGAGCGTTACGAGAAGTTCGGCGTGACATTTACACCCATGTAATAGGTTATTACACTTAGTCAGGCGATTCAGTTTCCGTAATAAACCTCGGAATATGGCAGATACGCGTAAGGAAACCAGCATAAGGTTTCTCATAGAAACAGCAACTGTAAACGTAGTAGTTAGTGTTGGCGACAGACAACCTCTTTTATACTTTTTTACCTTTTGTTTTTCTACGTTTTTTTTATATATTGACTTATGTCTAAAAGAACACTCGTATAGGAAATTAAAGTGTGTTCTGGTTTAATTGCTTTTATTAATATTCAAAATAGAAAGGTAACGGACGCCCTTAGTTGGTGTTCAATAAATGGTCCTTCGAGCCGGATACTTTTCTCAAATGCATCTCAATTATTACAAAAGTTAAAATTCCTAAGATTCATTAAAAAGCATATAGTTCGTCGACTTTAATTATTTTCTCTAG
This sequence comes from Tortricodes alternella, assembly GCA_947859335.1. Lineage (NCBI taxonomy): Eukaryota > Metazoa > Arthropoda > Insecta > Lepidoptera > Tortricidae > Tortricodes > Tortricodes alternella. Next base: position 19,511,997 of record OX401969.1, read on the forward strand.
AGGAGAGTGCATTAAACAAACGCTGCGTCTGTCTTATTATTGCATTCCTGGAATATGAAATAACAAACCATTACGTGATTGAATTTGATAACATTTGCTCTGCAAAAGTCCTCACTTTTTCAAACTTCTTGAGTACGCGAACCCTTTACAAATAAAAAAATCTGGTGACCCCCCCATGACCGTATTAATACTATGCCAGTGGTTTCAACCCCTGAGCAAGGGCATGCAACCCACCTGGGGGTTGAGAAACACTGGTCTACACCAAACAATTCTTCCGCCATAAGGTCTGTTTCGTACGTTTTAAATAACATATAGGCCTATAAATATCCAATCACGATCAATAACACGTCAAACGACTCAAGCGCAGTGACAGTTGCATCACAGAAAGGTCAGCAGGGCAAAATATTATGTTATTGTTTGTTCAAAACAAAACTCTAGAGTGAACGGTCGGGCATATTTCAGAGTAGTTTTTTCTTGGCGACATTCCAGTCTCGTGATTCACACAGTAGCTGCTTGGGAGCGACAGCTGGTTTTATTTAATTCTGACCGTTTATCAGTAGAAATTGTGATTGCTATAGTAGGTTTAAAACCTGTAAGACATTATGAAGGTCTTTTACATTGCTGGACAACAAAGTTAACCCGGACGGGTTAAACATTTCAGCTAGTTATTCTTTTACATGAAGGTCATTGCCTGAAAAAAACCTGAGCAACAAACACTATTGGGGATGCTACTAGATCTGCGATATAAATTTTTGAGATTACCAAAATTGATGTGGCAGGTTCACACACATAGAAACATCTATCAATATTTAATAAGAATAGTCTTCCCTTACTGACGGGTTCGGGTAGGTATGCATCGATTGTGAACGTTACCTACGAAGTCTCCCATCGAATGAATTAGCCGAACTGGACGAGTCAGACTGACCGACTCAGGTGACGCTATTAGGAAATCAAAAAGGCGGATACTATGCGTTAAGTCACTACCTGACGGACCTTTGGCATAGTTTAGTAATATAATGTAAAAGCAAATAAATACACAAGAAAGTCGATATCGGTATTTTACTCATTACTTGTAATAGAAAGTAAGAGCGTCGATGGCCTAGTGGCTAAGGATGTAGAATTAATCGTAAGGTCCGGGTGTGAATCAAAGCGGTTGCCATGTTCCAATGAGTTTTTGTAACGTGCGCCTACGAATTGCGGTAACCGATGCTCTTACGGCGAGGGAAAGCATCGTGAGGATACCTGCACATTTAGGTAACTAAATGTGTAACCGTTCCAATTGGTCTGGTTCCGTGGTTCCCCTGTCTCAAGGGTACGGAGGTCAGACGGCAGTCGCTCTACTGTAATAACCCGCCCGCCGAATCTGGGATCATGGTCAAAGCGTACCCGAATTAGAGACTGGGAAAAGCGCTAGGAAGATGGTGATAACTTGTAATAGTAAATTGTAGTAGTATCTTTTAACTTGCCATTTAACATACCTGGCGCCTCATTCGGGAACGCTAAGTGATTCTGTAGCGACTCGTAAGACAGATTTCTCATTCCACTCTTCCGCACGACGCGAAATGCGTAAGAGCGAGATGAGAGATCTGGCTTACAAGTCGCTACAGAATCACTTAGCGTTCCCGAATGAGGCGCCTGAGTCTACTACCATACCTACTACCATACCATAAACGTTTTGTAATCGCTTTGAGGAAGGCGTTTTCATTTTGTGCCTCCACATGAACTTTTGCTAGCATTTTTTAAATCGACGAATATTCGATTTTGTTTTTATTGGAGCAATTCGATTGCATTTTAGCACTAAGGAGCGATTTCTAGAGCTATAATCAGTCAATGTAAGGTGCAAGCGGCCTCGTCGTTAATTCGATCAGATTAGAAGCACTAGGCCTTCCCTTGTGCAATCGCTGGTACGCTGGATACTTGATTGGGTATATTTAACCACACACTCGCGTCGCGTGGCGCGATTAATTTAGCTAATTAGGAAGTCGTCTGTGCAGTTTTTGTTTTCAAATTAAAGAACGTTAACTATTGGTGGAGAAATAAATGGCATGGAAAAATTGGTATATGGTTGGTTTACGCGGCTGTTCACTGAAGCGACCTATAAAATACTGGTAAAGATTGAGTAGACTTTTAGCACCTGTCCTTGTTAAATGGTAGTCAATAAAATAAATAATTATTGAGTTTTTTAATAAAAAAATTACAATAATTTTATAAATGGCGCTGAAAACAATCTCTTCAAGCAATGTACCAAGAACAGCATAGAGGAGTTAGGTGTCTGTGTCTAGGGTAGTCGCCACAAAGCTCAATACGAACGGTTTGCATAAACTCATGGTAATGGTACAGTCCGGTTAAGGGAAATGTAGCGCGTTCAAGTCCTACGTTTAGCTTTTCTATGTTGTTTGGTACTTATCATTATATGTATCTGTTCTTGTTAAACGGGGCAAGGGGAAGTAAGTCTAGCGTAGCAAACAATTTGTCGAACAGTAGATAGTCTTTTTCGTACCTCATCATCATCATCATCATCAGCCATAAAACATCCACTGCAGGACATAGGCCTCCCCCAAAAATGGGGGGATTTGCCATAGTCGCCACGCTTGGCAGGCGGGTTGGCGACCGCAGTTGGTCGTGATAGTGCTCGAAGGGCGCTGCTGCCCATCCTTCGGTTGGTCCCTCTGTCGCCTTTTACGACACCCACGGGAGGAGATGGGGTGATGCTATTCTTAGCCGGCACCACACGGCATTGTCGTACCTAATAGGTGATAATAGCACACGCATGGGTATATTGTGTTAGCTCTGCGACTTCGATATATTTAATTTATCACTTAATCTATAATACATATATCTGACTTTTCTAGGTAATTGACTTACGGAATCCAATAATTATTTCTTACTTTTCAAAGGGGTTTTGAAGTCTGTTTTTATTTGTTAAATTATTATCCTAAATAACTTCTAAACTATTTTACTTGAAATTCAAAAGAAAATATATTTAACATCCTCACAATAAGCCCTTTCATTTGGTATGTCATACGATATAGGTGGCATAATTTTATTTTTATTTTCTAATCTATCCACCAAAAGTGGCCCCCATGTTTAAAATTCATGTATTTACGGCACGCGTCCGTGTTGCGGTCACCGACTTACATATGTAAACCAAATTCGCTCCAGTAGTTTCGGAGCAAATTGGCTGTGACAGACTGACAGACAGACAGACAGACAGACGGACAAACTAGTGATTCTACAAGGGTTTCTTTTTTTTCCTTTTGAGGTACGGAATCCTAAAAAGCGCTTAAATCAATCGCATCTCATCACTTCACAGGCCTCTAATCGAACTCCTAACGTTTCAGGCATCCCAGTCTCCCAACAGCACCTGGTATATAACCTGAAGGAGCTGGACGACGCCGCGTCGCTGTGCGCGCTGGGCATCGGTGACGGCGCTCGCCTGCGGCTTGTGCTGGGAATGCGCGGTGGGCCCATCTCGACGCGCCGCCTGCCGCCGCCGCCCAGCGACATCAGCGGCGAGTTGGAGCGGCTGCTGGGCACCAACAGATACAGGTCAGTGAGAGGTTGGCACACACATGTACCGCGCTTGAGGTAGCTGCACGGCAATACGCTGTGTGCTCGCGGCGCGGGAAAAGAGCGGGCTCTGGATTCATTACAACTAAATTACACTAGTGGCTCCGTGAGATGTAGACCTCGCGACAAACGCAACTTTGCCATTGGAAAACTGATATACCCATACATCGACATAGGTCGGATCAGTTTACCAATACCGCAAATAAGTTTGTAATTGCAAAAACACCCATATCTCCGCCATTTTGGAAAGTTTTGAAAAACTGAATCGACAAAAAAATCTGTATAATTATCGAACTTGCTCACAAAATTTCACGAGAATCGGTTAACAACTGCGACCTGTAGACGAGAATAAATGGACAGCCGACGGACATCCGCTGGACATACGAAAGCATTTTTGCCCAAGCTGAAACGGAGATGCTTCGCTCGTCGGTCGATAAAGACTTTTTCACTAATTTGACTTCTTTTCAAATTGCCACGGTCCCAGAATACCTAAATATCACATTGTCTCATTTTAAAAATGAACGAAAGAAATGACTGACCTAAAACGTCACATTCCCGAAATGCCTAAATATTGAAATGTAAATTTCCTTCAAATGCCAATTCTGCTATATCAAGGATCCGGTGTTATGGGAAAAAATATTAGCATTCTGGGATTTAGGTATTTTGACACTAAAGGCCGGGGCAAACCAAACGCAGTTGCGGCGCGTTTGCGGCGTGAACGCGGGTCCGCGCCGTTGTCGAACGGCGCGGGCGGATATACCATGCCACACCGCGGAGGCGCGGGGCCGCGCGCGCGCCAACCGCGTTTGGTGTGCCCGGGCCTTTAGTCCTGTTGACATACATACATACATACATAGCATCACGCCCGAAATCCCTAATGGGATTAATTAGTCCTAAGATGGTCCTGTTGAGATCTAGGAATATTGGTATAAGGGTAAAACGAAATTAAGCCGTTATGAACCCAAAGCCACGCCTGTCGCCACCCAAAGCGTGTTACAGCGCTTGTGGTAAAATTATATTACGCGATAGGACCAAATGCAAAATATTTCATGTCAACTTGCGCACAAATTCAAGCAATACAGAATTTAAAATATTGGAAACGAATCAATTGCTCGCTCGGGTTCTAATATTGCGGTTCCTTTAGGTACATTTTTAAACGACAAAAAAAAAGGAGGAGGTTCTCAATACGGTTGTATTTTTTTTTATGTTTGTTACTTCAGAACCGTTATTTATAAACCGATTTTGAAAAATCTTTTTTTAATTGGTAGTGTATACATCCAGTTTGGTCCCGTTGTAGTCAAAGTCGAGTTATGATGAGAGGATCTATGAGGAATCGATGGAACTCTTCAAATATTATAGGAAGTCTAGAGCAATTTTAGTATTTTCTGTAATAACTCAAGCAGTTACGTTCCAAAAGCATTATTTAGTGAAGTGGAACTGTTGATGAAGACCATAGATGATCACCGGAACTCCTAAATGTTGATTTCACGGATGGCGATTAAATTGCTGTATAAAGTTCTGAAGCAACTTATGTCCAGGAAAATTCATGTAGTAAAATTGAAAAACCAGGAGAACTCCTCAACGATTGTCATTCTTCCACTGTGTGGATAACAACAGTTTGTAAATGGTGATGAGCAATAGGCATTATGCTATTGTTACTTTAGTCAATGTGTGTCGTTAAGTCACAGGATAATAAATGAAATGTAAAAAAAATACTTACTTTTCTATCTGCGATTGAAACTTAAAACTCTGCTCCCTGCATCTTACAGCAGTCTCACGCAATCATTCCTTTGCAGAGAGTCGAGTTCGTGGTCGGGCGCCTCGGGCTCCTCGGGCTGCAAGGTGACCGTGCTGGTGTTCCGGGACGGCGAGCGCGTCAACATGCTGCGCGTGCGCGAGAACCGCGACGGCTCGCTGCAGCCGCTGGAGCACGCTAAATGTGAGTGCAACATTACCTTTTTTGAGACATAATAAAAGTCTAATAAAGACGTATCGCATCGTATTATAAAGCTGAATTAGCAACTTCTCGTTCGTTTCTCAATTATCTATTTGAAATTGAGTGAAAATCAAAGATGTATTTTGTTAACATCTATACATATAAAACAGTACCGTGACTCACTGTTCGAAGTGAATTTACTCAAAATGTAATTATGCTGAAAAGTATTTATAAATAAAATTTATTTTCGTTGTAAATTAAATAATTAATTAACGAATAATGGACGTGGACGTTCAAGTGGACGATTTTTCATTTGTACCTAATGACAGTAAACCCTTTAATGGTCCATCAATAGATGGCTCAGAATAGACAAAGTGACATGTCCGTGTTGTCCGTGTGTCAGACTCGTCGTCGCTGCCGGCTGGCGCGGGCGCGGGCGCGGCGGGCGGCGCGCGCGACAACGCCGTCACCATGAACAAGATGCTGGAGCTGCGCCGGCGCATGGAGACGCTCTCCGTGCAGCGCCGGCGGCCCGGTCAGTTGACGAGTTCAAGTGAAGAGGACAACTTAAACGCACTTAATAGCTAGGGAGCTGGGTGCCAAAATGTCTATATGATTTGTTCGCTTTGCAGATCTGATTTTTTCAATTAATGACAATGTAAAGAACCACAGAAAAATAGTCTGCCACCATGGTAGCGCTGCGTTTTCAATTGACAGCGTTTTCATAAATTACAAAAAAAACGGTGTGCTAAATCATTTATTCGTGGCTGCCTCTTGGACTGATGGTCAGAATCATCCTCAAAACGATGAAAATCTTAGAGGCAGACGTATAGGGCTCTGTTTTATAACGTGACGTAGTTGTAAAAATGTAAATGGAAAAAACTATACTAATTCATTTGTTCGTTGTTCACGTTGCGTCCATTCGATTCATTAGGACTCAGAATAGAAAAAAAAGTTGGCAGACGTCTAGGTCGCTGATGTTTTTATGGTACGGTATTTTTAAGTTTTAATTCAAAAACGCAGGGACATACGTTCATTTACTGGACCAAATCGATTTGTTTTGACATAAACTTGCATCCCTATCAATATGAAAGATGAACAAATCATATACCAAAATGGCACCCAGCTCCCAACTATAAGGGGATAATTGTCGAGTTAATGGACAAATAGGGGAATTGAAGGGAGAAGGAGAGGGGAAGACGAGCTTAATGAGATCGAAACGAATTAATAGGACAAAGGGCAAGTTTTAAGAAAGGGGGATGTGTTAAAGAGTTGTATGTAACGAATTCTTATTCCTCAGGGTTTATATTTCCTGAGTTTGTTGCGGCGCTTGTCAGTAATGATGGTGCGGTCCGAAGCGCTGGTAGAATCAACCCATTTAAAATTCATATGACAAGTAAAAGAGCCCACAGGTGGCCAATTTCCCGATAGTATTTCTTCCGCATAATCCTAAAGATTTTCTTATAGCTGATATGAAAGCCTATATCCTTCTTGTGAATTCCAAGTCCGAGTATAGGTATCGCCACGAGAGTTGAGGTGAATCACCCACTGCTACATAGAGTACTAATAGCAAAAAAAGTAGTAAATGAACGAATGAGTGAATGTAATTTAAGTGCACGATCGAATTATATATTTTCGCAAAATAGGTAAAACAAACTGCAAGAAAATTAAAATATGCTTTAATAAACTAGTCACTTGACATGACTTCATCTGATTCATTTAGATTTATTTCAAGGATATGGTTTTCGGACAAACTATCAATCTTAGGTTCCATTGATCTGTATATAATATTATGATCTGTTTCATTTAAATCAGATATATTTTTGTAAGCAAATTATTGAAACTAAATAAATTGATAAAGTTTTTAGTAAATCTTGCAGTTTGCTGTTGAACTTGCTATCGTTACGAAAAAAGAACACTAATTTCAAAACCTCGCTGTCATTCAAGCAATATTGAATCCGTGCATGGCCTCAACTCTCGCGGCGATACCTAGGTATATCTTATCTCATAATTCAACCGTCAATCTACGTAAAATGGCAGCACAGTAGAAATACGCTTCGCAGCTCCGACTGATTTATACTAACACCAAGAAAAATTTATAAATTCATGAATTCCCTCACAGAGAATAAAGTGGAAATCCAAAAGACCCGCAGCGAAGAGTCCCTGTCCGTCCCGTCGCTGCTCGACGAGCCTCGACCCTACACGCCGTACAGCGAGGCCGACGACGGCTTCGCGCCGTTGTACGACGGCCATTACACCCGCTATGACTACGACTGCGCGTTCGATCGCTACACGCTGCTGCCCCCTATAGGTGAGTGTAACGCTGTTTTTTTATTTTTTATTTATTTATTTAGGAACACCAACAGATGATACATTACAAAGATCTCGAGTTTATACATAATTCATTATAATTACGACGACGACGGCGATGACGCGGATAGCCTAGTTGGGAGTGACCCTGCCTCCAAAGCCAGCGTCCCGGGTTCGATTCCCGGTAAGGGCAAATATTTGTGTGATGAGCACGAATGTTTGTTCCTGAGTCTTGGATGTTTCCTATGTATTCAAGTATTTATTTCTCTATATAAGTATGTATATCGTCATCTAGTACCCATAACACAAGCCTTTAGAGCTTACTTTGGGACAAGATCGACATGTGTAAATATTGTCCCCTGATCTATTTATTTATTTATTATTTAATTCTAACATATAATGCTCACCTAATTAAAAGTGTCCATGGCTAACATAAATATTTAGTTAAGTATAGTGTGTAACGACATGCAGTTTTTAAATTATAATATTAAGTGACAACAGTACTTTTAATTGCTAAGACCATCTTACACCTGTATGTCAGGTATGTGATTGTGATTTTAGCAATACATACTACATACTGTTCGACGAATTGTAACTTGCAATTTTGCTATCTTTGTAAATTATTAGTCTTCGGGAATAAGTGGCGGTTACATACGAACGGACGAATGGACAGACAGATATTGGAAAATATATAAGGGTATCTAAAGTGAATTCATCCTTACTTGTCTTATTTGGTAATCAAGTTTATAACCTCAAAATGCACCTTTTTTGGGTGAAACAGCATTTTTAACCGACTTCATATCCTAAGTCAAGCAATCCCAGGTGAAAAATTTGCATAATGATGTAATGATTACACCTCGTTCACACGGCATCCATGATCCACGGCTGATTATCGGATCCTGCAAAACCGATAGTGAGTTCACACGGCTGCCCGGTTTTGTAGGATCGTCCGACTATCAGTCGTCGGCGCATCTCCGATCACCCGCCCCCGTCCGATTCATCGGATCCGGTTTTTTAAAGGATTCTTGCAGAGCTTGTGTGAATACAAGTATTGAAATACTATTGCCACTTAATCGGATCCGGCACGACCGGACCGACTTGTAGTCGCAAAATCGGATCACACATTTTGCAGGATCCGTTTTATCGCCGGACCCTGCAACCGTAAGCTCGTGTGAACGCGTGCATTGAAACACTGTTGCCACCAAATCGGATCGTACAAAAAACAGTTCCCGCGAAATATCGGATGTCTCCGTGTGAACGGGCTCTTAGTCGTTTAACTATGACAACAGGTTCTCGAACGGAGTCGTCGCAGTCGGTGGACCGGCTGCCGGAGGACGGGCGGCTGCTGCCGGACGCGCGCGCGGGCTCGGTGCTGCTGCAGGCGCGGCGCGACGACGACGCCGCCATCCTGGAGGAGTGCCTGGACGCCGCCGTCGACGACGCGCCGCCCTCCGCCGAGTACGGTGAGGACACTGCCACATTTAACCCCTCGGATGCGGGAGGTAAAATAATACCGACATTCGCGTCTCATTGGATTCAGGGAATACCAAAAAAATTATGAACAAAAAAAATGCAAAATGTGCACTCACAAACGTGATGAAAAAGATTGTGTATATCACGGGCAGTAAGGGGGTTACTTCGCGAGTATCCAAACGCGTGAAATGTCAGTGTCAGAAAAAGAAATTGACTTGTAAAGCAGCATAAAACTTAATTAGGTTTTCTCACTGTTTGATGTAGCTTTATTTATTTTTCTCGCGTTATTAATTGTTATGTGGAACAAAAATAACGAAAACAAAAGACGCTATATTCTAGTTAATAAAATAAAACAATTAATAATAATAATTTTGAAAAAATACAGGATATTTTAAACAAAAAATCAGCATGGATAATCATCTGAATCATAAGGATAATTATCTTGATAATTTCTACCATTAATCGTGTATAATCGCTTGTCGAGCAGGTCCACTGGTGGGGTCGGGAGCGGGCCTGGGTGCGGGCGGCTGGCGCACGCGCGGGTTCGGGTCCAGCTCGGCGCTGGCGGCGCCCGGGGGCGCGGGCGCGGCGCGCGAGCCGTCGCTGGCGCTGCTGCCCGCGCCGCTGGCCACGGCGCTGTTCTCGTCGTCCACGTCCGACCTGGAGGCGCTGCGCCGCAACATGCTGCCACTCTCCCTCTCCCGTCACCGTCCGCGCGAGCACCTGCACCTCAGGTGAGTGTCGCTACACTCTCACCATCAGATTATTATTAATAATAGTAATTACCATTTATTTCAGGCGACAAGGCCTATCACATAAGAGGGCTATCACTAAATCGCGTTCTGACAGATTAGGTACACACGCCTCAAATCGCCCTTGTCCAAGTACAAAGAGCGCTGACGGCCATATAAGATGTATAGCCGTCAGCGCTCTTTTTACATTGGGAACAATCGTCCGGCGGGACACAGGTCCGCTCTAGTCAACCGCTGGCGTGGCACTGAATTTGAAGGCCGACGCCCGACAGATCGCATTTTGTAGAAATTTGGGTGTTGTCCGCTCGAGGACCTCAGTATAGCGTCTGAACGAGTTGGCCTTAAAATGAACATGTATAAGACGAAGATCATGTCGAATATCCATGCGGTGCCAACTCCAGTAAAAATCGGAGACTATACGCTCGAAGTTGTTGACGGTTATGTATACCGTCCAGTTAGGTAGAGCCAACTTCGAGAAAGAGGTCAATCGTCGAATCCGACTCGGCTGGGCATCGTTCGGGAAGTTACGCCATATCTTCTCGTCCAATATGCCGCAGTGTCTCAAGACGAAAGTCTTTGACCAGTGTGTGTTGCCAGTGATGACTTACGGCACTAAGACGTGGTCGCTCACTATGGGCCTCATAAGAAGGCTCAAGGGCACCCAAAGGGCGATGGAGAGGGCTATGCTCGGAGTATCGCTGCGAGATCGAATTAGAAATGAGGAGATCCGCAAAAGATCAAGAGTAACCGACATAGCCCAAAGAATTGCTAAGCTTAAGTGGCAGTGGGCGGGGCACATTGCTCGTAGAACAGATGGCCGATGGGGTCGCAGAGTTCTTGAGTGGTGACCACGTACCCAAAGGCGCAGCGTCGGCAGAACACCCACACGGTGGACTGACGACCTGGTGAAAATTGCGGGTCTCCGCTGGATGCGAGCTGCACAGAATCGGTCGTTGTGGAGATCATTGGGGGAGGCCTATGTCCAGCAGTGCACGTCTTTCGGCTTAAATGATGATGATGATGATGAACTGCTATTATTATTATTATTATTATTGTAACAAGAGTTGCTATTTGCATCTAATGTAATTTTATTCAACTAATATTCTAAATCTATTACTATAGCTACCTACTTATCAAAATTTGCACTTCATCATATGATAAAACACTTGAAACCGATTTTACTACTTAATACCTTATTTATTGTACCGTGTCTTATGCGAATAAATATTCTGATTCTGAGTAAAAAATAAACGTTTATATTTTCAGCGACGAGCGGCTCGCTCCTAAACCAGAACCTCGCCGTCGAAGTCAGCGCCTCCGCTTCGACAGCTTCGAGGACGTCAAGAACGAAGTCGAGAAGGAGCCGGAGAAGAAGGAGAAGAAGGTGACGAGAATACGCTGCGGATTCTGCAAGAAGAGACTCAGCATAGCTACGGTTCACAAGTGCAGGTGCGGTGCTGAATTTTGCGCTCCACACAGATACGCCGAAGTCCACGGATGCGCATACGACTACAAAGCGAACGCGCACCAGTACTTGCAACGAGCTAACCCGTTGGTTAGCGCGCCTAAATTGCCTAAAATATAACCCCGATGCCTTGTCGATGGGGTCTTTTGACCGTCGGCGTTCGTTGACGTATTTTTGGATCGGGCGGAATAAATTGACCTTGTTCGCTATTGAATGTTCTTGTCATAGGTTAATGTTAGTCGTAGGAATGATGGATGGTGCTTACGTGCAGATGCGACGCATATAGGATTAGGGGCTAGTTTATCACTTTTTTAGAACAACAGGGAAAGTGACGAAAATGGACAGGTTATCGATTCGGAGATTTGTTGAAGGGCCGTTTAGATACTGTTTTGTATAGAGGGCGTTACTGCGTCGGATTAAGAAAACTATTAAGATTATTTTATTCATTGATTGCGTTTGGTCGTAAATATTTTCCGTGTCTATTCTTCTTCGATTTTCTTTCTTTCACTAATGTAATTTCCATATTTCTGGGATAGTTTTAGTATAAGATACACCATTAGTTTTTCGGCGCCTCTATTCGGGAACGCTAAGTGATTCTGTAGCGATTCGTAAGCGAGATTTGTCATCCCACTCTTCCGCACGACGCGTAATGCGTAAGAGCGCGATGAGGAATCTCGCTCGCGAATCGCCACATAATCACTTAGCGTTCCCGAATAGAGGCGCAGTTATTTTGCTTAAAAATTATTACTAAATTATCAGTGTTCCATTCTCGAAATTTGGACCAATAACGCCCTCTTTTAATATAAAAATTGAAGTTGTCGCATTTGCACGCGCGCGCGTTTCGTTATCGTTATGGTGTATTCGTACGACGCTTGTACTAATATTTGGTCTTCGCGGCCGCCAGTGTGGAGTCAAACGAATTGTGATATATTCTGACCTAAATTAAGGAGAAAATGTTAACTTCAGCCACGTGTGCGTTTGTTTTTTTTTAATGAAATAGAGAAAAAAAGAAAGAAAAAAAATCTTAAGTATCGCCCTTTGCCCTGGTACGCTACAGTCGGCAAATGACGACTCCTTAACAATTTTACATTCGGTGTGCCTGAAGTCAGTTTTTATTACGGTGCGTTAGATCAGGTATAAAACAGTACTGAATACATGTAGGAAATATTTCGTTTTTTTATTTGACTTTTATAAAATCAGTTTAAGGCCTTTAAAAAAGAGTTTTTGTCTTTTGTTTTCTGACATTTGGTCTGACGCACCTTTATAAAAGCCTAATAGCCGAATTCACAAACGCCACTTAAGCATTTGTTAAGAGAATAAATAGTTAAATGTTCAACTTGTTGTCAACCTATACATAAACGTCACTCAAACGTCACATTAATTAAAGATCATTTTGAGTGGCCTTTGTGAATGTGGCTATAAGTCTATTCAAAATCTGTCACGGTCATTACAGACTGATCTGTGCTGTATAATGTATATATGTATGGCAATATGTTTGAATTGAAAATCTCCTATTTATCGCCAACACGACTCTTTCTTCTGCCATACATTTGTTGCATTGTCTCTTATAATATAATCAAACGCTTCTCAATGAAGTTTTTCACTTCCTCGAACGCAACAGCATTAAACCCATATTGATTGTTATTAAAATTGCATTGAATAGAAAAAAGTTTTATGCAAGCAAAACGAGACATCCTAATGTGATAAGAACTTTGTCACTCCGCCGAAAATTCGGTAGGTTTAACCTCTTCAACGCCAAGCATGTCTGAGAAGTAAAACGAATTTGAACTTTACGTCGAACCAGTTAAGGGCTTTTTTACCCTGTATACCCTGACGGATATATCCGTCGTTGGCGTTGAAAAGCTTATTAGAAGTCACAAATCGCAGTTGCCTTGTTTATGTGTGAAACTACCCTTACGATAAATTGTATGAGGGATAGTGGATTTAGGCGACTATTTGTCCCGGAAACTTCGCTTCTGATCTGTGAACCCAATCAAGGATTTATCATATTGCTACTATGTCACTTGTCTACGTTATTTCGGTAGAACATATGTTTAGCGATTATATCATTGTATTTTTTTTGTAATTAATCGCTTGTTTAATTTAATAGCACACATTGGGGCCAATTCGAACGTGTTTTCGCTAAATTTAGAAATCGCTAAATTTGAAATAAGAACCGTCAGACTCGATTTTGAACCTTGCAGCTACACAAAATCAAAAGTTTCTTATTTTAAATTTAGGCAATTTTAAATTTAGCAAACCCTATTTCGAATTGGCCCATTATCTCTAAAATTCGCTGTTATTTAAAACTTTAATACAATTTCTTGATTAAAATTCGTAGGGTACTTTCGAGTTATTGATTTTTGACTATGTGATAAATTTGACGTCGTATTTAATTGTTTGCCGACTGGCGAGGGCGCGCGAGGTGCTGTTTCGCGCTAGATCTCTCGGTTTCCGTAATTCGTTGTAACTTCGTGTAAAAATAGACTTTGCTTATCCATATTAATTTGTGTTACCGAACGCCTCTACTGTTGCGTTGCCGTGGATGGAAAAAAGAGACTGCGATCATCTCGTCGGAAGCAATGGATGGTTAATAACTGGGGTTTGCATAGAGCTAAAGTAGTAGTTTCACATGCAGGATATTATGGTTTTGATCGTCATACCACAGTATAATCAAGTAAGCAGTATTTTGTCTCTGCAGTGTCCTCGAAATAATTACCTACGGCCGCTCGGTATGTAAACACGCGGTAGGGCTGCCCGCTGACTGTTTTTCTTGGGTTACGTATTTGAAAATGCTATATTAAAGTGTATCATGAAATCTTAATTCAATAGTAAGTTTTTCTAGTTTCAAAATTGACGGTAAGTCAGTAGGTATAGAAGAAAAAAATTCATTTTATGTATTGTGCTTTTAATACATCAAAAAACAACAAATATTCTTGTACTATAATTTAAGTAAATATAGCGCGGGAGCGTCTCATACTGTCCGCGTCCGTACCCGACCGCGGCGCACTCGCGACTGTTGTGTACCGAAGTTTACCGAGAATTCGAAGCGCGTCGTTTCGGCTGTTTGTTTGAAGATGTAATACCGCTTACTTACTACTTATACTGTGGTCATACCGTTATCGATTCATTAGAATCGTATTTCGAAATAATTTGTAGCAAACTGAAGCTTGCTACAAGCGTGTTAAATTTAATTTTCCGTTTACCAATTCTGAGATACGAGCTTTTTTCTAGACGTTATATCCTGACAAAAATCTTTCAAGTCAACTGTGCCTGTGGTTATTTTACATCTGTCATAACCACAGTTGACGGTGAATCAAAATTATTGTCCGCCATTTTGTTTTCTGCATTAAAACAAGATGGCGCTACGATCTAGTCCATGGTTTAGGAAGTTATTATAACATTATTAGATATTACTCATTATAGGGTGTTTTTTGACGTAGACGTTTGGCGATTGTCAGTCATCTGTTTTTTCGTCCACGGTTATACATTCACATGTAGCATGGTGCTTTTTTTAGCAGTTAATCGAGATTGTACACGAAAATAGCTCTTACTTCACGATACGAGAGTCCATATTTATGTAGTCTTTTTGTTCTCTCTAGCTCGGGATATTTATATATTTCGTTCTATTTCTGACTCGTTCTGACAAAAATAGGAATATATTTTTTGTAATAATAATATTAATCCTTTATTTAATGGCCTTTTATTAATATAATAATAGACAAGTCTGAAGAGTCAGAGGTGGAGCGAAAAATCAGGTTTGCTTCAAATATAAATAACTATATTGCAAAGTTTGAACTCGTTCTTACGCACTTGATGATAGGAGCGTATTCAAATGTTTTTCAGCTTTACTAGTCCGATTATATTCGTTGCTGCACGTGTCTTTGTTCAATATAGTTGGAATGAATTATTATTAATATGGAACAGTTTATTATTAAATGTGAATGTAATAGGACCCGTTCGGGAGTGCCACATAATTTGATTTTCTTACTAGATGATATATTAAGTTTATAGATAATTTTTATTTGGGTAAATAATTTTGGCTGATTTCGAAAATAAATATTTATAATGCGAAAGCGAAACATTTGTATTTATTTACAAGCGATCTTATCCTAAACTATACAATTAAATACACGATCACCTGACAATTAATTTAAATTACACATAAAAGGCAGTAACGTAAAATGTATAGTAACCGTTCTTTAACCTTTTTGAGTACGCGACCCCCTTTACAAGTAAAAAAGATCTGGCGACCTCCCCCCCCATTAATAAAGTGAATTCATCCTCACTTGTCTTATTTGGTAAACAAGTTTATATAACCTCAAAATATACCTTTCTGGGTGAAACCGCTCTTTAATTTCAGGTGAAAAATTTGCAAAGTGATGTCCAAAATATTATCCCCGGTTAATTTACGAAGAAATTGTAGTCAAAAAAGGTGCATTTTGAGGTTAGAAATTTTTTTACCAAATAAGACGAGTAAGGATGAATTCACTTTATGTTATAGTGTCAGTGCCCATTATCATTAATACTATGTCAGTGGGTTCAACGACGAGTTCTTAAACCCTTTGAACGCCACGGCTAAATTTGAAAAAGCGTGCCACGGCTGTAGCCCACGCAAATATATGGAAAACGGCATATCGTAGCGTCAGAGACACGAAAATCTGCTGTCGTGTATGGCCGACGGTGGCATTCAAAAGCTTTAAAACCTGGCTTGTGTCCGCGACCCCCGACTATGGGTTTGCGACCCCTCGGTAAAACACTAGTATAACAAAATAAACGATATGCCACATAAGCAGCCAATCAAGAAGCGCCAATTAATTAACTACCAATCGCGGCATGAATTAAGTAGTTCAAGACGTCATAAGGCGGAAAGTCGACAGTTTTGGGTGATATCAGGTGACGCATAGACTTTCTTTTACCCGTATCAAAATATAGGTATCATGTAAAGCTGCCAGTCGATTTCCGCCTTTGTTATTCACTATTTTGGCTCATTGTTGCGTATACACAGTCACATGCGTCACAGCAGTGAATAAACACAAACATAAAATGAGCCTTACAGTAGTCGCATGCGATGTGTAACATCTGACATATCACCGCGCGCGCGCATTGGTCAAATCAAATAAGCGCGCGCTTCCCCAGCTTCGACTCTACCACCGCGCGCGCTCATTGGTCAAATCAAATAGCGCGCGCTTCCCCGGCTTCCTGTCCCACACTTCCGTCCCTTTTCAGGAAATCACTCCCACAAACTGCAGGAAAGCGAGAGGAAAGATGATAGACATCAAAAAAAATGTACATTTCCGAATTGTAGCAGAATCCACCGATTGATCTTATACAGAAGGCCCATCAACCAAGCGCTCTTAAATGGTGATTAATGATAATAGTGACTAATGGCGCTAAGGACTCTTAGTATTTTCAATACATATACGATAAAATATGGGCTATTCCCATCTGCTACCACCACTTTGTTACCGGTAGTAACTAATTGGTTTTTTTCCCCAACAGTTAAGAGGAGTGTGAACCTACGGCTTTTCATACAAAAGGCGATAACGATTTCCACACCTTAAATGTTAACTGATTTTGACCAATTTTTGATAGGTTGTCAGTCAGTACAAAATCTAGGTCTTACGTTTTGGTTTTTTCACTATAATCAATAAATTCAGTTTTATTCTTGTTTCAGTATTCTCATACAAAACTAATTTCGGCGATTATTTGACTTTGTCGATCTTTAATCAATATTCAAAAAACATATCGACTTTCTTCTGACTGACAACATATCAAAAGTAGGTCAAAATCGGTTAACATTTCAAGGGTGGAAATCGTTATCGCCTTTTTGTATGAAAAGGGTGATTTTTGCCGTTGGTTCACAGTCCTCTTAACAGCGGTAACTACATACATACATACATATTATCACGCCCGAAATCCCTAATGGGGTGGGCAGAGCCACAAGACTACTTGTGGCCACGTTCGATTAATTAGTCCTAAGATGGTATGATGAACACTGGGAATAAAAACTCAGTAATTACGTGGTAACAGATGGGAACACCCCCCAAAATATGAAATTAAGTACAACAATAAAGTCTCTTGATTTCAGCAGAAACATTAAAACACTTGATCATCCGTCTCTCTCAGGAACTCTTCGAAAATATCAACGAAACCGTCAATACCGTCTCTAAAATTCTCATCGATAGCCATATCTTCCTCATCATTGAAGAACGCGTGGGCAAAATCTATGATCTTCACCGTACCCCACTGTGCAGGGTTAGGAGAATCACTCGACAACTGATCCAGTATAGCCTTGTAGTTCATTTTAATTTTACAAAGCTTATCCTCATAGTTATGGTCGAAGGAATGGTTCAGATTTATCTTCTCCAAAGCCTCGCTCCAAGGGGATTGGATGGTGGGCGGGGGGGAGAAGGTTTTCTGCGCCAAGTTCATGCAGGTTATGGGAACTGAGTTGAGTTTCTTGTACACCGGCCCTTTGGATGAGAGTTGGCCGCTAAAGCTGGAACCGGATTCGCTGTGCATGGAGTGGATCGATTTGCGGCGCGTGAGTGGCTCCGAGCGGCATTTTGGACGAGGCCTGGAATACATTAAAATCTATGTATCATCATCGTCAGCTTATACACTGAAGGAAGTTTGTAAAATGATACCGAACTTTCATTTATCTGTAACTTACGAAAATCGGTCAAGTGCGAGTCGGACTCGCGTACCGACGGTTCCGTACTACACCAATTTGGCATGCTCTCAACCAATGAATAATTGACTGTATGCTAACGATTTAACTTTCATTTATTCCGTTGTATGCCACTGGATCTGCCACCGATGGCACAAAACGGAAAAAATAAACAAACCTAACCTCCCTAACCGACAGTGGCACTAAACGGATTTGTTTCCATTTTGTGCCATCGGTGGCAGATCCAGTGGCATACAACGGAATATACCTTAACTTTGACAGTTGCAATTAAGTTGGCAGATTGTTAAGCTGCAGCGGTAAAGTTCTCATTTGATTTCAATATATTTTTCACATTTGTATTATAGCAGAACACCAATGAATTGATATTTGTTGTTAGACTATGGAGTATAAACTAAACTCAGGTCAAATTCATTTTGGAAATACAGCTGTAACAAAATTGGTCTAAAGTCAGTACATTTTTAGGGTATCAATGTATGGGGAGCTTCTCAGGCTTAAAACTTTTTAATATTTTTATTATTTGCTAGTATTCATGTCATGCCATAGCAACTAATATTCAGTGAAAATTCCAAACTTGTAGGCTCAGTAATAGGGTCCCGTTGATCCCTTCGGAACCCTACATAACTAAGGCACCTCACCAAAATCATTTGAGTTAATTTTCTATGCGGCACAGAGATTGGGTAGTAGTCCCCACGCGGGCTCAGTTCGGATTGGACACACATCTTTGAATTAATTTGCAGATGTATGCTATGCAAGTACCCCACGATGTTTTCCTTTGCCGAAATACTCGCGGTAAATATCAAACGCACATGAGATCCGAAAATGTCATACGTGCAAGTGGAATATGAACCTGCGACGAGAGGAGCGTTGGAACACTGGACTACCACTGCACTTAGTACGGTAAGTTAAAATAAACAAAAACTTACCCAGCTGCTATATTTATTTATTTATATTTTTAGAAGCTTCAGACTCGCGGACTAGTGAGACATGTGTCAGTAGTGTCACAACCCAGGGTTACCCAATCGGTAGGGAAACCCTATCATTTGATTACCCAATCGTTAGGGAAATCCTATCATTTGGTTACCCAATCGTTAGGGAAACCCTATCATTTGGTTCCCAATCGTTAGGGAAACCAAATCATTTGGTTACCTAATTGTTAAGTAAACCCTGGAATTTGTTTACCCAGTCGTTATAGTTTCACTATCAATTGTTACCTATATTATCATAACTAGCTAACCCGTTCCATTGCGCTTAACAAGTCTAATAGGGTTACCCTATCGATTGCCTCTCTTTTAGGTAGAGCAATATAAGTCAAAAGAATTACGCATAATGATTAAAATATCTTGAACCCGTTCGATAAACACTTACCCAAACAAGGGTTTTCTGTTTTGGTAAGTGTTTAGTCACATTAACTGTATCGAACTGAAATAGCCTTTCATTACGGTATCGGTAAGTCGACGACAAGCTTACCGAGTATTTAGGGTTTTAGAAACCCAGTCTATCAAATACCCTAACGAAAACGCCTATAATGGTAACCGGTTCCGGTCCCTGGTCACACTTGTTTTTAATATGGCGTAAAGTTACTCACGTAAGTACGTCAACCTCTCCGCAGCACGCCCTCAGTTTGTTAGCATCGTACGCCAACAGGAGCGAGCAGGAGTACACCTTAACGGTCCGCTGGTGTGACGCCCACTTCTGGACCTTCCACAGCGTGGTGAGGAACTGCAGGATGAGCGCGCGGCACAGGCTGGTGCCGACGCCGTTTAGGAAGTTGCGGATTGCTAGGAATCAAGTCAATAAAAATTAAGTACCTAAGGTTTTTCTTTTATCTTAGATGATAAGGGCTTCTATATCGTAACAAAATAATTTCCCATGTCGAATAGAGGTCCTGATAAAATTTACGGGTATCTAATTATTTATCGTCCTAAAGTATCGATCGTTCAAATGTATACATTTTCGCTGAAAATATTATAATTTCAGGATTATCATAGAACAAAACAAACCTAACCTAACTTAGGCAATCTATACGTTAGATGTTTAAGAAATCAGCGGCCCTAGCAAGGTTCACACGGGGATAAATTAATCCCGTCTTATCTCTCCGACTATCTCTTTCATCGGCACTAGTGTCAGAAAGACGCACTTAGAGATAAGTCGGTGTTAATTAATACTCGTGTCAACCTCGCTAGAGCCGCTGAAAAGTTTACGGCTTCAGCAAAATAACCGTAAGAATAGTCCTTACAAAGTCTACTACAAAAACTTTCATGGCACGTAACGAAACCCCAGGATTTATAAATGTATGTCTACGAGACGCGACGAGGGTATTCCCATTTGTCCCCGGCCAGGACAAAATGGGGGGGACGGGACTATTCGGTTTTTTCCCCAACCGTGCCCGGTGGGCACTGATGCTACATAGCACTAACCATACTAGTCCCCCGCGGGGACAAAATCAAAACGTTTATTTAGCAAATTGCCCACCTGCGGGCTCTGTTACTTGTCACATGAATAAATTAATATGAATTGAATCTACCAGCGCCTCGGACAGGACCATCATTACTGAGAAGCGCCGCAAGAAACTCAACAGAAAGTCATCTATTCAAGTCTAACATTGATTTAACATCATATAACAAACTCAAATTAAATTAAATAGAAACATTACACGGTAATAAAGCAATAAATGATAATTATTAAGACTAATAAAAATAAAATCGATTATCGATCGATAATCAGCAAATATGACGCAATGTGACACGAAACGACCACATTCAGCGGGGCAAGGGTAACACGAGCATAAGTTAACACTGTTTTATGTCTAAGCGTGTCTCTCTCACACTGATGCCGGAGAAAGAGATAGAGATAAGATGGGGGTTAAGTTATCCCCGTGTTGACCTTGCTACATACATACATATTATCACGCCCGAAATCCCTAATGGGGTGGGCAGAGCCACAAGACTACTTGTGGCCATGTTTGATTAGTTAGTCCTAAGATGGTATGATGAACCGTATGGTGACAGGTGATCAGCCCATCGCCCATACAGATAGTCCACCATGTTGGAGAGGACCCGTCCCTTAGTCGACTTTTACGACATGCCAGGATGATAAGCATCTGCACGCATTCTATGCTATTTCTTCACTCCCAGTGCAGCAGAGGAGGAACCTTGACCTTGCTAGGCCAATAATATACAGTGTTCCACTCACCATCCTTGACCGTCTGTCCGTGCAACCGCTTGCCGTAATCTTTGTTGTACTTCAACAGCTTACCGGTACCCAGCCGGAACACTTGGAACCCCGGGATACAGAACCCGTACTGTTCCTTGCACCGTTTATACTTTGTTTGCTCTTTCTGTATTTTTTCTTCTGTGGCCAAGTGGTCCCAAGTGCGTCTGCCTAAAAATATGTTTACTTTTAATTTTTGCGTAGTGAAAAGTATCACTTATTCTATGAGACAACCTTACCACGCTGCTAGTCGTGTTGCCGTCACTATGGCTCAGGAAATAAAGTCAAAAAAAGGAAGTTTTAAAATCACCACTTCAGCTTCAATCCCATATAAAAGGATGAACGCGGCGATGACGCCGCGGTTAGCCTAGTTGGGGTGACCCTGCCTCCGAAGCTAGCGTCCCGGGTTCGATCCCCGGTAAGGGCAAATATTTGTGTGATGAGCACGAATGTTTGTTCCTGAGTCTTGGATGTTTCCTATCTATTTAAGTATTTATTTCTCTATATAAGTATTTATATTGTCGTCTGGTACCCATAACACAAGCCTTTAGAGCTTACTTTGGGACTAGATCGATTTGTGTAAAGATTGTGCCATGATTTATTATTTATTAATTTATGAACCCATAGTTTCCTTTTTGTAGGGTTCCGTACCCAAAGGGTAAAACGGGACCCTATTACTAAGACTCGGCTGTCCGTCAGTCTGTCTGTCTGTCCGTCTGTCACCAGGTTGTATCTCATGAATCGTGATAGTTAGACAGTTGAAATTTTCGCAGATATGGTATTTCTGTTGCCGCTATAACAACAAATACTAAATAATAATGTAAAAAACCGGACACGTGCGAGTTAATCTCGCGTGGAGAGGATTCCGTTCCGTACATGTTTATCTGAAATTTACTAGGTTACTTTAAATGTTTTCTTGCAATATATAGGTAAAGAACTATTTTCTGTATTTTTTTCAAAATGTTAGCCCCAGTAGTTTCTGAAATAAGGGGAGGGAGGGGTCAATTTTCCCCTATTTTCCTAAATAACTTGCAAACTATTTTACTTGAAATTCAAAAGAAAATATATTTAAGATC
The DNA here is from genome assembly GCA_947859335.1 of Tortricodes alternella. Taxonomy (NCBI): domain Eukaryota; kingdom Metazoa; phylum Arthropoda; class Insecta; order Lepidoptera; family Tortricidae; genus Tortricodes; species Tortricodes alternella. The sequence goes on from OX401969.1 coordinate 19,534,483, forward strand.
ACGAAGAAGAAAATATAGGTTGCATAACTTTTTTTTTTAACTCGAGTGATCCTATAAGGGTTTTGTTTTTTCCTTTTGAGGCACGGAACCCTAAAAACAGAATGAAATAAATATTAAGGGGAGCTCCCATAAAACAGACATGATTTTTTGCCGTATTTTCCTGCGACGAAGATAACAAATAAGTTCAATCTCCTCTACGTCCATTCCTACGGTCGCGGTGGATGCCAGAGGTAGCCATGGTTGCGTCGCCGGCGACGTCGCCATGGCGTCCCGGTGAGGCAGGGCTCTAAAGGTTCTCCTTGTAAGTGTTAACTGAGAGTGTACGTTATTTTGACACTATTCTACACTTACCAATCTTAACGTCCATAATACATGGCTCCAGCATCCTCTCTACCAAATCCTCCAGCATTATATACTCCTGTTCATGGCCGTTGTACGTGAACCTCCTACACCCATAATACTTGGGTACGTAACTCCTCAGTTCCACCAGATCCGATTCCTTTGCTGAGGAGAGGCGATCGTAGAAGTCAACTTCACGACGTTGGCATTCCTTGATGATGGGTTTCAGGATAGTGCCATCGTTGCATTGGAGGAGGCCTAGAAAAAAACATTTTCGATTCAAATATATATGACAAATAACCGAAATTCGCTACCAGCTCTAAGATAAAGTTTAAGCAGAATAAATGTATAAAAAAAAATATAGAGAATTATATAGAATAATAATTATAGAGAATAGCGGCAGATAGATTATAGAGAATAGTGCGTAGTGTATACAAAACAGTGTAGAAAAATTGTGTATACAGTACAGAATATATAACTACCCATAGCTGGACACCTTTAATCAAATAGTTAACTTCGTTAATCGCTAATCCGTTACTGAAAAGGTTAACTTCATCAAACGTCAAAGTGTTACATTTCGGAAGACTTAACGGAAGTTAATGTTAATCATTAACCCATGATAGAAATTGCATTTTATGTCGTTGCGTTAGTAATCTACATTTTTTTTTTGGTATGTGCTATGGAAACTAAGGCAAGACATTAAACATTAGTAATAATAAGGTATTGCATTAGAGTTTGTAATAATACCTATTATCATAGCCACATCACATCATAGCTATTATTTAGAGACCAAATTCAAATCAAAAGCTATCTGACATAAGCCGCCCGCTGTCTGTTTGGCACTTAATTAACGTTTAACGATCTTTAATTGTTTTAACGGTAGTTAATGAGTCCGTTAACAATTTTCGAAGGTAACTTAAAAGTTAATCCGTTACTTGAAATGTTAACTTCACTAATTAACGATTAACGGTTTAACGGTCTTGTGCTCAGCTATGTACCTACCGAATAGTGTGTGCATTTTAAGATACACAAAATCGATACTTACCTAAAAACCGCGTGTCACAAGTACTCTGGTGCCCGGCCACCTGCTTCTCGTAAGCCTGAATCTCAACAGAGTCGGTGGGCATGACGAGCGGCCGCGCCATCTCCTGCTCCCGCTTCGGCAGCCCGTAGTGGACCTGGTATATGGACCGGTTGCGCCGGAGTGGACGACGGGGCTTGGCGTCGGCATCACTCATTTAAATTGAGCCTGGAACAATAATACGTCAAAATTAAAGTCAAACTAGCATATTTGAAAGAATCAAGAAAATTATTAAAATTAATGTTTGGTGTTGTTGGGTGAAGCGGATAAAAAACCCGGCCAAGTGCGAGTCGGACACCATATTCTATAAAAACGGCAAAAAAATCACGTTTGTTGTATGGGAGCCCCCTAAATATTTATTTTATTCTGTTTTTTAGTATTTGTTGTTATAGCGGCAACAGAAATACATCATCTGTGAACATTTCAACTGTCCAACTATCACGGTTCATGAGATACAGCCTGGTGACAGACCGGCAGACAGACGGACGGACAGCGGAGTTAAGACTACCCCTCGAAACGGGACTCTATTACTAAGGTCCCGTTTTACCGTTTAGGTATGGAACCCTAACAATGACAACCCTAGCTTACACGAAAGAGAAAATTTTATGCGACGGAGAGAGAAGGAATGATTAGGCATATATTCGTACCTAAACACCTGTTTTGTTAGACAGTGACCCTTCTGTACATTCCGTCAGAGGTTACATTCAGAACGGGTTTTACTTATGACTAAACGCAGAACTATAGGTCGAAATCCCAAAAATAATTTCTTGGAAATTGTATGTACGTTATAATAAAATACCTAAAAGTATTATATCAAACAGACACAAAGTTTTTTCCGAAGACTCATTGCTTGACTTTCATAAGTGCTTGTAAACGCCTAAATTGAATAAAGATATTTTGTCTTTAACTGCGGCGCATGCTGTGCACGGACACGTAGCGTTGGGTAATGTCACCAAATTTTGATATACAGTGAAACTAAGTCTAGCGCGTAAACTGATGAAGACACCCAAAACTACATATCCGTGTACAGAGTAGGCCGCAGTGGGTTATAGCCATAATCTGGTCTAATTCACAAATGTCACTCAAATTGATAAGTATTTAATTTAAATTAGGTACTTAACATTTATGTACACGTCAATTTATTTTAAATAAATTGGTATTCTCCCATTTAATTTAAAGCAGATACTTAACATTTAAATCCTACTGATATTATAAACGCGGAAGTTTCTGAGGATGTATGTTTGTTTAGATGCCTGTAAACGGGCTATAACAATTGCAGCTTGGTGGCAATCTCGCTGGCAACTATAGCCCAGCAATATATCCGGCGAGACGAAGTTTTCTATTCTTTTGTTAAATTGCTTCCTGTGTTACTTGGGTTTCTGCTTGGTGCAAAAATCTACTATTTGTTCTACAACCTCGAAAGGGTGTCGTTGGATAGCTCTTTGAAATTGGATACTTGACTATAGTAACAAATATTAATATATTTCTATGGAACGGTAGCTAAACATAAATAAATGCATGTTAAAGAAACAAAAAGATCATTTTGACTGTTACTTTTTTTCTATTAAGGGTCAAAAGTTGTCAAAATAAGTGAAAAATAAATATTGCTTTTTAATTCTGAATCACTAGTTTTTGACATCCTCATCAAATTTCTGTATTTTTTTAATTCTACGATATTGGCCTAAAACTGTATTTTCGGAAATAATTGCGAATTTCATATATTTTGTATACCAACACCAATGTAAATAGAGCCCTCTTATTACATTGATCTGTTATACAGTCTAACTGAACTGTGACGTCATATTTCAGGGCCATTTTGTATGGAGCGTTTTTGTGAGTGGCATGAACTAGGACTTTTCAAAGCGTCGTATCTCGAAAAAAAAAAACAACACAACAATGTTTTGCGAACACATTGGGTTTCTATGACTCAGTATTTTCCAAAATAAGATGAAATAAAAATCATGCAAGTAGCCAATTATGTATGTTATTTATGCCATTATATTATTTAAAATATTCCACCCGGTCTTGCCTGCTGCAGTTGGAATACCAAAAGCAGTACGTATATTTAATACTTACGCGAAGACACTAAATTAACCAGACAAATATCAGGAAAATTGCCGTAACTTAAAAATAGTCTCACAGAAACAACATAAACAATGCATACTCAAATTAATTACTCATTAAGTGAGGTAACTATAATTACAAATCACTATTTCACTAAGATGTATTCAAAAGGTTTTGATGAGTTTACTATCGTAACACAACACACTTTTAAGGTACCTTAAACAAATGATTTTTTCAATGTTGCGGGTAGTCGACACAACGTTCCTCAATCACAGCGCTCGGGACACTAACAAACACCACGAATCAATCACGTATTACTGACTAATAAAGAAGATGATTTAAGCATTGGAAAAAAACCAAGGAAACTAACATAGGTAAATGAAAAAGCTAACACGATTGTCAAGGAATTCTTTTGCAATGCATTTGAGACAGCGAAAATAATAACGAGTGTTCTGTAATTTTATCTAATCGTAACAAATCGAGAATGACGGATTTATCTTTAGATATGATATGACGATAGCTACAGTTCGGTTTTAGATTTAAAATAGTATCGATGGCCTCCGTAATGTTAAGGTTAGTTCTGCCATGCAATTCTCAAACACGTAGGTAAGCGCTTCGCTCACCGACGCAGGCATAGAAAACCTTTGTGCAAGTATCTTCCTTATTATTTATTACTTACTTAGGTATAATTAATTTGTACCCTCTATGTAGAAAAAAAGTATTTTAATAAAAAATAATTCAATAACTGATTCAAACTGAATAATGATAACAAGAACGCGTTGTCGTCCAACTCCTATTGAAAACGTTGCCTACATAACTGATTTTTCCATTAAGTTTCACTTGCGGGCCTAACAAGCTTTACAAGAGGATGTTCCGTTTTAACTCTAAGTGCATCTCTCTCACACTAGTGCCGACAAAAGAGATAGGCAGAAAGATAACTTATCCCCGTAATAACCTTGCTAGGGCCGCTGGAGAATTCAAAACCGCGTGTGATGTACTATGTACTAAAAAGAACTAACTCCCGTCACGGTACTAGAACGAACTATTCCGTAACGTTTCTGCTCTTAGCACATTTAGTACGATGCGCAGATCCGACTGACCGACCGAACGGCTCCACATTGACTATGTCCGAGTAAGATAGCAAGAAGGAAGAAAACGGACCGCTTTTGTGCGTGAACTAAACATGCATATGCAATTGTGCGGTAGCAAGCGAGACGACGTAGTTTTGACGGGCCGTCTTGTCGGGAGCAGACCATAGATAGATTATATCAGTACTAAAAGAACTAAAAGACCGAACTAGTACATTTGTAAGATTGAACTGGTTCGGAGCGATCCGCGCCGTGAACGAGCACGCTAAACTCTATACTATAGGAAGCTGCGCGTACTTATACTTTTCGATTCTAAACGACACACAAGTTATGTAGGTATTTAGTGGAATGTACAGACATTTGTGAACAGGTTTCTCAATTAAATGATAAAAATATTTAAACTTTCCATTTATTAACATCGTAACATTAACTAATAATAGTCATTCTAATTCGAGGTTTTTTTATACATATAAAGAATAATATAACCTAATTGCAAAGAGACCAATATAAATCATATTAAATCATTTATCGTCCCTAGAAATAAACACGGCTTTACTCTCAAATTATTGTCAGAAATAGTCCGACATGTTTCAGACTCGTATGGGGTTGGACACAGTGCGTGGGTTGCTGTGACCGCGACCGCACTCAACCCCTGAAGCACTCCAGAGTCCAAAACGTGTCGGATTATTTCTGACAATAATTCGTGAGTAATGCCCAGTTTATTTCTTGTGTCAAATGTCTCACGAAAGTTTTAATTTGACTATCATTTATCGTACTTATACAGCCCTTCCCCGGTCTTCCTGCCAAGTTTCCCTTCAGCCACCAGCCGATCCAACACATCCACTGGCCTGAACACAGGGTTCCCGGTCTTATCCAGCATGACCGCCAATATGGCCTTCTTGGTGTCCAGCCCCGTGAAGTCAGCCAGCTCTAGAGGACCCATGGGGTAGCCTGCGCCTAGCTTCATAGCAGTGTCGATATCGCATGCCGATGCGTCGCCTAAAATAAGAAATAGCGGATTTATTGCTCTTAACCGACTTAAATACAATTCTCAATTGGTCTGTATATTTAAAATTTTTGACATTGTTAACCAATTTGGACAATACTTTTTTAGGGTTCCGTACCTCAAAAGGAAAAAACGGAACCCTTATAGGATCACTCGTGTGTCTGTCTGTCTGTCTATATGTCCGTCTGTCACAGCCAATTTGCTCCCAAACTATTGGACCGATTGAGTCGAAATTGGGTGCACATAATTATGTAAATCGGTGACCGCAACACGGACGTGTAACGTAAATAAATGAATTTTAACATTGGGCTCACTTTTGAGGGGTTAATAGGAAAATTAAAACATAAAAGTGTTGCGAACACCTGCCTGTGATATATAAATGAAAGGGCTCGTTGTGAGGATGTTATTCCCCCCCCCCCCCCCCCACCTTATCTCCGAAACTATTGGGCCTGAAATGTTGAAAAAAATACAGAAAATAGTTCTTTCCTTATAGATTACAGGAAAACCTATAAGAAGTCTATGGTATTTAAAGTAACAGGAAATTTCATATAATCACGGAACCCACTCCACCCGAGTTTAACTCGCACTTGACCAGTTTTTTTGTCAAGATGCTTTTTCGTCAGCTTCCGTTCTTTGCTTTACGCAGCAGTTGACGTCTTGTCTGAGATGATGATGTACACCAAGACCCGGCCCCCAATTCTCGGTACATTCGAGATAATGTCGATTAGGAGATTAAACGTCAGATTCATACAGTTGTGTCAAACGTCTGTATGCACTGACGTTTAATCTCAATTGCGAGATTATCTCGAATGCACCGAGAATTGGGGGCCTGCTTTGAGTGAGGGGTCCGAATTCTCGAATGTGCTACTACATATATAATAATGATTGCTGAGTTTATTGAGTTGCAGTTGGGTGGGAACTAATGGGAATTGCCCTAAAGAGCTTAGAAAAACCCAAGTTGATAAGACTTGAATTGTAAGTGTTTATGACTAGTGTAACAAATATTTTTCATGTTTAGTTGTCAACACGCTCCATTATTATTTTTTCAAATATTCTTGTTTGGATGATACATGTCGACTAATTTAGATAAGTTATCATTATCATTTATCAAAGTGAACCGCTGAGGCGATGAAATGATAAGTCTCGTCAGCGAAGTTCACGAAATGACTATGAAATAATCACTAACTTTTATAAGAAAATAGTGCAAAAATTTGGTATGGTGTAACAGCATTATGAACCTTATTCTGGATGCGTCCCCGACAATCAAGCGGGGCGCGGGTCCCGCTGACCCTACTTGTGTTACTTTGTTAATTAATTAGTAATAACTTGTTAAGAAATATATTTTTGAGACAACCTGTTAGGCATGCACTATAATATAATATTGTATATACATCGAGCAAGACAATCAAGCGAGCCCAAAGTCATAGTCATAGCATGTTTAAGGCCCGGGCACACCGAACGCGGGCGGCGGCTTCAACGCGTTTCGAATGCGGGCCCGCGTTGCTCACGCCCCGCGCCGCTTTCGCGTCGCGTTCGCCCCGCTTTCGCGCCGCGTTCGCCCCGCCTCGGTGTGCCTCTGGACATGGCGGCTATATTAAAGTTGTACGTAGGATGTTCCATAAGTGTTGCAATAGAAAAAAAGTAACAAGTTTGGACATGTATGACTGAGAGTTGTGTTAGACAAGCAGAAGACTGTCAATGCTGGTACACTGATGTTTGTTTGCCGCAAGTTATCCGCGAGCTGATGAAACTGCGACCAAACTCACGTCTGGGCAGTTGGCACTTGCACCATGATAACGCTCCTGCTCATCGAGCGACCATTACTCAGGAGTTTTTGAAGCAATCTGGGCTTACTGCGCTGGAGCACCCTCCTTATAGCCCCGACCTCGCGCCATGTGATTTTAGTCTGTTCCCGCTGATCAAGAGCCAGTTTAAAGGACGACGATTTGCAACTGATGACGAATTAATACGTGCGTGGGATGAGGCCTGTGCTAGTGTCACAAAGGATCAGTGGAAGATTATGTTTAATACGTGGTTTGAACGCATGCATAAGTGTATTAACAGTGATGGTTCTTATTTTGAAAAAGTTTAATAAATAGTTAGATTTTTGCAAGACTTATGGAACATCCTACGTACAACTTCGCGTGCCCGCGCCCGCGTCGCCGCCGCTTCGCGCACGCCTCGCGCCGCTTTCGCGCCGCGTTCGCCCCGCTTTCGCCCCGCCTCGGTGTGCCTCTGGACATGGCGACTATATTAAATACAACATCGCGTGCCCGCGCCCGCGTCGCCGCCGCTTCGCGCACGCCCCGCGCCGCGCTGCCCGAGTTGTCTGTTCTACAACGGCGCGGGCCCGCGTTCGCGCCGCAAACACGCCGCAACCGCTTTTGGTGTGCCCGGGCCTTAGTCTCATACTTGTAAATATAATTTAATGTAATATTATTGATGCTGTTCCGTGTATTTCTTTATGCATTTTTAATTTTCCTTAATAGACCTATTGTTAATAAATTTTCATTATTGTGTATAATGTGTAGTTTGTATCTTCTTTTATCTACACATATAAGACAGTACCGTGACTCATTTATAGACAACGCACAGCCTAAACGGGTGGTCCTAGAGGTTTGAATTTTGGAGACATTTCTCGAGTACCGAATCTCGAGGATTTTTTGAAATTCCATCCCTAAAGGGGTAAAAAGGAGTGATAAAGTTTGTATGGAAAATACCGCGGGCGAAGCTGTGGCGGTTCCTCTAGTTAGTTATAAGATTGCTATTCCCTAGCAGGGTTCATGTTTTGATGCTCTGAATGTAATGTAACACGACGGAGTTATGTTGTGTACTTGAGGAGTTCCTATGGCCATCTTACTGCATCGTCAGACCAGCTCCATGGTACCATATTATTGCATTGTCACCGACATTACGTTGGTATACCTTTCACTCAATCGGACACCGGGGAGTGGGTCTTTAACCTTTTGAACGCCACGGCTAACGGCTTAAAAGCGTGCAATGAGCGCTCGACGACGGCTGTAGCCTACGCAAATATAAGGAAAACGGCAAATCGAGGCGTGAGGGGCACGGAAATCTCCTGACGGCTACAGCCGACTGGGGCGTTCAAAAGGTTAACTTGCAAGATTTGATTACAGCGGCCCTAGCAATGTTGACACAAGGATAAGTTAAACCGTTTGTCTAAGTGCATCTCTCTCACACTAGTGCCGACGAAAGAGATAGAGAGATAAACGGGTTTAACTTGTCCCCGTATCGGAAAGGGAGTCAGAAATCGGGAAAGGTGAAACTAAATAAATGCTTATAAATGTTCTACTTCAATCAAAACAAAAACGCATGCATACAAAACATATGTCTTTATTAAAAACAAATACTTATATAAAAAATAGGTTTATAGAATAATCTTTTAAGTTACTTCATGATTGCTTTTTCTTTGTTAATATATACATTTCATAGTTATATATATATTCTATATACACATTCAAATAAATCACCTTCAAATTTACGAACTTCAATATTTTGTTAACAGGTGTACCCGTAACCTTGGAGTAATCTTGCAATATTCCAACATCTATCAAAATTATTTCTTATACTTGTAAAATCCCTCTCCAGTCTTGATTCCAAGCTTGCCCTCAGCGACCATTTTGTCTAACAGTGGGATGGGCTTGAACACGGGGTCCCCAGTCTTTTCCAGCATCACTTGCAGTACAAACTTGTTCGTATCGAGTCCGGTGTAGTCGGCTAGTTCGAAGGGGCCCATGGGGTAGCCTGCGCCTAACTTCATGCCAATATCAATGTCCTCTTTGGATGCGTCACCTAAAAAACAATTCATGCTTATAAATGGGGCCAATACGAAAATTTTGACAGCTTTGTGCTACACAAATCGAGTTTGACGTTTCTTATTTTAAGCACAGAAAATTTTAAATTATGTACGTAGACGCCGTTTCTAATTGGACCCAATTTAAGAGGAGTGTGAGGGCTTTTCATACAAAAGGCGATAAGGGTTCCACCCCTTAAATGTTAACCGATGTGGATCAATCTTTGATAGGTTTTCAGTCAAATCAAAATTTAGGTCTATACAGTGCAGCTATTTTCTTAATGTGTCTCGGCAAACTTCGTGTTTCGTCAGTCGTCGGATTTCTATCAGTTACATTCGTTTGTATTCGGAAATGCGATGATTGCCGACAGACATATTAAGAAAATAGATGTGTTTTAGTTTTTTCACTATAATCAATAAATTCAGTTTTATCGTTGTTTTAGTATTCTCATACAAAACTAATTTCGGCGATTATTTGATTGTGTTGATCATTAATCAATATTCAAAAAACGTATAGACCTAGATTTTGTTCCGACTGACAATCTGTCAAAAATTGGTCAAAATCGGTTAACATTTAAAGGCTGTAAATCGTTATCGCCTTTTGTATGAAAAGAGTGATTTTCACATTGGCTGGACATGTTTCGAACGTGTTTGAAGCTGGTGTCAAATATATATACAAAAATATGTATTTCCCCTTAAATCAAGCAATAGTACGCAAGCCATAATAAGCATAAAAATACTTACATGCTAAACAAAAACAACACAAACCCATGCACTCAAACCGAATACTTAAAGTGTTGTTCTGTTCCAAGAAATTAACACTATGTAAGTAAATATTATTACAACAAAAATATCACAAGCAGTGCTTATATCTACTAGGGCTCGGAAGCAGGTTTGATCGTTGACCCTGAACCGGAAATGATCCCGGTTTTGCAGCTACCATCATTTCGACCGGTTAATTGAGAACCGGGTCGGTTTACGAAATCAAAAAAAAAATGATTTGAATTTCGTCAGTAAAATTAAAGCGAGTTAGATCTCTTTAACACTTTTACCCAAAAACCGGCTCTTATCAGTTATCACGATTCTTTAAATTTCGTTCTCTGTATGATCCGGTGACCCAGTTGTTGATGAATATAACCGATATTAACCACTTTTATAAAACCGGTTCTGAGCCCTGGTATATATTAAATGCGACAGTAGGTTGACCACAAACCCAGAGGCGAGTAGGGATCTTTTGGACTCTGTTTCATAAAGCTACAAGTGACAACTTTGAAAGTAAAACCTGGCAACACCGATGACAGATCCCATATGCCCAGCGGTGTTGCCAGTTTTTGCCTGCAAAATTATAACTTGTTCAGACTATAATCATATCCATAATATCCTATTTTCATGGCCAAGCTGAACTGATTTCGATGATATTTGGCAAGTACCTGGAATACTTTTTATCCCAGAAAATCATAGTTTCGAGGGAATAGCGTTAAACGAAATCGCAGGCAAAAGCTATGTATATTATAAATGCGAACCAATTTGATGAAATTCCAAAAGGTTCTACTTTGGTGTATATACTTTTACCCCGAAAAACTGTTTGCAGAAACATTGCACCCAAGTGGTGCGCGGTAAATGAATTGGCCGCGGACGAAGTCGTGAGCAGAAGCTGTAACCAGTGGCGTAGCGTAGTGGAACGGCAGTGGCGACCCGCCCCGGGCGGCACTGTCAGGGGCCGGCAAAATTTCACAATAAGTTCTTTAGAATTACTGTATATTTTAGTCTTTCAATATAAAATCCCTAAATAAGGGGGGCAACGCTACGCCACTGCTTGAAACTTTACAAAACAGCACGTCTAGCACGACCCTCAGGTCGTCCCTTACATATTTGACTAGTTGGAGAGAGCAGAAACACAGTGAGCGACAATCGACTCGTGGGCATGTCGTGCTAGCCCTGCAGGGCTCTAGGTCTCTGTAGACCACTAACCCAAGGTATCTTTGAACATGATGCTTTCCCACAGCATTTCCCCTTGCTACATAGCTCTGTCAAGTCTAGAAAAACTACCTCTCCCATACATCCTCAGGGCCTCAGCGCTATACGGCCCCAGCAGCCTGTTGACCACGAACCCGGGAGTATCCTTGCACGTGATACAAGTCTTGCCCACGGCCTTGCCCCATGCCATCATGGTCTGATAAGTCTCCTCGGAGATGTGGTCACCCTTGATTACTTCGAGCAAACGCATGATTGGTACCGGGTTGAAGAAATGGAGGCCGCCGAATCTGGAGAAAATAATTATGCAAACTAACGGTTCTGCTTCCTTGGCAATATTTCCCATAATAATAGATAATTCAGGGGGGTCTATGTCGAAGCACAAAATTCGCACCGTGGACTGGTTTCCATTTGGAAACAATATATCTAGAAATTGTATAGAAAAAGTAGTCAAACATATGGTAGATAGGTAGGAACACGACTGTATTTTCAAGGGTGTTATAGCGCTTAGATATTTTTGCCCCTTTGTAAGTATATTTATAACCTCGACTGTACCTTAATATTTAGATATATTAGGTAGGTAGGACTAGTACATTTATATAAATCACCCACAGATCAAATATCTTAAAAACACCGCTTAGCCTAACTTTTACTAGGAAATAAAAGTGCCATACTTGCGAGGCGGTGTTTTTAGAGCGCGATTGAATCATTTAAAAAAACATTTATTTTTTACATAAATGCAATCAAATTTGCATCATACTGGGTCCAATTCGAAAGGGTGTCTTCGTAATTTAAAATAAACTAAACTTAAAATAAGAAAAACGCAAGTGTTGGGTCTTCGGACCAATCAGACATTTTTCAAAGTTACATAAAATTATAAGTAATATCGTCTGCCGCGCGCAAGCTCCCACGTACTACTGACAAGCGTTTGGATACACCGCAAACACGTTTGTCGGACACCCTTTGATTTGTGCACAAAAACCGACACCGACGCCGATCGCTGGCAAATACAAACAAAAACAGACAAACAACGGCAAACACCTATCCACACGTTCGTGTTTGTTGTTTGGTAATTGCCGTTTGCCGTTGTTTGCCAAGCGTGTGGAGGCGGCATTAAGTTTAGTGACTTTTTAACGAACACATTTTCGAATTGGCTCCAACTATGTAGTTACCAAGGATGAAATTCTTAATGCAAGTATGTGGTCGATAAAACTCCTCTACCCAGATGATGATTACAATACGATCTACCTTTAAGTACCTACACGTTATAGATAACAAACTAAAGTCAGCAGAAAAAAAGTAAAGCCAGTGATTGACTCACCTATCTTTCCTCTTGATTCCCGCGCCGATTTCGTTGATCGAGATGGATGAGGTGTTGCTCGCCAGAATGGTGTGTTCGGGCGCCAACTTAAATGAACAAAAGAAATCAAGTACAACATACATACATATATCACGCCTGTTTCCCAAAGGGATAGGCAGAGACCACGAATTTCCACCTGCTACGATCCTGACACACCTTTCGCTTCGTCTACTCTCATTAAGGTCTTCATGCACGCTCGCCGGTCTAGGGTACTCCTGACCTGGCCTTTCTTAAGAACTTCCTCGATCTGGTTTTGGTACGTTCGCCGAGGTCTTCCCCTTCCAACCCTATCATGCACACTCGCCTTATAAATCTCCTTCGTTAGTCTTCTTTCGTTCATTCTCTCCACATGTCCGCACCATCTAAGCATACCTTTCTCAATTCTCACGACTACATCTTCTTCCACACCACATCGTTCTCTCAAACCAAATTTTAATAGCATAGACAGCAGGTCCTTGTTGGCTAATAATTTATTTCGTTTATATTCAACTAGCTGTCCCCCGCGATTTCAACCGCGTAGATCTTTTGTTCATAATTTCATGGGTTTACATTTTTTTGCACGGAACCCTAATTCCGTTTCATAAATAAAAGCATTCTATGTTACTCCTTATAACATCAGCTATCTGCCAGTGAAACTCCCATCAAAATCGATCGAGTCGTTTCCGAGATTAGCCGGAACAAACAGACAGACAGAAAGGCAAACAATTAAAACTGTTTGTTTTTTTGTTATATACTTTCATATGTATTTAGTAAAAAGCTGTTATTACGACATAACAAACAGACACTTACATTTTATTTATTTGGGCACCGTTAGTCAAATAGTTAACTTCGTTAATCGCTACTTGTGGCCACGTTCGATGAATTAGTCCTAAGATGGTATTGTGACTCTGCCCACCCCATTAGGGATTTCGGGCGTGATGCTATGTATGTATGTAATCGCTAATCTGTTACTAACATAGTTGACTTCGTTAAACGTTACATTACGGAAGATTTCACGGAAGATAAAAGTTAACCGTTAACTCGTGATAGAAGCATTTTATGTGTCATTGGGTTAGTAATTTACTCATAAAAAATGTTGGTATGTCCTATGGAAGTTTAGGCAGGACATGAAACATTAGTAAAAATAAGGTATTGCGTTAGAGTTTGTAATAATACCTATTATTTAGAGATCTAATTCAAATCAAAAGCTATCTGACATAAGCCGCGCGGTGTCCTTTCGCAAATAGTAGGCAGGTCTTAATTAACGTTTAACGGACTTTTAATTGTTTTAAAGGATGTAATGAGTCTATTAACAATTTATGAAGTTAACTTAAATGTTAATCCGTTACTCGAAATTTTAACTTTGTTAATTAACGTTTAACTGATTAACGGTCTTGTGCCCAGCTATGTGTATAGTTTACTACAATGAAAAATCTATTAGAAAGAAAAGAAAGTCATACCTATTACCACCCACATTTTTAGGGTTCCGTACCCAAAGGGTAAAAACGAGACCCCATTATTAAGGCTCCGCTGTCCGTCTGTCCGTCCATCTGTCACCAGGCTGTATCTCATAAACCGTGATAGTTAGACAGTTGAAATTTTCACATATGATGTATTTCTGTTGCCGCTATAACAACAAATACTAAAAACCAGAATAAAATAAATATTTAAGGGGGCTCCCATACAACAAACGTGTTTTTTTTGCCGTTTTTATAGATAATGGTACGGAGCCCTTCGTGCGCGAGTCCGACTCACACTTGGCCGGTTTTTAAAGTTGTCAGGATTAACCTTAGTTCCGTTATTCTATTTCCTAAATCTATGTAACATTTTTTACCAGCAAAATGCCAGTTCCACCTGCATTTATCAGATAGTATACTTTACAGATAACTGAAGATATATTGAATCAAGATAAAGTTAATCCTTTCGAATGTTACATGATATTTGTTTGGTTATATCTAATCAAGAAGCACCAAAAAAACAAGCAGTCATAAATTTTGTACTTTTGATAACATTTACCATATCTTTACTGAATGCAACATCGAAATTCTGAAAAAATATGAATTTTCGATAGGATTTTAGGAATGACTTCGTTTCTTTTAGGTACTGCAATACCTTGCAGAGTTAATAAGGAACCCCGGGTGTTCAGAGATGAATTTAAAATTGAATTGTACTGTACATGAGGAACAAACTTATCGAAATTACTTTTTCAGCCAGTTCAGACCCTTATAAAATAATCATAAATGGTTCTTACCGCGTCAAGCTTGTTGAAAAGCTCTTGCTTGACGTCCAGCTTTTCCACAATAGCTTCGACAATCAGATCAGCATCCACGCCATCTTCTATTTTGGTTGACACCTGAAAGACAAACCTTTGGATAGTATAAATAAAAAAAATTGGATCTGTAGTCTATGAACACAAGTGTGGCTTATACGTTTGTATGTGAGTAAATTAAAAATATTTGAATACCAGAATAACAGGTATGATAAGAATATTGCCTTGCATGAACTATTAATAAACCTTAAACCAATATGAAGTGAAAAAATGCCATGTGGACTTTGATCAATAAAGAAAAAACATACCTACATTTGATATATTTGCAATTGAAATTATGTCAATTAATTTATTTAAGCAATGATGTTCCTATACTTAAACATGGATCGTGCTTTTATTTAGTGCTCTTTTCTGCATCTTTTTTTTTCAAGTATTCTATTTGAATGCTAATTTTTTTAGCTATACGCATTAACTCCTTACAAATGACAAAATAAATTAATTTCTAAATTAAAAAGTTGCTAGTAAATAAAAATACTACACCGAACCTTAATTCTGCTGAAAGTGTCTTTGACAAATCCCTCAATCTTCGAAGGATCTTCCTTGTGGAGTTTCTTGGCGACTCTAGTCAGGTTGTTCTGAATGGACTTCTGAGCTTTCTCCAGCAGCTCTGGTTGCAGATCCACAATGGTCACATTTTGACCAGCTTGAGCTGCAACCTTCGGAAAGCATCACTAGATGATATTAATGCAAAAAATAACTTTGTTTACTTATATAAGAACTTATTGATAAAGCTTGGGAAATAATCAAATAATGTTTTTATAATAAGTACTCACTCAATCTTGTAGTTTTTAGTGAGTAACAACCTTTATTTGATGACCTTATCACTGATATAAAGTTCACACAGAACTTATCATCCTCAAATATTAATATTTTCATCACACTTGCTCGGAAAGGGTGTTATTATACGCAGGCATATAGAGCAGCTATAGCCGATTTAACTCCTCTACGGGCCCCGCCGTCAGCGGGAGTTATAAACCATACAAAATCCATAACTCCCTAGGGAGTTATGGATTTTGTATGGTTTTGAACTCCCGCGGGCAGTTAAGTGCGCCAGGTCGGCAAAGCTGCTCGGGAGCCGCAGCCGGTGCCGGCGGGGCGCGCGCGACCCGCAAGCCGGCGGAGCTGCCCCGCGCTGATTGCAACGTACTTACAGTTTATGAACACCCACCTGATGGTAATTCACGATGTAAAATGGGAATAAAATTAATACATATACTTTTTTTTTGTCTAATTTTTGTTTCATTTCCTCGCAAATGTGATGAAAATCATTGTGTGTATCACGGGCAGTAAGGGGATAACAAACTCGACTCATAAAAGCCCTCGCCTATCGGCGTCGGGCTTCTAACAGACTCTCGTTAGTTATCCCCTTCTTACGGCCCTAGATGCACAATGTACTATTATAACGTTAATTAACATAGTTCTAAGTTCAAATAACTTACCTGCGCAATACCGGAGCCCATCAGGCCTCCGCCGACAACGGTGACCGTTTTCACTGCATTAAACGAGTTTGAGCTCGAAAAAGCTCTTTTAAGAACAGATAACTTGTTCATTTTGGTGTTTACTGCGAGAGAGTGCCGGCTAAACTGACGCGAGGGATTGAAACCAGCAATACGTCGGTCGTTTAAGTCGTTGACACTCGGTAGCAAGAATAGAAAACCGACAAAAGTCGAGAGTCCAGTGATAACAACACGCGAACATGATAGTACCATCGGCTATATTTAATAATAACAGCCACCTACCTTTCATAAATTAATCGCTGCTGCGACGTGAACATTGAGGAACACATTTTTGAGCACTTATAAACTGTAATATAGTCTCAATCAAATAAAACGTTAAATTTAAGGAAAAGATTAAAGCCTTTTTTAATTTATTATTTGCTTGGTCAAGTGATCGGAATCAATTACGTTCCGTCACAAAGTTAAAGACAGGTAATGTTTGATAACATTAGAGTAGAGCGTATTAATACGAGAGGTTTTTACATTATTAAATACTTTTAATTTTAATAAAATTATCATGTTTTTGTAGTAAGTGATGTTTAGTGTTTATCTCTTACAAAACAAAGTCATACGTTTATTTAATAAAGCATATAATGCGTGTAACTGATCATAACTGTCACGTTGACAATATTATGACACAACCGTTCAGAATGCCTGAATCGGAATAATATTGTGAATCTTGTCAATGTTACTGTTTTGCCAGAATATACTTATTTTAGCGATATATTATTATAGTTATTCTATTTTCAGATATTCCTATTTTATTAAAGTGTTCACTTTTTAGTCTCTTATAAGTTTAAGGCATCCTGGAAATAATATTTTTTCAAAGATTGTAACCGATAGTACTTTTGAACGCACTACTACTACTTCCTAATAACCACACTTGTCGAAACTTTTTGACTACACCTCTATCTACTTTCGGCCGGGATCATCGAGCGAACTTGAACTTTGGAATCAACTTTTCTTTACCTTTACTATCTTCATTTACTTTATTGATACGGTCTGCGCAACGGCCTATAACATATCAAAAAGCGTATAATAACGTATCATCTGTTGTTATTGATTATAGTAGTCGAAATGATCCAATTCGGTATGATTGCTCGAAACTTTTCGAGTTCTTCAGCTGTACAAAGTGCAGTGAAGAACCTGACCGTCATTGGAGGCGGTTTGATGGGATCCGGTATCGCGCAGGTAATTACCTATTGTGGATATAATTTCAACTTAGAACTATATAATCCCCTCAATAGCTGCTTGCTGTGTTTACGACCGCACTCTTAGTCAGATAATGACCAAATAAGTTGTTCCTTTTTCAAAATTTCCATACAAAATCTTCACTAAGGAACGTGTTTAATCATCATTAACTGACTCTGATTAAAGCCATTTATATCTCAATTATTAATTGAGGTGCTTGCTGTATTTAATATGCCTAAAATACCTGTTCCCACACGAGAGGGCTCTCATGATAATGTTTTAAGCCTTAATTCACACTAAAAGTGAATTGATGACTAATTTGTCCAAAGAGAAACATAATATTAAAAATCTCTAAAACTTCTTTTTAAGGTAGCTGCCCAGGCTGGTCAAAATGTGACCCTTGTGGATGTCAGCTCCGATGTACTGGCCAAGGCTCAAAAGTCCATCGGCAACAACCTCGGTCGCATAGCCAAGAAGACCTACAAAGACAACCCAGCTGAGGGTGAGAAGTTCGTCAAGGAGTCCCTAGCAAGGATCAAGACAGCTACGGACCCAGTGGAGGCTTCTAAGACTTCAGATTTGGTTGTGGAGGCCATTGTTGAGAACATGGATGTGAAGCATAAACTGTTTAAGCAGCTTGATGGTGTAATTATGTCTCAATACCTTATTTTTTAGTAATCTAAATCTATAGATGAATGCTCATCGGTAAATACTGATTGTATGCAGGATGTAGGTATGTATAATTTAAGTAATTTGTTTCTTAAGAGGACTGAAACAAAGCCAAAAATCAACCTTTTCGTACAAAAGGCGATAACGATTTCCACCCCGTAAATGTTAACCAATTGTTGATAGGTTGCCAGTCAGAACAAAATCTAGGTCTATACGTTTTTAGAGTATCGATTAAAGATCAATAAAGTCATTAATTGCCAAAATTAGTTTTGTATGAGAATACTGAAACAACAATAAACCTGGATTTATTGATTATAGTGAAAAAACTAAAACATATAGACCTAGATTTTGTTCTGACTGACAACCTATCAAAAATTGGTGAACATTGGTTAACATTTAAGGAGTGGAGTGGAGTTGTTATCGTCTTTTGTATGAAAACCCGTAGGTTCACACTCCTCGTAACCTTTTGACCACCACATTCGGCTGCAACCGTCAGTGGCTACAGGGTAAAAAAGTCCTTCATTACCTTGACTTAAAGATGAAATTCGTGTTTCTTCTCAGACATGCTTGGCGGTCAAAAGGTTAAGAGTCTCCTCGTAACCCATATCCCTATCAACTGATAAAGGCCAATTGAAATGAGCTGTTAATTACAATATTCCAAATGAAAAACTTATTAACAATAGATGATGGCCACAAATTCTGCACTTCTTTCTATAGAAGATTTCTATTGTCATTCTACAAATAAATCTCTTTACAGGCAGCTCCAGATCACACCATATTCGCATCCAACACGTCTTCTCTCTCCATCAACGAGATTGCGTCTGTCATCAAGAGGAAAGACAGGTAAAACAGAACTTCTACCAAGGGCACATGGTGACATTTTTTGCTTCTCTTGGCATCAACATTTTTGTTTTATTTATTTCAATTGTTTAAAAGCGAAAGCGTTACAAAACTCGTATTATGTAATAATGGCGTCATATCCAAAGGCTTTAATAAAGGTGTTAACATGAATAAGATGCACTCAGATGCATATAAAACGCGCTTCAAACGCGTAGCAGTTGCTTATAGGTACTTCATGACCAAAACAATGATCCCCTGTATCTGTGTTCTGCAAACAACACCCAAGATAAAGACACGAGTATCTGCCTCTGGATGTACTTAACCTCTTCAACGCCAAGCTTGTCTGAGAAGTAACACGAATTTCAATTTTAAGTCAAAGTAATGAAGGGCTCTTTTACACTGTATACGCGTGTCACGCATAGTCGACAATGGTGTCCAATAGGTAACACAATCTATGTAATCACCAAGCAATGGGGAAGTTTCATGAAAATCAAAATGAGGTTTAAATGATATATTATGAAAGTATGTAAATGTAAACAAAAGCATATTATAGAAAAAGCAAATCATTTTGACTATTAATTTTTATTTGCTTAAGGGTCAAAATTAGTGAAAAATATATAGACATGCTCATCAAATTTATGTCATATTTTATTTCTAAGATGTTGGTCTAAACATAGTATTTTCTGAAATAATTGCAGATTTCGTTTAAACGCTATACATTTTTTAGTCTTCACAGCTGTTGTCTATTTTGTATGGAGTGTTCTTGCGAGTGGTATGAACAATGACTTTTCAAAGCTTCATAACTCATAAATAATCAACATAACGATTTTTTTGCATACACAGATCTGTTTCTATTACTCAGCACTTTCCAATCCAAGATAAAAAAAATATATGCATCTTCCCTATTATTATACTTCCATGACCATGAGCAACCCTCCACCTCCTATGGCCCTTCCAACTTGCAGTTTATACGGGCAAGCGAAGGACTGCGCGAGGCAGTAATGGCGGTCGCGTAGTTCTTAATCCCTACAAATATTTATTATCAGGCATGCAGTTGTAGCAACTGATAAATACCTGTAAAATTACTGCCTGTGTAATTTGTATCTACTCCTTCTTTGGTGCTGTACCGGTGCCGGATAGTTCTGTAAACATACCTAACTAAACTTGACCTTTCCGCAGGTTCGGTGGCCTCCACTTCTTTAACCCTGTACCAGTAATGCGTCTCCTGGAAGTAGTGCGCGGCGCCGAAACGTCCGACGCTACCTACAACACCATGATGGCATGGGGCAAAGCCGTGGGCAAGACTTGTATCACGTGCAAGGATACCCCCGGGTTTGTGGTCAATAGGCTGCTGGTGCCATATATGGCTGAAGCGGTGAGGTTGTATGAGAGAGGTTAGTATGTTTCCAATGAACATTGAGCAGAATTGTATCTGAATAGAGCTTGACAGTAAAGGAAAGCATTGTGACGAAAAAGATGATGAAGAGAGGAAGTCTCCAAGCCGCACCGTACCCTACTGTGACTAATGCCTAGTACAAGAGACATCAGCATGTGGCAGCGTTATGATGTCGAGGTTTTGCTACATTAATCATCTTACATAAATCAATCATAATCATGTTATTAGCAGTTTTACCCTACTAAAAGCAACCTTTCATGTAAAAACAATATCAAATGAATTTTTTTTTGTTTAATAACCCATTGTACTCGATTAAGGAGTTTATTGAGAATGTATTGTAATTTGTTAATTAATTTAAAATTTTACTGTTAATTATTAACCGACTTCGAAAAAAAAAGGAGGAGGTTCTCAATTTGGTTGTATTTTTATTTTATTTTTATGACATTTTATATTAATAATAATAATAATAAAGACATTTATTTAACACACATTAGACACAGAGAGATAACAAGAAAAGCACAATAAACAATGAACATAAAAAGCTGTGCGGAACGGTGCCAAAGAGGGTGCCACTATCATATTGCTTCCATGACATTTAATAATATTTGTCTAATATCTTACCTATGATATAAAAAAAATCTAATCTTCTAATCATAGTTTGATAATGGGGCCAATTCGAAAGTGTGAAATAAGAAACGTCAAACTCGATTATGACAGCTTGCGCCAGACTAAATCAAATTTGACTTATTTTGAGTTTAGGGACTTTTATATTTAGCCGACACCGTTTCGAATTCGAACCAATATATCACTTGTATTTGTATTATATTTTTCATTTTAATGTATTTGCTGACGATCTCAATCTAAATTCTTGTATTTCGATGCGAAATTTATACTGTAATTCTATTGTGAGAAATAAAAAACCTAAACCTAATCCTGATAATTATTAAAGTACATCCTTTCTTTCCCAGGCGACGCATCAGCGCGTGATATCGACATCGCCATGAAACTCGGTGCTGGCTACCCCATGGGCCCACTAGAGCTAGCCGACTACGTCGGTCTGGACACAACCAAGTTTATCCTTGATGGCTGGCACAAGAAGTTCCCGAACGAACCGCTGTTCAAACCCATCCCGGCTATCGACAAGCTGGTCAAGGAAGGCAAGCTGGGAATGAAGACTGGTGAAGGGTTCTACAAATATGAGAAGAAATAAGGCTGATTTTTTGGGGTTACTACCGTTTGCTGTAATTCCGTTTGTCATAATCGTTTTATTTGACATTTATTTTCATCAATAAGAAATGTAATCTTACCTACACAATTGGTTTATATATTATATATATTTTAAACACTGTTAGCTGTTGCAATTATGTCAAATGAACGATTATGTCTAGGCTAGGTATAGACATGAAATACTCGGATTTTTTTGTAGTAATAAAGAGAGAAAAGTTTGTCCACTAGATAGATATGTATAAAAGGAGAGTGCAAGTGATTAACACGTTTACTACCAACTAGTGGACGCGCCACAGGCTCGCCCGCGGTATTTTCCATACAATCTTTATCACCTCTTCACCCCTTTAGGGATGGAATATCAAAAATGGATAATTACCCAGAGGAGATATTCCGTAAAACAGTATTAATTTAGTAGTTGGGTCTCTCTGAACATTTATTTTTCTCTCTTTACTATTACTGCACTGTGGTGTACTCAAATATGTAACAAGTTATACTCGTGTTGAGGATTTAAGATGGATATTATACTGTAATATAGAGATTTTATTATCAGAGATCAATAAAATACTTATAAATTTTTAATATGATTTTGGTATTTACTCTTGCATGACTATTTATTTAATTCAAAAGTGTCTAAAAAAAACCAAAGCTATATAAGAAAATCTGTATAATTATGAACAAAATATCTTAACATAGTTTCACATTTTATGGTTCATTGTACCTACCTTAATTAATTGCTATGCAGCTATACGTTAACAAACAAAAATCAGTGATTAACAAACAATTTGCATTTAAATTGGTTTTCGAGTAAAAATCTTTTTTAAATTAATTGAAAATACTTAATCAGTTCTCTTTACCCATTACGTTGACGCGAAAATTGGCGAACGGTTGCTGCAATTATTTAATTATTATGGTACTGCCAGCGCCACTTCCAGTTTCGGACTCAAGTACTTTGTTAGCCCATGCAGCGCCTTTTATTTATATCAAGACACTCAGAGTGTGACACAAGTGATAAGGAAAATATGAGCCGATTTGCTGGTGGGGTCAGAAAGACTGCCCATTCCTGTCCAGCACTGACCCCTTTGCATCCTTCCGTCACCCAGGCAATTACTGTGACCTTCATAACATTGCTACTAGGTTTTTCACAATTATAATTATCTACATGTCGTAGTCATCCTCTTCACGCTTCCTCTTGTGCGGGCCCATGCCCATGTCATCAACCTCCATTTTTACGGGCTGCGTAGACGGCCCTGCTGTGACGCGGACAGCAGGTTTCGCTACTACCTGTAAAAATACAGTTCTGGCTAGAGCAATGAGCCTTAACATGCAATAAGTAACAGACACCGGTGAAGGTAGGGACAAACTGAGCCCACCTATGCCACATAAGCAACGCATTATGACGTCTAGACTAGAGATGCAACGGATATCCGGCTAATATCCGGTATCCGGCCTATCCGGCCATGATTTTACTATCCGGCCAGATACCGGATAGTGAGTCAGTTTCCGGCTGGATACCGGATAGTAAAAACTTGGATCAGAAATTCGATAAAACAAATACAAGCCATCAGAAATAAACAAAATCAATGTCAGTTATTAAATTGAAACTTAGTTTCCTTTTATTTAAGTATAAAACTAACATGTCACATCACGTCGTGCACGTTCAAATATTCCCTACTGACGTAATAAGGCGCGTATTTAACCTCAAAGGGTCTCCCCGGCACTTACACTTCGTAACAAGTTAAAACTTGTTCGCCGCGCGAAGGCCACAGCTTTAGAGATAGCTCGTGTGCGGCCGGATATCCGGCTATCCGGCCAATGGCCATGTCGGATATCCAGGATCCGGTATCCGACCAAACCACTTTCCGTTGCATCTCTAGTCTAGACTCTTGAATTTGCATGGAAACAGACTTAGACTTAGAAACACACTTATGTATGCGTACTTTGCGTATGATAAGTGTGTTGCTAAACATGCAAATTCTAGTCTAGACGTCATAATGCATTGCATATGTGGGCTCAGTTTGTCCCTACCTTGAGAGTCATAGGAAGCAATGAAGAACAGTATTTTCTTTTCAATAAGCTTTAAGACACTTTAAATTAGACTCTTAACCTGGGGACCATGGACCCCTGAGGGTTCATGTCATCAGTGCCAGGGGTCCAGTTCTACAGATTCATTATAAATCGCACTACTTGGTCAGATAATGAAAGATTAATTAACATATTCATATGTGGAGATTCTGTATGGATTTTGTTTAAAAGAAACACATTAATGGATCTGTAACTGACAGTGAGTGTGGCAGTATGTGTCTTACATCTAGGGTTACCAACTATTTATACTAACTATATATAGTATATTCCAGTCTAAGGTATAAATAAAATAGTACATTGAAAGAATATATAATACTTCAATGAAAAAACCGTTTAAAAAATAGTGTAAGGTATGATTGATTAAATAAAATATACAAAATTTGTCCTACTTACATTCCGATTTCGCATTTTGTGGCTATCCAAGCTGCGAAAATGCCTACTGAACTGGCGAACTCAAAGCCCATTTGTAAGGACTAACCAAAATATAGTACAATATTATATATTATAGTACGGTTGGACACCCTACTTACATCATTGATTAAGATTAGTTTGTGTTGTGAATTCTATTTGAAAAATGGTATGGGACTATTTTATACTGCATTGAAACCCTGCTATGGACTGTATTAGAACTATTGGACAAAATAACTGATAACTTCAAAATTCTTAACTCACCTTACTACCAGAACTGAACTTCAGCACAGGTTTGGGCACCACACCTGCCTTTGACGATGACACATTGACTATAGCTCCCGGTGGCCGCTTCACCATCACATTCTGTTGACTCGAGGAAGCTTTGGATGATGTCACTGTTTTCACCGTGGGTGCGGCAGGTATGGAGGGTTTTGGAGCTGTTTTCTTAAATGCTGGTCGAAGACGGTAGTTGCAGGCTGATAGACAGTAACTATAATCAAAGTAAAAAAAGAGTTGAGGAATTGATTGAAATTGATTTGTTGTTACCTAATTTCACAAACCATAGAGCATTATTTATAAATAACATTTCATGTTCATGTATGGCATTATGTTTAAGAGTAAATGGTAATTTTATTTGGTTTCATGTTTGATATTTGTTTTATTTTACATGATACCAGGTAATAAGCAAACTTTACCTTACAACTTCATGCTTCCTAGTTTTTTGTTGTAGCAGCATTTGCCTTTCATAATATGCTTAATAAGAGATACACACCGTGTTTACTGCATCATTTAAAAACAAAAAATACTCAAACTTTCACTTACCGGTCGGGTGGCAACCTCAATCCACAATGAGGCTTAATCAAGGGCAATGGATTAACATTTTTAACTCTAGCGATCTCCAGAAGTACCTCCCTTGGCGGCGGACTCGTGAACGTCTTGTCCAACTGCATCTGAACAGCCAGCCTGACATCGTCAATGTCTATTGTCTTCTTCTTAGCGTGACCCGCGAACACGCGAGCATCGTCCAAAATGGATGTCACATATCTATACGTGAACTCCAAGAGCTGATTTACTACTCGAGGTTCGTAATCTGAGATACCAACTTCTTTCATAATCGACATTATTACTTGAGCGTCTTTTGGTATATGCTTGGTTTCCTGTCTGCTAGACTTCGACTTGTCTTTTTCCGACATGGTTGCTGCTTGAAACAATTGCTTTGCAAATTTTACTATGCGCTGATCTGGGATGTCGCTTTTTGGTTGATCTATCTAAACATCGCGAGGCGAGGCGAATAAACCTAATAAATAAATAGAAGTCACCTCACCAGTTCATGGACATACCCACAGACTAATAAGAACGTAGACATAACATAATACTCTCCATGTATGATGGATGGATGACCAATAATAACAAAGTATACACTCTGTGGACAGACCACAGAATAGACAAATTTTGTATATCTGTAATTTTTTTATCAGAAGTGTTTGAGTCAATTGCAATAACGCTAGCTTTTAGGCATCTCTTTCTTAGATTAATTTATTTTTATACCTACCTAGTTCTTATTACACCTTCCTAAATTTAGTCACTTACGAGAGGGACGCCGCAATACGTTGGAATATGATTGAGATATCTCCATACGTATATAACGTATTGCGGCGTCCCTCTCGTAAGTGACTAAATTTAGGAAGGTGTAATAAGCCCAATAGCTCAAACAACACAAGCGAGCGACAGGTATTGCCACTTCATAAAATTTTAACTGTTTTAGTAACTTTTCATGACGGCTATTTTCTGCATCTGCAATAGTAGTTTATGCAACGGTTGCATAATGATAGGCCTTAAAACACTAGTGCGGTTTTCATGAAACGAGCCGATAGGCGAGTTTCATAATAAGATCGCACGAGTGTTTTAAGGCCAAATTATGCAGAGTTGCATACATAACTTTATCTACACACATATTATAAATCCTCCATGATGGGTTCAGAAACAATATTTTCTGGCAACAAGTTATTTGTTGCAATCGTGGCTGCATATTTCCGATATCCGGCGCATTTTCACATCACACACATTCCGAGTTCCGAGACTACTATTCATATTTTCAACTAAAATGTAAATTACAAACAACTTTTTCTATTCAATTCAACAACAATTCTACTTTCGTTCAGCAAAACACCAACGTAATGGCGCCAATTCGATTCTCTGTCAAGGGCATTTTTTTTTAATCATAGACAAACGAATGAAGTCTCTATTCTCATGTCACTCGAGATCAAATGTTGTGCAGTTTATATTAAAAAAAACATACTGAATTGACGTTTCGTATCAATAACTGTTTAATATCTATGGATACTAGAATAGAGACCCACTTGAGTTTTGACAGCTGTTCCAAATTTAATATCATTTCTTTACTAAAAACGATAAAGAAATAACATTGCAGCACTGGTTTTTCCTAATTGGTTGTCAAAATGGTGGTCATTTCCTACGGTTTTTGATTAAACAATGGAGGTTTTATGATATGGGTGTAGATAAAGTAAATTTCTGGGTTATTGGTTTATGAAAGCATAAGTGCATGGCTTTTTTTTCGTTCAGTAGTGGGGTTTTACAAATTATTTTAGGTTTTGTATGTCACTGCCACCTAAACTAACTTGCTGCAGATTTATTGACGAACAAAGCTACTTACTATCTGAATATAATTTTAGTCAGTGTCGCCCAGTGCCGCCAGCGCGGCCCTTATCAAGAGGCCCTTAATTTGCTTTAATAATTTCAAATTATCTTTGTATATTTTGATACCGACATCTTTCCATTGGCCTCTCGTAGCTTAAAAAAATATTTATATTTACGCTCCTACCTAATTTATTTAATACGCTCAGGCAAGCTTCTGCTACTTTTAGATCGATGTAAATCAAACGCATTCAATTATAATAACCATTTTGATTTTATTCAGTTAAAATATGAAATAACTTATGTGTACAGTAAAAATAAGTTGTTTTAGATAGTCATCGAAGTGTTAACTCAAGTATGTATACCAAATACCGCTAGATAGAAGCCACGCGGCTCGCGTCTCAACATGCGACTACCTTAAACCTTGTTTACCAAGTGTACTAAAATACATTCTAATGATTACATTATTGTAATTTGTATTAGGTACATTTTAACATATAAATGGACAATTTGGACGTACAGTTGTGAACTTTATCAACTACTAGCTTCTGCCCGCGACTTCGTCTGCGTATAATTCATTTATCGCGATTACCTCAGGTAATGTGGAATCTTCCGAGATAAAAAGTATTCCATGTCCTTCCCGAGACACCGTCAATCCTTGCAGAATTTCATCGAAATTGGTCGGACGATTTGACCGTGAAAACGTAACAGACAGACGGACATACAGACAGACGGCTACTTTCGCATTTATCATATTAGTAAAGTATGGATAAGTGAACATAATGTCCTTTAAATAGATGTTCTCTTCACTTTCGTTCCATTTAGACTATAGATTTATTTATTTATTTACAGGTTTAATCTTAATATTAAATATTTTTTTGTAATTGTATACTTTCAAAGTTTCAATATTTTTTTGTTTTATGATGATCGTGATTTGGCCAGTTAACAAAAAGCCAATAATATTGATTCCCAGCTCCTAACATTCAAGTCATCAATTTCCCTGTTATCCTTCAACAAGTTATCAAGCCTAATTATTATATATAACAGGATATTTGACGTTTGAGTGCCAGAAGTAATGAACAAGGTCGATAGTGTCGGCGTGTTTTGCTCTACCCTTGCTCTGTTATAACAAAATTGACGTTTCATAACTATATTTTACGCCTCCAGAGCAGCTGGACAGATTCTCATCTGGACAGATTCTCAGCTTGACAGATTCTCAGATGGACAAAATAATAAAATAATTTGAATAAACGAAGAAAGCAGATCTACTAATATCCGTTTAATAACATTATTTTATTAATATTATTTGTTTATTTCTCCGGATTAAACTTCGTCCAACTGCGACTTCATCTAAGGGAAACTCTTTCTAGTTGCTAATCTGTCCAGCTGAGAATCTGTCCAGATGAGAATCTGTCCAGCTGCTCTGGAGGCTATTTTACATTATCCTTGTCTTACACATGTTTTCTTACAGCTTTATAATTTTGTGTAACTATAATTTCATGGAACCAAAGTAAAGCAACATATAACAAAGCCAGAGCAATCGGTACGTCGTTGGAAGGAAATATAACTATTGCATCGTTCGTGATATGTGAAAGAGCCAAAAAAAATATGTAAACTCCGACGCACGACCACTCGAAGAAAAGAAAATCAATTAGAATGTATTATTGCTTTTGTAACATTAATGATTATACAAAATGGTTCTTGCTCAAGTTGGTTACCGCCCAGCTTTTATTCTATAGCTAATAATTGTGCTATTTTCTGAAACCACCCGATACGTTTTTTTTATGATCCTTAATTTATAATTATATCACCTAGTGAGGTTTCAAACAATATTCCTACGACGCCCTCACACGTTAAGGCTCGCTGATTCCTCGATAAAAAAACTCATAGTTTTAAAGTATAATAATGCAGCACATACATACCGCCATATTTATAAAGAAATCGTGTGTGTTTACCTTCAGTTCTCGGCCGCAACGTGTGAGGTAACCTATAAAATACTACTTAGGTAGAAATGTACTTATTAAACTAGTTTCAATATTAAATACAGTCAATACAATATTATTAACAACTTAACTAGGGACTAATTACGGAAAACTATGAACATCACAAAATCCCAAGTAACTATCTAACGCTGTTTATGGCTAAAAACAAATCATATACACGTCGATAATCACACGTTCACATACACAATTGCAAATTCTTATAAAAAATATCACCGCGGCCATGGAAATGTATAGAAATGGCACTGCACTAATTAAATTTACGTTAAGAAATCGACATATTGGCATTTACAAAATATGTATTAAGTAGAAAAATTTGCAATAGTGATCAGTTAGCGTTTACAACATTAAAATATCGAAAACACGTAAAAACATACAAAACAAATACTACAACACAGTTTAAGCTCAACTTTTAAGGTTACATAGTTAATATTTCAAAAATACATTCCGATCCAACTTGTTAAGTATACTATGAATA
Source organism: Tortricodes alternella (assembly GCA_947859335.1). NCBI lineage: Eukaryota > Metazoa > Arthropoda > Insecta > Lepidoptera > Tortricidae > Tortricodes > Tortricodes alternella. The sequence goes on from OX401969.1 coordinate 19,563,962, forward strand.
AATAAAAAACATACACAAAATATTGCATATATTAAAATATTAGGAAATCACATCTGTTGTCAATTATTTTATGTATTTCATTACAAAAATATCCAAACATATCAAAGTCAGTCCATACGCTGAAAATCACCAACATTCATTAGCATTTCGCAAAAGGCACTCCTTAATGCAAATTAATGGCTGAATTTCGAAACACGGGGTCAGGTGGGTAAAAATCGAAGTTAAATTGTTGAGCTTATGATCAAAAAGCATTTTATGTCTGTGAACAAAAACACTTACTCTAATATTATCATAAGATTATTACAGGAAGAAACTACGAGGAATAGCAAGATGACAACCGGTTTTTAAAACAAACAAACGGGTACTTAATAGGTTACAAACTTACTCAACTAATTCTACAGATTATTATTTTTTACGCTGCCTACTAAATCTTTGATGACTGCTCTGAAACATTCACTCTCTGTACACAGGAGTAAGAACGAGTCAAATCGATTAATTATTTATTTTGCACTTAATTTCATTCCGTCGAGTATTGCACATAACATTCCCACAATAAATATATACATGTATTCAGTAGTTATTGTATGTATAACAGGTTATATTCGATCACATCAGATTCCCGCCGGAGGGCGACGCAGAACCAATTCGCGTCGCCTGTAGAAAATTGTCCTTGCACTATACTCGTGGATTAGAACTCGGCGGTTATTTCGGTTGATACCTGCAAAATAAAATTAAAACAATTGCTACATTTTATTTCTACGCCTTGCAACCCAGTTTTTTGTTTCAATTATAGAATTTCAAATAATTCCGTTATTGTTGACAGTTGTCAGTTGTGGCGGGAACGAGAATGACGTTGTTATTGTTTTGCATTGATCAGCGCGGAATAACGATTTTTAATTTAAAAAAAGTGTTCATATTTGATATAATGGCTATCTCTGGGACTCAATTTTGATTTTTATAGAAAACCAGAAAGCAGACATAAAAAGACCAAAAGATCCAAAAGGGGCAAAGTGACAATGTTATGTAAAACCAAAATATGTAGCCTATAAAATGTGCTGCTGCTGCAACGCTGCTGTGCTGTGCAACGGCCTCTTCTTATTTTTGCCACTCTTGCCTGGTTGTTAGCTGAACGAAGCTGCCGATCGCATCCGGATTGATGAAGTAAAGTTTAAAGCACCCCGGCTCCGAGTGACGGATGCCTAACTAGTTTCTTTTTATGAAAATTTTTGATGCGGCTATATTAGATGGGGGTGTGCGCGGGCAGGGTAGGTGACCTATGTGGTGATCGGGGCGTGGGTGGGTCGGGTAGGTTACGTATGTGGTGCGCGGGTAGGGTAGGCTACCTATATGTTACGCGGGGGGCGGGATAGCTATGTTGACTTGTTCTCGTGCTCTATGAATGAATTCACAAAGTCAGCGCTGTTCATAATTATGCTATAAGCGGAATGTATTTTAGATAGATATATGTATATAAATATATCTCGTTCAAATAGTTACACTATTGTCTTAGGCTTAGTACCAGTAAAAATAGTTGTAAGCGTTGGCAATAAAGAAATAAATAAATGTGGTACGCAGGGGGGCTGCCTATGCGGTGCGCGGGGGGCTGCCTATGCGGTGCGCGGGGGGCTGCCTATGCGGTGCGCGGGGGGCTGCCTATGCGCTGCACGGGGGGTCGGGGAGGTTACCTATGTGGTGAGCGCAGGCTGCGCATGGTCGGGCGGCGGCTGGTGCGGCGGCGGCGGCGGCGGCGCGGCGTACTCCACGACCTCGTGGTAGATGAGCTGCTTCCACTGCTCCACCGTGTGCTCGCGCTCGTCCACCGAGTGGTCGTACGACGCGGGCGCCGGCTGCCGGGACAGACCTTGTCGTTACACGCGCTGCTACCGTTCGTTCGGTAATAAAGCGAAATTTAAAGGACAAAAATAGTGCTTTTCAACACTATAACTTAATTACAATATTTTTTTGGTTTAACTAAAGCAGCGGCGGAAGACTTCATACAGTTTATATGCCGCTGTTTTCATTCGATAATACTAATTAATTAATAAATATGACAAGATAAAACAAAGACATATTAATACATATTTTACTAAGTATTAAATTTTTAAGTTTTTAATTTGACGCAATCTAGGGAGAAAGGTCCAATCCACAGCAAAAACTTTGCGGATTTTAGACATTATATCAATGGCATAGAACTTTTATTTTGCAATTAGTGACTTTGTTTTAAATCGCGAAGTTGCCTAAAAATCAAAATGAGGTTTAAATGATATATTATGAAAGTAAATGTAAACAGAAGCATATTACAGAAAAAAAAAACAGATCATTTCGACTATTCATTTATATTTGTGAAAAATTAGTGAAAAATATATATTGTTTCTTAGTTCTGATTTTAGTTTTTTGGACATCCTCATCAAATTTATGTCATGTTTTATTTCTACGATGTTGGACTAAAAACGGTATTTTCGGAAATAATTGCAGATTTACTTTAAGCGCCATACATTTTGTACAGTCTAACGACAGCTGTGACGTCATAGCTGTTGTCCATTTTGTATGGAGTGTTTTTGCAAGTGGTATGAACAATGACTATTCAAAGCTTCATAACTAATAAAATAATCAACATAAAAATTTTTTGCGTACAGAGATCGGTTTCTAACTATTACTCAGCACTTTCCAATACATGATGAAAAAAAATGCATCTTCCCTATTATTTATAGACTATTTGCGGTATTCCAAGGAGAGATAAGGGATAGAATGAATAATTGTGCTGGGTATGGACATATTGTCGCTGCCGGCACTCACCGCGTTGACCTCGCCCTCGTCGTACCACACGTTGATGTAGGGGTGCAGCAGCGCCTCGTCCACGGAGATGCGACGCTCCGGGTCGATCACCAGCATGCGCGACAGCAGGTCTCGTGCCTGGGACGCCTGCAGACAACAAAGTCACTTAAACACTAATAAATCTCTAAAAATATTATGGAAATTTGCGGACGACTGCCAGAGATCTAGTAATAATATTTTGGCACAATAGAACGCTTAACCTTTTGAACGCCAAAGACGGCTTTAGACCCCGGTCACGAGATCCCGTTTTTCATAGATTTGCGTCGGCTAATGACGTCGTCGGCTTCCGTGGCACACTTTTTCGCATTTGGCCGCGGCGTTTAAGGGATTACTGAAGCGACAACGTGCTTAGTAATAAAACGATATAAGCATTATCGGAGGCAAAAATGAGAACAAAATATCGGGCATGCTGTTTGTCAAACAAAACGTTATGAAATGTAACTCAATTCAAACAGCGGCAGCCAAATTTTTTGTTAAATGGGGAACACATCAAGTCTCTTCAGTCATCTTTGGTCCAAATGCTGATAGAATAGAATAGCTTTGTTAAACTGTAAAGGATGGTCAGCAGTCTCGACAATAGCGTCAATGAGTGACCTTGAGCCGGTTGTGCTCGTTGCTGTCGCTGGGGAACAGGATGTCGGGGAAGAGCCGCTCGAAGCTGTAGCCGGCGTAGCGCGGGCGGTTCTCCACGTAGTTGCGCACCGTGGGCTGCAGCCGCGCCATGAACGCCGCCGACGGCGTGCCCAGTTGCTCTGCGGACCACATAATTAATCAGCTGATTAATTAGGACCCAAACAAATTACGTCACACGAATTTCATGGTATCTGAAGCCCCCTCCCCCCGCTCCCCGTGTCACAGGTGGACACATATTTTTCAATATTTTAAGGTATACATGTGACGTTACGAAGATCATAAACTCGTCCCCCCTTGTCACACAATGTCACACTTTGTTGACCCCCTCCCTCCCCCGTTTACGTGTGACGTAATATATGGATGGCCCCTTGGCCCCTTCATCATCATCATCATTTCAGCCGTAAGACGTCCACTGCTGGACATAGGCCTCCCCTAATGATCTCCACAACGACCGATTCTGTGCTGCTCGCATCCAGCGGATACCCTCAATTTTCCACCGTGTGGCTGGTCTGCCCACACTACGTCTTCCGGTACTTGGTCGCCACTCAAGAACTGTGCGACCCCATCTGTTCTACGAGCACATTGCCCCGCCCACTGCCACTTAAGCTTACTAATTCTTGAATTGATGGCCCCTTAGCTGAAGATAACTGAGGCAATCACATCATACGAGTACGGTTTGATGCGATGCGATCTTTGCACACTGTTTAGCTTAAGTGTCATCTGGGTTTGCGTCAGTTTTTACAGTTCACCGGAAATTTTAAGACGACTATGTAGACGACTGAATGCGGATCTCTGAATGGATGATGTTTAGCTTCCCGACTCCCCCGGGTGTGAGCAGGCTACTAAACAAGTCCTACCTATGATCTTGTTCCACTGGTCGATGTGGTCGGTCCCGGGGAACAGCACCCCGCCGCGGATCATCTCGCCCATGATGCAGCCCACCGACCAGATGTCTACGTTCTCCGTGTACCCCATGCCCAGGATTACCTGAAATTCACACAACACTTAAAGAAAGGTAGGAATGAAAATGAGGAATTTGTACATTTCTTAACTGATGGAGGAACTGTTAGGTGACATCTAAGACGGGACACTAAGCAAAAGATACCTTTGTTTACTGTTGTGCCAGCTGATAAGACTTTGACCACACAGAAAAACAACAAAAAAAGAGCGCTAGCTAAAAATGAAGTTTCAAGGGTGCAATGTGTTCCTAATAAAGGAATTTGCAGAAATGCAACACTTGTTTAGTGAATAATTGATGTCGTTTCTGATTAAGAATTCAAAACTCCAGAGAAGTATATAGAAAAGTACCTCTGGCGCGCGGTAGTATCGCGTGACCACATAGGGCGTCATCATGAACGTGGTGCCAGCAGTGCGGGCTAACCCGAAGTCCAGGATCTTCAGCGTGCAGTCGCTCTTCACCACGATATTCGACGGCTTTAGGTCCTGGAAATGATGGAACATGACATGCCTGTTAATGGTAGGCGTACAAGTTAGTATACGCTGGTTTGGTAAGAGACCGGACTAAAACATAGATTTTATTTATAAACCAACTAGTGGACCCGCCACAGCTTCGCCCACGGTATTTTCCACATAAACTTTATCACCCCTTTTCACCGCTTGTAGGGATGCAATTTCAAAAAATCCCTCCTTAGTAGTAGCTCTAGGGTACTCGTGGAAAGTCTCCTTCAAAGTTCAAACCTCTAGGAGCACCCGTTTAGCCTGTGCGTTGTCTATAAGTGAGTCACGATACTGTTTTATATGTATTGATAAGTGAGTGCGAAGGCCCTACTCTATCGTATGGTAGGCGGCCGTGTGTATTTTTACACTAACAAACACTGCATTCAAATGCAGCTGCAAACAGTTGAAGAATGTAACTGTACTGCTTCGGATTAGTTTATAATCTGGTCTGACCAATCTTCACAATAGCAAATATGAGTCACCTAATATTAAGCATTTTTAAGGCTTCTTTACCTTAAAAGGAAAAAGCGGGACCCTTATAGGATCACTCGTGTGTCTCTCTGTCTGTTCGTCTGTCACAGCCAATTTGCTCCGAAACAACTGGACCGATTGAGTTGAAATTTGGTACACATATGTAAGTCAGTGACCGCAATACAGACGTGTAACGTAAATAAATGAATTTTAAACATGGGGGCCACATTTGGGGGGTATATCAGAGAATTTAAAAAACAAATGCAAACGATCGTGAACCATATCAAATGAAAGGGATCGTTGTAAAGAATCTTAAATACATATTTTTTATAATTTAAAGATAAATAGTTTTGAATTTATTTAGGAAAAAAGGCGAAAATTTACCATCCCCGCTTATCTCCGAAAGTACTGGGCCTAAAATAAAATAGTTCTTTACCTATAGATTACAGGAAAACCTATAAGAAGTTAGGTATTTAGTTTCAGATAAGTATTCAGGTATTTAGTTTTAGATGCCGCCGGAAAGGGTAAATGGGGGCGTGTGTGAAGACTCGAATGTTCAGATAATCATGTACGGAACCTCCCTCGTGCGTTTAACTCGCACTTGTCCGGTTTTTTATTACTGAATGTTACCCCGCATTTGTTTGTGATGGAAGGACGAATCTATTGATGCCAAAATACTCCAAAGATTACATACCCGATGGATGATCCCAGCAAGATGCAAGTGTTTGATGCCGCACAGCATCTGGTACAACAGGTAGCTCATCCTCTCGTGGTCTAAGTCCATCTGGATGACCTGGCACAGGTTGGCATCCATCAGTTCCATGACTAGGTAGACATCCTGGAACTCTTCTAGGCTCATCTGAGGCGTGAAGGCGTTTAGGAGACCGATAATCTGGAATGAAAAGTGGGTTTCAAATAGAATGTCTGGATGGCTTCCATAGGACGGTACTGACGAGTACTACTGGTGGCAGTAGAGTTGTCAGACCCAAGTCGTTAACAGCTGTTCTAATAACCATCATCCTCACGCCCGCATTAACCCGGGTACTCGTAAAAACGAAGTGTTTTGTGAAGTTTCTTTTCGAGTAAAATAGGTCGATCCGTATTAAGCGTGCGTTATGAAACGCGAAATGTCGGACGGGACGGAATGATCAAAAATAAATTAAAAATATACAAGTTTTCAACCTCTAAATGCACCTTTTTTGGCTAAAACAGCTGTTTCCTTGCAAATGAACTAGCAATATTTGAGATGTCACTTTGCCAAATTTTAGCCTAGATTTGCTTTATTTAGGATAAAACTGCTTTTTCCAAATTGCAGATTTTGAGGTTAGAAACTTGTTTACCAAATAAGACAAGTATGGACGAATCCACTGTACGCGTCGAATTGAGAACCTCCTCCTTCGGTTTTTGTGAAGTCTGTTAAAAAGATATAAAAAACAAATATAAAAATCGTGCCTTATGGGTTTTTGGTTGAATTTTATGAGAAGTACAATATCATCGCGGTAAACAGTTCCCTGCTTAAGCGAAGTTTTGAAACGAACCGTTTAAAAATAAAAGTTAACGTGAGATCCTGAGAGGAATGAGCTTTTACACTGTCGAGAGAGAATAGTCCACCCGCGACCTTAAAGTAGTTGATTAATCCAAGAAACGTCTAAAAACTTCGCTGTTTAAGTATTTAGAACTTGAAGAACTGAAAGTTTAATAGATATAAATATATATATAGGATTAAGATTATCCTATATATACTAAGGATTATCCTATATATATATATATATATATATATATTAAGGAATCCGTACTAAGTATTTTTTAATATATTTTGCGAAAGTTTTTAAATACAATTTGAGAAAGAAAACATTGTGGGGTCTCTATGGGACATAAGCATCTCGGTAAATCTTAACTAGTTGGTTGATGGGAAATATCCGCAATAAACATTCTATACTTTATAGTTTTTCATAATTGTTAATTATTCAACAATCGATTTTATTGTTATTAGTCTTAATAATTATAATTTTTTGCTCTGTAATGTTTATATTTCATTTAATTTTGGTTTTTATATATGATATAAAATCAATCTTTTGACTTGAAAAGATGATTTTCTGCTGAGTTTCTTGCGGCGCTTCTCAGTAATAATGGTCCTGTCCGAAGCGCTGGTACATTCAACCCATTTTAATTGATTCATGTGCCAATTAAGAGCCCACAGGTGGACTATTTGCTGAATAAATTGTGTGAATTTGAAATTTGCTGGAAGGTCCAATACTTACATTCTTATGGTTGACAAGCTTCATAAGCTTGAACTCGCGGTATGCGCGCTTAGCATGTGTCACATTCTGGAACGGACGCGACAGCTTCTTGATTGCGACGTTCTGTTGCGTCGCTGTGTCGTACGCGGCACTGGAATCGTCACAAGAAATTGAATACGCGCTACAAGAATGTTTTTACGACCCATCGTTCACTTGGCAACACGAGACACACGAATTCTACAATCCAATTGGTGGATTCATATTGCCAGCTTACATAGCTGGGCACAGGACCGTTGTGCCGTTAATCGTTAATTAACGAAGTTAACATTTCGAGTAACGGATTAACTTTTAAGTTAACTTAAAAAAATGTTAACGGACTCATTAACTTCCGTTAAAACAATTAAAGTCGATTAATCGTTAATAAACTACCTACTATTTTCCAAAAGCATACCGCGCGGACCGTATATATTGATGTTTATAAAGAGGAATCTCTAAATAATTTGCTATTATTACAAACTCAAATGTTACATTTTATAATTAAATCACTAACGCAATGACTTATAAAATGCAATTTCAATCACGAGTTAACGATTAACGTTCAATCTTCCGAAAAGCAACGCTTTAACGGTAACGAAGTTAACTTTTTTAGTTACGGATTAGCGATTAACGAAGTTAACTATTTGATTAACGATACCCAGCTATGCCATATTATCTTGTCGCTCCTGTCGCAAAGTGAACGATTGGATTAAAATATGAGCTAACTCGGGAAGCTATAGGCGATACGACAACTGAAATAGCTACGCAATGATTTTTGTAAATGCAATGTAGAGATATCAAAACGCCTCTACTTGCCAAATCATCGTGGTAATAATAGGGATGAGTATCCAAGCGTGTCAACCGCCAAAGGGACGATGACTTCCAACTGACAAAACCAGTAGCGGTACCAGACAGATTTCTCGTGTTTTTTTGACGCGGGGCACGACTGCACTTAAAACGAATTGCCCCCATACCGAGTTTTTTTTTGTATTTTTTTTTCAAATAATAGGTAAGTATACATGAGTCTAGCACACGAGCTTCCATCGCGCACATAAAGCTTTATCAAATCTGGGTGCGAAAGGGACAAATGTTGTTGCTGCTGCTGTGCGCGATAAAAAATAGTGTGCTAGGCCCTGGCGTTCGTTAATATACATAAAAACATTCAATGGCTACTCTGAAATGCTTATTAATGAAACTACCTATTGATAATTTCTAGCGTGAGCATATTATTATAACGTATAAGGATTAACATTTCTACATTTCAAAAGATATGATATGAGTACAAAAAAAACATGCATTGAAGCCAAGAACATTCAGCTAGAAATAGAAGACCACATATAACATTATCTACACGTTGTTAGTCACATGGCTTAGTTCTAATTGTCATCTGTATGTATCTAATGTATCTAATGACTGTCAAACAAAAGGTCAAATTGTGTGAACAACGGTCATTGTTAGTCTGTCAATTCGACCGCAATGAATTTTTCGTCAAAATCTTTTGGCGTCGTATCATAAGTTTCTTAAATATATCATCACAACCGCATCATATATTTTTTTGGTCAATGTTTCTATGTAATGTTTCTTACTCCAACGCATAATAGCGCCCTTTTCGATTTGTCAACAAATTGGTATCATAAGCATCATTGGCATTATACGTCCCACTGCTGCGGCCCTAACATGCATGACACAAAGATAAGATAGACCGTCTTATCTCTAAGTGCGTCTCTCTTACACTAGTGCCGACGAAAGAGATAGTCATAGAGATAAACGGGTTTAATTTATCTTTGTGGCATGCATGTTAGGGCCGCTGGGCGTCGGGCAGTAGTCCCTACGCGGGTCCTTTGTCAATTAGGGCCTTCACACACATTTGTTGGTTTCCTCACGATTTTTTCCTTCACCGAAAAGCTAGTGATAAATAGCAAATTGGATTTCGCACAGAAGTTCGGCAGAACTCAAGAGGTTCGAGCCGGAATATGAACCCGCGACCCAATGCACAAGAAGCACGCGTCCGACCACTCCGCCTTATTTTTCGGCTGACACTGACATATTATTGGTCATAATAATAAACTTAATTCGTTGTCTACACTCTTCTACTTTCTCTCTCTCTATACTGAAAGAAGATATTTGTAAGATCCATGTATCATTTATGGGTGCGTAACAATCGCTATAAAAATATTTGCTATAACATTGGTCGTGATAACGCTCATATGATATAATTCATGAATGATATAACAACACTTAAAATATTTTCTTATGATATAATCATCATTTTGTATGAAATCATTGGATATAATAACATTTAACATAATAACTTTTAGTATACTGCATATTCTGTATAATAGGCATAAATGATATAGTGCGTATTTTGTTTTTCGCGAGCGAGTGATCAAGATGGGTCGGAGCAGCGACTCGGATAGGTTAGGTTCAGAAACGTAGCGAAGCTCCCGTCTTGGCCTTCGATGTCAGTTCTTGTTTTGGTGACTATATCAAATGATGGTTATCATTTGATGGTTATATCACATGAGTTTTAATAGCAAACGTTTATTATATCAAATGAACTTTATATATTTTGTTATTATATCATCTGATCATTATATCAAAAGAACGTTATATCCCTTGCAATTATATCAATAATTGTAAGAGCCAATGAAATTAATTATATCATTTGTTAGTATATCATAGATTACACACCCGTCATCTGTCTTAAAGCAATTCTAAGCTGGTAGTGTTGTAGTGACCATGCATATCTAGTTCTAATCTAAGATAGTGACGAATCATCCTTAACCCTAACTGATAACCTAACCTTAATACATTACTAATAGGAAAGTAATAATTGTATTAATCTGCATATACACCTGCAATGGTAGAATTTGGTGTAACCAAACTGTTACGCAATAAGATCTGCAAATGTAACCCAACATTTAAACGCAATAAATCTAGCTAATCTAATCTACAAGTCATTTCAAAAACCAATATCCTTAAACTAACCAACACGTGCGAAACCACTCAGAATAACAACACTTTTTACGCGGCTCGTAAAAGTCGTAAATTGACGTTGCAACAATAAACCGCGCCTAGCCCGCGTCACTGATGAATCGTTAAATATGAACACCCTACATCACTGTTAAAGTGGGCACTGACGTCCCAATCAGGACGCACCTACTATACAACTTTGCGTATATCTTTAATCAGGTGACTCGACAATGTTTGTTGGCTGAAAGTTTAATGAGATTTGACATTTTGCTGGCCGCAAGCGCAGTTGGATTCTTCCATTATTCAAAACTAGATTCGGGATAAAATGGGTGGAATTTAGAGCTGAAACAAGCTAGGCGAAGCTCTAAATAATTAAGTCACTGCCGCCGGGAATATAAAGTACCTAGGTGAGCTTTTGAAATTGTAGTCCGTTGGTAACATTGAAGTTTTAAATCGCAACGAATGGGTTGTGTTGTTTGATGTGTGATAAAGACAAAAAACCGGACAAGTGCGAGTTAAACTCGCGTGGAGAGGGTTCTGTGATTATATGAAATTTCCTATGTTACTTTAAATACCATAGAAGTTTTATAGGTTTTCCTGTAATCTATCGGTATAGAACTATCTTCTGTATTTTTTTCAAAATTTTAGATTCAGTAGTTTCGGAAATAAGGGAGCAGAATGTTAATTATCGCCTATTTTCCTAAATAACTTCCAACTATTTATCTTTAAATTCTAAAAAATATATATTTACCATCCTCACAATAATTCCTTTCATTTTATATGTCACACATTGCTTTTTTTTTTTTTAAATCTAGTTTTCTCCCCCAAAAGTGGCCTCCTTGTTTAAAATTCATTTATTTACGTTACGCGTCCGTGTTGCAGTCATCGACTTACATACATGTACCAAATTTCAATCGGTCCAGTAGTTTCGGAGCAAATTGACTCTGACAGACGGACAGACAGACGGACACACACACGAGTAATCCTATAAGGGTTCCGTTTTTTCCTTTATTATTTTCCTTATCATTAAAAACCGACTTCATAACCCTTTGAAAAGTAAGAAATAATGATTACTCTTCGTTAATCAATTGCATAGAAACGAAAGATATATCGTTAATTAACTAATAAATTTGCTCGCTCAACGAATTAGTTTAGCAATCCAGCGAGGAAACCGGGGCCGTTTATTATTTAGTTTAGTAGTATTTCGTTTAGTTTAGTTTCGTTTTTATGATTAGTTTAGTTTAATTATACATTTTTATTTGTGATTTAGATTAAAGATTCTGTTTTTATTTAAAAAAAAGATAGATAATAATTAAGTTTTCCGTTTAGTCTTAAATTAAATATATCAAAGTTTTGTTATTGGAGTGGGCTTTATTTTGTCACTGGAATAAAATAATAAAATTCTCGACCTAGCTAAGTTTCTTCTAGACTAATTTTTGCTGCTGCCCGCTAGTTTAAGGTATAGGATTGGCACCAACAGAATTACTTACAATGCTTACCCTTGGAAATTGTATGTACAGTCGAAGTCAAAAATATCTACGCGGACAAGGTGGTCAAAAATGTTACAGTCAACTTTATTGTCAAGGGCGTAAGAGCGCTCAGATATAGCCCCTTTGGTAACGTATATATATTATGTATGACCTCGATTGTACGTACGTACCTAAAACCAACCCATATTAATGTTATTCCTTGTTACATTAGTAAGAAAAAACTGTTAAAAGCGTAAGTACCGTTGGCTGGAAAAAATCGAAAAGGCATCAATTTCATAATTTTGACCCGAACACTATTTGAAATAATTTTACATTATCATAATCGTTCCTTGCCTGGCTATAAAGTTTCATTTTGTCATAAAAGCAATTTTCTTTAAAACATAACTTTTCAAAGTATCATAAATACCGATGTTGCACGGTTAGGCATTTTTCATAAAATAAATTGGTTTCAAGGAAAATTGCACTATAGCAAATGAATCGACAATGATTAATGAAATTATGACAAAGATCGGCAACCCAATTTTGACAATATATTTGGACGTTTGTAGTGAAGATTTTCCAGTCAATTCCACAAGCCGTTACAAGGAAAAAAAGCAAAGCTAACAGCCAAACAGACAGATGCTAGATTGTGCACAATTTAGGTAGACCAAGCTAATACCAATCGCAGGGCCAGCATGCAGCCACGTCACCGTTTTATAACTAGTTATACTAAACATCAGGATCTCTATACGGTACTGCTTAGTGTTTAAATATATCGTCACTAAAATCCCAAAATCGCGAATGTGTACGACAAATACGTACACAACGACACATTCACGATTTCGCCATTTTAGTGACGATATATAGGTATTAATCATTTAGCAGTATCGACTAGAGGCCCTGTTTCTGTCATTTCCAAATATTTATCAAAATGTAAATAACCCCGATTTTAAATACAAACTGAACAGGTTTTTTTCTGAATTAAACATTTGCGATAACAACAATACTTGCTAGAGATCTGGCTTTACTTGACTTACCTCGGAAAGTCCATCCCAAATGTGTGGTGAGATGTAAGAATTCCTTCTTAGGAATTGAGCAATTACATACAAACTTGCTATGGAGTTTATGACCTTTCGTGTAAATTTCAAGATATCAAGTATTCAAGTTACTGGTATTTTTAACTTCTGAAATTGGCCACTCGATAAAAATACAAAAAGAAGCATTTTGACCTAATTTATCTTGGTTTTGATTCTACTATTTCGAGCACAGCGAACTTTTACAAAGCCTTTATTACCAAGGACCCGGCAGCCGGGTTCTGTGTAGCGAGTTTTCGCTATAAAGCGACAGCTACAAGCGTAGCGCATAGTGATAGAGTTAAATATTCCTTTGGATCATTAATTGGTATCTGCGTTTGAGAGGCAAGTCAACACAACCTAATTGCCGTGCTGTACATGCTAGCCCTGCTGTAGCTGCAGCCTGCCATGTCCTGCTTACCACACTATGCCCTGCGCGCCTGCGCCGTGCCGCACGAGCTCGGTATAGCGCGTGGGGATAGTGAATACCACGTCGCCGAACGAAACGGAGTGAAACTGAACCATGGCTACTAACTACTCGATCAGCTATAAAGAGAAATAGTTATGTTACGAATATTTTCTACGAAGGGAACTTTAGGATATTCTTAATCGTTTTACACTATCAAGACGATACGCTTTCGCTTGAAAGCTATCCAATAGTTGGCACTTCAAGGCTGGCTTTTATAAAGATCTATTTCGAAGTAAAATATGTACTTAAAGTCGATTCATCCTTATTTGTCGTATTTGGTTAACAAGTTTCTAACCTAAATATGCATCTCTTTTTTGGTTAAAAGCTATTTCTTCGTAAATTAACCAAACGGAGATAATATTTTAGGCATCACTTTGCCAATTTTTCACCTAAGATTGCTTTACTTAGAATAAAATAGCAGTTTCACCCAAAAAAGTACATTTCGAGGTTATAAAGTTGTTTACCAAATAAGACAAGTAAGGATGAATCGACTTTAAGTTGTTATATTTTTAACTGAAAGATCTTCATAAGTGGATAAATTCATGGAGTTTCCATTGAAAGCCATTAATTGTAAATATGTCAACGATTGGATACTTTTCCCAATATTGGAAGACTAATTAATGATAACAAAGTAATGTACTATTTAGGCACATATCGTACACTGGCGGTATTTCATGACATTCTTTGACAGATACCACTTATCTGGTTTTGGGGAAAGTAGATCGATCTGTGTACATGTTTGTTTGTGTTAGTGAAACTTTGAATGTCTGTCAGGTACAATTTGAGAGCACTTCATTTAGTTATTTTAAGGCCAGTATAATTATTAATTAGATAGAATTTTATAATAATAAAACAGCAAAGGGTTGTACCACCCACCTAATTACTGCGTAAAACAAGATGGCGCTGTTCCGTGGCAAGGCAAGCTAATTATAATAAGATGAATACTTCTCCAAAAAGTCCCCTAATTTTAATATAATAGGACAATAAATAGCAAACTTAATGCCTTAAGATATTCTATACCAGTCAACCATCATCATTATCAAGCAATTTTAAAAGATTACATATTTTTTCTTGTTCGATGGTCAATCTCCGTGGAGATTAATAGAAGAGATTAAAACGCATATCCATCCATTATTGTTACATAGTGCTATGTACAAACTTGAGTGCTGTGCAAGCATGCAAAGAAAATGCGTGCAAGTTGCAAACCTATCTTGTGACTGACAACCTTACATGCTTTATATGAAAACACAATCCATAATAAATAAAGAAAAAGGTGTAGTGTCGGTTTTTGTATTTACAATATCAGTCGTCCCAGACAAGGAGTCAGGTAGGAAATATAGACAAACAATATTTAATACAGCTGCTGACTGACACTCTAAAGTAAAAATAAGACAAGACTCTTTGAGAATGGGCTAAAGGGGTCCTCCCTTTTGACCGAAAAACGTTTGGTCGAATTCGTGCCTGCTGAAGCACTTCCTTTCCAAGATATTAGATTTAAATATCCATTAGGAAGGTTTAATTAGCTTAAGTTGTGAAAATGCTAAAAGTTAACGGCCGGAGCAAGAACTGCCAATATGCGAGATAATTCGGCTGAAGATTTTTCAGTGAGTTAAAGAGAACCGCTAAAAGGCTACGCAGAATGGGTACGATCTAGTAAGTATGACATAATACATACTTATAAACTTCTCAGTGCAAAGTTACATTTCTCAGAAAGGCCTTTAGCCCGTTCTCAAAATGTAAACACAAATAAAAACAATAAATGGACTGCCACATGCCGCGCAAAAATAGCAACTTATCGTTTCAGTAGGGTACGGTTACCAACTTTTCTGGTGACTCAAAGAGACTCTCAAGGCTCTTATTGCATTGAAATAAAATATTGTTGTGCTCAGAGAACAACTCTGACAGTCAACAGAAAAGTTCGTAGAACTACACGTGTTTGTGTGTAAAAGTTAACCTAATATAAACTCGGCCATGTTGAAAATGTAATCCTAATATTCAGAAGTGGGATTTCAGAATTCCATGTTGTTGCGATAACAAAATCTAGTTCTCTCTGGGTATATTGTCCCGAACTATGTTGTCTAGTCGCACCTAATCGTTTATCTATGAGTCTGCTCTGAGATGGCAACTTGCCAGACGGTTGTCTCGTTGGTGTTCTTGAAAACAAGGCGATGGGAAAATGCTTTTGAACTTAATTTGGGGATGCTATTCGAGCACATGTCTCAGTGTTATAGCGAGATCCTTTGTCGTCTCAACGAAATTTTAATTAAAACTTTCAGAGAGGTATAGTTTTAATTCGCAAGGAGGCAAGCACGACCACTCTTTTCGCGTCAAAATAAAATGTATAAACGAAAAGAACTTTTCTAATATGTGTTTAGAAACAAAACGTGTGTTGTCTAATGCTGTCTCATGCATGCGTGCACTACATAGATTCTAGAGTGGATTTTAGTTTTTATATAGAAAACTCCGCAAATCTATGTAGCAGGAGACTGTTTCTATGCACTCTAAATAGTCCTAAATTTTAAAATTGGGGTGTACTGTAATTTTGGGTATAATTTTGGTTCTATTTAGGGTGCATTTCAGTAGTTACGAGCATGTTAAGTTGGTATGTTGTATTTGTATTGAACTATTGACTGTATAATAGGCGGAAGTCAGGGGCTTATAATTCGATATTGTTTAAGCGATATTATAATTGGTCAATTCCTGAATCGTCATCTTACTTTGCCATGATGAAAGAGACGAACGCAGACGATAAAAAAACCGGTTACAATATCTTAGACAATCTCGAAGATGCCCAAGAAAGACGCGTACTAAACGGACATGGTTGCGAGTTCACAGGCGGTACTACTTTATCATTACCCGAGCGACAGCACTTTACTGACCAGACGATGCCCTGAGCGCCGGAGCCGATGGGCTTGAGGTTCTGGTAGCGCTTGAGGATGGTGAACCTTGTGTCGCCCACCTCGACGGTGTAGAAGTGCGGGTGCCTCGCTGGGGCCGCCATGGTGGGTGCTGCGTGGGGCATCGACCACCAAACTGAAACAGAACACTTTAATGATCCTTGGACCACCGCAGGCTACAAAGTTATTGGGGGCGTCCATAAAGTAGGCGCTAACAAGAGTGTCAAGACTGAACTCATGGAAGCCTTATCCTATAATAACCCTAGTGAGTCTAGCCGGCTGTTCTCAAGTCACCTTTTTACTGACTCGCTGGTAGATTCATTAAACTTTATAAGGACCTTCATATCCACTGAGTTTTTTGCGGCGTCTCTTCTCAGCACATGTCAGCTTTCGAAGCGCTGGTAGATTTAGACATGTGAAAGAGCCCGTTTGGCTTACTTGCAAAAACATTTGGCTGAAGGAAAACATCACAGATCTTCAATGTTTTTCAAAGATGTGCGCAAAATCCACGATCCGCAGTGGGCCTGCATGAGCAATACCACCCGATCCCTCTCATTATGCAATTCGACCTGTTCCCTAACAGTGGGACATTATATGAGCTGTTGTTGATGATGATGAAGACTTACTTTACAGTAATGTAGTTGTATAACGTATGTCCGTCTCCATATATTGCTTGCAGCTATTATTGTCGGTCGGCGCGTATCACAGGTTCAGTCTTGAAGCTAGAGGAAGACTTCAGCGGTAATTACGTCTGAGGACAAGAGAAAAAACATTCAACAACATAAATTACCTACATCTTTCTTTGTTTTTGGGTCCCATTAGGTGCCATTGGGTGCCTTAGTCAAGATGAAAGAAGGATTGAAATGACGCTATTCATTCCCAAAGTTTGACAGTGAACCGTGAACGTATATTTAGAAAACAAATGTGGAAGAAGACTAAGCAGTCTTTCAAAAAGTTGCGATATACATATATCCATTTTTAGTTAATTTTAAGTTATGCCACATGTGACAGGCGTTACAATCTCCTACAAAGAACTAAAATATGTTATTTTATGACACGATTGACTGGGGTTAAATTAGACGAAGCCTGAACAGTAGTGTTTAAGCACAGCCATCATGGATGACTCCGTATTTCTAACGCCGTTTATGCGTGACAAAGTTTGTGCTTTTTCTGAAATAAATAAATAAATTATAAGCCTAATGATAATGCCATAAATAACTTGCCAAAATATCCAAAAGCCCTCCGGCTAGCTTTTATCACAAGCTGTAGCCAAGCTTTAGAATATAATTTATCGCAGCAAGTTTCCAACACGTCCCAGCTTATCATGGGTAAGCAAACTCATGAAAATATTTCGCGCGCCATAACCCGCACTGGAAGCGTCGGGTGATAACTGATTTAAATTTTTAAGTGGCAATCTTTACTTTACTCGCTGATGCTAGTTAACGAATTTAATGCTGCTAGGACGAAGGCCGTGTTATCATTTACATTTTACGGAGATGAGCTTATAATTATGATAAGCGAGCAATTTCTCCTTTACGCTTCTGCTTATACACCCTTAAAGGGAGCGTTCAAGTATTACGTAACGAATTTGAGGGGGGGGGGGGGGGAGGGGGTCCTTGTAAAACGTTACGATGCATTCCAGAGGCGGGAGGGGGCTTGAACTAACATTTTTTTAACCCTTCAGAACGATCGCGTTCTCTCACTCATTTTTGGAATGAACTCTCGAAATTTTACTAGCGGGAAGGGGGTACAGAAGAACGTTACGGCGCGTTACATTGGGTCAAAAAACTCCAAATATTGCTAATAGATTCAGGCGTTACTTTGCGGAAATCCATATTATACTAGAAATAGTGAATTACTTTGCTATTCCGCGAAAACAGTAGGGTAAAATCGTGCGAATAGCGGCGCTTGTGTTGAATATTTTTTGTTCATGCAATATTCCCACCCTCCCTCCGCATATAATAAAATAAGCAACACAAACGCTACTACAACCACCACCACCACCACTAAAAATACCGCTCGACACGTGTTTCGCCTCTCTACGAGGCATCCTCAGGAGAAGTTGATAGTCCGACGCTCGGTTGAAGAATGAGCTCGTTATTATTTTTTTTTTTTTTAGAATGGACATACGCTGTTAGTCTCTGACGACTTCGACAACTTCACCGGAAAGATGCGAGCAGCCTGAATGGCGCTCAACAAGGGGAATTTTACTTAACATGCCTAAGGGCGCTCCTATTGAGCCGACCTCGGACTTAGGACGTTAAGCGGGGATATAAACAATCGGATTTTTGACATGAGCTCGTTAAGAACGGTTGGCTCAATTTATACCCCTGGGATCATGGTCAAAGCGTACCCCGAATAAGAGACGGGACAAAGCGCTAGGAAGAGAGACATAAGCGATAACAGAAACTAATTGTATTCGTAATTTTATTTTAAATGTAAACGTCGAAAAGTAAGATAACACAAACTAAAGCGATGTGATATAATATCGATGAGCAAAGTGCTTTTTGTGGTACACTACGTGAGGCGAGTTCATATCAAACCGATTAAATTTTGAAACTATATATTTCTAATAGTTCAAACAAACAAAACAGAGAAATAGGCTCATCATCATCTTCATTTCACGTCTAGTAGTTTTTAAACGAGAAAATAGGACGAAAGAAACTTTAATAGTTAAACTATCTATTATGTATAAATTAATGAATTTAATTTCCAAAATGCAAAGACTATAACGAGACTTCTCGGGTATGCAAGTAGAAAAACAAACAGAACAAACGCACCATAAATAATAAAATAGGAACGAACTGCAAGTTTAAAGTTAGCTCAACAAATTGCGACCAAAGTGTGTTTCCATTTCGAGCTTCCATGTTATTCTAAACCGAATTTAACCGGTGTTCATGAAGCGGGTGGTTTGCAAATACAAATAGAGGTCCGGATACGTTGGTATTGTGTGGGGATTTTTGTTAGTTTTAGACTCTTTAGTATTAGTTATCAACGACCTTCTCAATTTTCACTTGGTACAACTATTTAATTTAATTATCACCGCCAATTTTGAAGCCGCTGTAACCAAACATTAACCCATTCAAATCTGCGCCAGCGATTTTCTCGCAATACTTTTTAAAAAGGCAAAGGTCTTGGCGTTCCTGCCAGCACTTAGCGCCCTCTAGTGAGTGCCCTCTGCAAGAATTAGCCAACAGTGCGCCTGCCCTACATTCCGTGTTCCGCATACTTGAACGCGAAGTGCCGTGAGATGCAGGTTTTTGAAATATTTTTAGCTTTAAAAAAGTGTTCGGAATTCAAGTACGGTGCAGCTGTAATGTCAGTTTTCGTTCCATATTTGAATCGTGTCAAGTGTCAAGTATGAGTCTTAATTATTATATTTTTTTAAATCTAAAACATTATGACAGTGAGCATAACAGTGTGTTCGGATCACGTAATGCATAAAAACAAAAGTTAAATTTTCGATTTCTTATTGTCTCTAACAATGGTACAATAGAAAGTAAGTGTGTTTGTCTATCGCAATCTGTATTCTTTTTACTATTCAAACAATTAACAAGGATGAACTTAGAATACTTTTTATCCCGGAAAGTTGCACAGTTTAGTTTCTGAGGGTATACTAATTAAAAGAGACAAGGAAAGCGAAGCCGCAGGAAACCGTGACCAACCAAAGCAAATCAATTCAGTTGAACTGTCTAATATCGGCATAATGTTCAAAGTTCTTCCTTCAATGTCTGAAAGTAACGATGAACTAACATTTCGAGTAAAAAATACAAAAGCGTTCGCAACTATTTTCGCGGCAATTCGGCCATTAATAATTCTCAATATTTTGTTAATGCTTCATTCCCTCAACTGTCGTTTGTAAGTCAATTTCACAATCCAGGTCACTGCTTTATTAAATTGTTTCAGTCAGGCTTCGCCAGTTTTCAGGTGCCCGGGCAATCCCATTATTCCAATAACATTATCATACAATTGGCAAATGATAGACAAAGGGAAATATTTGCAGACTTCTCCCGTTTGATTAAACGGCAACTTCTTTTGCTTTACATTAAATTTAAGTAATTATTTACTTTTACGAGTACAGTCGAGGTCATAAATTATTAACCACTTTGTCCGCGTAAATATTTTTGACCTCGACTGTACTATGATGTATGAGAGAAGCCATGTGTCCAGCAGTGGGACGGCCGATGAAGATGATGATGATAAAGACAAATTACTAAGGTCTGTAGCGATTAAGGATACTACGTTCAATGTAAAAAGAGCGCTGACGGGCATAATAAAATGTATGACTGACGCTCTTTTTACCGGACTGCGCGACGCAAAGGGGTAATGTATATATATATATAATATATATATGATATGACTCTATGGACAAACCTTACGCTAATTGTGGCTCAAGTAATAACACTAATTAGGCTTTATAAAGATCCGGTCGATGAAATATCGATCCCAAACATAAAAAGAATTACTTATTTTCTAAAATTTAATCTGACATTTGGTCTGATAGAATTTAATAAACCGAGCCTTAGTCGATATGATCGGTCGTTCAGGCGCTACATTCGGGAACGCTAAGTGATTCTGTAACGACTCGTAAGCCAGATCTCTCATCTCGCTCTTACGCATTTCGCGTCGTGCTGAAGAGTGGAATGCGAAATCTGGCTTACGAGTCGCTACAGAATCACTTAGCGTTCCCGAATAGAGGCGCAGTTGTTTTGTGTAAAATATAAATAAAATGCTCCTAAATACGTTATGCTGGCCACTTACGCTCAAAATATGCTTATTTCAATACCTACATATACCGCATACGAGCGGGGGCCTAAACCTTGCGCGGGGAGGAGCGTGGCTGCTCTGTACGTACAATTAATCGACCGAGCGAGCGAAGCGAGCGAAGCGTCTCCGTTTCAGCTTGGGCAAAAATGCTTTCGTATGTCCAGCGGATGTCCGTCGGCTGTCCGTCTGTCCATTTGTTCTCGTCTACAGGTCGCAGTTCTCAACCGATTCTCGTGAAATTTTGTGAGCAGGTTTGATAATTAAAATATAGAATTTTTTTGTCGATTCAGTTTTCCGAAATTTTTCAAAGTGGCGGAGATATGGGGGTTTTTGCAATTACAAACTTATTTGCGGTGTTGGTAAACTGACCCGAAGTATGGCGATATCAGTTTTCGAACGGCAAACTTAAGTTTGTCGCGACGTATACCTCGCTATTCGTGAATTATTTTTTCGGTTTCTTTAATCTTTGATATCTTCTAAACTATATATTTAAATCATATAGTGTAAAGGACAATTTTGATCTACATTAAGGCCCAAGGTAGAAATGTATTTGAATGGATAAGAATTAATACTGAATAGGAGGAAATAGCTTCGCAAATAACCTAATAATGTTTAATAATTTTTTTAAACCTAAAAATGGTTACTGTGAATCAAACTTAGGAGATATACATATGGCATCGCGGACTTTTGTCTAGGCTTTTTAAAGAACTACAATTATTTAGTACATCATTTTGATATATTTCTTAAGGTTTAACCAGGCGTCAGCTATTTAAGCGCCAAAAAATTGAACATTTTGACGACTTGATTAAAAACATTGGATTTTCTCTACTATATTAAAACTTAATTAAAACGCTATATGTACATATAATCCTTCCCAATGAACCAGGTCGTCCATTGGTGAAAACCGAATCTAAATGAGATGCTTAGTTTAGGAGGAGTTAGCGGATATACAGTTATGTTTGTCGCGAGATCTACAGCTCACGGAGCCACTGGTATATTCTGTTCTGTGCAATGACTAAAAATAACCGTGAAAAACTCAAAATTTTCCACAAACTCACAGATAAAATATCCAACACTTGCTGCAACTATTTCATTAAACAAACTCAGCACAGCTCAGAGCCGCAGTAAAACGAATGGAAGGAGCGAATGAACGAAACGGCGGGCGCATTTACTTTGATTTCCATTCGGTCCCGCGAGCGCTTCGCTCATTGACGTAATGGGGAGAGAAGTGAGCGATACGGGGTTAGGGTTGCCACAGTTGCCAGTTTGTAGATGCTGCGAAAGTGTTTTAATTTGGGAGCAAGCCAATGATATTTAAAAATAAACGATGCGTCTTCCACACTTTAGAGATGAGTAAAAGTCAGTCGAATCACTAAATCCGGTCCTATCGGAACCGACTGCGCTTAATGACTCTTCGACTCCTTTGGCTCTTTTGAATCAACTCTATCTAGATCCAATCGGATTTAATAGAGTTTTATACAGTACTGACTCCGCTTAATGATTTTTTTGACTCTTTTAAAAGACGACCGATCTGATCCCGATTCGCTCCCGCGATACTGATACCTTGGTCCGACTCAATAAATCCCCGGATTCGAAGCATTTAAATCGTCAACTCCGGATTTACTTATCTCTACTACGATTTTAACCAAGAGAGTAACCGAATAATGACCAGCGCCTCCATTCAGGAACGTCTAAGTGATAATGTAGCGACTCGCGAGCGAGATTCTCATCCAACTCTTCCGCACGATGCGTATTGCGTAAGAGCAGGATGTGAATCTCGCTTGGACGTTCCCGCATAGAAGCCCTGTTCAATTGGTCATGCGCAGTATCTTGATGTGACCAACTTTGTAGACATTGAATAATAAATAGAAGTTCCAAAATACATTTTATTTTGTTTATACACATATCGCCATATGGTTGGATTAGCAAATTATTAATTTCTAACTAATCAGGTATCCTTGTTAATTTTGCCCTGTAATTTAGGCTGGTTACTTCAAAAGCTTTCTTCATAAGGGCTGAATAAAAAATAGGTCAGGATGTCGAAAAATATCAAATCAAACCTTAATGTGCTCTAAATACAATGCATATTTATTTAGTACTAAAATAAAGCCGTTTTATTAACATATAAAACCGGTCAAGCGCGAGTCGGACTCGCGCACCCAGGGTTCCGTACTACGGCAATTTAGCATAGTCTCAACCAAGCAATAATTGACTTTTTGTTAATGATATAAGAACTTTGACAGTTGCGAATAAATTGGCAGTTTGTTAAGCTGCAGCGTTCATTTTCTGGTTCGAGTTCAATATATTTTTCACATTTCTATTACATAACACCATTAAATTGAGATTTGTTGTTTGACTATGTAGTATAAACTAAAATCAGGCCAAATTTGATGGCTGAAACTAAAGCCGTTTTGGAAATACAGCTGGAACAAAATTGGTCTAAAATCAGTAAATTTTTAGGCATACATAAAACTTTTTCAAATTTTTATTATTTGCTAGTTTTCATGCCATGACAACAAATATTCAGTCATAATTCCAACCTTCTAGCTCTTACCGTTGCTGAGATAGAGGCCTCTGACAGACAGACGGACGGACGGACATTGTACTCAGTAATCCCCGTTACGGGTCCCGTTGATCCCTTCGGGTACGAAACACTAAAAACAACATCTGCTGTAATAACTTCAAAATACAAGGGAGCAAAATGAAACATTGCCCCCGCTTCGCTAGAAATGAATTCTTTACAAATAGGTGAAGGTGAATATTATAAAATATTATATAAACTAAATTTAGCTCAATAGAATAGCCATCCCTATACATCCTGATCGCTATGCCTCTCGGCCCTCGTTAGCGAGTCCTCTGTCAGCGGATCAATTCCATTGGCCCTCGCTGAATGCCCCCGACTGAATGGCTCGGTAAAGCAAAAAGTTCACTCTATGGCATACGAATTGAAATTTCGAGTATACTTTTTGATTTGAAATTCCATCAGGGCCTCTTTTCAGTATTGGTCAGCAGGGTGGCCATAATAACTAAAAATCACGTATTTCGGATTTAAAAGCTCGTAGGCTCAATACATATGCAAAACGTACGTTAAATATGTAAGGTGTGTATGTATGTATCTCTTTGTACTACATACATACATACATAACATCACGACCGAAATCCCTAATGGGGTGGGCAGAGAATACTTCTGGCAGATGGTATGATGAACCGTATGGTGACAGGTGATCAGCCCCTCGCCCATACAGATAGTCCACCGTGTTGGAGAGGACCCGTCCCTTAGTCGACTTTTACGACATGCCAGGATGATAAGCATCTGCACGCATTCTATGCTATTTCTTCACTCCCAGTGCAGCAGAGTACTGTGGCTGAATTATTGGCATATCCTTACATAGTGTTAAAAGGATATGTTTTAAATTAAATTTTGCAACACTTGCCAAAGTTAAACTATTTTGCTCATTATTTTCTCTGTAATAGATCGCTATTTAGCGATAAGATCGCCTATTGTTCCCTAACTTTATTTTGTTAGTGTATGCTTTTCTGTCTTTTTGTTGTGTTCAATAAAGAGTATTGTATTGTATTGTGTGGTGCTTTTAAAACGAAACAACTCGTGGACTAGAACCATCTTTTTTATGGCTTGGATTTACTGATTTATTTGACAAAACGTTGCCTGCGTATAATACTGTCCTCGTACCTCCTACTGTACCATTACCATGAGTTGCGCAAAACGTACTCGCTAGCGTAAACTATCGGAAATACTGCTTATTGCCGATACAAGTGAAAGGGACCGAGCGATTGTTTACGCTAGCGAGAGCGGTTTGCGCAACTCATAGTAATGGTAATGAAGACCACAAATCTCGTATTTGTACGAGGAACCTCGTACGGTTGGCGACCTTGTTGTTCAGAAACCATTCGTGACGTGAGAAAAGCAAGATAAAGATCAAGCAAAGCGATATGAAATTCCATATCGCCTACGCAATGTCGAATGGAGGCCCTGGACTGGATCTACCACCACTTTCATCTCCTTTATAAACATGTGTGATTAACGGACATCAA
This sequence comes from Tortricodes alternella, assembly GCA_947859335.1. Taxonomy (NCBI): domain Eukaryota; kingdom Metazoa; phylum Arthropoda; class Insecta; order Lepidoptera; family Tortricidae; genus Tortricodes; species Tortricodes alternella. Next base: position 19,589,336 of record OX401969.1, read on the forward strand.
TTGTTTTAACGGAAGATAATGAGACAGTTAAGAATTTTTTAAGTTAACTTAAAAGTTAATCCGTTACATGAAATGTTAACTTCGTTAGTTAATGCTTATGCTATGCTTACGTGTATGCGAAATCTGGGACCATGGTCAAAGCGCCTGAATTAGGAACGGGAAAAAGATGAGTTACTTCACAATACTATTGTACAATTTACTTCAACAGTTATTTATAGGCTCAGGCATTGATTTGTGTGGAAGTTTATTAGATTAAAGCCCGTGGCTGCAACGCTGCGGTGTCAAGAGCATGGTGTTGCTAGCGGGAAATAAAAAAAAAGAATTTACTAGCGAACGCAACATAATCACTTTTGTGAAGGGAATGATACATAATTGCCATTTTTGTATAAACATAAAGTTAGCGAGTAGATATCGAGCCAAAGGCGAGGACTTCTGTTACGAATACAGTACCTATTGCCGTTTCTGAGGCATAGAGTGGAATACCAACCATACGAAACGTTGAAATTGGCACGTGGCAAACCGAAATACAAGAATGTGTATAAACCTGCTTTTTATCATATTTTACTTCTAAATTTTAACTTTAAAAACCAACATTCAGTAAATCCCAAACCTGCGTCTCACAAAGCGCCACAGAAACTAATTTATAGTCTATGGTGGTAAATTAAAACGTCAGGCGCGCGCCGAGGGGGCCATTCCAACTTGCCCTGTCAGCACAACTGGGCTCCTAGGGAAATGAATGCAAAACGGAATGCGCCAATAAATACACATTTTAACTTCACTACTATAAAGCCAAAAGGAAGACGAGAATGTGATCCAAATTCAAATACGCGACTTTTGTTTCGGCTTTTAAATTGCGACTTAAATTTTCAATGAACTCATTCAAAATTACTTGCTTGCCAATGTACCAAAAATAACGACCATTTCAATAAAAAAAACATAGCTAAGTACAATAAAGAACAATGACTCTAGACTGGGCGGATTTAAGTCAATTTCCCAAAGAAAAAAAAATCAGTTAAAAAGCTTTCCGTGCCATGAAATTCCACGACATCTTTTTCAATTCGAACGTGTCCAGCGTATATTGCGTGGCCCTGTCTAATATTTTATGCTAAGTATGCTCTATGCGTGATTTATGGCTACGGGACCACTAGGAAGTAGGAACGCCATCTTGCGGAAACAGAATCAATATATTTCACTGGCTTGCGATAAAGCTGACACCACCATTAGAAAAAAAGCTCTTTAATTTATGACACTGGCAATGAATAAAGCGCCTTAACTTTGAATTGAATTTAGAAGCGTCGTTCGGTATTTAAGTTTAAATACAGAAAAAGTAACATTATTCAAAACGCCGCACGTATTTCTCGAGTTGAAAAATCGAATCCAATTACGCAACGGTCTTTTTTTAGAATAAATGCGGAGATCATTTATAACGGGTACGCTGGAACGCTAACAAAGGGATAAAGATTTTGCGGTTCTATTTTATTGGGGTTAAGCTTGGTTCATATTGAAATGGAGCAATGTGGCGTCGAAATGCTTTCCATTTTCCAAATTGGATGTTTAGAGAGCTGTTTCAGGATACCTATATTGAATTATTATTATTATTATTATATGAAGTTGTTTTTTTTTCATGTTTTTTGAGCGCGGCACAAACTATAAACTTGTTTTATTTTTTACTCATCCGCCTTATATTTTATAGCAAAAAACAGAGAAAGGTGTTATAAGATAAGCCAGAACAGAAAATTTGCTAGTACACAAAAAATCGAATATTTTTGAAGTACCTAAGCATAGAATTACAAATCATAGAAGGATAATTTACATACAACCGCCCTGACAAAAGTGAAGCAATAAACCGGTGCGCTTTGACATTTGACACTATGGGAGCGTCCCGGCGTTTGTATGAATTTGGAGCCGTAAATGGTTCCAATTTTGTTGCTTCGAATTGTTTTTATTACGGTATTATTCTACGGAGGTAAGCTAACAAACAAGGAACAAATGTTATGGGGCCTTCAGAAACAGCAACACAACACATCCCAATGGTTTATGAATTTCCTGCCTGTTTGTCTGATTGTATAAGCGCGATAAATTTTTAAATTACTTGACGGTTTTAAATTTTATATTAAAGGCAACTTAGGTAGGACATAGGCTGTAGAAACTTTTAGAAATGAATCGAGAAGTGGTAAAAGGGGTTCAAGTTAAGTATGAGAAAAATCAACAAAATTTTGTAAACGCTTCAAACCCTTTATCTTCTTTATAAACGTTTGTTTGATTCTTTATATGTTTGTTTGTTTCTCTCCTATGCGTTCCTATACCGTTCACTCTCACTTTTGAGGTGTTGTGCGCTCTCGGCAAGTTTTATGACCCAAAAGTTTAAAAAAAATTGCAACGCACAGTTAGTGATGAAATATAATAATACTAGTGGACTCGCCACAGCCTCGCCCTTGGTATTTTCCATACAAACTTTATCGCCCCTTTTCACCCCTTTAGAGACAGAATTTCGAAAAATTCTTCCTTAGTGCACCTTTAGGGTACTCGAGAAATGACTCCTCCAAAATTCAAACGTCTAGGACCACCCGTTTAGGCTGTGCGTTGTCTATAAGTGAGTCACGGTACTGTTTTATATGTATATAGATACAGTATGTAACAGGACGAACATTAAACCTTAAAACACGTTGATGGCTGACAATAACACACCGTTTGCACCGCATTTTACAAAATTAATAAATTACGTCTAGTCAAATTAAAACTTTCGTGAGACATTATGAAAACTTGATACTTGTTTGCCGCCGTTCACCACCAACGACCAGCCGCAGCCGGGCGCGTCAGCAGCGCCGGCGCCGCCCCCCGCCGCCCCCGCGCCCGCACCCTCTGCACGGGCGCAGCGCGCAGCTCGGAGAGCAGTGCGCGGGTTGATCTGACCGGGACCGCACTCAAGCACTGAAGAAGGACTCCAATCGAGTTCGAAACATGTCGGACTATTTCTGACAATAAATCGTGAGTAAAGCCGTGTGTTTTTCAAATTACGTCTAGTTATAAAGTCGGTTAACACATTTTGTATCACTTATGGCACCGACCGATAACACACTGACAGATGTGTTAACACAGAAACATTTATAAACTCCACCATTCTATAAATCCTACATCATCATCCTACATCTTCAACTGTGACCGCGGTAGAATCACGTTATCTAACGCGATTTAAGCAATTGTGTAAGTTATTTAAATATCGCATTTTATAGGTTTTAGTTTCATACGCGTAAACAATAACTGTCAGCACTGATATCCATTATCTTGATGTCAGTGCCAATGTCAATTTTGTTTTCTCTGCATAGATAATATAATAACAAATAAGGTCGGTAAACAATAATAACGAAAATGACACGATTGTATGAATTTCACGTCATCATAATAGAAAACAGGTGTTACTATTTATGATTTCATTAGTCAAATTAAAACTTTCGTGAGACATTATGAATACTTGAAAAACACACGGCTTTACTCACGATTTATTGTCAGAAATAGTCCGACATGTTTCGAACTCGATTGGAGTCCTTCTTCAGGGCAGGGACTATTTCTGACAATAAATCGTGAGTAAAGCCGTGTGTTTTTCAAGTATAATTTCATTATTATTATTCTTATAGGTATATTATAAAAAACATTCTGATGTTATAAAGATATGCACCATAACGTTTCTTCTCATCGAAACTTTGAGGGGTTAAAATACTTACCTTTCGTCGTGTTATATACTGTATAAAAAATACATTACCGTTCTTTACTTGCTCAGTTAGGTTAAAGAACGAAACAAAGGCGTATCAGAAAAACTGATCTTATTTAAGTAATGGCGTCTTTATCCCGGTGTTATCTTTTCGTAGGCTTTATTAATATTTTCTTTAAGAAGAAAATGTTGAATGTAAATTCTTATTAAATATAGGATTGTTGCTAAGTAAAAGGCTGATCTTTTACTCTGTGGAATGAAGGTTACGGCAGAGCTTACTTGCCGTCTGGGAATTTGTTTCATTTTGTATTTTTAGTATGAAATTACTTGCTGATAATATAAAAATCATAATATCGATGCCATGTTTTGTTACATTTATATCATTATTTGATTTTACAAGCTGTTAAAGCTCCCACACATTGAAACGCGGGTCGTGCGCGGGGCGGGTCGCTTGCGGGCCGTGATCGCGCGGCTGCTCGTGGGCCTGCGCTCTCGATTTGGAAGCTGCTGATTTAGTTCCAGTGACCTTGCGCGGACCCGCAAGCGACCCGCCCCGCGCGCGACCCGCGTTTCGATATGTCAAAGCCCCGTCAATTCATTCGTATTTTCGGTTCGAATCTTACAAGTCGGTTTCGACCACTGATATAGCCGAATACATCTCAAGTCGTCTATAATAAATAATTTAACCAAAGCCCTATCTATACATATATCTTCCTTCAGGCATTACCACTACTTACCATAAGTTAAACGCTGTCATTTTGTTCAGTTATTTTGGTTACACACCATCTGAAACAAGACCAATTCTAGTTGAAAACTTGCGCATGATTCCGATAGAGCTCAGAAGAAATATATAACGTCACTAAAACGCCAAAATCGCGAATGTGTAGTTTTGTACGTGTTTGACGTTCACATTCGCGGTTTTGGCATTTTAGTGGCGATGTAGTAAATCACTTAGCGGTACCAAATAGAGGCCCAGGTTCAGTTCAGTTCATTACTTCACAGGGGGCCGATTTACAAACAAATAAACTCTAAAATACCACCGTTTATTATTATTATTATTATTAAAATTTTGAAAGTGGATTATTGACTCCATATTTTACTGATATACGATTGAAATATAGCTATGTAATCTAGAATACAATACAAATACTTTATTGAAAACTACATAACACATATTGGAAAAAGACAAAGAAATAAGTAACACGGTAGACAATAGGTGGTCTTATCGCCATGTAGAGATCTTTTCCAGACAACCTTCGAAAGAAGAGATGGAATAAGAGATACAAAGGCACGTGGTGAAAACTACAGTAAACAATTAAATTGCACAAAACCACTAACATACAAAAAACTTCCATAAGCTCATACTATACACAGATCAATATCTACTTACTTACCTACTTTCACTGAATCTTATCCGAAACTACTATAGTTTTTATTTGTAAAATTAACAGGGCTATTTGGGAATGCCTAAGTGATATAGCAGCGACTCACGAGCGAGATTCGCATCCCGCTCTTACGCATTACGAATCGGACTCCGCTACGATATCACTTAGACGTTCCCGAATAGACGCCCTGAACTGTGTTGTTATGTCTCATTTATGCACGTTAAATAGGACCCAACATTTATCCCATACCTTTGTAATATATTTAAATAGAAACTCACAGTATGTAAGTGAGTCACTTCCCATATTCCCTTATACGTATTAACTCGTCTGTGGCTATAAAAAGCAATAAAATTAACCCCTATTTTTGAAAGTAAAATCCTACGCAAAAACAATTATTTAGGTGGCCATCTTTCAGATAACCATTTTAATTATAAGGTAAATACAATCCTCAACATCTTCATCAAATCGTCCTAAAAATAGGACAGTATTATATCCATCTTGAGACCCTTATACAAGACAAAGATCGTAAACTTACTGAGCTCATTACGGAGTTTCCAGGACAAACAAAATACGTTAAACTGAAACGCAATATAAAGACAATAAAAAGTCTTCGTTAGAATACATTTCGTTGAAGTTTTATGCGTTTGGTTTATAGAGCAAGTTAAGGAAAAAATGTACCGTTTAAAGCTTTTAAATTGATATAAAATCTCGTCTCTTATAAACATTTAAGACAACAAGATAGAAGGGTTATCTAAACCTTTTTTTAAATCAGTGTATTTACAAGTACAAAAAAATCTGGCGACATCCCCATGCGTCCCATTACCGTATTAATACTATGCCAGTGGTTTCATCGGCGATGTATTTAAAAACCTAGCATGCACCGCGACCCGTAGAGCAAGTTTGCGACCCACTGGGTCGCGAAAACACTCTTTAAAACAGAGTCATGCAGACACACTTTAAACGCTTTATCGGGTAGGGAATTTTTCACCTACGTTATTCTACAATCATATAATTTATAAAATAAAAAAAACAATTTCAAATAGCTTTTGAAAAGTAAGTATTTTTTTTCATATTTTATTTATTATCCTGTGATTTACGACACACATTTACTACATCAAGTAACAATAGCATAATGCCAATTGCTCATTTACAAACTGTTGCTATCCACGGTGCAAGGATGTCAATCGTTGAGGAGTTCTCCGGGTTCTTCAATTTTACATGAATTTTCGTGAACATAAGTTGTTTCAGAACTTTATACAGCAATTTAATCGCCAACTGTGAAATACTCAACATTTAGGAGTTCCGGTGATCATCTATGGTCTTCATCAAAAGTTCCATTTCACCAAATAATGCTTTTGGAACGTAACTGCTTGAGTTATTACAGAAAATACTGAAATTTCTCTATGCTTGCCTATATTATTTGAAGACTTCCATCGATTCCTCATACATCCTCTCATCATAACTCGACTTTGACTACAACGAGACCAAACTGGAGGTATACCCTACCGATGAAAAAAAGAATTTTCAAAATCGGTTTATTAATGACGGAGTTCTGAGGTAACAAACAATAAAAAATACAACCGAATTGAGAACCTCCTCTTTTTTTGAAGTCGGTAAAAAAATATGGTCTATCTTTATTGGATATCAATAAATTGGTTTCTACATATAACAGCCGCAACTAGATCTACAATAATTATCCGCCGAATCCCATCGCTCTATTGTCTGCCCGACTGTCGATTCAATTTACGTCAAGCCCAGACAACCAATCGTGGTCGTTGAAAGTTTTACCTTCTCTGTGGAACATTGAGGTTCTCTATTTGAGTAGGTCTAAGTGATTAAGAGATATATGTCGCTTCGACCTATATGTCGCTTCGACCTTTGCAAAGTAAAATCATGACAAACAAAGCGATTTGGAATGGCCAACGTAAGATTATAGGGGACAATCTTTACGCAAATCGATCTAGCCCCAAAGTAAGCTCTAAAGACTTGTGTTATGTGTACTGATGATATACTTAGATACTTAGATAGATAAATAAATACTTAAATACATAGGAAACATCCAAGACTCAGGAACAAACATTCGTGCTTATCACACAAATATTTGCCCTTACCGGGGATCGAACCCGGGACCGCTAGCTTCGGAGGCAGGGTCACTACCAACTAGGCTAATCGCGTCGTCAAAAATGTCATTGAATGGTTAGGTTATGATTTATGATATATTATAGTTTTGACCCAATTGTTTTATTTGAACCTAAATAATGAAGCGGCCTTTAAATTCACTTTTATATACATTGGTGTCAATGATCTAATCTAGGTTATGTTTGAATAATGTGCCCATAGCACGCGATACACCCGAACAGGCGTAATAAAAAAAGCGAATGCGTGGTTACAGTCCTAATGAACATACGCTCTTTTGTATTACTACACAATACAAGGCCTTCGAACAAGTTTTTACCTAATTTTATTGGCAATTTAGTTCTTATCCTGCTAGAATCAAGGTTGAATTTTCGAGGTATATATTCTTATAGAATTGCTTTAATGGATCATGACCTGACTAACATTATACTTCGGCCTCTATTCGACATTGCCTAAGCCAAATTTCTACAATATAATAACTCTTATTACCTTGACAGTAAAGGCGGCCATCTAATAGAGACCCACTACTGTGGTAGTTAATTATTTGAGAACGAGTCTACGCCGTAGAGGGTTACGGCGTAGCAAGTCTACGATATAATGTATCCAATGTAATGAAATTGAGTAATTCTGTTTGTTTTATTGCAAAAACTTAACTATTCGAACAAATTATCAAAATGGGCGATATACGTAGCTGATACCCGAAACGGAAAGGGCCTTCCGGCCTGTAATTCGGAAACTACTTTTTCGAGTGAAATGTTGTCTATATCGCTTCTAATTAAAAATACAATTTCATACGAACGCTATACATTACAGTCACAGACCAAATATCCTAAAGACACAGTTAGCTAACTTTTATCAGCAAATATAGTTGCAAGCTTGCGGCGCGCGCGGGGTTCTTAGAGCATTGCGATTGGTGCGTTAGTGTTAGGCGTTACCCGCCGCTTCTGGCTTTTTGCCTCTATTGATTATATTACTATGTCGTCACTAAAATGCCAAAACCGCAAAACCGTTTGACGGTCACATTTGCTATATGTTTATTTTATTTTCCTCATAGTTTCTAGCAGCTTTCTTAATGCACATTTGGTATTTTTCCCTGTTTGGCCTGCTGGTTGACTAGTAGAGAATGTCATTAGACATTAAGTCGACTATTTGTACTTTGTTTGTGCAATAAAGCTTAAATAAGGGACCTTGCAATACTACATTATTATTCACCATCCGTTAACTTGAACCTATGTGAAAATCGTTGCCATTATAAATCGCTAAAAAACCGGCCAAGTGCGAGTCGGACTCACGCACGAAGGGTTCCATACCATTATCTATATTATGGTTCACCGTTTATGCATAAGGTTTATGTTTATGAAATTAAATGTTTGTTTTTATTTTCATATTTGAGTTGATTGAATGAAAGGTAAATAGCGGTTTACGATTTATGACGTATTAAAAAAAACTACTTTCTAGATCTCGTTCAAACCAATTTTCGGTGGAAGTTTACATGGTAATGTACATCATATATTTTTTTTTGTTTTATCATTATCTTACTTTAGAAGTTACAGGGGGGGGGGGGGGGGACGACACACATTTTACCACTTTGGAAGTGTCTCTCGCGCAAACTATTCAGTTTAGAAAAAAATGATATTAGAAACCGCAATATCATTTTTGAAGACCTATCTAGATACCCCACACGAATAGGTTTGATGAAAAAAAAATTGAGTTTCAGTTCTAAGTATTCCCCATACTTAGAACTGAAACTCAATTTTTTTTTCATCAAACCCCCCCCATAATTTATTGTTTTTTTTTCTATTCTTGTGTGAAAATCTTAATGCGGTTCACAGAATACATCTACTTACTCAACAGCATAGTTCTTATAGTTTCGGAAAAAAGTGGCTGTGACACACGGACGGACAGACAGACAGACAGACATGACTAATCCATAAGGGTTCCGTTTTTTGCCAATTGGCTACGAAACCCTAAAAACTTCAGGTAGGTACGTTTCTGCCACCCCATGTTATGTAAGTACCAACAATATGAAGAAGTACGTCATTACTCCTGTTACACTTGAAAAGGCGTGGAATGTGAAAATAATTGGAGAATACGAGGGCTTCACATTCACATGTCAAATAAAATGTGACGCACCCACCACGTAACAGAATACACAAAAATTTCGGTAGACGTATAGACATTAAAGCGTTCCCGCCATCTCCGCCATTACGGGCGCGTTCCGTTTTACCACAGATTACATATAACCGTTTTACTTTGTAGTTCTTTTAAAAAACTTTGTGCGGCTCCAAACCGTATTACTGTTATTGAATGGTCTGGATTTTTTGGAGTATAGATTTTTTTATATATGTATACGGGGAGTATCATACGCTTTATAGTACCTATAGGTCAATGAAGTTATCTGCAATCAAAGGTCTTATCGAGCGAAAAGAAATGAATTCCAATGCAATAAGAACTTTTTTTACTTGAGTCCGCAAAAAGTTGGTAGAACTAGAAACGGGGTTCCCTAGCAATCAATCAAGAAATCGCACGTTTAAAAATAAAAGGAAACAAGTCCAAATGAAAATCACTCTTGTTATAAAGTTTACTCAACCGCATTAAAATTGAATTTGGAATGGATTTGTATTTTACGTTACTTCTTTTTAACTTTAAAACGAGCGAAATATCGTTTAAATCTTATTCAAGAACAAGGCTTGTATTTGGGACTGCTATACTCAATCAATGAGTATATGGAATTGACATTTAATTGAGTCTAAATTATTAATAGAAATTATTATTTTGTTTTCATGACTGACTTTGCTATTTTTATTTTTATTATAAATAGCTTGTTATTAATATGTGATAATTGAATTAATGTTTTGATAGTGTTGTATTATTTTTTGGTTTTAATTTAAATTGTTTATTATTAATTTGTGATGACATATATTCTATTTTATTATTTAATGTTTTGACGATCTCAACTTTGAATTCATATATTTTGACATGTAATTTAATTTGAGAAATAAAATAAATCTAATCTAAATGTAATCTAATCTATAGTAGTTTATGCAACGGTTGCATAATGATAGGCCTTAAAACACTAGTGCGGTTTTCATGAAACGAGCCGATAGGCGAGTTTCATAATAAGATCGCACGTGTGTTTTAAGGCCAAATTATGCAGAGTTGCATACATAACTTTATCTACACACATATTATAAATCCTCCATGATGGGTTCGGAAACAATATTTTCTGGCAACAATTTATTTGTTGCAATCGTGGCTGCATATTTCCGATATCCGGCGCATTTTCACATCACACACACTCCGAGAAGACTACTTACTATTCATATTTTCAACTAAAATATAAATTACAAACAACTTTTTCTATTCAATTCAACAACCATTCTACTTTCGTTCAGCAAAACACCAACATGGCGATCCTCCTTCAAGACCATTTTTTTTTAAAATCATAGACAAACGGATGAAGTCTCTATTCTCACGTCACTCGAGATCAAATATTGTGCAGTTTATATTAAAAAAACATACTGAATTGACGTTTCGTATCAATAACTGTTTTAATATCTATGGATACTAGAATAGAGACCCACTTGAGTTTTGACAGCTATTCCAAATTGAATCTCATTTCTTTACTAAAAACGATAAAGACGTCATGTTATTTCTTTATCGCAGCACTGGTTTTTCCTAATTGGTTGTCAAAATGGTGGTCATTTCCTACGGTTTTTGATTAACCAATGGAGGTTTTATGATATGGGTGTAGATAATAGTAGTTTATGCAACGGTTGCATAATGATAAGCCTTAAAACACTAGTGCGGTTTTATGAAACGAGCTTATAGCGAGTTTCATAATAAGATCGCACGTGTGTTTTAAGGCGAAATTATGCAGAGTTGCATACATAACTTTATCTACACACATATTATAAACGGCGACACGGCGACGATGGGGCCCCTCCGGCTGCGGCGACGGCGGCGCGCCGGCCTGTAGCCCATATCTGTATCGTGATGACCATTACGATACTAAAATCGATACTGTAATAACATTACAGTACAGGTTGTCATAATGGTGGTCATTTCCTACGGTTTTTGATTACATTATGGAGGTTTTATGATATACCAAAAACGATTTTAATCCGTCGCGACGAAGATAGCCAGGCATCACAGATCAAATATCCTAGACATACATACATACATATTATCACGTCCGAAATCCCTAATGGGGTGGGCAGAGCCACAAGACTACTTATGGCCACGTTCGATTAATTAGTCCTAAGATGGTATGATGAACCGTATGGTGACAGGTGATCAGCCCATCGCCCATACAGATAGTCCACCATGTTGGAGAGGACCCGTCCCTTAGTCGACTTTTACGACATGCCAGGATGATAAGCAATTCTATGCCATTTCTTCACTCCCAGTGCAGCAGAGGAGTGAAGAAATAGATATCCTAGACACTGCTAAGAATAACTTTTACTAGCAAATGAAGCTGCCAAACGTGCGGGGCGCGCGGGGATTTTAGAGCGCCGTTATTGGTGCGTTCAAGGTCAACGGGGGTCGCCCGGCTATGCGGTGTCCATTGGATAATATGGTCAATGCCAGATATCTTCATACACCTCAGTCTTTGCTCGAAACACTAGTACGGGCCACACAGCCCACAAAAAACGCCATCTGTCGGTAGGTTTATATTAATTTGAAATCACTCCAACAACTAACGTATTTTTCAAAAGGGGATTTCAAAGGGATAGTGATAACTAGTGAAGTGACATTTGTCGACAGCTATGTAAACAACTTTACTTAAAATGCTGCTAAATTAATCAAACAATTATATTTGCTTTGATCAGTCTCTCTCAAGGGAGTTCACAATGGGGAAAATGCATCAAAATCAAAATGAGGTTTAAATGATATATTATGAAAGTAAATGTGGACAAAAGCATATTACAGAAAAAAGCAAACCGTTTTGCCTATTAATTTTTATTTGATAAAGGCTCAAAATTAGTGAAAGATATATATTGGTTTTTAGTTCTGATTTTAGTTTTGTAGGACACCTCATCAAATTTATGTCATGTTTTATTTTATTTAGACCAACATCGTAGTTGGTCTAAAAACAGTATTTTCAGAAATAATTGCAGATTTAATTTAAACGCCTTACATTTTGTACAGTCTAGCGACAGCTGTGACGTCATAGCTCTGGTCTATTTTGTATGGAGTGTTTTTGCGAGTGGTATGAACAACGACTTCATATGCTTCATAACACATAAAATAAACAACATAATAACGTTTTGCGTACACAGATCGGTTTCTATTACTCAGCACTTTCCAATACAAGATGAAAAAAAATATGCATGTTCCCTATTCAATCACAATAAACAATAATGAGTTATGTGACTTGTGTAAATACCGCAAACAAAAACGCTACCGTAGTTTTCCAGCACCACGGAAATACCGGACCATTTTGTAAGTCAACAAATTATTTGAAAGGCTCAAAGGAGACTTGGGCTATTTCTTTTTCCGCCTATTACACATTCCGCCCGCAGCGTTTGCGGCAGCCGTATCGGTTCTGCAATTCAATCAATTGCCTGCTTGCGGGTCCCGAGCGAAACACGCATTGTAAATTTAAAACAAAAAAATTCTTTAAATAAGTTCATTTTTAAATAGAATTTTTATAACAAGCGCACTAATAGCACTTTAATATTGCAATAAAATGCGTACACAAAATTTCGTGTCCATGCTATTGATCGTTGAAGAGTTCCTTTATCTGGAGCTAAACCTGGATGTCGATTCAGGTCATGCTTACTATAAAAATGCATTGTCATTGGAACTGAACCAATATGTAAAAAGCCAGCTTCGTAGTATAAGAGGTAGAGGTTCTAATTCAACTTGCAAGATTTGACCCGAACATACATAGTTACATACATACAAACATTGCAAGGTAATAAAAAGCTTGTAAAATGGAAACGATAGCGCGCGCTCTGCTTACGTGTAGTTTTAAAAAAGTCATGGAGACTTAGAAAAACTTTACAATATTCCTATTCCTTTAAGACTATGTAGGACATTGTAAACGTCGATTCGAAAATACCAACTCAGCGTTCAATTGAAGTATGTATAAGGAGTTTTCAACTCATTTAGGTATTCGAGCCAAAATATTCAGCATCTATTTAGACGAACGGAGTTTTAATTCAATTAAACTGAGAACTTGTCAAGACCCGGCAAGCCTCGGGTGAGATAAGTACTCTCAAATCAGTTCAAAACCCATCTAAACTTGGTGCACTACTGGGTAGAAAAAAAGTAATACTTTTAGTTATTATTTCAAAATTAACATAAGGTTTGCGTCATGGCGTCCATAATTTTTAGGATTCCGTACCTCAAAATTAAAAGGCGAACCTTTATAGGATTACTAGTGTGTCTGTCTGTCCGTCTGTCACAGCCAATTTGCTCCGAAACTACTGGATCGATTGAGTTGAAATTTGGTACAAATATGTAAGTCGGTGACCGCAACACGGACGCGATACGTAAATAAATAAATTTTAAACAAACATTTTGGGGTGTAAATTAAAAAAAAAAGTTTTCCAAGCTATTATTGTGTGACATAGGTACCTACATATCAAAAGAAAGGGTTCATTGTGAGAAAACAAATATATTTCTTTTTGAATTTTAAGATAAATAGTTTGGAAGTTATTCAGGAATCTAGGCGAAAATTGACCATACCCTCCCTTATCTCCGGAACTACTGGATCTAAAAATTTTGAATACAATACAGAGAATAGTTCTTTACCTATAGATTACAGGAAAACCTATAAAAAGTCTATGGTATTTAAAGTAACAGGAAATTTCAGATAATCATGTACCTATGGAACCCTCTCCACGCTAGTTTACGCGGATTTTATCGTAAATACCGGCTTGACATATGCAAAAGTTGTACATTTTAGTCAAATTTGATAGAAGCCCGAGGCTTCACTTTACTGAATTGCTTATCGACGAAGAAATTTCATATTGAAAGGCTCTTTAGGGATTCAACAGAGGGTCATGAATCAAAATAGATAAATAAGCTATTGTTGTTTTTGATTTGTTTTCTAACATGGTTTGCATTTTCTTTGAGGATATAGGTAATTTAGGGGACATCGCCTTAGGCAATAAAACGTTTTGGATGGACTTGAAAGTTTTGAGTTCAGACTTATCTAAACCGTCAAAGTTTCAGGAATGAACATGAAAACATTGAGAACATTGTGTTTTCCAATAAACCCTCGCGAGCGAGTTTAACTCGCAATTGTCCGGTTTTTATTATTTTTAATTCTATACCTGACCTATAATACCGACGCGCGGTGGTGTTCGTAATTCATTTTTTATAAATATTCCATTCGTGTCCACGAAACTAGAAAAAGTAAGTTCTTTTTATTTTTTTGGCCGACGCCTACGAACATCAGCATTAAGCACCTGCAATGTAAGTGCTTTTATAAATTCACGAAGGGAAAATTTCCGGAAAGAAACTAGTTCCCGATAAAAGTAACATAAATGGGAGGCAAATATCAATGATGCGGATCGGGAAAGCCCTCAAATAGCTTCTAATTTCATGCACCTTAAATGAAAAGGTGTAAGTTTGAAATTGCTTTGACAGATTGTTGGATCGGGGCTATATTTCATGGCAGTTATATATATTAGGCATAATATATTGTTATTGTGCGTCGGTTTGAACTTATTACTTTTGCGGGCTTTTTCACTCGGTCGATGTAAAGTTTATGAATTATGGAACGAAATGAGCTCAAGAAACAAATAAAGAAGTTCTGAACGTTCTGTTATGAGCTACGAGATTTCAAAATGTCCGTATTTTACTCTTTTGGAAGCAAGTCATTCAACGGTTGTATTGTATAACTTTCACAGCGGCCCTAACATGCAAGACACAAGGAGAAGTTAAACCGTCTTATTTCTAAGTGCGTCTCTCTCACATTAATGCCGACGAAAGAGATAGTCATAGAGATAAACGGGTTAACTTATCTTTGTGTCTTGCATGTTAGGGCCGCAGGTGGGCACAGACCAAAGAATTAAGTATTCGGATGTAGAAGCAATTCTGGTCCTTAGGCTTAATTGACGAAAGAGCGATTTAAATCACTATATAAATCGATTGAGGGGTGAAATAAGACATAATATTGCTGACACAAAGACTATTTTGCTTGAATGACGAACCATAAGATGTCAACTCTAATATAACCTAAAATGTGAAAGATGCCAAAGCATAACTCAACTAGGAACGACGACCATGAAATGGAGAATTTTTTTTGCTTTTATTTTGAAACACAGTTGCACTTTTGACCGTAAACACAGGTAAAGTAATGTAACGAGTTGGTAGTGTAGTGCACAAAACGCAGCTGTTCTAAATGCACTGCCATTACATCGCGCGCGCGGGCTACCAGGTGGAAAAAACGCTGCAATGTTGCCAGCTACATGAAAAGAAAACGGATATTTCTTTGGAAAATGGAACAGACTTGAAATAATGAACGCTATACAAACCAAGCGTATGTATGTATATTTCTTTTGCACGCTCTGCAGCCTAAACGGCTTGATGTATTTTACCATATGAAGTGTCGTTACATTAACTAAAAAGGTGAAAATAAAAATCGCCCCAAAATCCTATAATAGGTATTCGAAATCACCGCCTGCTATTTCCATATCGACCCCAATGGGCACTGAATAATTAATTTCTTGTTTCTCTCGTTTAGACGTTTTGCAGTGGGTTTTTTTTTGCTTATTAACTTACCGTGTTTTTACAAGATTGAAAAGGTACTATTTATTCATGAATGTTCATGATCAGAAGGCTCCTAATAAATAGCAATTTACTCCGTTGTAGCCTGCGGCTAAAGGCAGCCATAAGCACGGCAAAGCTAGCAACCCTACGCGGGGCCAACGTCCGCGAAACAGCCTCCTGGCTATACACTGACGAACGAATACATGTGCATGGAAGTGTGTTTTTGAATGGTTTCCTTAATTTGCGTTCCGACAGGAGCTTTCTTTTTTTTCAGTCGATTTTTGCCGTTGCGCGTTGATACTAGTACTAGTCATAATTAGGGATTATTAAAAATGTTAACAGTGAGTTTTATTTTATTGCTAAAATAAACCTACAATTGTTTTAGAAGGTTAGACAAAAAAGATCAATGCTTCACGATAAAATCAGCCAGTGGGGCCAATTCGAAAGTGTTAAATGATTATCATATTCATATTTAATGATTTAATCATACAACATTGAGTATCTATGTCGTTTCTTATTCTATATTTATGAAATTTGAAATTAAGAGGACACCGTTTCCAATTGGACGGATTCAATCACGGATTTTTTAAAACATTTTTCATTCAACTTGAACTTCAAACACTAAGTTTTGAAGCACAGCGGGCATATTGAAGTGAGAAATGATGAGAAACTGCCAAGTGCCAGTTGGCTCGAACGGTATAAAAGGATCCGGGACAAAGGCGTACCAACATAGCGCGCGGAACGAACGCGAGATGGAAAACGCCTCTTCAAGCCAGATATGCGTTTGATAGACGGGGCAAAGAAACGTCCTATTTTGAAAGGGTTTTCGTGATTTATACTGTTGCTGACATACATAAAAGATCTAACATATTCACCTAATACTTGAAATACACACGGCTTTACTCACGAATTAATAATGTCCCACGAAAGTTTTAATTTGACTATATTCACCTAATTTGTATTAGCTGGTGCCCGCGACTCTGCGTAGAATAATTATTTATTCAATCTATCTCGATACTAAAACTTATCAAAATTGGTTCAGTGGTTTAGACGTAAAAACGTTACAAACAGAGTTACTTTCGCATTTCTAATATTAGTTAGGAGGTAGAAAAATAATTGGTTCAGTACCATTACCATGAGTTAAGCAAATCGCTCTCGCCAGTGTAAACTATCGCTCGGTCCCTTTCACTTGTATCGGCAACAAGCAGCATTTCCGATAGATTTCGATAACGAGAACGGTTTGCGCATACTCATGGTAAGGGCTCTGATATGGAATGTTGCAAGAAGATCCTCATAAGAGGTTTCCTATTATAATGATGCCATCCTTGGGAAAACAAAGAACTAGTTTTGTCGGCGGGAGGCTAATTATACAAATGCTACGGACTTATAACAATTTACAGTTTATACGTACAACTCGTAAAGTCGATTCCGAGACATTAAAAACTTACGTTAGCGTAAAGTTAGGCAATAAAATCATACGGCGGCGAAACGCAAACCGGCGCGTTTTGTACGTTGCGGAGTTTCGGAGTAACGATGTTTCGGAGATTAAGCTCGCTCATTTAGTTAAGGAGAGGTCGTTAAGTTGGTAGGATTTGTGCATTCCAATTAAATGAGTTTAATAGCAGCTTTTAAATTACTTTAAAGGTGTGCTGGAGGATAAGGCCCGCATCTTAAAGGGTATAATACCACAACGAATGTAAAAAGTGCGCTGATGGTCATACATTTAATATAGCCGTCAGCGCTAGGTATACCTTAGGAATCGAAAGATCTTGAACAAAATTATTTCATATTATAATAGGTTAATTTTTGGTATATATTTATATACATATATTAAATATAGTGACAAGTATACAAAAATCTAATAGACGTTTGTACAAGGTTTCTCTTTTAAGCGAATAGAGTAGTATCTTGTGTACGCATGTTAATAGACACGCATAATTAGATAAATGTCATAAAAAACGTTTGAAAAACATAACAGAAAATGTTTATATTATGAAAAATATCGTATTTCCGAACAAACTGTTTATTTTTTGAGGCGCTCATTTAATAATTATATCATCAAATTATTTTGAAACGTTTCCCCTAGGTCCTAATTGCGTATTTTATTTATTGGAAAACACAATCTTCTCAATGTTTCTTTGTTCATTCCTGAAACTTTAATGGTTTAGATAAGTCTGAACTCAAAACTTTCAAGTCCATCCAAAACGTTTTATTGCCTAAGGCGATGTCCCCTAAATTACCTACATTCTCAAAGAAAATGCAAATCATGTCAGAAAACAAATCAAAAACAACAATAGCTTATTTATCTATTTTGATTCATGACTCTCTGTTGAATGCCTAAAGAGCGTTTCAGTATGAAATTTCTTCGTCGATAAGCAATTCAGTAAAGTGAAGCCTCAGGCTTCTATCAAATTTGACTAACTAAAATGTAAAACTTTTGCATATGTCAAAACTTTTACATATATGATAAAAAGTAAATGTATGTCGTTATGTCTGTCTTGTTAAGCATGTTTTGAATTGTTATGAACTCAATATCCTTCGACATTTTTAATCTCTGGTCTACCAACTGTTCCGTGGACTCAAGTGAACTGTGACAGCTTTTGAATTGGTATACAATATTAATTTGCTTCGGTAATAACTTTGAAAGTCCAGAGAAAAGTTGGTAAATTTATAGACGACGTACAGACCAAACAAGTCGCCACATGATTAACTCGCTACAGTTTTCAGTACCTTAAGGTATGAAGGTCTGATAATCTATCACCAATAATTTTAGTCATCGACAAAGTTGCCACGGGATGCTTAAGTTAGCACACTTGCCACACGTGAAAGGTGAAAGTGGCCGTGTTTCGAATTTTCCTAACGCAATTACGGCGCTGCAGATCGAGTTAGGGACATCGACACTGCCGATTCGATTTGACGCTAATGGAACATTCCATCATTTTGCGTTTCACCAGGTAAAAGCAATCTATTTTTAAACAGAAATATCGAAGCAGACATGTGTTCAAGAATATTTAAATACGCTCTTAATATTGTGATGATAGAGGCGAAGAAATAATCGATTTCGATACCTAATGCCACTTCAGCGTCGATAGCTTAGTGGCTAAAGATGTACCGGGTTCGAATCTAAGCGGTTGCCATGTACCAATGAATTCTTGTAACAAATGTACAAATTCTCTGCCCTTACGGTGAAGAAAAACATTGTGAGGGAACCTGCACATTTAGGTAACTAAAATGTGTAACCATGAGATCCAATTGGTCGGATAAAATTGGATGTTCTACTTTAGGTCCTGAACTACTGGACCGATTTTAATAAATGGGATATCATATAATTTGTGGAGGACGTGTGAGTGTTATAGGGTATATAAGAATTCTAAGGGTGCGTTATACTAGGAGTTAGGCTCTTTTAGTTAGGGTTTAAGTTTTTAACTTTTTAAATTGCCATAGACAGACTAACAGGCTGACGGCCCACATGATGAAAAGTGGTGGCAGTTCACATTTTCCAATATTTTTAGGGTTCCGTACCTCAAAGCTATTTTAAATTTATTTTTATACTTATTATTTACAATAAATACATAATAAAATAGCATTTGTAGTTTTACCTCTATCATGTTTTTAAAAGTGCAAAATCTTATGGCCCATTCTGTATAACGCCGTCTTTCAACTGAGGTCCAAAAACGTATTTCCTTTCGATAGACATTTAATTGAGACTTTATCACTTTGGTACTCAAGTCCAAATAAAAAGTGGTAATGAGATCGGTATACGCCTTAAGATCCCGTTAGGTCCTAAGAACTTCAAAATAAAACCGACGCTTCTCAACATGTCTTTCAGGCTGTTGTTTATCTGCGAATTTCTACCTACGCTATAATTCCGGAATAGCTAATGTCGTTGTCAGGGAGTCCTCCCTCGAATCAGCCTGCGGCTAAACACCTCCACCACAGCCTTTATCCTTCAGTACACGCGCGTGACTCAAGTCTATATAGCATCCATTATATAGGGCTTTAATGATTGCCAGATTGTAACTTAGCTATAGAAAATAAATAAACTTGATCGAAGATCACATAATTGTTGTCTTAAGAGCCCTGGCCTTAAGTAGCGCTTAACACTAACGTAGTTCAGGGCGTCTATTCGGGAACGTCTAAGTGATATTGTAGCGACTTGCAAGCGAAATTCGCATCTCGCTCTTACGCATTACGCATCGTGCGGAAGACTGGGATAAGAATCTCGCTCGCGAGTCGCTACAATATCACTTGATAGATCCCGAATAGAGGCGCAGTTGTGGTTTAGATATTTTTGGCCGGATCGCATTGAAACTTTGCAAGGAGATAGATATAATCGAGGTATATAGTTTGCGTGATTGAGCAAGAACTATATATACCTATACCTATATACAAAACAGGCGAATAACAGGTTTGTATGAAAATTAAAAATCATCAATACATATAAAACAGTACCTTGACTCACTTATAGACAACGCACAGCCTAAACGGGTGGCCCTAGAGGTTTGAAATTTGGAGGAGACATTCCTCGAGTACCCTAGAGGTGCACAAAGGAGGCATTTTTTGAAATTCCAGGTGATAAAGATTGTATGGAAAATACCGCGGGCGAAGCCGTGGCGGGTCCACTAGTTTATTATATACACCTGTTAAATTTCATCTCAAAACTCGCAATGTACAAACCTAGATTTGTCTTTTATTTATATTCTTGCAAACTTTCTATGTGATCCAGCTAAAAATGTCTACAACTGAACTACATTTGTATGAAGCACTACTCAGAGACGGGGCTCTTAAGAAAAACCCGAGGAAGTAATTTAAGTATCAAGACGAATTAAACCTTTTATTTACTTGCGCGACGTCTTCTATATTCTACGTTTGTATATCTATATATTTTTAAGTTATAATAATATAAGGTATTTATGTATGGGCCACAGTCAGGCCATCAGTGCCGTTAAAAAATTTAAAACTTTAAGTTTTTGTTTCCGTAAGAAATCGACTGCGCCATGGAGCCTGCAGGTTGAGTTTCCATAATCCTCAACCTATATTACATTTAAAACGAAAAATAAATTCTAATTATCCCTTGAAAATACATTGACATAATTCTATAATTCAAACCATTATTTTAAAATCCCTTGAGACTAAAATATCCCACGTAAATTTATTTTTCGAATTGTGTCTTTTCTATAATTGAATACATAATTTAAAATCCCCTGAGATTAAAGTAGCCTGAGATTAAAATATACCAAGTAAATTTATTTCTTGACTGACATTTTTCTATAATTGAATACATCATTTTTTAATCCCTTGGGGCTAAAATAACCCAAGTTGTTTTATTTCTAGAATTGTGATTTTTCTATAATTGAATACCCTATTTTAAAATCCCTTGACACTAAAATATCGCAAGTAATTTTATTTCTAGATTGTTTTTTTTCTATAATTGAATACATTAATTTAAAATCCCTTGACACTAAAATTTCGCGAGTTATTTTATTTCAAGACTAGTTGACCCGCCACACCTTCGCCCACGGTACTCTCCATACAAACTTTATCACCCCTTTTCACCCCTTTAGGGATGGAATTCCTAAAATCCCTCCTTAGTGCACCTCTAGGGTACTCGAGGAATGACTCCTCCAAATTTCAAACCTCTAGGACCACCCGTTTAAGCTGTGCGTTGTCTATAAGTGAGTCACGGTACTGTTTTATTTGTATTGATGATGGTTTAGATTTCTCTATAATTGAATAGGTATACTTTCTAATCCCCTGAGACTGAAATATCCACGGTTATTTTATTTCTAGAATACCTACAAGGGCCTAATTCAACCCCTATTACATAAAATTACATTTTCTCTCCGCCCCTCCATCCTCCTTAATCTGGCAAACTATTTCTTTATGCTAAGACTTTTTAAGTTGGTAATTCTTTTGAAAGTAGCTTGAAGGGCCAGATTCATATTTTTCTGTGGAAACTTCTTTAACTTGTGTACAAATATTTGCTTACCCCACGCCGTTGTTGCAGGTCTCATTGAAAATATTAAGGCATTCAAAAACAACACTATTCTTAAACGTATTCATTGTATTACCGTATAAACATACTTCTGAAACGTAAAATGATATTTTTTTGTAATCTTACAGAGTTTGAAAACATCATTTCACAAAAAAAACGTTTCTGCTATCCAATATTTGAAGCTACGACCCACAGCATGCTCTAATTACCCATTACCCCGAACATACACAAATATTTCATAGTACCGGTGAAATATAATATATCATGTTTGTTTAACTCGTGCGAACGACAGCGCAAACAGCGGGTTCAATTAACTGATGTCCCGCGGCAGTGCGGGTCAGACACGGTTCAGTGGGCGAGTGAACTTTCTGTTGTAATAACTATCACAGAATAGATAATAGTGCTAACGTAGTAATATTTAGCGTTCATAGGATTACGGTGAAGTTGGTTGTCTGATAACGTATTGTGTAGATTCTAACTGCTAAAATTCAGGTGGCGCCATATGCCCAGTGTCACCCGGGAATTTTACCCGTGTCGTTGCTGTCCCAAATTGTTAAAATCGAGTGTAGGTATACACATCGGCGTTGAATTTGCTCGCGTCGGTGCAAAACGAGCAACATTATCGATGGGTTTCTGTCGTGTTCCGGTATGATACCTTGGGTAGCTATTTGGAGAGGCTAGGACTGGAAAGTTGCAACGAACAAGCGAACGATCTGTCAGTTCCAGTTTCGATGCTTCGTCCAAATTCCTTGCTTTCCAAGCCTATTTTATTGAGTAAACATGCATTTTCTGGGAAATCGCGTTCCTTCGGCCGCGTCATCACTTTCCATCAGGTGAAACTCTGATCTAACGAAAGCCCATCAACAATGAAAAAAAAAACATTATCATATTTCATACATATCATACATAGTTTTACATCGTCTGTGTGTCCCAACTCGGGGTGGCCGCGTATTTGTTGGCGCGTGAACCACCAATAACTGGCACGATTTTTTTTTCTAGTTTTAATGATACTCACCGCACTTCTCCACCGTCGAATTCTGTAACAAATAAATATTTCTGATTAAAAATAAAGTCAAAATAAATTCATTTAATTTCGACTCGTACAAGCTCTTGTGAATCTAACTAATAAATTAAATGTTACTGAATAGATCTCATTGTTACAAGTCAGTCACCTGAAAGAAAGATCTTTCCAAGATACATTCACTGGCAATGAATTCGGGCAAATGTACGAACAAATCGTTTGAACCGTGACCCGTGAATGATGATAGTTGTTGTTTATTCAGGGCATTTTCCAATCTAGATAACACTTCTATTTTGGACTATAAATCCAAAATGCTAGGATCGCAATTAGATGCGCCCCTCGAAAGGAAATTAGCCTTTTTGTACAAATTCTTCATTATACACAGCCAAAAAAGGAATTGCTTCATTTCTTTAAGTAAAACTTCGAAGTATTAAAATTTTCGTAAGAAATGGTTTTTTGTGAAGTTTAAGGGGATTTTTGACATGCAATAGCAGTTTAACGTATTCAGATACTACAGTTTTTTATGCATATTTTCTTATTTCATACGCCGATATCATCCAAAAGCACCCTAGCCGGCGCGTAAGTAATAGGTCTAGCACTGTGGGTCTAGTGCCACACCCCTTTACAGGGTGACTGGTTATTCGATACATTCCTTTTAAGGGGATATAGTTCAACTCATCTGCAGCAAAAAAGGTCAAATAGTACCCTGTACGAAAATTATTTGTTTCTGAGATATTGAAGATTTAAGTTTTTTTTATGAAATTCCGGAATTTCATCGGAAAAAAAAACAGGCACGCAATCGTTTCTTTACTTCGATTTTCGTGACACAACACGGGCTGTCAACATGATGAGTTGTACTATATCCTCTTAAAAGGAACTCATATAGGTACTACAGTTTTTTACCCCTGGGGACATTTACCCCTATTATACCATTATTATGTATTGTATGTTTTCACCGGTTAATTCCGGTTTCTCTCTGGGGAGACACTTAATGTCGGTTGTGAAGCGCTTTTGCATGTATTAAGTTATTTATTATCTCCGCATGAGGCGTTTTTCTTGCTTTTAATGTTACCATATGGTTTTTTTAACAACACAGAGAGACATAACATTACCCATATTTTTAAAAGATTTGATTTGAGCAACATTTCTGATATTAAATCAGAATCAAATACCTAAGTAATACACTTCAAGTCTACATATATAAGTTTTCATGGACACTTTTGGAATTCGGTTCCGTGGTCAGTATATGTACTGTCAAATATCTCTTCAAGGCAACAGTGAATAGGTTGTTACTGAACCAGCGAACTACATCTTCGGCTTCGTCATGACTTACCACCAGGTGAGACCGTGGTCAACGTTGGTGAGTTTCACAATAAAAATAATAAGTTTTTTAAATGTTTTTTTATAACAAACATCTTGCAATTTAATATTGCAATTAAATGCATATACAAAATTTCAGGTCCGTACTGTTGACCGTTGAAGAGTTCCTTTATCTGGAGCTAACCCTGGATGTCGATTCAGGTCATGCTTACCATTAAAAATTCATTGTCATCGGAACTGGACCAATATGTAAAAATTCAGCTTGCAAAGAGGAATTAGTTCTAATTCAGCTTACAAGAATTGACTCGAACATACATAGGTAGGATACAAACATTGCTAAATAATAAAAAGCTCGTAAAAATTAAAATTATTCTTAACATCAAGTTCGTATCGTAATAGCAAAAGAATTCTTCACTATCAACTTTAAGTGACCTCCAAAAAAGTTTCCAATAAACATTTCAAAAGGAAACCTCCAAACACTGGTAGGTATCTTTTAACTATTGAAGCAAAGCGTAACAGTGAGGAAGATAGCAATAGTTTCATATTTCGTATCTCAGGTCCAGGTTAATTTAAGATCCCCTTTCAGCAGTAAATTAAAGGAGCATAGGTTGTCCATTATGCTTTTAAAAAGCTCGTCCTCTCATTTGAGATAACTCTTTGAAGACTGATGGTCTTTATTACGTTCCGATTAAGGATCATAATTGTATGCAGAAATAAGCCTAAGGGGTGTTGTTTTTTCATGGATGTATTATGTATGAGGAAACGGTGAGTTTTCATCTATTATTAGCCAATTTATTGTATCTTGAGCGAGAAATCATAAAGTGATGATTTAATATTTTTTATTAAACTTGGCGCTTTCGTGTTTTTTTTAGACAAATATAACATCCAAAAGAAGGCAAGCGAATTAGAAAAGAAATATATTTAACACCAATTTTCTAGTGTTCAATTATGATATAGTAAAACCGTTATAATGTGATCCCTTTCTGACATAATAACGGCGTCCATATCAATCAATAGCCAATCAAATGTACCGTATGATGCCGTGTGGAACAATAAATGAATATTTTTTTCTATTTTTCCTGATGATATAAGAAAAAAAAGAAGAAAAATTTACTGTCGCAATTAAATACATTAAGGCGCTGACAAGGTCTAAATCGGATTTACTTATACAGTTTTTAACAAAAACTATTAAAATTGGTAAAGGGAAAAAAATATGCGTTCATATTCATTATATTATTGAAAAAATGACTATTTCCAAAACACGATTTGATGAAATCGATACGATAGAAAATAATCGTGAAGTTACGTCGTAATCCTCTTTAAACAGTTCTATGATTAATTTTGCTAACGAGTCTTTAATTAAAAACATTATTACATAACGCCCATACTAAAAACATACTAATTTATATTTTATGTGTAATGTGTTTACCGTAAATAATTCATCCGTTTTTTATTTTCCGCATACAAAAAACCGCACAGTGCTTCTCGTTCACTCCGATGCAAACATACAGTGACCAAGATAAATGGCTCTTGTCAGCGTCTTAAATATTTTTGTCAAATTGATCTAATAAGCTAGCATAATGTTTTTTGATCATAGAGTGTTATAGGCAGGTGTGTCACATGCCAACGGAGCTCAGGATTGGTTAGAACACGAGCGGCTAAATTCCAGGCTCGCGGTATTATTAACCTTTTAACCGCCATTGTCTGAGTTTTAATAGACTAATGTCTTTACACATTGGGCTGTGTTACTTTAGCTGACATTTACATGTCCGATAAAAGTTTATTAATGATTAAAAGGTTAACGAAATGTCACTTTATTTTCAATGTAGATTTCGCAAAATAGGACGAAGACAATGCAAAGCGATATGAAATTTGTAACGCCATTGTAAATAAATGGGTGTAATTTTTGACGTTAACAAATCCATCAAAGTAACCGGCTCTTTATAATTCCTTGTGCTACACCCTATATCTCTTAAGTACTTATGGCACCCGGCATCCGTGTTCAAATACCACTATAGAGCTGTCACGTAACATCCCTATTGAATATTCATATTTGCCTTAAATAATCACGAAGGGAGAGCCAGTGTAATGCCTCATTGAAATCAACCTTATTTCCATTGATTTAAAATCCATGGACAATGGTTATATAATTCCGCAGTGGCCCCACTTTTAGTGGCAATTTTCATAAGTATTAAATAGCAGAAATAATTAGCCACAGAATCCATTCGCCCACACGTCATGGGAGGGAACAAATCAGTAAATACTCGTATTTGCACAAACTGCGCGGGGAATTGCACGAGCGACAGTAATGACGACACGGGCACGGTGATGAGTATGCCAAGGGCGATCTGGGAATATATTCGATATTGGTCTATATGCCAATCATTCTTATGGCAACGAAATGTCGCTATATTTTGTAATGTAAAGATCGCTTTCTGGCGATAAGACCGCTTATTGTTCCCCAATTTAATTTTTTTGACTTAAACTCTATACCCTTCCAAAGCCTTCTTGCAGTCGGTTAAAAAAAGAAAGATGCTTTTGGGCATGAGCGAATCGAAGTGATTTTGTTTCGCTTTGATTTGTAAATGGGTTTGAGGCTTTTAGTTAACTTTTTCCATAAACACAACCATGAAGCTTTACTTTAAAGCACCTCGGAATGTTGCCGCTCGACCGGACAGAAAGGCGAGGCAGCCTGCTCAGCGCCTCGATTAGGGGACCCTTTATTTATAACTAGCTTTTACCCTCAACTCCGTCTGCGTGGAAATATATAATTATTTTCTTCCAACAAGGCTTTAATTCCATCCTAAGCTTTTTTATTTGGTAGGTTTATAAAGAACTTTACACAAACAGCCACCCATCCCGCCCATTCACAGTCCGACGGGACAGCTGATAACTTTCCTGTGGACTGTCAAAGTATAGCAAGACAGTTTACATGTCGGCGGCCATATCGAACTGTGATAACCACGTCTAAAGTATAATGCTCAAAGTACTGGCTGAAAAGATAGTAAAGGTTACGAAAAGAGTTTTTTTTTTTTACGTAATATGAAAATGAATTGAACAGATGCAGTTTCCTGTGAACATTTTCGGATGTTCTATTGTACTTTAGTTCTGAAATACAGGACTGATTTGAATAAATAGGGTATCTATCTAAAGATTCGGGAAGAACGTGCGAGTGTCACAGGCTATATAAAAATTCTAAAGGTGGGTCATACCAGGAGAAAAAATGTTTTTTAATTTATAACTTTACTTTTCATATATCATAGGCCTTGCAGATTCACGGCGAGAAGCCTCTGCGAAGTATCGGCGAGACATCACACGAGAATAAGGAACCAATCGACACTCATAGTTATCTTTTTTTCCTCCCGAGAAACCTTTTGAAGCGGGCAAAAATACCGACAATGAACGAAGAACACGCGAGACCGATAACGAGAAGGCGAGAAACTATTAAAATTCACGTTTCTCGGTTGTTTTCGGCGAGAGTTTGGATGATGCTTCAAAAATTCATCATTTCTATTCACCTTATCAATGAAAAGGATAGCTGTTTACTTATATTCCATGCTAAAGCGGGATGCAAGATCATCTTTTATTAACGATCTTAAAATAGATCAAAAGCCGAGCTTCAAAGGTGACATTACATTTAGGAATTATTCATAAAATAATTTACACGTTTGGGGGAATTTTCGGGTGTAAAATAAATAATACTTTATTAAGTAAGACATGTTTTATAGAACGAGATATATAGAGAAATGGTGTCAAGAGGAATCTGATTCACCCCATGTATGTTTTACGATTTGTTGTAGTATAACCACTTTCCCGAAAACATGGTTGATGTAGGCGATGGCTGAGATACGCGTCATACTCGTGAACGGGTGCTGTCTGTGGGGACCGGACGGTTCATGCTCGCAAGGACCAATGTTAAAGTGCAGTTACACGAGCAACATTTTCACGGCAATGTGTGGCCGGCAGCTATAGGCGTCTTCCTCTAACGTGCAAGGTTAGAGTAGGACAGCTGAGTTGCCGGCTATAAATTGCTGTAAAAAGTTGCTTGCGTAACCAGGCCTTTATGTGTGATATCCAAAACTGACGTGAGATACTTCATAGCGTTCTCTATACTACATTTCATAGTTTTCTTTTTTGTTGATTATTCAACAACCTTTTATATTTGTATTAGTAGTGACTTGTGACGAGTAGTGATGAGTACTTTGTTATGTTTTCATTTAATCAAGTATATATGACAATTTCTATATTCTGTAACCTTTCGGTATGATGAAATAGAAATATTGTCCAACTATTTAGATTAGCATAATCGATTTCTACTTCCATTAGGTTGGTAAGCTTTAAACATGGAGTGTGATAAGATGAAATGCGGATGAGATTTCGGACAGCGATTTCTTTTTATTTACAACTTTTTTTAAAGGTTTCATTCGTGATATTACGTCTAAATTAAATAGTCCTTATGCGCTTTAATAAACGGGTGACATTTAAATTATTTAAATCAAAAATTTGCATGCAATTCGTGCAATGTTAGTTCGTAGCACCTGGCGTGGTGTAGACGGTCTACGCCAGCTGTAGCTCAACGAGCGTCTACGTACACAAATTGAGGTTTGAAATGTTTGAGTGTGTGGGTGAATAGAATACAAAAACAGTACAGTCGGGCAAGAAAGTGCTATAACAGTTTTAAATTTGCATTCAATAAAGGCTGAGTCATCGCATAGTACCTCTATATGAGTATATTATCGTTTTGCCTTAGGTAAAATAACCTATTAGTTAGACTGTATAAAAAAATGCTTTTTGTTTTCAAACGAAAAATAAGATATTGAAGCATTTTCAGTTCTACCTGAACAGGAGTTATTCTTACACGGTTTTTTTTAATGCCATCCCCAAAATCTAATTCCATCTCACAAATGACTCGTGGGAATAGGTTTTGCTCGGCCATAGAATTTCTCCCATTCAAAATTACTATAGCATGAACCGGCTTTACAAATTGCGAGGACTCTCAAAATACTCGTGAGCCGGGTTCTTAGCAGTGAAAGTGTTAAAGTATAAATAGCAGGATTATAGTTGCATGCGGCCGTGCGCGTACACATATTAACACATTCAGTGCCAAAAACCTGATATCGGGTTTTCTATTATTTTGTCGCCACGCCGAACAACTCGCTGGTCGGGTTCTTGCTATAGCGATTTTGTATGGAGGTAATTCTTCTATTCGGCGCCTGGGATGGGATTTGATTTTTGGGCCGGTACTGCAAGTGTTCAAGCAATTTTAATAAACTACGTAACGCTATTGTGCGTTCTTCTGTCATGTTATATTTTAATTGCTCAATATACTCTTAGGTATCACATTAATATTATTAATACGAAAGTTTGTGTGTGTACTGTATGTATGAGTTAGTATGATAGTTACTCCTTCACGCTTCAACGGCTGGACAGATTTAGGTGAAATTTGCAATGGAGATAGCTTACACCCTTGATGGAAGAAATTAAAATAACTATAACCGCATTCCATGCAAACGAAGTCGCGGGCAGAAACTTGTTAAAATAAATAAATAATCTAGGTAACCCTATTACGGAACCTTAAAATGAAAACCCGCAAATATTGCAAAAAGCAACTTCTACAGCTGTAATTTTAATGAGACGACCTAGTTTCCTATTTCAGGCCCCATTCGATGGTTTGTAGCAGAATTGGATTATATAAATATGCAGAAAAGATTTCTCTGGAATATTGGCACAAAAAGTAACATTTGCAAAGACAATTTTACAACAAAACCGACTCCAAAAACCCTTTGACAACTAATAAATAAGACTGGCCGTTAGTTAATTAGGTACATAACAACATCAGATATATTTGTTAATTCAGTAATAAATTAAATATATCGAAGTAAATTTGGTATACACCTCTCATACTGTGTTCATTAATTTGACACCGATTTCGATATCTTTAGTATATTTTTTAGCTATAGCACTATTAGCAATTGCACAAAAGTTTCTGCTACAAAACAACATTCATCGTTTAAAGAAAATCCACCCCCGTTGACGCCAGTAATAAATATTTACACAATCTTCTACCCAAGTTACCCAATGCTGTTGAAAGATAATTCACGGGAAACCTCAAAACTTCACAAAAGCCAAGCAGCATCCCCATCGCTCCCCTAAAACAACATCCCCTGGGAACCGCATCAAATGGCTCCTCGATCGATACATGCAGCCGGTCATATTGCCATCGAGAATGGTTACAGATATTTCATACAATAAAAGCATAAATTATAAAAAAATGTGTGTGTTTGCCACACGATCGAAGTGAAAACCTACAAAAACAAAGCACGCAGACGCACACACACAAGCACGCAGGCACGCACTCACTCACTCAAACTCATACTCATAGCCATATTAGCCTTCAGAAAGAGCGCAATGACGACTAGAGCCGAGTATACGCGATTCAGCGTCACCGATCCGAGCGCGATTCATGGCGAATGGAGCAGAGTATACCCGATTCAGCGTATCCGATTTGAACGTCATGGTTCAGTTTCGTTTATCCATCAGCGGCCCTAACATGCATGACACAAAGATAAGGTAGACCGTCTTATCTCTAAGTGCGTCTCTCTCACACTAGTGCCGACGAAAGAGATGGTCATAGAGATAAACGGGTTTAATTTATCTTTGTGGCATGCATGTTAGGGCCGCAGAAAGAGCCCAAACGCGCCTAAAGAAGTTTTCATTTAATGATTTTTGGAGCCCCAGTTGGTCACAGGTGGTCACATTTGTGTGACGTCACATATTTTGCGATATTTTAAGGTATTCGGTAGATTTGAAGTGAGTTTTTATACTTTAAATTTATACATGTGACGTCACGAAGCTTATAAATCGTCCAACCTTGTCACACAATCCCCCCCCCCTTACGTGTGACGCAATTTATGGATGGCCCCAAAGAGAGAAACTTCCAATAGCTATTATAGGATTTTGTGGTTGAGTCACCGACTGCTACTTCCATATCAACCCGAATGGGTTCAGCAACATCAATTTCTTATTTCTCCCTTTTTAGAGGTTATATCCACACAGCCGTTTACGCTACAGAACGTGCCAAAGAAATAGACATACATACACTCGAAAA
Organism: Tortricodes alternella; assembly: GCA_947859335.1. NCBI lineage: Eukaryota > Metazoa > Arthropoda > Insecta > Lepidoptera > Tortricidae > Tortricodes > Tortricodes alternella. The sequence continues at coordinate 19,620,737 of OX401969.1, forward strand.
ACATTACCCTCCTTCAGGCGCAGTCGAGTAAAAATGTAATGGATCGAGTAACTGCCCTTGTGCTCAACTACGGCCAGTAAAAAGCATACATCTGAATAAAGTGTATCCACACTTTCACACGCAAAGAAAAGTTCAAGTTTTAGTATAATAATTATAGTTCACAGAAACTACAAGAACACACATTTGTCAGTGACGCACTAAAAAGTACAAAAGACCCACGTCACCAAGGCAATGTATTGGACTCGTCAAAACAAACTAAAGTAGCCCAAACTCGAGAGGTTCACCAGTTATTGAAGAGTTCCACTATCCACCTCCTGGCTCCATGGTCAAATCAGCTCGATGGTACCAAATTATTGTTTCATCATCCGAATTGCATACACTTGCAAAGTTTCAAATCGTTACGACAATTAGAAGTAGGTTAAAATTTTATCACATTGTTTGTTCATTAGTTACAAGTGAAGCTAATAAAAGCGTGTTAATATACTCGTATACACGCGTGCGAAGTCGGGGCGGATCGCTAATAAATAATAAAGTCACGTTATCGATCGTTGACCACAGCTACGGGGAAGGTCATTGACAAGCCGTCACCTGCCCACGACTTCGTAAATACAAGCAAAATTGAATAAATAACAGCCCCGTTTACATGTGACAAGCTATAATTTTACAAGCTGAAAACACAAGTAATTGATACCATACATATTTTGCAATTTCGTGAACGTAACCAGTGTATATCTATCTACCATGAGTTTATGCAAACAGTTCTTGTACCGGCAACTATAGTCGCGACGTTCTAAGAGACCCGATTTGACGTTTGTTGCTTTTCACGACGCGATAACTTTCTGTGAACGTCTACGCAAGAAATTGAAAATTTTATTTATAAATTGAAGTATTTACGGTGTTCTCTTTACATTATGACGCTAAGTAACATTTATAAGGATCAACTTTCACATTATATTGTTAAAATACACTCAGAAACATGAAGTTATCGAGGATTCATAATTTCGTAGTACGACATTACAAGGTTGTATCTTACGCCTGATACCTTAGTACTGTGACCGCTTCGGAACCAAACGTAACCGATTATTCGAAAAAATCGAATCAGTTAATACGTGTTATACATTTTAGATTCATTATTATTATAATTATTGACATATATTATTCATTATTAAAAAAGAAGTTAAACAAAAAATCCTATTAGTGTAGTGATTGATCAAAATATGCATTAATAAATAAAATGAGCATTAAAAACAAATCATTAAACATAAATTATGGTGACTGTAATTGAAGCCATTTAATACACTTAATTAATAATACTTTGTCACTTGCTAAATATGAATATTAAATAACATAGTTATAAGTAAATTACTAATACAATTATGGATCTAGTTGTCTGAATAAATGAATTTAATTATTATTATTATTATTAATACTCATTCTTATAATTCAAACGAATTTCGAAATATATTCAGGCTTAAAATACGCGACTTTATAATTAATCGATTACAAAGCCTTAGTGATATAAATCGATACATCTTGAAAATTGGTTTCTGCTGCTACCGATTTTTTTTCTCATTCCTACAAGTGTGATTTTGGCAACTGTCAAATCGGGCCTCTTAGAACGTCGTGACTATAGCAGTATTTCGGATAGATTTCGATAACGAAAACAGCGCCTCTATTCGGGAACGCTGTGATGTTGTAGCGACTCGAGAGCGAGATTCCTCATCCCACTCTTCCGCACGACGCGTAATGCGTAAGAGCGAGATGCGAGTCTTAGACGTTTCCGAATAGACGCCCTGTTTTCGTTAACTCATGGTAACGGTATAATATATTTAAGATGCTGTGTTTCTTGTGGCGTTTCTTCATCAGATATCACCTTTCGAAGCGGCGGTAGGTTCAGTTCAGATATGTGAAAGAGCCCGTGTGGCCTACTTGCAAAATAAATATTTTCATTTTCGAGGTTAATTGCTAAAGTTTGGATCGAAGGGACTTTCTTCTTTGAAGGTCGGTTAAAAATCGTGTAGAGCCCATTCTCTCAAACATAAATATAACACGAACAGCGTATCTTCTGAATATTTAGTAACGGCAATCGATACGATACGCAGACGCAGCTGAGCTGAGTAATAACATACCGCAGTTAACCAGGGTGGCGCAGTGTGGTTGACACTGCCATCTGTGCTGGAGGACGCAGTTTCGAGACCTGCTAGTGCTTTGTGAGAACACGAATGTTTGGTCATAGATGGTCAATATTTAGATATGTATGTATCTATATCTATACAAATAAATCAAAATTAAAGTGTCTATTTGTAATGTCAAAATAACAGCTTTTTACTAAATGCATATCAAAGTATATACGGTACACATAACAAAATACATTTTCTCACATTTTTGTCTCTCTATCTGTCTGTTTGTTCCGTTTAATCTTCGTAACGGCTGGACCTACTTTGACGGGACTTTCACAGGCAGATAGCTGATGGTATAAGAAGTTTTGCTATTATTTTAGAAAAAAAATTACGGTTCCGCGCAATAAAAAAAACGAGATCACTCAGATATAAATAAAATAAAACAGAGCATTGCAACGCTTCCACTAGTTTATCTATATATAAGTATCAATATCATTGTCTAGTATCCTATAGGATAGGCAAATCTTACTTCAATGTGTGTTAGTCCGAAATATTATTATTATTATCCCACCTGTAGAAGAATAAAATACTGCACGTAACCCTCGGTGTGCGGGATAAAATCCCTAGCATACTCACACATACAGCTATAAGGTCATACGAGTGCGTATCTCGTGACGTTAGCGGAAGTGTGCTCGGAATACTTAACGGCAATCGATACGGTGCGCGCCGGCATCGAATAGCCGCAGTCTGAACTGCGAGCAGATTTACGAAGGCTGTCCACCAAACGTGACAAAAAACGCAGAGCACCATGAATGAGACTCCACCACGACACTGAATAGATAATGGTACTAAACTAAAGAAGAATCACTGTCTCACAAAAGCGTACACCTTTCGTGTACGCTAGGAATGTCAGTTTTTTATCCGCCTCACCAAACAACACCAAACATATAGACTACTTGGTGACGCACGAACTTTGGTGAACCTACTGCGATTTACAGCTCCTAGCTGTCCGACAGCCGATCGTACTTACCTAAAGTGCGGAGTGAGACCTTCCTGACCACGGTTTTCGCTCTCATACTGGTTGTACGTGATCGACCAAGATGAACCAGCTCGCAAGACGCATTGATGCTTAAGTATGAGACACATATCTTTTCACTGGAGTGAATAGATATATGTGGCTTGTTCAGAAAGAATATTTTGATACCTCAAGGGCGGGATCAAAGTTATCAGTTTCTGTGTAAATGTCGTCAGTTCTCATCACTATAAATTTTCGCCCTTATTAATATTTAGACCACGTTTAAGACTGATATTGTACTCAAGAAAGGTTTTTAGTCTGGGAAAACGCCTATTTGAGCAAGATAGCAGTCTAGCACAGACAATTAATACGGGCACTAAAGATTTTTACTATACAATTGATACACTGGTTATTATTGTTCACTTTTCATCATTCGATGAGACAATCCCCTTATGAATTGACTGTCAAGTCAAGGTACCTACAGACTAACATAATTAATGGTTAAAACATAATAATTAATAACAGAAGTTGTAATATTTAAAAATCATTTTATTTGCATTTTCCTCGTAGGTTAAGTGGAAAGCAGTATATGTCACTCGGTAGCAAAATCATTTTCGTCTTGGGCAATAATGCTTGTATCCCTCGCTACACTCCGGATTCTACTGTAGAACCCTTCACTTCGCTCGCAATCCAATATACTGCCCGCTCACTCCGTAAATATGTCATTTTACACCCTTGTGACACAATGTACTATTGTTTGTTATGTCTTAATGCGAGCCTGGTGTAGAGCATCAATAAGATTTATATCAACCATGTGCCGGTTTATATATAGCCAAATGATGGAAGTAGAGAACCGTTAAAAAGTTACGCATAGTTCTTATGACGTTAGCATAAAATATTTAGTTACTTGAATCAAAAAACGTATAGTACGAGATGTGATTAAGCGCAATGCGCACAACCCTGACCTTTAACGGAGATATTGAACTGTAGAATCAAGAAAAATGGTTTTAAGGTTCCTTTTGAAGGTAATTCAATTTTTATAAGATCATTTCTGTTATTAAACGATTTCTTTATGCAGAGTTCAATTTGGAATTCAATTAATGAATTATAATAATAATGTCATTTGATTAAAGCTTAAAAATGAGAGTCGTAACGATTAAACCTAGTTATAAGAATTAGGGTCAAGTAAAGAAAAAGTATAAAAAATACCTTTGAAAAAAGCTGGTATCTTGATGTAGGTTCCGGATATATCTTGTCCTGGATCAAGGTTAGTTCAAGACAAGTTATTTTCAAGATAAGAACTTTATGAAAGTAATGATGAGTAAATAAGTGATACAGCAGCCCCCGTAGTACCAGTGTTTTATCTCATCATTTGTCAAAAAGAGACATATGTATAATGTGCGCGGTGGAAACTAAACTAGAAATTGTCAATATATTCATTTGTCACACTCGCAATAATATTCCTCTAGCAGTGTAAAACAATTTATCAAGTACAGTGAGAATTGGGAAACGTAAAATACACAAGCAGACACTTATCTCCTATATTTACTAAAAGCTTTAAAAGATTATTATATTTCATGCAATTCTAATGAACTTTGCGAAGAAACATTTAAAGGTGGGTATTGACCGGGAGCATTCGCTTGTAATGTAACAACAGTGTATCTGACAAGTGTACCATGAGTTTATGCAAACCGTTCGGCAATCGGCAACTAGCAGTATTTCGATAGATTTCGATACCGAGAAGTTTTCGTAAACGCATGGTAATGGTACAGCTCGGTTTCGAGTATTACATCAGTGAGTACGTCGAGACGCGGTGCGCTGTAAGCTCGAAATGGAATCCGAACTGTTAGTTTACAAGCGCATGTTTTCGATCAATACCCACCCTAATAAAGCCGAATTTACTCGAAAATTTTATTTGGGTGGCGTATTGGAAATTAGTAGTAAATAAGGTGTATCTGCCTGTCGTTTATTTGATAGAATTTTATTAAATATTTATTTAAAAGGGTGGCGTAAGAATTCCCATAAATGTAAGAAACCTGACATGCAAGTGTAAATAAGTGCGATGAAGTACCACTTATCAACCTGCCTTTACCACCTTTAAATCTACCTATAACTGTGCTATAACCAAGATTAGTGCGAGCACTAACAGCCACTAAGTAATTCAAGAGGCTGTCGAGCAAAGTGCTTATTCTGTTTCTCAAGCACCGACGTTTAGTGTAACCATTTCTCAAACACTGAAGTCTAAAAGATGTGGAGTGTTTTCACAGTTGATGCCGCAGTTGAAAATACTGCGAAGGTTAAACAGTATGTTATCTAAATTGAACCGACTGCATATGCTCAAAGAAAGAAGCATGAAATCGATTCTACTGTGCTCATGGAGTCGATAAGGAAATAGCAGTCAGTGACTCTCCATGAAGAGCTATTTTAATGGCCATATGCCGTATCCATTATGATTTTAACCAACAATCCTTAATAAGCAGTCTGCACACGACGCAACAATTTGCAGAGATAGGCAATATGTATTCGAACCGTGTATCGTCCCCTGTGGGGTATAATTTAGAAGTCTAGTGTGTCTAGACGACACCGCGGAAACGTTGCAGTCACGAGCAAAGTTCTGATTTAACACCGATTAGGGATATCTTTGGCGAACTTGCTAGCTTCCATGCAGATAATAAAGCATCAGTTCCCTTGCGCACAATCAAACTAGATAGAAAAGGACAGATGATAGGGTATCTGAATAGGTTTTTGAACGCATGCTTATAAACACTTTTATGAGGTACGCGTAAAATGCCCCTAGAAGTGTTTGATAACCCCTAAGACCATAGTGGCCGTTAACTAAAGTGACGACTGGGGTATTTATTAGTTAATTTGTAAATCTATGAAAGACTGTGTATTAAAAAATATAAAATACCTTAAATTTTGATGCTTGTCCTGAGATGTTATGTCCCTAGAATTTGTATGAAATTAGTGGTCAGTCCCCTGGGCAACCTATATTTTTCATGGAAATTTGCATTTTTAGTAGATGCCACATATATATATATATACTTAGAAAGAAAAGAAGAAAGAAACATTTATTCACTAACACAGAAGACGCACAGTGTAACAAAAATATAAATTAAAAACAATACAAAACAAAATGATGGTGTGTGTCCTCGCGGCAATGAATGTGACACTGGCTCAGCATAATGCTGAGGTGTAAGATATGTTTTTGACGTGTATATGTTTCAATGAGCTGTCCATTTGATTGTGAAAATGAACACAAGAGGACCAAAAATGAGTCGATTCATTCAGTTACAAAACTGCCCTTATTTACAACACAATCAAAGATAAGAAGTTGCCTCACGAAGGTTAATTTGTTGTACGATGCGGTTTTTGCTGCCAAGATAGATAAGTATCGCAGTAGCCAATGTCGAACTGAAGCCTTGGCTTTGTTTTATAAAGCTGCATATTAGAGCTGGCAACACCGATGACAGAGCCCACACTGCGGCAGTATGGGCTCTGTCATCGGTGTTGCCAGTTTTCACTTGTAAAATTGTATCTTGTAGCCTTATGAAACACGTACCCGATGTCAGCACAAATTAAGCGCGATGTCATGTTGGCGTAAATTGCGAGCAAACTTTCGTCGGAGCTTTCGAGGTTACAAGACGCTTTTAGTGAACTTTGCATGCCGTATTGTGGAGGAACTTGTGTGATTATTAATGTAATGTGGCGTCTATAGGTAAGAGTTTAATGAAACTGGTTTTCCGAAAGTGTTCTACTTATGATCGATACAGAAATACCAAAGCCAGATTCATGAGCGGTACAGAAGTATTTGGCAGAAACTTTGAATTATCCAGAGGTTTTATTATGAACTAGACAGCTAGTTCATATGTCGTCGCGGCGTTGCGGTCAGGAGTGTGATTCGCTAAGGGTTGCAGCGGCTGATCAGCGTATAAACGAAACTGTTAATTTAGACTGTAAGAACAAAGTCATTCGGCGTAAATTTGAATGTGTACTTCACCGCTGATCAGCCGCTACGCCCGTTAGAGAATCACAAGGCTCATCACATTCTATCGAAACGTCCAGTCCTGGACATACGCCTCCCCCATTAATCACCACATCGATACGTGTTTGCGGCAAATAGGTTAACTCATCAACTGAGTGCGCCCAGTTTAATATTTTAACTTGTTCCCTTCATCCAGATCTACTAACTATTCAGTGCATTATCAAATGTTTTATCCAAACAAAACAATACTCTATTTCTATGCTATAAGAGCGTTGATAGTCCACTGGAGTGCACAGAAAACTTGGTGTACTTGACGTTGACTAGGGTAGTGAAAGTGAACGATGACTCCGGTTTTCGCTAACGAAAATTTAATGTTCTTTTTATCTTCCGTCGGTATTGTGCTGAAGGGTCGCTTGAGTATTTCTTCCTTATACAATGTCCTTTATATCTAATGCATTAGGTTTAAATTTGAAGTATATGTTGAAGTCACTAACGTTATTCTTTCAACTTCACCTTTGAGTAGGATATGATAAAAGTCGTCTAGGGAATGAGATTAATTGGTCATATGAGTCATGTGAGTGTCGCATGGCGCAACGGGTTAATATTTTACTAATATATAATAGCTGATATCAACTGATAATTTTGCTTATTATTATCATAACAACTCATTAAATTAGTGTTCAAAATATAGAAATATGCAGCTTTATTTTCCGTCTTTAAGTTCTATACCAATATTTTAAATTAAATTTCGTTTAAGACCTTTTTGATGCAGGGGATTGGTTACCACTTTAGCTCACGAAATTGTTTACGCTTTTGAAATACAGATGTACAAAAATAAACCGATGTTTGAAACCTAATTTCCGCAAAGCGATCTCAAGCATTGCCGCATCATAAGTTTCAAGGCAACCAATTAGACTGCAACTTTTAACAGTCTTCAAGCATAACAAAGCCATAAACTTTACAAAAGTTACGGTAATTGTCTAATTAATCTTGGCATCTTCAAGTTATCTACTTTGTGCTTAACGTCGTTTCTTCGCACATATACCTTGCACATGCATTCGAGAAGGATAGATATATGTTTCGTGCTTTAAAGTAAAAAGACTTAAGTAAAAAGTAGAGTCTGTTCTAATTTCAAGTTAAATTCTCTTTGACAAAGTATATAATGACTGTGACTTTATATACTCGTATTCCTACAACATATTGATTTATTTACATACAGAATTTATCTGTTTTCAATTCACTGTATTGCTTTTCGAATTGTTTACCCTCGTACACTGTTATTCTCATTTACTTTAATGTTCACTGGAAGAGGTCCCGTAAAGTGATAAGTTTGCACTTTTTACTGTGTTATGTGTAATACAGACATACATAAAGTGAATTCATTCTTACTTATCTTATTTGGTAAACAAGTTTCTAACCTCAAAATGCATCTTTTTGGCTAAAACAGCAATTTCTTCGTAAATTATAAGATAAAATTTTTGACATCACTTTGCTAATTTCACCTAGGATTGCTTTACTTAGGATTAAATAGCTGTTTCATCTAAAAAAGGAAGGAATGAGGTTATAAACTAGTTTACCAAAAAAGACAAGTAAAGATGAATTCAATTTACATACTTTAATTAAAAAACTTGTCACTATCAGCGTGTTTATGTAGTGTTTGAAACTTTGAAGCGACAGAGGGCGCATAATGAGCACAATATGGCGTCAAGTATCGCTCATTCAGACGGGGAGTGATTATAGTATTCATATTCAGGCGCACGCGAACACTAAGCCGTGATGTGACATGCTCTGTGCATTCCATAGACTACATGGCTTATTTTTAATGGCGTGCTACATGCAACACGATGTGGTTTTATTTCATTCGTTTATACAAAATGGTGCAGACTAGTCTCTAGATCAGCAATAATTTAATCGCTTATTTCGTCCTTAAATAACAAATCGACCCGCGCTCGTAGGCACTATGCGGCGTTAGGTACCCTACGACCTTGGCAGCGCACCTTCTAATACGGCCAAGGTCGAAGCCACGCACGACCATGTAAGTTAGGCTCAAGAGAATTACACCCTTGGTCATAAACTGAACAACCAAACGGCGTTTCAGTTTATGTGACGCAATTAAACTGCTCTGAGATGTGATTGAACTTGCCGGGCGAAAGCCGAGTACTATACCAGTACAAACCGGTTTTTTATGCTCAGGCGAGTCGCTGGCGAGGAAGGCGCTTTACGGGCTAAGGAATCAATTTATAAATCGAACAAGTTCGTAATAACTCCCCTCAACTAACCCTGTACGGATCACTAAAGGTGCAATGGTCTTTAACAGTCCGTGTTGTTAGTGTTTTATGAATAAGGTTTGACCGAGACTGTTCATTAAGTCTCGGCCGAGACCGAGAACAAATTCTTTTATCGACCGAGGCTAAGACGTGACTGAGACAAGACAGTCTGTAGAATGTGTGGCTAAGAGGAAGAAACGATGAAACACATCATGTGTGAATGTGACGCCCTCACCAGAGTAAGAATGAAATTCCTGGGCAACGGATATCCAGAACCAGGGGAATTCAAGGCTCTACCACTACGCCCAATAATTCGCTTCATTGAATGAAGCGGTGGAGCATGCCATGGACTGTTCAGCGCCTCTATTCGGGAACGCTAAGTGATTCTGTAGCGATTCGTAAGCGAGATTTCTCATCTCACTCTTCCGCAAGACGCGTAATGCATAAGAGCGAGATGATAAATCTCGCTTAGGAATCGCTACAGAATCACTTAGCGTTCCCGAATAGAGGCGCAGGAGAGGGCTAATTACATTAAAGATCTCATAGGGTCGAAGTGTATCCGCAAGAAACCCACGCTATGAGCGGCTTATGGCCGAATTCACAAGCGCCATTAAGCATTTGAATGGAGATTAAATAGTTAACTGTCCCTCAACTAGCTGTCAAGCAATACATAAACATCACGTAAACGTCACTTTAATTAAAGATCAATTTGAGCGGCCTTTGTGAATTTGGCCATGAGACATCGATTTAACTAATTTAAATTAGAACGCGCGTGAAACTATTAAGTGTTAACAATGTCGCTCGAGGTGAATATGCGTTTTAATTGTGCCTCGTGCTATAATGTTAGTCAGTTTGACAGGTTTTGGGCACACGGCAGGAGGGTAGCTCCACGTGGCCACTGACGCTGTCGTTTGCTGTGTGATCCTCTCGCCACGCCTTGACTAGGGTTATGAGCGAGTTGCCTACAAGCAAGATGCCTAAGTATTACGCCTAAAAAGCCAAATGTCTAAGTGCTTAAATGCTATCTAGGCCTACTTGCTAAAACGACTACCAAGCAAAATGTCTAAGTAGTTGAATGTTTTGAAGACAAATTGCTTGGCAATTTAAAGCCTGCAAAACAAGACACCTAAAATGGTTTTAATTGTAGGTAAACGTAACAAGTGAAATAAAGATAGAAACAAATAGTTATACGGGGTCAAGGTCCTGCTTTTTGGCTATCTTGCTTCTGAGACATCTTGCTTTTGAGATATGCAGTTTGTTAGGCATCTTGCTTTTTAGCCATCTTGCTTCTGAGGCATCTTGCTGCTGAGACATCTTGCTTTTTGGCCATCATGCTTTTGAGACATCCTGCCTGTAGGGCATCTTGCTTTGTAGGCAACTCGCTCATAATCGTCAAATTGACTGCTGAGCAGACTCGGCAATTGCCAAGACCGTTACCGAGATCTCAGCTGGGTTATTGGCCGAGATTTGCGGAGACCGAGATCTAGGTGTAGTTATTACCCGAAGACGGCGAAGCAAAAAGGAGGGTTATAATTTTGACCGGTTTGTACGTAGGTATGTATGTTCATCTGTTCCCTCATAACTTCTAAACTAAGTACTTATCATAATTTGACAAATGGGGTATCGTTGGAAGCGTCTTTATCGTCCGCTGGTTTATAGGCTTTGTGACATCATATTAAATTGAGTACGGCGCACTCTAAAGAACATAAAGTCGTGAACTAACATTTTTTTTAATGATAACTTGTTGGTAATTTTACGGTAGTCGGGTTTTAGTTTTTGACTTATTCCTTGTAAGTTTCTACACTTTTCTACATAACATAAATATAAATAGGTTTCGAAATGTCAGAATTCCTTTATAGGTTTATTACAACTCGATCGACGCCATTATTGGATCAGGGTCGAAACAAAGGGCTCTATCAAAGGACGAGAACGAGGGCTGCTGCGCAATACCAATATTATTTATTTGACATTTAGTCTACACAAAATATGTGGCGCTATAGTGGCTTAGTAGGCGTGGTGGCTTCTGAACTATATTTACTTCCACGCCCTATTTGAAAAAGTCATTTACACTTCATATAATATTTTCTGTGAGCTCAGAAAAATATTTGTTTGCAGACCCATAGTTTCAAAGGGTAACTATATTATAACTACTGTCTCCATGAGTTGTAGGTACACCTCGCGACAAACTAAACTTTGCCGTTGAAAAACTGTTATCCCATACATCGTCATAGGTCCCGGTCAGTTTACCAATACCGCAAATAACTGTAATCGCTAAAACCACCATATATCCGCCATTTTGAAAAATTTCAAAAATCTACAAAATAAAATCTATATAATTATCGAAGCTGCTCACAAAATTTAACGAGAATCGGTTGACAAATGCGACCTATAGAGGAGAACAAATGGACAGCCGGACCCACGAAAGCATTTTAGCCGAAGCTGAAACGGAGACAAATCGCTCGCTTCGCTCGCTCGGTCGAAAAAAATACGCCGCTTAATTGATGAAACGATTTGTAGGCCAAGACTGGATGGTTTTAGATAAGCCAGCCAGACAGCCAGCAACGGCGGAGCGTCAAAAATATCGTTAGCAAGCCGCCAATAATCCCTAGTCGTTAGGACGTGATGTACGTCTTAATAAATAAACAGTTAGTAGTACTTTTGGTTGTAATTCATCACCCAGTAGTCTCCATAAAAAGATAATTATAGACTCAACTGCTTCGCCAGTTCTCGTAATAAACAATCTTGATCTTTTCACTGCTCACAAAATAGTAGTTTATGCAACGGTTGCATAATGATAGGCCTTAAAACACTAGTGCGGTTTTCATGAAACGAGCCGATAGGCGAGTTTCATAATAAGATCGCACGTGTGTTTTAAGGCCAAATTATGCAGAATTGCATACATAACTTTATCTACACACATATTATAAATCCTCCATGATGGGTTCAGAAACAATATTTTCTGGCAACAAGTTATTTGTTGCAATCGTGGCTGCATATTTCCGATATCCGGCGCATTTTCACATCACACACACTCCGAGAAGACTACTTACTATTCATATTTTTAACTAAAATGTAAATTACAAACAACTTTTTCTATTCAATTCAAAAACAATTCTACTTGCGTTCAACAAAACGGCAACATGGCGATCCTCCGTCAAGACCATTTTTTTTTAAATCATAGACAAACGGATGAAGTCTCTATTCTCACGTCACTCGAGATCAAATATTGTGCAGTTATATTAAAAAAACATACTGAATTGACGTTTCGTATCAATAACTGTTTTAATATCTATGGATACTAGAATAGAGACCACTTGAGTTTTGACAGCTGTTCCAAATTTAATCTGTTTTCTTTACTAAAAACGATAAAGAAGTCATGTTATTTCTTTATGGCAGCACTGGTTTTTCCTAATTGGTTGTCAAAATGGTGGTCATTTCCTAAGGTTTTTGATTAACCAATGGAGGTTTTATGATATGGGTGTAGATAAACAAAATTATAACCGCTTATGTGATAATTAACAAGCAGGTCAACGTCGTTTACACGAGCGCAAAACTCAAGGTATTTGGCAAGACTGCCAGATTGAATAACTGTATACAAAGTCTGGCAAATTGGGCAGGAATCGGTATTCTCTTTATATCCTGGAGTCTCATGTACAACTGGATACAAAAGTTTAAAAAATCATCAAGATCAAAAGTGTACGTTAGTTCAAGTGTTGAAAAGCCAGTTCTTATGCTTCTTTTGAATTACAATTTTGTATAATGTCGGGAACATAGCTTAATGCCTATTAATTTACTGGCAACCCTGCCTGGCAATCCTAATGGAGAATGCCGAAAGCTGCACGCTCACGGGCCATTGCACTTTCGTCCCACTTTCACCCCCCGTGAAATTAGAACGTGTCGACATGTTCGACCCGGGTTCGGCAGCAAGGCGCTACCGGCGAAGACAGCGATGTGGAGGACGTGGTTGCACTAATTTGTAATCAAAGGCTTTGAAGTTTTAGTACGTCTTGAATAAATAAGATTCCCATTATTTTGAGATGTCTTCTCGCTTTCGTATTCAAAAGAAATTCGAAACAAATGAAATTGGTATTAGTAAAAGTTAGCACTCAGAGGTTAAGCGTATTATATTGTCATGTCAAGTTTATGAAATTCATAAGAACGTATGTTGAAGACAGACACGAAAGTAAAACTAGAACTGCAGACAAGTGCAAGCTCGAACTAGAACCTACGCCCAACTTAGAGGCATCAAAGTTACTACTGAAAAATAAATAATTCCAGTATTCGGGTATGATTAAGGGACAGCGGGAATGGCAGGCGGTGTGACAAACGAGGAAGATAAAACAAGTTCGTTGGGTAAGTACGAGTAAATCTTAAAATACAAGGTTGTACTGAACTATACTAAAGGGTTATAATGGGGAAGTTGCATGAAGTTAATGGGCCGCTATTTGTAATGAGTTAAGAAGCCCTGATCTTTTTTTTTTCTTTTATTAACTGTCGGCGAACAGACTAGTTATGTTGAAGTTAGCAAATTCTCGTTCGGATTGGATGTGAGATGCACGGATGTCAAAAGCATGTTGCCTTATGCGTACCTCGAAATGTGTGTAGTGTTACGTCTCTCGAGGTTATATACATACTTGCAGAAGCCTGCGTGTTTCCATTGAGGGTAAGAAACCATACCTTATCTTACCTTAATTTTGGTACATATCCAAAGTTTCGTACTCTCATAGTCTACAAGGAATATATAGACGGACATGACGAAACTATAAGGGGTCCTAATTCGACTAGGGAACCCTTTATTGTATAAAAGCAGAGGCGCGATGAAATATGATCGCATCCAACGCTATGTCCATCAATCAACCTTCCCGGGGGATTCGCAGAACACCATAAGTTCAGGACGCACGTGGAATATATTGTCTTGAGTGTTATGTGTAAAAAATATAAATCAAGGGACAATATTTTACGAATCGATCTAGCTCCAAAGGCTTGTGCTATGGGTACGAGATATACATGACATTTGAACGGTGCAATTCGTAAACGGAGTCCACACAGCACATGTCGAGTCACATGGAGTGTTCCGACGCTGATTTCTGAGACATCATTCGGTATTTATACATTTACATAGGTAAAAGCCAGACAGCACACAGGAGCAATGTTTGTTTGCGCGCGCGCGTGTGTACGTGTGTTTTTTCGTCAGGATTGGTTTGACTAAGTTAGAATGGATTTAACTTGCTACAAACACTTGTTTTTACTTGTTTGTGTAATATTGTGTAAAGTAGCACTCCGTGGTACGCTGTTATCTTCCATCGTGTCGTAAATCACGCGGTGATGACGCGGTTGTCAACATTTTTCACCCGCGGGATTCATTTCGCGCAGAGGGAGTGGTAGCGATTTATAAATCAAATGGAAAAATAATAGTAAATATATTCGATATTCTGGACAGTAAAAATAAAGGAAACGTGTTCTACAACTCGGAACCAAGCTTTCTTGCAGTAGCCAGCCAATATATAGTCAATAGACACTTCAAGCTCTGTGTAAGAAACTGTGTGAAATATTTATTATTGTATAACTAAGTATTATGAAAAGTAAAAGTAAAATACGTAGTCTCGTGCTGAAGCAGGCAAAAACTATTTTAAGTTTACTTGGGTCCTGGTGTTGACGAAACATAATCTAAACAAATGTTTGAGTTAAAAACGTCCAGAAACATTCTCATTTGCATAGTTCATAATTAAAATATTTGACCCTTGTACTAAAAGGTACATTGTATAAAAAGACCATTAACAGAACGAATTTAGTAAACATATCGGGCTATCGCAGGCCCGCTGTACAATAAAGTTGTCGGAGTAAACAACAGTAGGTACGCTGTGCTTTAATTAGTACTTACTTTAAACTAGTTTATCTACACCCATATCATAAAACCTCCATAGTGTAATCAAAAACCGTAGGAAATGACCACGATTTTGACAACCAATTGGGTAAAACGAGTGCTGCAATGTTATTCCCGTATCGATTTTAGTATAGAAATGAGATTAAATTTGGAACAGCTGTCAAAACTCAAGTGGGTCTCTATTCTAGTATCCATAGATATTAAAACAGTTATTGATACGAAACGTCAATTCAGTATGTTTTTTTTATTTAAACTGCACAACATTTGATCTCGAGTGACATGAGGATAGAGACTTCATTCGTTTGTCTATGATTTAGAAAAAAAATGGTCTTGACGGAGGATCGAATTGCCGCCATTATGTTGGTGTTTTGCTGAACGAAAGTAGAATTGTTGTTGAATTGAATAGAAAAAGTTGTTTGTAATTTACATTTTAGTTGAAAATATGAAAAAATGAATTACTAGTCTTCTCGGAGTGTGTGTGATGTGAAAATGCGCCGGATATCGGAAATATGCAGCCACGATTGCAACAAATAACTTGTTGCCAGAAAATATTGTTTCTGAACCCATCATGGACGATTTATAATATGTGTGTAGATAAAGTTATGTATGCAACTCTGCATAATTTGGCCTTAAAACACACGTGCGATCTTATCATGAGACTCGCTAAAGCTCGTTTCATGAAAACCGCACTAGTGTTTTAAGGCCTATCATTATGCAACCGTTGCATAAACTACTATTTCGGAATAATTGGCAATAATCATATTGTTGTAAGTAACACAAAGACACAAAACTCCAAAACCATGGATGTGTCCTTCATATCAAGCCTGTCATTGATAATGTACATATCTTCACTGTATTTCTACAAGCTTTTATTTAACTTGCAATGTTTGTAACTATTTAAGTTAGGTACAATGCATTTTTATGGTAAGCATGACCTGAATCGATATCGAGGGTTAGCTCCACATAAAGACATCAACGGTCAACAGCACAGACAAGACATTTTGTGTACGCATTTTATTGCAATATTAAAGTGCAATAGACAACAAAGCTTGTTATAAAAATGAAATAATTCAAACCTTGCTGACATGGCGCAGTCGGCAGGATCCATCCATACTGATAATATAAATGCGGAAGTTAGTGTCGGCCTGTCTGTTAGGTTCTTTTTATGAAATTTGGTTTGGAGATAGTTTGAGCGTAGATAGGACAAGGGCTACTTGTTTAAACTACTTGTTGGAAACATGGGCTGGAAAACTTATTTGCGGGAAGTTCGTGCGTGCCCGATGAGAGACCGTTGATATTTATTTATGTATTTGCGCGATTTACAGCTAGACTGCTAAACCCATTTTGATGAAAGGTATGGAGATAGTTTGAGCTCTAAGGAAGGTCATATACTACTTCAAGACAACCAGCTCCATATAAGGGTGAAATAGGGGCCGATTTTTTTTACGGCAAGTTCGCCTGTTCCCTATGACATCCCGTAATTTGAGGGGATTTTTTTTTTTCAAAATATTCAGTAGAATTTACATTAATTAATTTTAATGATTCGTATACATTTTTACGCAGAAGAAATAATTACGATTATAGCTCCACAGATGGAGCTGGTTCAAGACTGAAACCGCATTCATACAAACCCTACCATGTGCATAATTATAATAATTCTTATCTTACATCAATTAAGGCTACCACACACCGAAACGCGGGTCGGAAGCGGGCACGCGTAAGCAGTGCAACAGTAACTAAAATGGAAGCCGTCACACCAGTGACCGCGTGGATTGATGAGAAAGCTTCCATTTTAGTTCCTGTGTCACTCCGCATTTCTGCATTTTGACACCGAATAGATAATAGTACCTACTAACGTACAGAAGACTCACGTTCTAATAAAACCGGTGTTTAGGTACAAAATATGCCTAATAATCATGCCTTCTCCCTCCGTCGCATAAAACGCGCTCTATCGTGTACGCTAGGGTTGTCCGTTTTTTATCCAACAGCCAACAATACCAAACATCTAGGCTACTCGATGACGGCAACCTACTGCGATGTACAGCTCCGAGCTGTCCGACGGCCGAGCGTACCTATAGTGCGGAGTGAGATTCCCCTGGTTACGGTGTGCGAAAACTTTTAGATCAATGTCGAACATTTAGAAGCTCAGCTGAAGCTATCCATTTAAGAATAATCGTGTCACGTTTGTCTAAGGGTCTACCCTCGAAGTGGAGGCTCCACTAATGCGTTTTAAAACGGCTCGTGAGCGACCTTTCACGCACATTACCCTCGGACGAAACCGTAAACGATAGAGGTTATTTACAGTTTAAGTGTACCTTAAATGATCTTCTATAACATATAAAACAGTATCGTGACTCACTTATAGACAACGCACAGCCTGAACGGGTGGTCCTAGAGGCTTGAAAGAAGGAGATATTCCTCGAGTACCCTAGAGGTGCACTAAGGGGGGATTTTTTGAAATTCCATCCCTAAAGGGGTGATCAAGTTTGTATGCAAATTACCGCGGGCGAAGCTGTGGCGGGTCCACTAGTTAAATATATTAATTTAGCTTGATAGAAGTTACTTAAAATAAACACAGCGTACCTTTAGAATAAAAGTGATGACCCTATCAAAAAAAATGTTGAAATTGATTTTTTGTCACAAAACGACTTCAAATAGCCTCATTTAAATGTTATTCTAAGGGTGCGACAGCTTTACTCACGATTTATTGTCAGAAATGGTCCGACATGTTCCGGACTCGAATGGAGTCCTTCTTCGGGGTTGAGTGCGGTTGCGGTCAAAGCAACCCGTCTGTGCCGCCGCCGCAGTGCGCGGGTTGCTTTGATCACGACCGCACTGAACCCCTGAAGGACTCCATACGAGTCCGAATCATCTCGGACTACTTCTGACAATAAATCGGTAGTAAAGCCGTGTTTATTTCAAGTGTTCATAATGTCTCACGAAAGTTTTAATTTGTCTATGATAAGGTATTTGGGGGACAGTTTTTTGGAAAATACAGTATCTTTGGGAGCAGGACCATTCTAGAGAGCTTGACGTCAAGCGTCCCGTTGAACAGGGCTCATATCTCCGAAATAACAAACGTACTATTTTTTGGAATGATCAGATCCTCGATATCTTCCATGGGTACGCTAACTTGACGCTCACCTTGTGCCTCAGCTGGTAGAGCATTAACAGTTTTTTTTCTGTGGTGTTTGGTACTGATCAATAAATGAATAAAAACTTGTAAAATGTTAGTTTAATTTTAAATCTTTCCTACAAAGTCGTAGCACCGCAGATTTGTAGCCCCCGCTACGCGACACGTAGCCCGTAGAACTTCGTAGCGAGTTTTATTTTCTAGGGTGAGTGAAAAATGTGTGAACTTGTTCCAGCTATGGTGGAAGCCATTTTGAATTTTCAGTCAATTGATGTTTGTACTTTTACAGATTAGTTTGGATATTTACATATTGGGTACAATTCGAAACTTATCAATCGAAAAAATTCTAAATTTAAAATAAGAACCGTCAAACACGATTTTGTATAGCACAGAGCGGCAGTGGCGAAGCGTCAAATATTATTGGGAAGCCGGAAGAATTAGAACCATACGTGCGAGTCTGACATTTACTTAGAGTAACATAAACTTCACTGACAGCTAGCTGTAGCTTTCTAGCTTGGTAAAGCCGTCAGGAATCGGCTTGTAGGCAGGCTGCGCCACTGCAGAGCGTTCAAAGTCACGACTGACGATTCTCATTTTAAGTTTACTGCCTTTTAAATTTAGAGAACACACTTTCTAATTGGCGGTGTTTATTTCAACTGTTCTAATCACAGGTTCTAATAAAGTGTAGCTAGAAAAATATTTTGTTGAAGTTTCTTTTTATTCCACCCAAGAATATTAAGCTTTCCATGCCTATGTTTGCGTACTTTGATTTTTACATTTCACTGTTTAGCTAAATTAAAATGTGCTAATTGGCACATTTTGGAATATTTGAAAATTATCATCTTTAATTTCTACTAAATCATCAAATTTACACGAACGGAAGAATTTGTGTCAATATCAAACTCCTCGTTGAATAGCTTACGAATGAAGAACCTCTTCGAAATTCAACTTTATAGAGATAGAAAGAGAGATATAAGAGAGATAGAAACTCAATTATATTATATGTTTATGCTTACGGTACTGGCTGGAATAACGTCCTTACCTGAAAAATAAGAAAAAACATTAACATTACGCAAAAATAGGTCCTATCTGAACTTATACGTCTGATCGTCTGTGCATTATCTGGTAGACGTAGCCACACACTCACACGTCAAGTATTGTTCGCCGGCGGCGAGTTCGATGACGAATTGTTGTTTACAAGAATAACACCCCTGTTCATAACAGTAAATATTGACGCCGCATCATTAATCAACACAATGCGGACTCGGGCGACTTCCCTGACGTGATTCATTACTGGCTGGATTAATTAACGGTTCAGCTTTACTTTGAAAGAACGAGGACCCGAATGTTGAATATTTTAACACTTTCGAGTTTGCGCTCTGTTCGTAGCGCATTTCCGCTACAAAGCGGAAAAATGCTGCAGCGATTGTTGGCGCTAGTCGTAAGTTGCTGGTAAACAAGCAACTTTACACGTTCATTTATAGCCGGCAACTATAGCTGTCTTACTCTTACTTCTTACGTTAGAGGAACACGACTAGTTGCCGGCTATAAATTGCAGTGAAGATGTTGAAAAGCGACACATTCAAATTTAAACCGAATGATTTTATCCTTAGAATCGAAATTAATAGTTTTGTTTAACCGCTGATCAGCCGCTGCGCACGTTAGAGAATCTCACCACTGATATCCATACACGATAGTATATGTCGTTATATAACCCACTCAAAATTGCACCCACCAGCAGCGGCCGTAACATGAATGAGACAAAGATAAGATAGACCGTCTTATCTCTAAGTGCGTCTCTCTCACACTAGTGCCGACGAAAGAGATAGTCATAGAGATAAACGGGTTTAATTTATCTTTGTGATATTCATGTTAGGGCCGCAGGGGGGTCTCACTCCGCACTTTAGGTACGCTCGGCCGCCGGACAGCTTGGAGCTGCAAATCGCAGTAGGTTGGTTGAGGTTAAAATAATCTATAATTTATAAAATAAAAAAACCGACTTCATATACTCTATGAAAAGTAAGTTTTTTTCACATTTTATTTATTATCCTGTGATTTAACGACACACATTTACTAAATCAAGTAACAATAGCATAATGCCAATTAATTGCTCATCACCACACACAAACTGTTGCTATCCACGGTGCAAGGATGTCAATCGTTGAGGAGTTCTCCTGGTTCTTCAATTTTACTACATGAATTTTCATGGACATAAGTTGCTTTAGAACTGTATACAGCATTTTAATCGCCAACCCTGAAATACTCAACTCTTACGGGTGCCGGTGATCATCTATGTACTTCATCAACAGTTCCACTTCACCAAATAATGCTTTTCGAACGTAACTGCTTGAGTTATTACAGAAAATACTAAAATTGCTCTATGCTTGCCTATGATATTTGAAGAGTTCCATCGATTCCTCATAGATCCTCTCATCATAACTCGACTTTGACTACAACGGGACCAAACTGGAGGTATACCCTAACGATTGAAAAAAGAATTTTCAGAATTGGTTTATAAATATCGGAGTTCTGAAGTAACAAACATAAAAAAATATAATCGAATTGAGAACCGCCTCCATTTTTTTTAAGTCGGTTAATAAAAGTTCATAATCACGTCATACGGATATTACACGCAAACATTATTATAGTTGTATGGCATAGTTCTGTAGTTTATTGAGAGCTCTAGTATAACCCCAGGAAATAAAAGTTATTTAGTATGGTGATAACAGTGGATATAGTTCATCAGTAAATTAAATTTTTGGACTAAGTATTTTTTATAATCAAAATGGTGGTATATAGCGTTTTTTATTTCAGTGGCTAAAAAATGCTCCTTTTATTTTGTGTGTATAGCCAGTATATAATGAACTCGCCTAGTGCGTCGTCGACACCCGAACAATATTATAGGGAACTCACGAGGCGGGTTCTTATCAGTAAAAGTGTTAAAGGAATCAAACTAATGGTTGTTTGCGGGTTCATATAATTTTCGATATAAATAAACAAAGCTAAAGTAGTCTCATGTTATATACTGTCTAACTTTTCCAATAAGTTCCCTTAGGTCGATTACTTAGTAAATTAGTTCGGCTGTCACTATCATGAGTAACCAACAGGGGATGCATGAATAAATAAAGAATATTTGCTATTGATTGGTAATTCTGGAGCAGTTACGCTACGCCATGTTATATGTTTTTGACCTAGTTGACGCGTAGCGCGTAGCAGCGTTTTATCACTTTGTAGCGAAAATGCGCTAAGAACGGTGAAAACCGACTAGCGGGCTCTTGGCACTCAAAGTGTTAAGACCCTATACGGAGAAAATAGGCTGACAGATGGAACCAAAAGTTTTCCGTGTTTTCATCGGATGCTCGGAATCCAAAAAGAATACGAAAACAAAATGGTGGAGTGTGTGGCCTCGCATTAATGAATGCGACACTGGCTCCGCATAATACTGAGATCCCAGATACCACAGAGCCTAGCACACTAGCTATAAGCGCGCACATAAAGCATCTGTCACTTTTTAACTAGTGGCTCCGTGAGTTTTAGACCTCGCGACAAACAACTTTGCCGTTGGACACCTGTTATCCCGATACATCGACATAGGCCGCGGTAAGTTTACCAACCCCGCGTATAACTTTGTAATAACAAAAACCCCCATATCACGCCAATTTTGAAAAATTTCGAAAAACTGAATCAACTAAAATATTATGAATAATTCTTGAACCTGCTCACAAAATTTCACGAGAATCAGTTGAGAAATGCGACCTGTAGCAGAGGACAAATGGACAGCCGGACGTACGAAAGTTTTTGCCCAAGCTGAAACGGAGACACTTCGCTCGCTCGGTCGACTAATATGCGGGTGCGAAAGGGACCAATACTTTATGTGTGTGCTACGGGGACTGCACCGCTGATAATTTTCACATACGTAGTGTAGAAGTACCAATTCTCACGTATTATGTACCGTAGTCAGCAGTCATAGCCGCTAAAAATAACCTACAGCTTGAAACAGTTGTCAACCGGCCATACGTTTCACATAAAACCTTTACGACCGCATATACGACCCCCGCCCGCCATCTAGCGAGAGTAACTTGCAACTCGCGTTTGCATACATTGCAATCTCTACAATGAGATTAAGCGGACAGCGAAGCAAAATTTAATCTTATTAGTGCCGCTCAGAGTTGGTTATTCAATATTACAAGGATTTTGTATGAGGTTTAACTTAATGAGCCTCTCGAGTGTTACTTCTTGTCTTTCTCTCTCTGCGTATGACGTGGAATTAGATAAATGTGATTAAGTATTCCTAAAACTGGTTTAGGTTAAGACGATTGATTGACCTTTTTACGTAAAGTTATGGAGTAAATACATCGATTCAACTCAAAAAAAACCTAAATCCTAGTTCTCTAAGAAAATACTCATGTCTTGTCATTTAGCATGTAATTCAACCCAGATAGTACTGATCGTAAGGAGAAATGCCTGAATGATGTCAAATAAAACCTTACCCGACATACCGGTCCTAATGCCCCCATCCTCCTATCTACAGTCCGTTCGTTCGAATAGTGCCGCTACACCCAAGCAGCATTCACGAATATAATGTAATAGTGCATGAAATGGCAAAATAACCTGCGTATCCTGCGAAAAATACGCCGTTGTCAACATTTTTTGATAACTAAGCGGCATTCTTTGACAGCCGGCGGCACGCGGCGCCCGGCATTGTGAAAAATCGGCTATTTCAGCCAACGGAATTACAAGTAGATACATTAATTATCGAACACACTTCAAAACAATCCTTTCAGCATTTACCGTAGGTATAAAATAAATTACTAATCAATTAAAGACGAAAAGGCCCTTTCAATAACCGTCCTACTATTTTTATACGTATAAGTTAGGAGATTATACCACGATAGACCTTTTTTCAACGTCATAAGAACGCGTTTGATTTTCTGATTGTGCTATATTTCTCGTTGGATTCTGCTTAACATAATACAGCATTTATTCGTCTTTAACATCATTTAGACTAGCTAACCGTTAAATTTAGACAATTTAGCAAACTAAAGCCGCATTTCTCACATCACTTAACTTTAGACATAGCTAAATTCCATTCTGAGTTACAGCGTGTCAGAGTTGGTCTTACGGAGTTAGTAACTGAATGGCTGAATGTAGTATGTAGTCTTTTTAGTGCATTATTTATGGCCAATTCTAAATCAACCTACAGCTATCTCACCTTATTCACAAGATTGTTCTAGACGTTGTCACTTAGTTCACTTCACTAGCACTATTTTGCTGTGCGTCGGGGACCGGCGACGCGGGCTGACTGCGGCGCCCCCGCCCTCGCGCCTGCGCAGACTGAACTGGCCCTCTATTCCCACTTGTGTGCTCTATTGCTCATACAAATAACGTCCAATTCTGAACTCAAAATATAACTAGTGACAGATCCGTGAAGCGGTCGTTGAGGGTTCCCGAGAGCTGAGGTTATGAAGCTTATTAGTTGCATTGAAAACGACGTCGAGTTTCGTTTCATCATTCATGTAGCTTACGCGCAATGTTAGTAACTTATATAATATTTCGTCACCGAACTCACCGGCGAGCCTAACTCGACCCGTCAGTGCGTATAAACTACATGTTTGTGGGTGTCTTTCGCCTCGGTCGTATTTCGACGCAGCCGGCCACGGACGTAGATACGTAACTCCGCATAATGCCTACGAGCGCGCTGCTCAATTTATGATTGTCAGGTAAATGAGCGTTATTTGTTAAGTAGGAGGCAACAAACGTTCGTATCATGCATAATTTTGATATAATTTTTAGGGTTCCGTACCTCAAAAGGAAAAAAAAACCCTTATAGGATCACTCGTGTGTCTGTCTGTCTGTCCGTCTGTCACAGCCAATTTGCTCCGAAACTACAAGACCGATTGAGTTGTAATTTGGTAAACATATGTAAGTCGGTGACCGCAACACGGACGCGTGATGTAAATATATGAATTTAAAACATAGGGGCCAAGGGGGGGGGTAAATTAGAAAATTAAAAACAGTTATGCAACCTATATCTTGTGACATATCAAATGAAAGGGCTTATTGTGAGGATCTTGAATATATTTTCTCTGAATTTCAAGTAAAATAGTTAAGAAATTATATAGGAAAATAGGCGAAAATTTACCATTTCCCCCCTCTTATTTCCGAAATTACTGGAGCTAAAATTTTGAAAAAAATACAGAAAATAGTTCTTTACCTATAGATAACAGGAAAACCTATAAGATGTCTATGGTATTTAAAGTAACGTAGTAAATTTCAGATAATCATGTACGGAACGGAACCCTCTCCACGCGAGTTTAACTCGCACTTGTCCGGTTTTTTTGAACTGCGTAACAATCCGTTCACCCGTATTATTTATCATTATCAAATAGCTTATATAAAAGCTATGAAGTTGAGACAGCGCGACAGGGGTATTATCACAGAATAGATTATATTAATAACATACAGAAGAATGGCTGTCTAACGAAACCGGTGTTTAGGTACCTATGCCTAATCATTCCTTCCCTCTCAATCGCATAAAACGTGCTCTTTCGTGTACGCAGGGTTGTCAGTTTTTATCCGCGTCACCCAACATCTAGGCTACTTGATTGCGCGCTAATCGGCCAGCGAGCCAGCGAGCGGCAACCTACAGCGGTTTATAGCTCCGAGCACCGCGACGGCCCAGCGTACCTAAAGTGCGGAGTGGAACAGACGACGGTGGGGAGCGTGGACAGGTCCGGGTGACCACGCTGTCTCAACACGAGCAGCTCCCAGGCCGGAGGCGGTTAAGGTTCCTCCGACCGACTGCTCGTGTGGTGCCAGTATGCCCTCCTGAACCCGCCTACCGAGCCTCTGTGTCTCTCACGCCAGGGTGTGGCCCAACGTCTCCGCGGCCTTGCAGCAGAACTGCTGGCTGGGTGTAGTCATCGGAACGGAACGGAGTGAAACCCGCCTGCACGTCTAGCACGACCTGCCCGCGAGTCGTTTGTCGCTCAGTGCATCCCTTACATACTTGACTAGTTAGACAGAGACGGACTGCGCGACAAACGACTCGCGGGCTTGTCGTGCTAGCCCCCCCTAGTATTATTTAGGTATTTAAATTACTTAGATATACATAATTATTGGGAAAGATAACATTCTGGGGTTTCAGGCTGTCACTTGAAGTGAAGGAAGCGTATCCGTGAAGCAGGACATATATATCTCTGAAGTTACAAGGGTACTATCCCGGTGTCAACGAAGGGTACCTACGCTAATTTAACGCTCTTGCTATTTCATTCTATGATGCATTTGTTTTTATGTAGCAGCACTTTAGTTCAGCTGTCATCGGTCATAATTTAACTGGGGTTCTATCTGTATTGCTTCGCTGTCTTTATCTTCCTTCGCGAAGTTTACATTCAAAAGAAAGTGACAGAAAAAAGCGACATGTCATTGCGAAAGCATCGATCGGTTTCTGTATAACTTAGACCAGTGGTTCTTAACCTTTTAGTAATGGTCCCTACCATTTGACATTGTTTTTGTGTTGCGATGGACCACAGTTTGGAGGTAAATACAGTAAATGAAAATTAATAAAGGATCGTTCTATCGATTGTTCACGCGTGCCGCAACTCGTGCCACGCGTCTTTGTGTCGACTCATTGTCACTTATTTAATATTTTTTCGATGGCTCCGCGGACCACTTCGGTTACTTCCACGGACCAGCAGTTAAGAACCACTGATTTAGAGCAATATCGAAATGGCTCTGCTCTACAAACAGATCGTTTTGACCGTGGCCTTCCAACCCGCGACAAAAAAAAGAAGTTTGGAACAACTCTAGAGTCCGGGGCACGAAAATACTTTGTTATCGCTTGTTGACGCAGCGTTAGAAATTTTTGTAAGTCTGAACGTGAAACTTTCGACTTTTCATTGCAACTAACTGCTTACCGTGCTGGAAGTCGTGGGTTCTAGTCTAGCCAGGGGCAAGCTTTGCGTGATGAGCAAGAGCGTCCTTCCCCTTTCACGCGAATCACGAGTGGTTGGTTAGTATCTATAACCTATTATCTATGTATTTATCTATATAAGTATGCGTATTGTTGTCTAGCACATACATCGGTGTGATAGTGTCCATATTAGTTAATCGGAATCAAAAGCTTAAGCGGCTTTTGTGAATTAGGCCGGCCATAGACAACTCACTATAATGAATATTGTAAAATCGTTACATGAATTCACATAAAACAAAAAACTACCTACTCGCACCTAGAAAGAAGCGCCTTCGCGTATATTCGTGAGAATTTGTTAAGTTAATTAATGTTCAAATAAAATATTCTTCGCTACAAGTAGCTCCTAAACCTTTGAACGGCCCGGCTGAGTGCGAGAAAGTGCGCCCCGGACAAAATGTATGGAAAACCACATGCCGTGGCGTTAGGGCCACGACAATATGCTGTCGGCCGCCGACTGTGGCGTTCAAAAGGTTAAGGACTTTATAAGCAAGTGTCATTGGCGTCAGTAGCATGTTCCATACATTTGCGTAGTACATTAATCTGCCGCTCGCTCGCGGCGCCACTGAGGCAACTGACGCTTGCTTCGTAATTGAATACATGTTCAAGCGCTACGAACTTCGTAGCACCTGCGAGCTGCACCGTAGCTACTATACAGCAGACTGTAAAAGTAACTTTGCCGCTACGCCATAAAAATAAAACAATCAATTCTGTTTTATGGTTCTACTACACGATGCAAGCAGTTCAAGCTACTTGCGCAAGTGCATGCAAGCCAGACGTAAACTAAAAACACAGTTTTATGACGCTTCATGATTTCTTTCGACGAGTGATACTTTTTCGAAAAAATACCTACATGAGATGATAACTACAGTAATCTAGGTTTAGAAAATTCCAAATAAAGAGCCTTTATTCCATCCCTTGCTAAATACGGCCCCGTCCCCAGCTAAATAAAAGTGGGCGCTCGTAAATTCGAAACATTACATAAGCCTTATGTAAACGTCCCAAGGTTCCCAGGATTTATCACTACGTTGTGACACAGCGGTATATCATATATATATTTTCGTGAGAAATCTAGTTCAATACCTATATTTCTGGTTGCCAGAAATAATTGGTTCCTTGACATTACATTGAATACTATCCCAGGTACCACAGAATCGTCTATAAGACCGCTTACAAGTTAAGCGAACCCGCCCGGCCTGTCGCATGAAGGGGCGCCCGCTAGCCGAGTTCTTCGGCGTATACTGTAGTCGTCTATAGGTTATAGCGACAGCCCACCTAGCTGGCTATTCGTCATGTAAACAAATTCTTGAAGCGCCCACTAGGCGGCTTCTTGGCAATAAAAGTGTTACTTTACTTGTGACTGACCAGCGATTGACCTCAGTCTCACCTCATAGAAGTGATGATGAGGCCGAAGATGTAGCTCGCTGGTTCAGTAACAGCCTATATATTAAGGAAATACAGATGACGGGAACGAATTCCATTCCTTAGCGGTCCGCATTAGGAAGGATGTAGCGAATGGAATGGTAGATGAGTATGAAAACAAATTCGCCGCGTCAATATATTATTCTGCCGAATTCGATACCTTATATAAACACAGAATAGATAATAGTACTTACGTACAGAAGAATCAGTGTCTAACAAAACCTGTATTAGGGTACGAAAATATGCCTAATCATTGCTTATCTCTCTGTTGCATAAAACGTGCTCTTTCGTGTACGCTAGGGATGTCATGGGATGTTTTTATCTGCGTCAGCCAACACCAAACATCTAGGCTACTAATGTCGCGTGAATCCGTCAGCGAGCGAGCGGCAACCTACTGCGATTTACAGCTCTGAGTTGGGCATCTATTCAGGTCTGCTAAGTGATTAACTATATCACCACTAAATTGAATAAACCGCGAATGAAAGTCAAACGCGTACAGAACGACACATTCGCGGTTTTGGCATTTTAGCGTCGATACAGTAAGTCCCGAAAAGAGGCCCTGTCCGACTGCCAAGTGTATCTACTCGTAAAGTGCGGAGTTAGACCCGCCCGGTATCGTTAAACATGATTTAAAAAAATAAAACTTGTAATAAATCGTAAGTCGAAGCCTAAATTTTGTTTAGTGTAAACAAATAGGGGTCGTCCTCAAATAATACTCAAATTTTTGACCCCCCCCCTCCCGCCATGTAACAAGACCGTAACTCTTAGCCGGGACCCCCTCCCTCTCCATCCCGTTACGTAACTTGAGCTTTGGGCTAACATTCAGGTACAAAGATAAATATTTTTAAATAAAACACGAAAATGTGGTTTCAAGGAAGACAAGAATTATTCTGAGAATTATATACCTCGCCCAATTTAAAAAGAGCGTTGTCGGTCTTTTTACATTAGGCGAGGTCTAATTCTAATTCATAATATAGTTTATCTTTTACATTAAATGTATAATTTTATAAAATCGTGACGTATCGCAAACCTTGAATCACCCCCCTCCCCCAACGTACCAGGACGATCACGCTTGGCCAGACCCCCCCCCCCCCCTTCTCTCCAAATTGCGTTACGTAATTTGTGGTCGAACTCATATTTAAATTCACATATGTACCTAGACTGAAGACAGTTCAGTATAGACACACATTACACGATTGTGATCTTAGTATTGATCTAATTCAGGCCCTTAAACACGTTCGTCCGTGATTGAAAAAGGTGCATTCACACTCCAGCATAGACATCACGTACTAGAAAATGATTGAAATTCCACACAGGATTTTTATTTAACGTCTGAACATTCTCATAGCAATTTGCGACTTAATCGAGAATTCTATATGTCGATGACATATTTCTTAATTCAAAAACATCTATTGATTTGCTTCGGTAGCCAAGTAATTAACCTACGGAGGTATTTATCCCGGAACAGCAATGGAAATCGATAAATCGTCGGCAGTTTTCCGAGAGCAGCAACACCAAATACTTTATCGAAGCAGCATTTGTATAAGAGAGCGACCCCTCAGAAGAAACAGTTCAATGTAAATGAGCTGGAGTCGTTCGTTATTTCTTCGTTAAACTAGCATCGCCCACCTCCTCGGACTCCGTAGGGCTACCAACCACTTCAAAAATAATGAATTTGTTCAACTCCACTTCCAGTCAACCGAACAACTTTGAACGACCTTCAAAAATTAAACGTTCAAATCGTGTAAGTGTCAGACAGGTCAAAGTGGGGACGAGATGAATGAACTTATAAATAGAAAAATATTGAGGCAGAACATTTTGCGAAATCTATTTTTAAGTCCGTTTAATGTTGCCAGTGTTCAAAGTTACGTTTCTGCACCTGCACTCATTCAGGCGTGGTCGCAGCCTGAAATTTTGGAGAGGGTCACTAATAATAAAATATTTTGTCGAGTAAATTTACTTTTACTTTACTTTTAGACTAGACTTTTTTATTTTGTAAATTTTTATAATATTTTTCAATTTGATTGAGGATTCATTGCATGTTTCCTTATGCAATGAATGCAGGTGCAGAAACGATTGCGTGCAATGATTTCAAACATTCCGAGCCTGTGCAGGGCCTCTATGCCTAAGCAGATCGCGTATGGGTTTAACCTTTTGCCCGCCAAGCATGTCTGAGAAGTAACACGAATTTCAACTTTAAGTCAAGGTCACGCATAGTCGACAACGGCGGCCAAAAGGTAAGGTGCAGCCGCCTTTGCTGTTTGTTAAATTAATAAGAGATACCACTTCATAGTAAAAAAAAATGCGTTATCGCTTAGGCAATGTCGCATAGACAAAATGCAACGGCAAACTATTATGCTCATGTTGGTTGGGCTATTACGTAAAATATCTGTAATGGATGAGATTAGGTTAGTAGATGGTATCCATATTGTGACGAAAGCCAAATTACTTGATGCATAAAGAAGCGCTTCACGATAGTGACACTGTCTTCATTTCTCTATTGTTGAACAAGTTTTACCTCGCATGGCAACCCTAGCGATATACGCATTGCGTTCGATAATCTGTCGGCCGGCCTTCCACTGCGCGTACAGAATCAGAATCTACCTCCATCAAATGTAAAGTAAATTAGACCCTCGAGCCCGGACCTATTTTTTTAAACGACCCTTTCTAAAATAGCATACGCGGTTCTGGGTAGGTTGTCAGTGGGTATTCGAGATTTAAGAAGTGATTTTAATACCAATTTTATGACATTTTAAAATTGTTTTTCCCGCGAGGGAACAGCGCCGACGTAACCGAATCACATTTTATTCCACACTTGTCCTAAAACACATGTAAGTTTTTCGTCCTTCTCAATTAACTCACAATGCCTACATCTTCAAAGACGCTTCAACACCCATTATTACCCAGATTACGCATCAGAAGTGGGATGTGCCCGGTAGCCGTCACATGGTATTTATTACCGGACCATCCCTCCCTGAGCATCTGGGTTTATCCGGGTAACGACCAGCGTTATATGACGCGGCTTTGCGCGGGACCGATTTATCGTGAGGATCTTTTAAATAAAAAAGAATCTGCTGTACATTCCCATGCTTGGCATGTTCCTAACTTATGTTGGGATTAAAAAATAAATAGCTGTTTGTTGGCAGAAATAATTAGAGAAAAGAACGGAAGTTTGTAGTTTGTACTTGATAATTTAGTAATTGTTAGAAATATAGCCAAATTTAGATCGTTTTAAAACATCATTTAACTTAACAGTTAACAGTAACGGCAAGCATGAAATGCCAATTACTGGTCACATCTACTTAATTACCTATTTTAATTAAAGCGACACAGGCAGTTCAGTTAAATTTATTCAAACAATTGCATGTATACATCAATAATTCATAACAACATTTTTGATAATGGCAACATTATTCATCTTAATATGTGCTCGTTAGTCACCGTTAGTACAATACAAAAGAACGAGTTAGGTTTCGATCTAAAAGAAAAAGAACTAACTACTATTTATAAATATATGTTTTTATTATTTGGACAGTTTACAGTTCTTCTCGAGGAGTGGGGAGAGGAGAAGGAATTCTTCAGGAAATGCGGGGATCTGGAAAACGAAATTTTCATTTTAATAACAATTACAACAAAACGGATAAGAATTAAGGATGATAGGAGTATTTACTACAGACGGTCTGTACTGCAGTTTTGATATGCATAATGATATCATTCAATCATATTTTTTGCAATGAAGTTATTTTGTAAGTTCTTAAAACGTTGTCATTTAGGAATAGCTTTTGCTTCTAAATTAGGCATAACGTTTTTTAAAACCTAACGTATCGAATATCCTGAAAACTAGCGTCATGGCTCCGAAGCCTCAAGCCTGACACAATATCTAGTTACCATATTCTGGCTTCAAAATAGTAAATACAGTAGCAATATATAGGCCTTCCTTGACAGAATTACCATACCAAAAATAATATTTGGCAAACTTCCGATATTTAATATAACGCTACCATATTTTTTAAGTTACACGGTTCAATCAACAAAAGTCTCTTTTGGAAACACCATAAGAACACTTTTCACATGAAAAATGAATAGGCAAGTGAGTCAGAAGCGGGATCCGTGTCGGGGCACAGCGGTAATCTCTGAAATTTGGGCGCACATTAACCCGCTCACCGCGCCGTTTAGCAGCCCTACCTGCCAGCCTTTATTGTTTATAACCACTGAACTTTGCCTACGGGAAGTATATACTAATCTCTATGTGTTGCTAGTCTTCCGTGAATAATGTAACTGCTAAAGGATAATAAAATACAACATGGTTCAATTTTAAGGTTAAACGTCTGCCTAAAGGATGCAAATGTTAAGTTGATATCTTCACATGTCAGGTTTAATTCAAACTTTCGCGATGGAAAGTTCATAATGAGTAAAAACCTTTGCATACCTTTAAGTTTAAAGAGAACACCTACTGCGAAATTCAATGCTTCTTAAGAAGAATCGTAGTGTAAACACATTTTACAATGCTTCAAATTGCGATAAGATTAAGCGGTTCATTATCCACGCTGCGAAGAGATAAAACTTCCATCTCAAATGAAAACAATGCCAAGATGTTAGCGTTTTCCTCAGCAACTTGTAATAAAGGTTGAATAACACTGAAATTTTTCCCTTACAAAACTCAAACAAAACCATTTTTAATTAAAGAAAGAGAGAGAAAACCACGAATGTTTACAACACACAGAGAATGCAAACATCTGGGTACACTAAAAATATCTCAGTACGAACCACTATTGTCTATGGCCGGGCCGAGTGCAGATAACTAACCAAGTAGGTTCTTTATAGTGTCGATGCTCTTCGGCGGCACCGAAATACGCCCCAAGAGAAATTCTCGGCGTGCGACTGATAAAACACCCTATACATGGGGCTGCAGTAATAGCGCGGCAAAGTGCCTCTGTCGTGGGGTTCGTTTCAATTATTTCTACCCTCATGTTGCGGAAAATGTGTTTGTTTTATGATTGTTATGTTAATTATAAGGTATCAGTGTTGCAACTGTAAGCGGAATTTTAATGTAACTAAATAATATGCACGGAAAATCATTGTTTTATTTCTACATGACTAACGATCCTGTTTTACCATTCACCCTCTTGTTGATTCACTTATCAATCGGTATTTCTCGAATTATTAAAATATAAGAAAAAGTTTAGAGCAAACATGGAGTGGGTGTTACGCACCAACTGTTAGGAAAACGACCAATGTAAATAATAATAATAATAATAAACCATTTATTTCAGGCATCAGTGGCCCATACATAAATACCTTTCAGACTAACATACATATATTATACATTAAAATAACTTAAAATTAATATCATTTAGGGGACGAAAAGGCGTGGCTCCTTAGCGTCCCATCTGGAGTCATGTCCTGGACAGGCATGTCCATGGCATGTAAAGGCGAGATTGAGAACCATATTCTACTGACTTTTGGTTCCGAAATCAAATCCGGAGTACTCATCCAGGGAGAGCTTGTTGTTTCAATCATGAATTTCGTAATCAAAATATGGAGATTCTAACGAAATCGGTACAGCGACGTCTTTTGCCAGCAATTAGAATTTGCAAGTTTTATGTGTTGCTGATCGGGTACATAAGAAACATTGATGGAAATAAGCCTAATTGTTTACGTTAAAATAACTTAAAGGACCCACTAAAAATATTATCGGAGCGTGCTATAAAGTCGTCTCGTCGAAACGACGTGGAAGAAAAATCAATGTTTACCGAAGCGGTGGCAAATGAGCAGATTACCTCCTACCGCTACACCTTTATACCGTTAATGCGCAAAATGAAACACGAATAACCACAAAATGTTTCAGCTTTGATCAAAGGCATCACTAAAAAACTCGTTGGCATTGGATGTACAATGATTTCTGCGTAAAATTGCGTAGATATGTATATTATCTATCTCATCATCATTATGACCCCGAAAGACCGCCATAGCGACAGCGATCTGTTCTGTGCTGATCGCATCCAGCGAAGTGCCGCAATCTTCACCAGGTGTCGTCAGTTCACCGTGTGAGTGGTCTGCCCTTGCTTAGTCTTCTAGTATACGCCACAAAAGAACTCATCGACCCCATCGACCATTTGTTCTGCGAGCAATGTCCTCCTGCCCACTGCCACTGCTACTATCTACCTACTATAATAATATCAGTATGTGCACGGAGTTCATTCAAAAGGTTTAACACAAAAGGTGCACTCGCAGACCAGTCCTGGCTTCTTAATCTAATAGCTATTTACTTTTGACAGATATTATTTACAATTCTCTAGAAATATTTCTAAAGGATTGTAAATATCTAATACCACACACAAATCGGCCTTACCAACACTATTCACACACACAACCAAACCGACGGCCTTCGACGCCTGCCCTATTCTAGAGGTTGTACGAGGGGCGTTCAATATGTTCTCGATATTGATATGTTTTAACCTCTGTTAGCAAATTTTTCAATACTGAACATTCAGCGTCACTAATTAAATATTATTAACGAAATAAAAATGGAAGCGTAAACGAGAAAGGACGAGTACTGAAGACGACCCTTGACCGGGCAGGCCTGTCTATGCCACTTCACAGTAAAATGTCGAAAAAGTGGAGAAAATCATATTACATGATGGTCGAGTGAAAGTTAAATAACGGGAGGGTACTTTTCCCACATTTTAAGGCAGTTATGGCAGATTATGGGATTGAAATTATTAGTTACCCATCATATAGTTCATATAAGACCAGAGACCTTCCTAATCTTAACAAATATGTGCGAGGAAAGTAATATAATGACAAAGCGTTGAAAGCAGCGGTCAATGAAAATGAGGACACCAAAAATGCGAAATACTCTTATGCGGGAGTTAAGAGAAATCTTGCTAGTGCATCGAAATAAGGGGTTATTCTCATTTGTTTCTTTTCTCCACCTGTGTGCCACTGGTAAACTGTGGTACTGAGAATAAAAGTTACCGCTAAAATAAATTGGTGGTAACTACTAGGAATTTTATTCCCTTTATTTACCACTGGTACCAATAGTTTCTGTGAATTTTGAATCCAAGAAAAATATTTTTAAAATTCAAAAATAAAATAATTGGTATAAATGGGAATTTTATTCTCAGTAGTTATCAGTAGGTAGTAACTGGTGGGAAAAATCCCAGTAGTTACCACTCGTAACAAATTGGTGGCAACAGGCTGGAATAGCCCGAAATACATGGCAAAAAAACGTTTACATATTTTTTCTTTATTACACGACTACGGCGAAGCAAAAAGGGGGGTTATGATTTTGACCGGTATGTATGTATATTCATTAGGCTTTGTGACGTCAATGAAATTGTATATGGTGACCTCTAGAGGCCATAAAGTCATGAACTAAAAAAAGTTTTATTTTTAATGATGACGTGATGGCTATCAAATGAAAGACAAATTCAAATTCGAAAGGGATTACTTAGCACATTTCAAATATATATATTGTTAGCTGTTTCATACTTTTTTAGAGCGTGATTTTTCAGTAGTCGGGTTTTAGTTTTTGAACTTATTATACCTATAACGAGAATATATTCCAAACACCCCTCGTAACGTACAACGTAACCTAGCGAAGTAGCAATTCAGAATTCCTTTACTATTTTCATATCGCGCTCGCATATTCGAGGCATAATAAAGATTATTACCTCAGAGATATGCGCATCGAGAAATACTCTGCAACTCTAAACGCATTCAGCTCGCTCGATTGAAATATAAACGGTACATTCCCAACACAATAGTAGTTTATGCAACGGTTGCATAATGATAGGCCTTAAAACACTAGTGCGGTTTTCATGAAACGAGCCGATAGGCGAGTTTCATAATAAGATCGCACGTGTGTTTTAAGGCCAAATTATGCAGAGGTGCATACATAACTTTATCTACACACATATTATAAATCCTCCATGATGGGTTCAGAAACAATATTTTCTGGCAACAAGTTATTTTTTGCAATCGTGGCTGCATATTTCCGATATCCGGCGCATTTTCACATCACACACACTCCGAGAAGACTACTTACTATTCATATTGTCAACTAAAATGTAAATTACAAACAACTTTTTCTATTCAATTCAACAATAATTCTACTTTCGTTCAGCAAAACACCAACATGGCGGCGAGACCGTCAAGTCCATTTTTTTTAAATCATAGACAAACGGATGAAGTCTCTATTCTCACGTCACTCGAGATCAAATATTGTGCAGTTTATATTAAAAAAACATACTGAATTGACGTTTCGTATCAATAACTGTTTTAATATCTATGGATACTAGAACAGAGACCCACTTGAGTTTTGACAGCTGTTCCAAATTTAATCTCATTTCTTTACTAAAAAGGATAAAGAAGTCATGTTATTTCTTTATCGCAGCACTGGTTTTTCCTAATTGGTTGTCAAAATGGTTGTCATTTCCTACGGTTTTTGATTAACCAATGGACGTTTTATGATATGGGTGTAGATAAATATACTTCTGAAACTAAAATGGAATATGAAATTCAAGTCTAGCGCAAGATTTCATTCGAAAACCATATTTTTCAGGTAAGCTTTACAAAACATCGTCGTTGTAGCTAACGTCAGTTTTGTTTCATCAAATATTAGATTTTACGGTTGCCCGTGAGCTATTACCGTTCACCAAGATGAGAAACACAATTATAATCGATTCGATTAGTATTTAATTAAACTCCCTAACAGGCTTAGAAAATGTCATTGTTTTACAGGGTGTTCCGGGAAATTGTATCGAGCGGAGGTACAGAGGCAGAGCACCTTAAGGAGTATTAGATTCACCTCCATGTAATTTTACATGATTTTTTTCAAATTCAATTTCCACAAAGTGCGAGAAGATGACTTGAGGTTGAAACTCTGGATAGTGACTTAAAAGAATGACATAACTTGTCAAGCATCTTAGAATGACATAACTCTAAGATGCTTGACACAATTTTCTGCGACATCCGTGTAAGTCACGAAAGTTGAATCAAACATTTTAATTTCATTAGTTCATCGTATCACTAAGGAAAATGCGTTAACGCCAAACAATGAAAAATTTAAAATGGTCATGTACACGAAATACGACAGAGATCGAGTGGGCCGTAGTCATCGATAGCTCGATTACGTCCGAGAACAAAGAGTCGCATCCATAAGCGAATAGTTTATCGAAGATTATGCTGTTGGGACTCAGAATCAACTATGAATATTGAAGAGAAAGGAAATAGTACGTGATGTTTTGTGAACGTCTTTGTTGATTTTCTGACTGATGTTCTATACAACAACAGCATCTTTAGGATGACTATAAATTACATTAGAAACTTTACCAACTATAATTTGAGGAAACTAAACTACAGATTAAACCTCAATAACTGCAGCTCTCCTTTGCATCTCGTTATCCCGGAGATACAAAGGTTTATTAAACCCAAACCCGAGCAAATAATACAGAGCACGGAAGTACCCATGTTAATTCCATTCACTAGGAAAATGCTAACCCACCCGCGAGTTAATTTGAAAGGGTGATCAAATGAGATCTTCATACGGGGGGATAATGGCAGGGACCGATCGGAACCTTTGTTGATTGAAGTAATTTCGAAATATGAATCAACCAATATAGGTAATATCAATGAATCTAATAACACAGAATAGATATTAATACTAACGTATCACTGTCTAGCAATACCGGTGTTTAGGTACGAAAGTATGCCTTCTCTCTCCGTTGCACAAAACGTGCTCTTACGTGTATGCTAGGGTTGTCCGTTTTTATCCGCGTCACCCAACAACACCAAACATCTAGGCTACTTGACGTGCGAATCGGCCAGCGAGCGACCGAGCGGCAACCTACTGCGATTTACATCTCCGAGCTGTCAGACTGCCGAGCGTACCTAAAGTGCGGAGTGAGACCTCCCTGCTAATAATAAGCTCGCACTAAGATTGATTACTCCGCAAGAACTTCTGGGACAGTATTTTTATCTCTAATAGCAGTCTTCCTTTACTAGTGTATTCAAGGGAACAGACAATAAGACTTATTTCGGAAGTTGAGGAAAATATATTATTACTTAATTACTCTCATATGTTAAAAGAGATTTTATTTGATGTTTTACCACAAGAAATAAAACGAAGTTCACACTGCAAAAAGTTAATCAAGGGAGCACGATCCCATTTACCCTCGATATTTCCTTCAAGAGCTACGGAAATCTAATAAAGGTCTCAAAAGCATTCTAACGGCAGCCATTAGGGCTTTCTTTAAAGAGCCGGCCAACCGGGTAGTTTGAGCGCGCGACGATGAAATTAACCGAACTGAATCTTATTACCAAGCAGTAAAGGAGAATGGAACAGAATTAAACTTGGTGATTGGCAATTAAGCAAATTGCGGTCAGAGCCTGGAATCGTGACGACACAACTATCTTCTGATACAAGTTGTTCTTAGAATACAATGTAGACACTTGATTTTAGGAAACAACCTTCCAAGATTTTGACCTTGGTAGAATTCCTAACATGTAATTTACTTATTTCAAGGGCCCAAGTACATTCCCAAATCTTTGGGTGTGTGTATTGTAGCCGAAGGGTTCGGATTCAAACTTACAACTATCATGGCTTATGTCATACGGAGGACTTACCTAACTTGGCGGATCCAACGATACTTTTTGTGGAGAAAACTGGACCAATATATTACAAGTTTTTGTAAGCGTCTCTGCTTCAGTGGACTTCTGGTGAGCGTTGAGTTTGTATTTATTGCTTGGTTCGAGTTATTTATTTTAACTTTTTTGCCGTTGATAAAGTCGATTTATTTTAACCAAGGGATGGAACGATGTGCTACGTGAAAATTATCATGACAATGTTATTGCCATACCATTTAAATAACAACGAGGGTGTTACATGGCGTCCACTTTCAACCCAATATCAAGAGTAATACACGTGTATGATATAGTAAGTATACCTATAACACGATAATATCTTCAACAATGATATAAACACAGCTGCTATCTGCAATAGATACTGTTGATGCAGACACTGGCACTATTGAAATTTGGAAAACTGTGGGTGAATACGGGATGGGCACAATCGACTGAACATCTCTGCGGTCACCCCGTTCACAGGACATCAAGTTTTGTCTCCGTGTGAACACACAATCCGTCGTCGGCGCATCCCCGACCGCGCCTGCCCCCTTCCGATTCACCGGATCCGGTTTTTTGCAGGATTCTTGTACCGAGCTTGTATGAATACAAGTACTGAAATACTGTTGCCTCTTCTCAGATCCGGCATCGTATTGATCGACCGGACCGATCTGTAGTAGCAAAATCGGATGACACATTTTGCAGGATCCGTTTAATTGCCGGACCTTGCAAGCGTATGCTTGTGTGAACGCGTGCATTTAAATACTGTTGCCACTAAATCGGATCCTACAAAAAACAGTTCCCGCAAAACATCGGATGTCTCCGTGTGCACGGGCTCTAACGTGTACCTGCTGATACACAGATATCTCAAGCGCTATTGAAACGATTGTATATCAGACCAAACAAGCGGATCATTGCCTGGTTATATAAGGAAATATTGAAAATGCAGCAGTTTAGTTTTATAACCGTTTAGCGAACGTAAATTCAATACAAAAATACATAATATTATGTCAATCGGGCGCTGTAGATAGTGGAAATAGAAATAAAGTCAGACAAAATGTTGACAAACCACAGGCCCTAGTTATATTATAGTTCGAAATTGTTGTCATCGTTCAAGCATAATACTTTCGATTAAAGAAATATTGCACAAAAGCAAAAACTGGGCTCTGCCTTAAGAAATATTCCGAGGTGACTCCACACACTTTGCAACATTGGCATTTCGCTAAAGGAGTTACAAGAAAATTCAATTTTAGCGCACCTTTCAACCGTCATATTGACTTCATATAGAATCCCTGACAATATTTGCCCGCGACTCTAAGTCTATCAAACCTCATTTACGATTTCCGACGAGGGTAAGATCGCGCTTGCAAAATGTTTTCCCAACTTAAGTGACCGCTGTGAATCTTCCAAATCAAATATTGGAGGAACCAATGGGACTAAGCGTCTATTGGACTTTAGGACCGACGCGTCATTTAAGCTTTTTAGTGGGTAACAAACAATAATAACTGACGACGGCTTAAGGGTTTTCATAAGTAGTCCAGATTGAGATTCTCTTCATTTTGAGCTTAAATTAATTTTCGCAACATTATTTTCTTACTAATTCAACATAGAAAATAAAGGGTTTTTAGAATATCTATTACAAGCTTCTTTTTCTCAATGAGACGATCTTTGTCATTTTTGTTAACACATTATACAGAATACCTAGGCGTCTTCTTTTCTTTATATCTGAGGGATATATATCCAAGAATTGCTCCCTTAAAGTTATAAGATAATATGTATTTCTGATTGCTTATTTCTTTTATTTATTTTGTTAACCGTGTAGCTTATTTAGTTAAATTACTATTTTTTATACAGAAAAGCCTATAGACAACTTTTAAAAAGAAGTTTACTTATGGTTTACTTTCTCAAAGTAAACTCATAAAGTTTATAAATTCACTGAACATAATAATGATTGTACCTTCATCTAATCCAAGGGACGTCACAAAAGATCCTGAGTCAACGCCTAGACATCGGATCCATACATCACGGATATTATCGATTTCTAAAGGGATGGAATGTAATAAATGGATAGGATTAGCGCGATCGGCCTCACAATCGGCTTGGTTCGTTGCTTGTCGCGGGTGGATTAAACTTTCCTGAAGAGTCTTAAACAGACTTAAATTAGGGGATTAAAAAAATCCAATGTTGAAATCATTGCGGAAGTACATAACATTTTCAGAGCCATAAACCTCTGACGCAAAGGCAAGATTGAACAGTATCAAAGAAGGATTTGTCAGATTGTTAATGACAGGAACTTCCTCTGTCTTATCGGGTTCTACCAACGTCGTTGGATAGCAAGCTAATGATGGATAGAACGGATTGTTTGGATATTATATAAGAATTATTTTGTGTCAACAAAATAATGGGCCGTTT
Organism: Tortricodes alternella; assembly: GCA_947859335.1. NCBI lineage: Eukaryota > Metazoa > Arthropoda > Insecta > Lepidoptera > Tortricidae > Tortricodes > Tortricodes alternella. The sequence goes on from OX401969.1 coordinate 19,661,570, forward strand.
TACAATACTGCGTTGGGTTGGGTCCGTGATCTGTTTGTACACTTTTAAAGCCACTGTCCCCGTATATATTTGTCACAAATATTGTTTTCTCACATTGCTGATGACAGATGACATGTCATTACTCAAATTTTTCCCTCAGTCCAATATAGTATTCAATGTTTCTTTCTAATATTATCTGCGTTAATTACTAGACTCAGCAACAGGCTAGTCAGAATATCATTGAAACCCTAAATCTGACAAGGAATGAGTTATGAGGGTGCGTCGTTTATTATCGCGTAATTTTATATAGGACAAACTAATTAACTCTGCCCTTGGTTTCGAGTGTGACTTAATACGGTGTAATTAATCTTGCGAAATATTTGTAAAATTAGTAAGACTTAATGCATATTGCATGTAGGAATAAAACTTTTCGCGGCATCTTATTAACGCCGGTTTTAAACTACTTTTTGTGATTAAAACAGAAAATTGTTTTATTTGTTTCTCATTGTTATCGTTCTTACATACATACAAAGAATAACAACAGATCTTATAGTTGTCACGAGCGATCTTCATGATACACTATAAATAACGATAGTTATTCAAACAAGAAAATCACACCAAAGCTTTAAGAGAAACCGATCAGACACATTGATCTAGTGTTTCCAGTCCTGGGATATTCGTGACTGGTTTTGTATGAAACATCCTGAAATTTCCGATTACAATACCAAAATCATTTTTGAGAATCCTACCTTTGTCCAATAATGGACTGACACGGGCTGATCATGATGATGCAAAGACTAAAAGTTTGAATAAATACTTTATCTACACCCATATCATAAAACCTCCATAGTGTAACCAAAAACCGTAGGAAATGACCACCATTTTGACAACCAATTAGGAAAAACCAGTGCTGCAATGTTATTCCCGTATCGATTTTAGTATAGAAATGAGATTAAATTTGGAACAGCTGTCAAAACTCAAGTGGGTCTCTATTCTAGTATCCATAGATATTAAAACAGTTATTGATACGAAACGTCAATTCAGTATGTGTTTTTAATATAAACTGCACAACATTTGATCTCGAGTGACATGAGAATAGAGATTTCATTCGTTTCTCTATGATTTAAAAAAAAAATGGTCTTGACGGAGGATCGAATTGCCGCCATTATGTTGGTGTTTTGCTGAACGAAAGTAGAATTGTTGTTGAATTGAATAGAAAAAGTTGTTTGTAATTTACATTTTAGTTGAAAATATGAATAGTAGTCTTCTCGGAGTGTGTGTGATGTGAAAATGCGCCGGATATCGGAAATATGCAGACACGATTGCAACAAATAACTTGTTGCCCGAAAATATTGTTTCTGAACCCATCATGGAGGATTTATAATATGTGTGTAGATAAAGTTATGTATGCAACTCTGCATCATTTGGCCTTAAAACACACGTGCGATCTTATTATGAAACTCGCTAAAGCTCGTTTCATGAAAACCGCACTAGTGTTTTAAGGCCTATCATTATGCAACCGTTGCATAAACTACTATTATTTCAGTTTACAGGGCTACCATGTGTACCGACTGAGCTAACTCGTCGAGAATAGACTTTATACTTAGTATAAAATAACACGAATATACAAGCTATATGGACTATATCAACACGCAAACTAAACAACTGTTTGCCACGTACACTAATGAATACTTAAGCTAACGCGACAATGGATCCTGAGATCCTTGACGTCACGTAAAGGTAGAACATTGTGATAGTTTCCCAACCTTGTATTTTACGTTAAGTTACAAACAACTTTCACGTGCTCATACTAAAGGTCAAATTAAGAGTGACATTAGCGATATATGAGGAAGTGAAGAACTTCACTTCAATCGATACTTTTTTATGGATTCTTGTTTACAATTTGATTTTGGCCATTATTTCGGGTCAGACATTAAACAAAGAAGTAACAGTCGCTTGCCAACTTGTCAGCGAGCAAACGCCACGAAGTGCAAAATTACTAGACACTTCGTGCAAAGTCGGCCGGTGGCACGCGACTTCGACGACATCACCGATCATCATCGGTCTTTTGACAGTTAGGGGAATATGCAAACAATAAAGTAAACGTTAGTAAGTTTTCGTATTGTAAACATTTGGAAAAATAAAAAATATTCCATATAGATAAAATAGCTGATTCGTCCTTCTGTAAAAGGACCGACGACTTGTCTCCTAGTGCACAAGCGGTTTATAGAGATGCAAAATGATCTATGAACGCGGCAATAAGAGAAACGGGAGATAATGCGGAAAATTAAGAAATCTTCTACAACTATGGTCAGTGGTTTGACTCCAGAGAGAGACAAAAGTTTGCCCATTCCCTTTTGCCATATACCTACAGGCAAACAGTTGGAAGACCCACCTGATGGAAGCGGTCACCGCCGCCTTTAGACTATATGAAAATGAATATGAAATATTTATTTTGCAAGTAGGCCACACGGGCTCTTTCACATGGCTGCGTCTACCAGCGCTTCGAAAGGTGCAATCTGCTGAGAAGCTTCACCGCAAGGAACTCAGCTATGTGTTTAGTGATAGACATTTCAAGTATTCACAAAAATACTAACTTCTAGTACCATACCATAACATAATAGGTACAACACTAAGCTGGTTGAAGTAATAAGAATCAGTGAAGTGCGAGGAAAATGACCGGCGTGCGCGACAAAAAATCCGCCTCGAGCTGGGGCCTGTACTTTCAAAGCATACTTGTTTAATAAGACTAGTGTTTTGTTTCACTTTCTTTTGTAATTTACGAGACAAAACATTGGTATTATTAGACTAGAACGCTTTGAGAAACAGGCTTCTACGTATTCATATTTTTATTGTTTATCTTAGACTGGTCTCTCCCACTCCTGGCCAAAAGGTGCTCATATTCTACGCATCTCTATCTAAATACATCCCAGTGGCGAAGCCTGCCTAGAAGCCGATTCCTGACGGCTTTACCAAACTAGAAAGTTACGGCTAGCTGTCAGTGAAGTCCATGTAACTAAATGTCAGACTCGCACGTACGGTTTTAATTCTTCCGGCTTCCCTTAGGAAATATTTGACGCTTCGCCACTCATACATCCAGCGCCTTATGGAAAGCATCAAACTCAATCTTACCAACTGCGCCAATGCTTTTAAGAATTAATTATTTCGCCACGGAAGTGCGACACATAGGTACACAACATATTCATCCGCACGACATTAGCCGTAAATAAAGGCAGGGCAGGGGTCAACGCACCCGGGACGTATAATCATACGTCCGATTACATCCTACCCCCGGGCGAGGAAGGACGTCCCATTCAGCACACAACCTGTATAAGAGCTTATAAACTCATAAATTAATTTATTAATTAAGTTTAAATAGTACCAATAACTCTAGTTTGAGCATTATACAGCCCTTCAAATGCTCAAACTAGAGTTATAACGACTGTTTAACCTCTTATACAGCGTACGTGCTGCTTGGGGTAGACGTAACGTAAGTGAAGTCCGATGAATTAAAGGAATTTCAGCTGATATAGTTGATCTACATTTACTAATCACATCGATTGACGGATTGATACTAAACTTGATTTAAACTGCAGAAGCGGCAAAGTGCTATAAAAATAGATTTTTTACATGATAATTTTTATATAGCAAGTTGGCAAACAAATTGGCCGCGACCTTTCCATCGACGTCCGAGGTGGAAGGAGGAAGAGTGGAGGGTTCTTCCAAATTTCTCGCTCGCATAATCAGTAATCAGGCTTGTCCTCGCAGAGGGGAATACAAAATAATGCGGACGTCACTGGAAACACCTGGCTCTAACAACGAGGAGGATAAAGTTTCATGAAAAATACACAGAATTCTTCCAAAACAGGCTGTGACTGCTAGCATAATGCTAAAATAACAATATCTAATGTTACTTGATAATTTGGTTTGACGTTAATAAACGAAGCAATACAATTCTAATAAGACCCTTTAAATAGTGAAGAAAATAATTATAGCTCCTAAAACGAAAAAAAAAACACGCTTTTGTGCAAAAGACTCTCCTTACCAAAGTAATGTATTCGACTCGTCAAAATAAACCAAATACGCCCAAACTCGAGGGGTTTATTAGTAGTCATTGAAGAGTTCCACTATTCACCTCCTGGCCCCATGGTAGAACAGCTCAATAGTACCGAATTATTGTAATGAAATCCAAATTGCATACACTTGCAAATTTTCAAATAGTTAAGACAATTAGACGAACCAGAATTCAATAAAACTAAAGTAGCAATGAATAAACTCCTTCTTTTTTGAAGTCGGTTAAAAATTGAGGAAAAATCTCTTATGGCCAAATTCAGAAAAGCCACTCAAATTGATCTTTAATTAAAGTGATGTTTGAGTGACGTTTTTGTATAGGATGACAACTAGTTGACTGACATTCTAAATATTAATCTCTAATCAAATGCTTAAGTGGCCAAATTCGGCCATTAGTTTAACAAATACAGTCACATTTATTCTCGGATATATTAAACAACTTCTTCATTGTAACTTACTACATAACAAGATCAAGTTTAATCCCTATTATTATAGAAACGTTTCCTTGGAATTAGTAAAATTACGATTACTGGAAATAACCCTAGCGTAAGCTTGTCGTTAACAAATGAACATTAGTTAATATAGTTAATTAGTTACTTTAAGTTTTGAATTAACATATTAATTGGTTATTTATTGGTCAGGAAGGGGGTCGTCCACAAATTATGTAACGTAAGTTGGAGGGGGGGGTCTATCCAAGCGTTACGGTCCTGTTACGTTGGGGGAGGGGGGGGCAAGGTTGGTGTTACGTCACGATTTTATAATATTGCACAATTAATGTAAACTCAAGAAATTATAATTATATTAATAAGAAATGGAACCAAAATACGTTCATAGATGATTATACCTCGCCCAATGTAAAAAGAGAGCCGAATTACCTGAATATTAGGTTAAAACCTTTTACAAAGCACCTGTTACGTAACGGATTGGAGAGGGAGGGGGGGGTCCCGGCTAAGCGTTACGGTCATGTTACATAGGGGGAGAGGGGGTCAACAATTTGAGAATTTTGCGTTACGTAATTTGTGGACAACGCCAAGGGCATTTCAGCTTACTGATTTTCTTTTCGTCGTTGAACGAGGACTAACATTCAATATATTATTTGCTCATTTTGCCGCCCGCCGTTGATCCTGTTTATCCGACTGCGCGACGCAAAGACAGGGTTATGTTATTACAAGCATTTATTATTAGTGTTTGGATCAAATCTTTGAACGCAATTTTGAACCTAACCATGATCGGAATAGGCTGTTTGGTAAACATTATGTAAGTCGATGACTTTGCAATGGCTTTGCAAAAAGCTAGTTATAAAATAAAGTTTAACAAGTCCTAGGACCACCCCTGATGCACAGACGACCTAGATTTCATACAGGCTCAAAAGGGAAACTGGAGTCCACAATGTATGTATTGTTCCGTTTATACCAATAAAAAAGTGTGAAAATTTATTTTGGACTTACCAAAAAAAGGCCTTCATAGGTTAGTAAGTTATTTATTTTAATACAGAAAACCTTAACGGGGCCTGACTATTTATTATTACATCATGATATGAACTCGTAAAGAAATTAAGACAGTCTGACGCCATTAACAACGATTTATGGACAAGTTTATTGCGAATCTGAATTATCAATTGAACGTAAGCCAAAAATGATTCCATCCTGAAGCAGATAACGGAAGTTTCGGCTTTCTAGTGAACTGGCCGTGAAAATTAATTTAATGAATACAATCTATACCTAATGATTTGAATAAATAAAATTGCATTGCCGACATATTTATGGTAATAAAAGTCACAAACATTTTAGGTATAAATGACATACCTAATCGTAGTCTACCTACGCAAAGGCAGGTGGCTTGCTTAGCCTTGGCTTCTAGATTTCTCGGCACCGGCCGCACTGCGCGCTTGGCGCCTTCAATAGTCATCTGAGTCGCTAGGCTCTAGGCGCTAAGCAAGCCACCTGCCTGTGCGGCCTTAGCCGAAAACTTTTAAAATGAGGTACCTATAGACTTCAGGAGTATATTGCTGTTACATAAATCGGACATTTTGAATTGCATACTCACCGTGTTATCCATAAGTCGGTGGGGCAACGGTACGAAATCCAAACAGCCATATTTGAACAATCGCCCTCAATCAGCCGAACGCGCCCCGGGCAAAGGCGCGAAATATTTAGCCACGCGACCGCTCCGCAGCGCGTGACGTCAGCGGCGATCAATGGAACTGACGTCGAACCCCCCGCCCCTTCCACAATGGCGCCCGAACGAATGTCACAGAGAATCGTTTCTTTTCTCAATAATAAATCTACGCGATAAACATGAAGCGTTTTATCGCCGCGATTTGGAACGGAATGAAGATGTAGGGTCCGTTGGAATCTTCATAAACAGGAGCTGTACGGACCTTTTGATTACAAAGGATGCCAAACTGGGTGAAATAATTTGAAGAAATGCTCGCCATTGTTTGCCATGTACCACAGTTACTGATAAGTTCAAATTACACGGGTGAATGTAGTGACCGTTCACTCCCAAAATACCAAAATGGCGGAATACCAGCTCTGTTGAAGTATCCGGGATGTGGTACGGTACCTGGGGAATTTGGTGTTGTACTATTTCTTCATGCATCATTACTAGAAATACGTTACAGTTATTAGTCAGATGACAATCATCAGTTTACAAAAACCACAAGAACTTATTGCAGTCTAAATTATCATCACGAGCCTGAAAATATAACTACAAATAACTGGACAAATTTAATAAAAAGATCATCATGATGATAATGATTACTAACTGTCACATGCAGTTGATAACCTCAAACTGCATTTGACTAAATTCAAGAGCCTAACTGGATTACTTCCTTACACGTCCGTAACACCGTAACACGTGACAGCCACAATAGCACATAAACGTTGCAGCGGGTCTAGAGTGAAGCCCCCAAGCCTTGTAAGGTGGTCCCCTCAGGGCGAGGTCCCATGCCCCCTTCCCGTTCTCATTATGGGAAACCGAATTAGAAGATATTTTCATTTCTCAAAGTAATGGCTGCAAGATTATGTTCTCCATTTCATCTTTGCTGGTAATTATGATACGGTTTTCTTGGATATTCGCGTAGTCGTGTTTTCGTGGATGTTTTTTTTAATTAACTGCTGTTCGCCTTTGCGGCTTATGAAAAATACGACAATACAAGGTACTGGGTATATTTCGGTTGCAATTTTTACGCATATTATTAATGCTTGATAACGAAACTTTAACACATATATTTCTGCTGCTTCTCTAGTTATAACCTTTACAAGTTTGCAATTCGCTTTCACATTGAACATATTTTTATGCAATTGATTTAATTAAAGACGGACTTCAAAAGCTACTGATCATTACAAAATAATTAAACAGACACTTCTGTCCATTACGTAAAGTAAGCATAGAAACTAGATAAGGAGCGTAGTAGATCACCACCGATTATCGTAAGTTTGTTCAAAGGAAATGTCATCTAAGCACTCGGCAAAGCGCTTGCCACCTCCGGAGTGGCCTTAGACCGATAGTTTTAACTAACTTAAGAGCTAATGGCATTCCCGCATTCATTGGTGCCAAATGACGCGCAATGAAGCTTCAATTATGCCACGAAAGCGCTGAAAATGTTTTTAGCAAGGCAGCAAATGTGAGGCAAAGGTAAGATGTTGCATCAAGGAAGCAAGTTAGTGGAGAGCGCAGTGGCCCAGGCGGGCGGAGTGATTGCAACTGCATTCTGAATTCAATATAAAATATTTATTACATCGAGCGAGCGTTTCTGCTACAAATTGTTTTTTCTTACGACCACAACGGTTACAATACTTAAGATCTTGAATGAAGAAAGCTACGCGAAAAATGCATCGTTAGGTATCATGTAGGTATTGTACGTTTCATAAAACTAAAACGCGAATGTCCTTAGAAAAGTCTGTGGTTTTTTTGTAGTTTTATTACTTACAATTGAGACCATAAAAGATCATTGTATTAAACACGTTGCCAGTAACGAACTGCATACACTACTCTGTTTGTTTACGAGAAATTCATATTTTATGACTAATTATCGAGATTTCCCTATGGTCTTTATCGCTTTTCAGGTTTTCAAACGATGTTTTCCTTTTTTTATATCAGTTGACTGACAAACCGGCGGCCCACCTGATGGAAAGTGGTAACCGCCGCCCATGGACATCTGCAACACCAGAGGTGCTGCTAATGCGTTGACAGTCCAGGGAGGATGGGGACGAGGGAATAGGCCTCCGAATCTCGTCACTCACCGTACGAAACGCAATAGCAAGCTATTACTTTACGCCGATATACTGTGAGAGTGTGGTACTGCCCCGGTCGAGCCGGCCCATTCGAACAGTAATAATGTAGTGAGGGTTACTGTTCCTTGAAATGCTCATGGTAAATATCGTGAATTTTCAAATTACTCAAGAGGTGCGAGCTGTGGTTTAAACCACGACCCTCTGCTAGACTAATGGCCGAATTCAGAAAGGCCACTCAAGTTGATCTTTAATTAAAGTGACGTATCAGTATAGGTTGACAACCAGTTGAGGGACATTTAACTGTTTAATATCTAATCAAGTGGCGTTTCTGAATTCGTCCATAACTTTACCACAGCGCAGTGGTTTATTCTTGCAGGTTTTTCCATATAACTGATTGTATAACTTCATACTTCCAAAAGCTAACCACCCATTTATATATTTAACAGGAGGCGTCTGACCTAAGATCTAGTAGCAACTCTAAATGGCGCCCACCCAAGCGACTAATTTAATGAAGTGTTAAGTGATCCTAACCCACACCTGACGGTGGTCACGAGGTAACGAATAAAGTTTCTGCCATCTTAATGAGTTAATAAATCTTTATTGTCTTGCTTTAAGGTACTAACAAAAACTTCAAAATATTTGCGACGATATGATGTACTCAGCCTACGCATATTGTCCATGCTATATATCAAATCCTAATTATTATTAACTTCACTTTTTAGTTAGTTTTTCGAAATTCCAGGCCAAACCAACAAGAATTTTCACCCGCTTCTAAGGTCTGTTCGCCGAGAGCTGATAAAAAAGTAAAAAGTCAGGGCTTCTTAACCCATTTCAAATAGCGGCCCGCTAATTATTTTTATCAATGATGATAAAAAATGAAAGGGAAACATTATATATTGTTCATAGAATATTATTATTGAATAGCCTAACTGTATAAACAGAAAGCACCACGCGAACACCCAAACGACACACTCGAAGCCAATGACATTATAGAAAGACACAAGACACGTCATAATATTACTCAAAGCGTTTTAAACATGTGTCATAGATATTTTTTTTCTTTTTCGTTTCTTTTCGGCCAGTGCAGATTTATGTGACATTAGACGCGCACATATAAGACATTAATTTCTAATACGGCGTTTGTGTATATGAACAAAACAAATATATTTTTTTGGCCGCTGTCTGCCCGGCGTGACACAACATCTGCGTCCCTCGTACCACAAAACTCAGTGCGCGCGGCGATAAACGACGCCCGTCATAAAGTTTGCGATAGTTAAGCGACAGTCGCTATTTCGAAACAATATCATAATATTTATCAACTCTCGGCGAACAGACTTTAAATATGCAATTGGTTTCAAATTTAGTAAGCACGTGATACTTGTACCCCAATGCAATATACACAATGATTTAATTTTTTTTTTCCTATCCAATTACTTATTACAATAAAAAGTCTTCTCAGAAACCGTAAACTTTCAACGTAGATTAACAGTTTCGTGTTACGACTTTAATAACAGAATTTCCAGGTAACTATTCCAATTAATTGGAAGAAAAACAGAACAAAGGCCATCGGATCACCTTCCACACCGCTGGGCACGGGCTGAGCCACGTGCAGCTTCGGGGGCAACGAAAAATCATTTTCCACCCCATAAAGCACCAGGCTACTTCCGATGATCGGCTTTGAAATTAGCTACAGATTCAGAAACTAAAGATTGTCTATAAGTGGCCATTCCGTTTATCCTACCAATATTATATAACTGAAAGGATATGGAAGTTTGTTCCTCAATCCTGCGCCAACGGCTGGACGGATTTGGATAAAACTCGACAGACAGATAGACCATATCTTGAAATAAAGCATAGGTTACTTTTTATCCCGATAATATATTCCGGTGGGATAATTTGCGAACTGAGGGCACAGCAAGTAAAACAATACGTAAAATCACTTTTAAAAGACGTTGTCTATCAAAACTGGAAACTAGAAAAGCTTGTAAGATTACAACTTTCGTTAGTAGCGCTCATAGGTGTATATAAGAATATTGCCGGAAACATTTAGGCCTTTCCCCAAACAAATTATTCGCGCAACAGCAGCTGTGGGTGTTTCTACTAAAAATAATGGCCAATACGTCATCCGCGTAATGAGGTCAAGTGTCCACTACGTAAATTTACCGCCATTTCTTTGCAAACGAGTTTGTTCCTTATTTTGTAAGGTACCGAACTCATGTAAGTTCCGTGCCAGCATAGAATTACTGCGTATGCTGTCTCACTATTTGCTTCGGGTAAATTCTGTAGATGTGGAAAGACTGTTGGCTCAGAAGAAATGTATAAGAACATTCACAGCGAATTAGGATACCGACGTGCAGATCACTCTTCGGTGAATACAAATTTTTACCTTCGACGTGCCGTGAGAAAATTCTGCTTCTTTATTTTGTTAAATTTGACTTCCCGGTTTCCAATTGAGCTGAATTTTGCATGCATATGTAAATCGGATGACAATGCAATATTATTATGATATGGAGCTGATCTGTTGATGGAGCCGGAAAGTAGCCATGGGAACTCTGTAATAAAACGACGCAAACACTTCGAGTTTGGGTTAGTTAGATTCGTCTTGAGGACTCTGATGGTTTTTTTTTGTTAACAAGTAATAAAAGCTAGGTTAAAAAAGTATTTTTTTAGAATACTTTTCAGTCTTTAGTCTATACAATGTTTGCAATAAATAAATATTATTAATATTATAATTATTTTGTGTATTGTTCCTTTCGTGCATCTCCGTCGTCTCGCCTGTGACAACCTTAGCGAATTTTATGCGTGTGAACTCTCGTGGAAACGGCAGCCTACGGCAGGCGACGTTCTTATATAAATTGCTAGTCGCCTGCCCGAACAGAAGCGCCCACAATCAGCCACTTAGCTGGGTCGATACCGAGTTGGCAGCCCTAAGCAGCTAGCAGAGAAATTGGACCCATTCCTTGTGCGGACCTTGGCCGAATTCAGTGCTAAAGATATTTCATTATTAGTGTACGAAGATGTAAACATTATAGATTAATGAAAATATATGCTTTATCTCCATGTCCATTGCACAGTATTTTTGTAGCTTTATGCCGACTACCATGTTTGCGAAAATTGAATTCAATTACAGGGGCCCATTGCATAACTACTTGTAACTTGTAATATAAACGGAAGCCTCTTTTCAACTTCTTTTACTAGAAAGAGACTTCCGCTTGTATTACAAGTAGAGGCGAAGCGTGAGGGTAAGCCGGTGTATCACTTCTAATTTGAAACATTATATTATTACTCATTAAATATTGTATTTACGTAAAAAATATATTTAATATTCCTTTTTATAAGTTAATACAAGAAGTAATTAATAATATTATAATGATTGAGTTAAGAAATTATGCACCGGCTTACCCTCACGCTTCGCCTCTGATTACAAGTTACAAGTAATTATGCAATGGGCCCCTGAACTGGTAGTCAGGTGTATATTAGAAACAAATATTTAGTTAGAAATTAAGTAAAATTAAGCAGTGAAATCTTGTCATGGATTTTGGCAGTCAATAAACCAGTAAAAATGTTTTGGTTAAACTTTCACCGACAATAAAAAGTGTAGTTTCCTGGGTATTATCTATCAGCACAGATTTGCATAAAAACCAATTTTATGATTTTATTAAATCGCTATCCAAAGTCGCAACCGAATTTCATATCGCACTGCATGGAAATTGAATTTGAAAAAATTCCATAACTCCTAAACTACGAAAAATCGTGGAACATTCATGGGGGTGAATCTAATACCCCTTGAGGTGTTTTACGTCTGGACCTCCGCTTGACACTATTTACTGTGACAGCCTGTATATATAGTCCGCCTCATCGAAATTATGGATTTATTATTCTAACATCAACCTTTATATGGCTCGCTAGACCGAACTTATTCTATTATTCAGTACATTTCAAAACAAAATATTCGGATTTTTTGAAGTCGGTTAAAAAGAAAAAAATAACATGCATAATCTATCCAAGCAGCAAGACTACAACTACATCCATACGCCCAGTCATCACCTGAAACGCCAACAAGACATCCTGTCTTAAAAATGGGAAAATAATAAATAAGAGGTAATACAAAGACCCGCGATACACTCCATCACCCACGAAGGTCTGAATTACATAAGTCTCTTGAACGCTCCCCCACCCCTGTACATCGTGTATCGAGCGGCGGCCGTTTCCCTCGCACTTCCCTCTCCCTCCCACTGACGCAGGACAGTCGCAAGTGCAAACAGGTCATTCAATGCTCTCTTTTCAGGAGCTACAATGAAGTGTCGTTTGCAGAGCGCGCCTTGTATCACGCACAATGAGATACGTAATGCATTGATCGTGCTGCCATTTACACGCGCTTGTAAACTGGATAGGTATAAAAAAGACATGGATTGTGTCTCAAGTTCTCGAGGAAATTGGCTAATTACAAGCTACATAATTTAGAATTCACACACAAAAAATTCTTTTTCTATGGAAAATCAATTCTAAACTAATAACACTATAACCTGGCACAAAGTTGAATAGGAACTGAATTAAACCAATTAAGTGTCGAACCATATTGAAGAGAGACCTAATTAGAAGCCTGGTGCATAACCGTAGTTGATAAATGATACATTTTATTTATCCCTCGAGAAATGATTCAAATTATAGTGACAAAATCGGGTAAGGTAAAAGAACTAAATAAACAATATTCAACTTCTATTATTCACTTTTTCATTTTCCGGTTAAATTTGTTTCATCATCATCATCATTTCAGCCGAAAGACGTCCACTGCTGGACATAGGCCTCCCCCAATGATCTCCACAACGACCGATTCTGTGCTGCTCGCATCCAGCGGAGACCCGCAATTTTCACCAGGTCGTCAGTCCACCGTGTGGGTGGTCTGCCGACGCTGCGCCTTCCGGTACGTGGTCGCCACTCAACAACTCTGCGACCCCATCGGCCATCTGTTCTACGAGCAATGTGCCCCGCCCACTGCCACTTAAGCTTAGCAATTCTTTGGGCTATGTCGGTTACTCTTGATCTTTTGCGGATCTCCTCATTTCTAATTCGATCTCGCAGCGATACTCCGAGCATAGCCCTCTCCATCGCCCTTTGGATGCCCTTGAGCCTTCTTATGAGGCCCATAGTGAGCGACCACGTCTCAGTGCCGTAAGTCATCACTGGCAACACACACTGGTCAAAGACTTTCGTCTTGAGACACTGCGGTATATTGGACGAAAAGATATGGCGTAACTTCCCGAACGATGCCCAGCCGAGTCGGATTCGACGATTGACCTCTTTCTCGAAGTTGGCTCTACCTAACTGGACGGTATACATAATCGTCAACAACTTCGAGCGTATAGTCTCCGATTTTTACTGGAGTTGGCACTGCATGTATATTCGACATGATCTTCGTCTTATCCATGTTCATTTTAAGGCCAACTCGTTCAGAGACTATACTGAGGTCGTCGAGCATCGCACTGAGGTCCTCCATGGTCTCAGCCATGACTACAATGTCATCAGCAAACCGAAGGTGGGTGATGTACTCGCCGTTTATGTTGATGCCGAGCCTTTTCCAGTCCAGAACCTTAAAAACATCCTCCAGGGCAGCGGTGAACAGTTTTGGAGAGATCACATCTCCCTGTCTGACTCCCCGCTGCAACAGGATAGGTTTCGAGTTCTGGTCCTGTAGTCGGACTGACATAGTGGCGTTTTCGTACAAACACTTTAACACTTCGATGTACCTGTAGTCAACTTGGCACCGCTGGAGAGACAGCAGTGCAGCCCAGGTCTCGATCGAATCGAAAGCTTTCTCGTAGTCCACAAACGCTAAACAAAGAGGTAGATTATACTCTTCGGTCTTCTGTATAACCTGACGTAGCGTATGTATGTGGTCCACGGTGCTAAAGCCTTTTCGGAAACCGGCTGGTTCGGGAGGCTGGAAGTCGTCAAACCTGCGTGCGAGACGATTCGTAATGACTCTCGAAAACAGCTTGTAAACATGGCTCAGTAGTGAGATGGGTCTATAATTCTTCAGCAGGGCATTATCGCCCTTTTTGAAGAAGAGGACCACCACACTTCTGTTCCACGCCTGCGGTGTCTGTCCCTCGTGTATGACGGAATCGAATAACTTCTGAAGGGCTCTAAGGACCGGTTTTCCACCTGCCTTCAGAAGGTCGGCTGTGATTCCGTCCTCACCTGACGCTTTGTTATTTTTAAACTGTTTGAGAGCCATACTAATCTCGTACAGGCTGATATCCGGGATATCTTCGGTGTAGTGGTTTCCGCGTTGACGTGTATAACTGTCCATAGAACTTCTCGACCTCTCTCAAAAGCTCAGGTTTGGATGTCACAATTCCGCCATCCTCGGTCTTCAGCTTCGCTAGCCTGCTCTGCCCAATAGACAAATCTCTTGCGAATACCTTAGAGCCCCTGTTTTTCTCTATCGCCTCTTCGATACGACTGGTATTGAAGAGACGCAAATCGCATTTTAACGACTTTGAGATCTGTCTATTGAGGCGTCGGCACGCAAAAGCATCAACCGAAGACTGCAAAATCATTTCACGTCTTTCCTTCATTGGCTTAAGAGTAGGGTCCTCTGACCCTACTCTTAAGCCAATTTGCTAGCAAGCTTTTTGGTTCTGTTTGTACGCCGGGTCTTGAAGAACTTAGATCCGACCGTTTGGACAGTTTCCACAAACCCGTCGTTATACTCGTCCAGACCGCTTCCTAAGCAATCGAAACGGTTTTGGAGTTCGAGCTGAAAGCTCTCGGGGTTTTGGATTTGGATCGGTGCTGGACGGAGCGCGGACTTCATCTTCTCTTACCATGCAGTGATCACTTCCGGTTTTGAACGCGTTGATCACTGAGACATCATTGAATATTTGCTTCTTCGTCGACATGATGAAATCTATCTCATTTTTTGTTGCATCGTCAGGACTCAGCCAGGTCCACTTCCTATGCTCTCGATTCCTGAAGAAGGAGTTCATCATATAGAGTCCTTCCTTCTCCATGAAGCGGGCCAATTGGTGTCCCCGATGGTTCCGGCATTCTACTCCAAATTGCCCCACTAGCAGCTCTTCCCCGTCTCGTTTGCCCAGTTTCGCATTGAAGTCCCCCATGACAACGGTGAAGTGGGTTTCGGAGCTATGTATGGCTCTGGAGATATCCTCATACATACTCTCCACCTCATCGTCGGAATATGCTGAGGTTGGAGCGTATACCTGTATGACCTTCAGCGAATACCGTTTGGTTATTCTGAGTATAAGGTACGCTACTCTAGTCGACACACTCTCGATCTTCACCACATTGTCCACGAGGGACTTTTGGACGATAAACCCGACACCTCCCTGGGTGTCGCCCTCCCGGAAATAGAGCAAGTTACCAGATTTGAGAATTATCGAGTCCTCCCCCTCTCTTCGGACTTCAGATAATCTTACGATATCCCACCGTAACTTGTTTGCCGTTGAATTTGTTTGCCGTCAATAAAAAAAAACGCTGTGCCAGCCGTAATATCCATGGAAAACCAATAAATCCATATCAAGTATCTAACTTTGCAGTGCCCATAAGGGTCTCATAATAATAGCCTAGTATTGAATAATAGAAATGCCTTCTTCAAATTGGGTTACTTGACATATATAATTGACTGAGGTGATTGACATAATCTGTCATTGCTGCATCAGCAATTTAGTACTTTTCGTACAATGGGTCATTCTACTTTTTAGAGCCTACAAATACGTCCCCAGAATATTTTAAAGTACATTTTTTATAACACATGGTTATTCCATACACTAACACGATCTTAAAATATCGATTATTATGACATAGGCTTTATAATTACTCTTGTGTTTCATAAATTTGAGATACTAATTTATTTGTTGGTTGGTAGCGCAGTGGTACTTTTGTAGGGGTGCTCCAAGACTAGTTATGCAGAGGTAATTGAGTAAGAGAATCTAGTTATTTCAGCATTTCCGAAATAATTATTGACTGAGATTCCTGTGAATAGTAAAAAGGACATGGACAAGACTTTAGAAAAAACTAAAATAAATCATGAAATATCTGTGAATGCGTTAAAAATTAGGCACTAAAAAGTAGAATTACCCCAACCATGAATTACCTATTAACTGTCCATGGGAAAAGGTCGATGCCATTACTGGGATATCCCAGGCCAACGTTTTGAAATGTAATGAAGAAGTTATTCAAATCCAGAAAAATGCACTTAAGCACTTTTACAACCAAAAACTATCAGATTTATATTTTAAAATCGTGACATCCAAGTTGGTTATGTGACAGCATTTTTATAGAGAAGATATATGATTTGCAGTACTTAAGCATATTTGTTTAAAATAAAAGATTAAACCGCACTCTTGTATTCTGTTATGATAATACCCTTTGAATATTATCTTTAAATTTGCTAAAATTTACAATATTGTCACTTTAGTTTTAAACCTGGTTGATTTGATCATTATCATCTGCAGGTTACTATCATAAGAATTTCGGACCCGTAAACTTTAAAAAACACATATGAATGTTGGTTTTACGTAACCATGGAATTCTCTATTAACATGTTGGTTCCAACATGCATTCCAAATATTAGCAAAATATATCATAAAATACATAAGCATTTATATTCAATTTATAAGTGAAAATATATATATATTTTTTTAATTTAAGATAGTTGTGCATTTGACCTCTATCTCACTAGTGATGATGAAGCCGATGATGGAGCATGCACACTTAGATAATGCCTATTCACTCTCTCCTTGCAGACCCAAGTTGTAGCATTCTGGATACAAGTCTGCAGGCAGGGAATTCCACTCCTTAGCTGTTTGCCAATTAAATGTTTTTTTTTTTTATGTCAATTCACTGACAAACGAGCTGACGGCCCACCTGATGGAAAGTGGTCACCGCCGAACATTGACATCTGCAACACCAGAGGTGCTGCCAATGCGTTGCCAGTCTAGGGAGGATGGGGAATGGGGATGAGGGAATAGGCCTCTGGATCTCGTCAATCACAGTACAAAACGCATTAGCAAGCTATTACTTTACGCCGATATTCTGTGAGAGTGTGGTACTACCCCGGTACCACTGGGTGCGAATTCTTGGAACATCCACAACATAGAGATGGAACCCCAGCCCACACCTAGTCCCCCAATGAAGGATGCCTTATTTACGATTTTGTGTAGTGTTTTAAATTACACTTTGAAATTTTGCTCATTTCATTGACAAGCTGAACACAGTCACATTGTACCTGCGACCAGAGATGGACATTATTCGAATTGAGAAAAGTTCACAATCTTATTATTTATGAATATTTTTTTCTAGGAATAAATCTTTTGTCCCCTTTTTTTAATGATGAATAATTTATATGTTATTTTATTCTAATAAATAATATGAATATTATTTATTAGAAGAATGCTTTATAAACGTAGATAAGTAGGTAACCTTAGTCCTTTGGTACAAAATAACAATCTTACAGTTATTTGTAAATAGGTATTATTATTCGAGAAAAGTTAATTATTCCATAAATAAATATTCCTGACAATTCACTTGAGGTATAAATTACTCTGAATACATCACTTGCACGAAAATAATTCCACAAATAAATCACTAGCAAACGAACTATTCACAAATAAATTATTCACCTTTTATGCCTATAAGAATAATCATTCGATATTTTTATTCATTAATATTTTAATTCGCGAATATTTTTGTTATTCTTATTTGTTATTCTTCATTCAAATAAATTTTGCCCATCTCTACCTACAGCAATAATCTCGTATAGATAAATTCAATTCAATATCTTCTGGACGCGATAAACGAGAGCCATCCGCGCGCCGGCCGCGATCAGTTGTTGACCAGCTCCAGAGGCCATTAGCGAGGCGGTCGCTTATTACGCTTAAATGCTGTGCATATTACGCAAAAACTTACAACACCTTCATATAAAAGTTTATCTTAGATACCGACAAACCCCAAGATCCTAGAATGGACATTATTACTCAAGAAACACGCTTTTTTAAGACAGTGTATTAAGCTTTATCACATTGGCTAGTAGATTCCAGTGATTTACTATACACAGGACGATCCGGGATATATTGTAATCGATTCAGATTCAATGCATATTGAAAGTGTAAACATTAGCACGTAAAGGGTTTGTGTGAAATGTTTTTAACAAAATAAATATATTCCAAAAGCCATTTCGTCTATTTTGGCACTCCACATACACAACCTTAATAATAAAAACAACACTCACCTATTGCTCGCAGGATTGGCTGGTTTCTCGACACAGGCAGTCAAATTAAGCACATTTTCACCGTTTACACAATAAATAAAACTTCGATTTATATTATTCTCAAAGGTCCAAATTAGTCATCAGCTAAATAACCAAATAGTAAAATAGGTAAGTTAAATTACGGACGGGGGACGGCTTTTGACACTTGTAAACTGGGGTTGCCATTGAATAAGCACTTCGAAACTGCATGCAAGGCAGCTCAGAATTTTTTTAACATTTTAAATACAATATGATGCTGAATTTGGCACTAATTAAGAAGTTAAAATTTAATAGTATTTTTTCAAAATCTTAATCCTCACAATCCTTGCAAATAGTATCAATCATTATTCTTAGATCATTATATTTACCACCTCAACATGTTTAAAGATAATGGCAATACCGGATGTGCTCTATGGTTTTAGAAATAAAAAATCATTTCCTTTTCCACATCAAAGGCGTTTTCGTAATAATTGGTATTTTCTGTGCTACCGTTGGTTGGATGTCAAGTTTCTTAAACCGTCATTGGAGGATACATACAATTCCAAAAATAAACCATATACGTACGCCATCTTGCTTGTCACACTTTTCATTTCCGCATCTCCGTCATTGCTCTAGACTACAACGCAACGCATCGGTCGCCATTTTAATTTGGTCGATATCTATTTGGCGGTGTGTGATTTTTTTCTCTGGAGAATTCCTAAGTGATAATACGTGTATTTTTTGCGAAGTAGTGTCTATTTACGTGTATTCACAGGTGCTAAACAGGTGAGTCAAAGTTGTCGTTGATCTTAGACGAATTAAACTCCATCGTCGCGGTACTGCGAACTATCTTTACAATAGACGCCACTGACTCATTTCGTCAAATTATGTATGCGTTTCAGAACCTAAAATGCCGGGCGCCGGTACTTTCAAAATCTTCGTCGGGAATCTATCCGATAAAACCACGGACGCCGATCTCCGGCCGCTGTTCGAAAAGTACGGTACGGTCGTAGAATGCGATATCGTCAGAAATTACGGTTTCGTGCACATGGAAACCGAACAGTCCGGGCGCGAAGCCATTCAGAACCTTAACGGCGAGATAGTACACGGTCAAGCGATTAAAATAGAGGCGGCCAAGAGCCGTAAGGCGCCGACTACGCCGACAACTAAAATATTCGTCGGTAACTTGACGGACAAGACGCGCGCGCCCGAGGTCCGCGAGCTGTTTCAGAAGTTCGGCACGGTAGTGGAGTGCGATATCGTGCGTAACTACGGGTTCGTGCACCTGGACGCGACGGGCGACGTGAACGAAGCCGTCAAAGAGCTGAACGGCATGATGGTGGACGGGCAGCCGATGAAGGTGCAAATGTCGACGTCGCGCGTGCGCCAGCGCCCCGGCATGGGCGACCCGGAGCAGTGCTACCGCTGCGGCCGCGGCGGCCACTGGTCCAAGGAGTGCCCCAAGGCCATGGGCCCCGACCGCAACGGTTTCCGTGACCGCGCCTTCGGCCGCGACCCCTACCCCCCGCCGCCGCCGCCGCCGTTCCTCCGCGATCGCATGATGGGAGGATTTGGGGTAACGCGTTCTGTCACTTAGCTTTCTGCTCCGCCGGTAGCATTGCGCGATGCATCTTGTAGGCCGAGCGTGGGTGCACTCTTCGCACGCGGTTCCTAGTCCGGGCCGATTCCCTTGACGAGCTCGGTGATGCTACGGTTTTGATCGTACAAAATTTACCTTTAGGCAATTTGGACTTTAAATTATTGTTTTGGGCTTTGTTTTATTATATACACTCTTATGCATACAAGTCGACCCATGACTAAGTTGTTCATTTTCGCAGGATCCATACGATGGCTACTATGACCGAGCTCGCTTCGACTCGCCGCGTGACCTGTTCGAACGTCGCTACCCAGTGGGCGGGTCCCGTGGACTAGAGATGGGCGCGGCGCGAGGCGCGCGTGGAGACTTCGCATCACCGCCGCTGCGCCGCGAGCCCATGCCACCGATGCCCAGCCTGCCGCCGATGCGCTCCGGCATGGGATCTATGAGGTCCTCCTATGATGATATGTTCAGCCGCAGGAGCCCCCCGCGAGGACCACAGATGTCCCGCGGGTGAGAATTCGTATCGCATTTCTCAACAGTAAGCAGAATTGGTAGTGCAAAAGAGTTAAAACATTACCTGATACTAAGGTTGCCAACCACACTATAATATATAATATTGTACTTTATTTTGGCGCTGTATACTACATGCTGCTAAAGAAATATATAGATAGTATGTAAAAATACTATATTTCGGTCAGTCCTGTCCTGACAAATGGGGTTTGAGTTGGCAAGTTCAATAGGCATTTGCAGCTCAGATAGCCACAAGATGCGCCATTGGAATATTAGTAAGACGAATTTTGTGTATTATATTTAATCTATCATATCTTAGTCTTTTTAAAAGGTTTTTCTTTAAAGTATTATATTTTCTTTCAGTGTACTATTTTATTGATACCTTAGACTAGAAAATATTGCCTCAGAAATAGCTGGCAACCCTACCTGCTACCCCTCTTCCAATAGCCGCGTCTTGGTATTGGGTGAATCTTGCCATTTGGACCTACTGGATTCACATACTTGTCTATGGCACCAAACTAAACAACTTGACCTAGTTTGTCAAACCCATTTTATTGAAAAATAATAATGCTGCTTATAAATTAACACCAAGAATGAAATGTCTCAAAAAATTGCACTACCTAATTTGCTAACTGTTTATCAAATAGAAATTCTTGAAATGTGAAGCTTCTGTTTAAAATTAACGAATTAGGCGAGTATTACAACTATTTTTTCTTCATTACAGGATGTACGAGGACTTTAGCCGTGACACATTTGATGACAGAAGGTAATTATTGTGCACATTTTATTCTACTAAAACTTATCAAACACCTTAAAAAAGCGTGGGTCGCTAACTCTTACTCTTAGGGTCATGGCCCAAGTCAGGATTTTTAAATGCCTTGTGATTGAAACGACTGACATAGTACTAAAGGCCCGGGCACACCAAACGCGGTTGCGGCGCGGTTGCGGCGCGAACGCGGGTCCGCGCCGTTGTCGAACGGCGCGGACCCGCGTTCGCGCCGCAACCGCGTTTGGTTTGCCCCGGCCTTAATAGTCATGGGAATCATGGGTGGTCACCAGTTTTTTTTTTACGTTTATTTATTGTATAAGGACATCAACAGCACATTACAATGTATATAAACAGTACAGATTTTTAATTAACAAAGCCAATCATAGATATCAACCGTTTACTTAAAAATGTAGTTTACTGACAACAAGAGAGAGTAAACTGACTGAATATGTAAATCACAAGTCTCCTGGTGATTATGAAGTACTTGTAAATGAGTTGCATAATTATTAATTATGCACCATTTGAAAAAAGTGAAGCTAGTACAATATTTAGGCCTTATCCGTTCCTTTCATTATACTGAACTCAAATTTCTTTTTTCCAGGCCAGGAATGCGAGGACCGTCCCCGTCTAGAAGATATGCACCGTATTAGTAACGTAACTGTAGGTTAGGAATCGCGCTCATTTGAACCGGCGTCTTTCCGTCTAAAGAACTGGACTGTCCAAGATATTGGAAGATTTTTATAGACTATCTTATTGATTGTGTGAATGACGAAGCTATTTCCATAGTGACGAATGAATGTGTTGTGATAGGATTCGGTATGTAAATATGCGGAATAAATATCATTTTAAGTACATCTGAGAGTTTTATTACTATGACAAATTAAATTTTGAACATTTCCCAGTCATGATAGGATGGCAATTGACAAAGAATAGTTGTGCATGGTTGTACACACACGATTACCTCAGTCATACACGTGACAAAATTCGAATCTGAATATCAAAGTTCAAGCTGTAACTGGATACCGCTGACCGCTGTACACCATTGAACTAAATTGAGCTTTTTCATTGTTTGAAATTCCTTCACAATTATTGAGAGCTGAGGGCCTAGCAAATGAGCGGTACCAGGTACCACACATAAAACGCACGCACGCACCTAATAATGAAGGTAGGAAAGGATGCTGTATGCATGTTGCTTGTAAACCAGCAATTTTTTTGCAATTTATCGCTACAATTCCGGTTATTGGCATGGTTTCAATCAGTCAAGTTTACATTTAAACTTTTGATCCCAGAAGTAATGTAATATTTTTGGGAATAGCCCAAATTGCAGCAATAAATTGTAAAAAAACTAGCCCGTTTACGAGCCCCTTTATAAAACGATATCGAATCGACCACAATCGGAGTTGACGATGCACAGATACAGTACAGTAGATAATACTGTGCCACAGACGTAAAGAAACGGGGTCAAACTCTTTCGTCGAATATACTATTTGATGGAACCCTTATTAGGGTTCCGTACCTCAAAAAGAACAAACCGGTCAAATGCGAGTCGAACTCGCGCACCGGGGGTTCCGTACTACGCCAATTTGGCATGGTTTCAACAAATCAATAATAGACTATGAATGATATAATAACGTTGACAATTGCAACTAAGTTGGCAGATTATTAACCGTATGAACGTTAATCGGCTGTAGCCGACCGCAATTTCCGTGCCCCTGACGACGCTAGGGCATGCCGTTTTCCATACATTTTGTCGGCTACAGCCGTCACTCGACATCTGTGGCACGCTTTCTGCCACTCAGCCGTTCAGGAGGTTCAGAAGGTTCAAGGTTCAGAAGCGATCAAAAGGTTAAGCTGCAGCGGTAATTTTGGTTTAAGGCCCGGGCAAACCAAACCGCGTTTGGTTTTCCCGGGCCTTAAATATATTTTTCACATTGTATTGATATCTGTCTATTGTTCAACTATGGAGTATAAACTAAAATCAGGCCAAAGATAGCTGAAACTTAAGCCGTAATGGAAATACAGCTCATATCAGTCAATTTTTAGGGTATCAATGTATGGGGAGCTTCTCAGGCTTAAAACTTTTTGATATTCGACCGAGCGAGCGAAACGTCTCCGTTTCAGCTTGGGCAAAAATGCTTTCGTATGTCCAGCGGATGTCCGTCTGTCCATTTGTTCTCGTCTACAGGTCGCAGTTCTCAACCGATTCTCTTGAAATTTTGTGAGCAGGTTTGATAACTAAATAGTTTTTTTTTGTCGATTCAGTTTTTCGAAATTTTTCAAAATGGCGGAGATATGGGGGTTTTTCAAATCAAATCAAATCGAATTATTTATATCAGACTCTGTCCATAATGTTAGTAACAGCAAGAACTTACCGGCTATGTTAGTATACAATCAAAACTAAAAACTAAAAAATATCATAGACCTCTGGAGCCCATGTGAACAGCATTCCAATGCTTCCACATTTCGCCAGCAGGGTAGTCCCAGACCAGCCTCACGAGCCCGTTGGCACTGTCCCGCACGCGACGCATCAGGGAGGCAGTCCTTTTGCGTATTATTGCACCAAAGCTGTCAATCTGCAACTCCGCAAACAGCCCCGATGCGCTGCAAAAGCGAGGCAACCCCAGCAGCATCCTTAATCCATTATTATATTGGATGCGCAGGGCATTAATCGCCTTTTGTGTGTACTGCGTCCACAGGCTGCACGTGTAAAAGGTCTGACAAAATGCCTTGAAAAGGGTTATTTTGACACTAACATCACAACGTGCAAACCTGCGAGACAGCATATTACAGCGTACAGCCAATGCCCTGCGCTCCCTTTCTACATCGACATCATCCTGTAGGTTCTCGGTGACCCAGTGTCCAAGGTACTTAAAACGAGTGACTCTTTTGAGAGGGGCCCCACACAGGTGCACGTCCGGAACCAGGTCAAGAGACTTCTTACCTGCAGTAAATACTACCAACTCGCTCTTTTCCGTATTATATCTCACACCGTGAGTCACCGCGTACTGCTCACATACCTTCAGCAGCCTTACGAGCGCACTGATCGACGGGCACAGCAGCACCATATCATCAACGTAGCTGATGTTGTTGACCTTGGTTCCGCCAACTGAACATCCGATACCCGTGCTGTTGAGCCTGGCGATCAGCTCGTCCACGTACAGATTGAACAACCTGGGCGAGCTGAGACCACCCTGTCTCACTCCACACCCCAGCCCGTACTTGTCCGAGTGCGCACCTGCACATCTCACTTGATTGGTTTGGTTCCCATACCAATACCGGAACAAATTGACCACCTCCCTCGGTGTGCTAGTGTGCCTTTCCATTTTGTTCCACAGGATATCATACGATACCGTGTCGAATGCCTTCGATAAATCCAAGAAACAGGCAAAAACGGGCGTTTTTCCATCAGTGTAAGTAGTACTTGACGGTATGCTTGAGGCACAGAATCGCACTTTCAGTTGACAAATTAGGCTTAAAGCCAAACTGAGCATCCTGCGATTCAATGTGCCCCGATAGCAAGCTATCCAGCAGCGCGTCAAGCACTTTAGCTGCGACTGTCGCCAAAGATATAGGCCGGTAATTGGATTTATCGAAGGCAATTACAAGCTTATTTGCGGTGTTGGTAAACTGACGCAACGTTAGTCGATGTATGGAGATATCAGTTTTCCAACGGCAAAGTTAAGTTTGTCGCGAGGTATAGCTCGCGATTCGTGAATTATTTTTTCGTTTTCTTTAATCTTTGATATCTGCTAAAGTATATATTTAAAGCATATAGTGTAAATGACAATTTTAATCTACATTAAATGCCCAATGTAGAAAATGTATTTGTATGGATAAGGATTAATACTGAATAGGAGAAAATAGCTTCGCAAATAACCTAATAATGTTTAATAAATCTTTTAAACATAAAAATGGTTACTGTGAGTCAATCTTAGGAGATAGACATATGCCATCGCGGACTTTTCTCTAGGCTTTTTAAAGAACTACAATTATTTAGTACATTAATTTGATATATTTCTTAAGGTTTAAACAGGCGTCAGCTATTTAAACGCCAAAAAATTGATTTTTTTGACGACTTGATTAAAAAAACATTGGATTTTCTCTACTATATTAAAACTTATTTAGAATGCTATGTACATATAATCCTTCCCAATGAACCAGGTCGTCCATTGGTGAAAACCGCATCTAAATGAGTTGCGTGGTTTAGGTGGAGTAAGCGGATATAGGTACAGTTTTCCAACGTCAAAGTTAAGTTTTTCGTGAGGTCTACAGCTCACGGAGCCTAGTGGCTCCGTGAGCTGTAGACCTCGCTATTATGTTCTAGTATAATCATGCCCTAGCAACACATATTCTGTGAAAATTCCAACCTTCTAAGTAGCTCTTACCGTTGCTGAGCTAGAAGCCTCTAACAGATAGACGGACGGACGGACGTTCTAGGATCAGTAACAAGGTCCTGTTAATCTCTTTGGGTACGGAACCCTTCTATAAGGGTTTCGTAACCCGACAAAGTGATCCTATGATCACTGTGTTGTCTGTCTGTCTGTGTCGAGACCTTTTTTCTCAGGAACGCGTGGAGGAGAGGAAATTGAAATTGATATCAAACAATTAGGCCCGCCACTTTAAAATAATCTTATCATAGTTAATTTCGACATTGACAGAAGAGTATGTAGTAATTTGGGAGTGAAAGGAGCGCCCAGCCAGCAGCGCCAAGACGTTAAAAAATACGTACGTTTTTCGACTAGGGTGTTCATATACGTTATTGTCGTTTAATTTTTATTATAATTTTGTGAATTTTCAGCGACGTAGCGCCAAGGATAATTTACTGTCATCTTGTCAGACTCTGAAGGGGTATTAACTTGATACCTACTTTCATTGAGAACACAGCACCCGTGCACTCTATAATGTTGACCAGTGTCGATGTTATACTAGCATTATCTATTTGGTTGGCCAGCAGCCAAGCTTAAGCAGCTAAGCCATTGTTTTGTGCATGGCAAGGAGTGTTAAGAATTAAATGACGCAGATTCGTAAAAATCAAACAAAGCGGGGAATGTCCATTAATATTTTATTCGTAACTTAACTATCAACATATAACCTACGCGTATATTTACAAATGTACACGTGCACAGTAAATGCGACGCCGGCGCATGGTTCAACGACAAAATGCAGAAGGCACTTCAGCGAAACGCAAAATGAGCCGAGCTGACCAATTAGATTGCTCTATCATGTTATTGTAATATTTCAAGCATTTTGATTGGTCAACTCGGAACCCGCTGCACTAGACGACTTCATGACGATTTCCTGTTTAGCGGGTGCTTTTCGACAAGAGCTTGTTTCACTTGCAAGAATCGCAAGGAGAGTGGACCATTCTTTAGTATTTTTGAAGTCCTATTTTATGGAATTTCTTCATTAGACACTACTTTATTTTTGAGTTTCCCTGGCAGTGATCCGTACAGATCGTATCTCAATAGATCTTCTAAAGTGCTTACATGATAACTGAAATTAATTAGACACAGGCACTCTTTTATATTAGGTACAGAACCGACGGTGAAACGCTTAACTGCAACGAAACTGCAACGTCTAGTTACTTTTTAGCTTATGCTGCATTTTGCTGATTTGCAAACCGGTTTCAAAATGGTCGCGGCAGTGTAGTCTCTCAAAGGAGTCTATGGCATAAACTCAAATGAAACTCAAAAGTAACTAGAAGTTGGTTTCGTTGCAGTTAAATTTCACCGTCTGTTCTGGGCCTTAGACAAAATAATTTGTAATAATCTCTATGAGATTTCCATAGCCCTGATTGGACACGAATCTAAGGCAACTTAATAGGAATAAACCAAATTGCAGAAACCAAAATGGCGCCCATATTGGTTAGGCTATAAAAATGGTCAAACCAAACGCACGGCGTAAGACTTAATTATGTTAATACTACATGGCGAAGGCATCTCTTAAGACACTGCGCATTCTCAAGTCTCTAATACTTCACACTAACATTAGTCTTTAACAGTTTGTTCATTTTAAGTACAATTAATTAGTCTGTAACAGGATTCCCGCTTTTCGTATGCACTATAGACAATATAGACTCCGCATACCGCCACCGCTGCCACCATTAGAGGCAAAAAGCAATAAGCGACGGGGGTATAGGCAGGCGCGGGGTAGCCTCGAACGCACCAATCACAGCGCTTTAAAAATCCCGTGGGCCCCACAAGTTTGGTAGCTTTATTTAGTAGTAAAAGGTAGGCAGTGTCTTTATTATATTTGGTCGGTGGCACCAAAATATTTGACCCGGAATCAATTAGCCTTGTAATTTTTGACACTCGCACCTTTCTTTCCGAATCAAACTGACTAGCGAGAAATCCTTCAACAAAAAGCTGCTAATAAAACCGAAATCATGGAGGTATACCTCAACTAATGTTAAAAGAGCGCTGAGTCATACATTTTATATCGCCTTCAGCGCTGTTTTTACATTGGGCGATGTATATTGCTTACAAACATTAATATTGAAGACTTATTGTCAAAAATATCACAATTTCATTTCGTCCTGCTCCGCCACTGACTTCATAAACATTTATATTATGAATAGAAACTTAAACGTGAGTATTCTGACCTACAGATCCTGGCACAATTGCGTTGGTTCCAAAAAAATCACTTGTCCCTTTCTAGCTTACAGAAGTAACCAGGTATGTGAAAGAGATAAATGCAATTTTTGCGAGCCATGAACGCTATTGTGCCAGGGAAAGCCGCCAATAAGAACTCATCTCTTAAATAACGGAAGACAACGAATCACACATCCTTCGACGTGAATCTAACCGTTCACATCGCCGATACCACTTTCTCTTTTACTCATACTGTGTATAAAAGTGACAGAGCTATATCTTAATATAGCAGTCTCATAATTATATTTTTAAAGATTGTGGCTTTTCAAGACGCCTTGATAGAATAATATAGCCTGTTTCCTTTTTAACGCTTTGTGTGAAAGAGAGAGTAAGTCTCGGCGGTTGTACAGTGGATTCCTCCATACTTATCTTATTTGGTAAACAAGTTTCTAACCTCAAAATGTGCAATTTTTGGGTGAAACAGCTGTTTTAGCCAAAAAAGGTGCATTTCGACTTGTTTACCAAATAAGACAAGTATGGATGAATCCACTGTGCGGTTTACTGTTGACAATGATTAACGTAATATACAATTCGCACCACGTAAGTTTGAGTGTGAAGTTAGCCTAGCGCGCGTTGAACAAGTTTGACACCTAAAAACGTTTACTGCGTCGCTACTAGTAGCTAACTTCAGATGCAAACTGTGGTGCGAATTGAACGTAATTATTACACACGTACGGAACATTAAATATTTACATAACTCAGGGGTGGATTAAGAAGTGGTTGGAATCTCCCTCGCTTCCCTTATGGCTCTGCTACACATTGACCGATGTATCAGCAAACGTATCGGCGGATAAATCGCGAGCGCGGCTGAAGTGTGGACGCCTTGCGTTCGCGCTGTCACCCTTTGATCCGTGTCGCAAAAAACCGACAACAAACGGATAAATGGCAGACGCATCGGCCGACCACCTACAACACACGAGCAAATATAGAGATGCCTATCGTCAAAAGCGTGATTCATCAAAATTCTCTTTTCGTCAAAGGTGTGTTTTGTCAAATTGCGTTTGGTCAAAATACACTTTTTATCAAAGGTGCGTTAGGTCAAATTGTGTTTTCCATTACGCTAGTAGCCACAGACAACAACGCTCATTTGACAAAAATGCTCTGACGAATCGCAACTTTGGCAAATCATATCTTTGACCAAACGCTCCTTTGACGAAAAGAGTATTTTGACGAATCGCGCTTTTGACCATAGGCAAATAAATCCGCTGATCCATCTGTCGATGTGTAAGCATGAGGAAGCATTTCAAGGAGTAATCGCTGATCACTTTTTATGATTTAAACAGTAAATAGTCAACCCAGTTTTGTAGCAAAAATATATTGATTGTAATCGTCTATTTCTTTGAGATTGTGTGGCCGGAATTAATCCGGTATCTAGATTGATACCGCATACAAGTTAGTGTAGGGCGGTATCAGTCTGTCAATAGGACTCCTTAATTCACCCTGAGAAGAGATTCCGCCCACTCACTGGTATCCGTGCTGCGATCAAACTTAACAATACTGAGATTTAAAAGACGGTGGTCAGTTCTGCGACGTCGTCTGGCGACACATTAAAAATAAATACGGAGGAACTCAACTTAGAACATAAGAGTGTTTAAATAGCACAGTCACACGAGTTTTACGTCGCACTCCTCGTGGAATTTCGCGAGGGTTTTCTTGACACGGAGGGCAGTGAGCCGGACCGGGGGGTTGTGGTGCCAGCACTCCGCCATGAGCGCGCTGAGCGCGGCCAGCGTCGGGTGCTGCGCCCAGCGCGGCAGCAGCGGCGGCCGCGCGCCGCGCGCGACAACAACTGCGTGCATGTCCTCGAAGCTCGGGTCTGACGGCACCACGTCGTGGTACGGCAGCGCGTAGGGCTCCGCCTGCTGCGCCTTCGCGCCCGTCGCACACCGCCGACACATCTCCCATAGCACCAACCCGAGGGAATACATGTCCGCCATTTTGAACGCGTCGAAATTCGTGCCTCGCAGGGTATCCGCTAGGACTTCCGGGGCCATGTAGCGCCGCGTGCCGACGCGAGTGTTGGGCGCTATGTCCACCTCGTCGCGTTCCGCCACGAAGCGGACGGCGAGCCCGAAGTCCGCGATCGCGCACTGGCCGTTGCGCTTCACCAGGATGTTCTTCGATTTGATGTCGCGGTGCGCTATCGCCGGCTTGCCCTTCGTCCCGAAAATATCCATGTGCAAATGCGCCAAACCTGAGACCGCGCTGTAAGCCATGTTCAGCAGCGCCGGCGGATCCAGCACGGCGGTCTGCAGGTAGTCGTGCAAGGAGCCCCGCTCGTGGTAGTCCGTGATCAACAGCATCTGCGTCCAGGAGCCGGTGCCCTTGATGTCCGCGGCGATGAACCCGAGCACGTTCTCGTGGCGCATGAGCACGGTCTGGTAGATCTCCGTCTCGCGGAACCAGGAGGCCTCCTCGGTGGTGAAGAAGACCTTGACGGCGACGCGCTCGCCGCGCCAGCGCGCGAGCCACACCTCGCCGTAGCGGCCCTTGCCTATGGACTCGACCATCTGGATCTGCTTGGCGACGGTGCGCTGCACGAGCAGCGGCAGGCCG
Organism: Tortricodes alternella; assembly: GCA_947859335.1. Taxonomy (NCBI): domain Eukaryota; kingdom Metazoa; phylum Arthropoda; class Insecta; order Lepidoptera; family Tortricidae; genus Tortricodes; species Tortricodes alternella. The sequence continues at coordinate 19,692,195 of OX401969.1, forward strand.
GAGCCGGAGCCCGAGCTCACCTCGGCGAGGCGCGCACGCGCGGGCGGCGAGGGCGGGCGCTTGCCGGCGCGGCGCCGGCGCAGCAGCAGCGCCGCGGCCGCGCACGCCAGCAGCGCCACGCACAGCGCGCCCGCCAGCAGCAGCGCGGGCGCCGGGCCCGCCGCGCCCTCCGCGCCCCCCGCGCCCGGCGCGCGCTCGTCGGCCGGCGCGCCCAGCAGCGGCCGCAGCCGCCGGTTGCACAGGTCGCTCTCCACGCAGCACTCGATCACCTTCGGGTGTCTGTGGGGCGCCTGCGAGCTCTTGCACTGGAAACCGATAATATTACCGATGAGCGGGATGGCAGTGATCATACTAGAGAACGTTCGGCGGCTCCGATGGCACGGCGAATAAGTTATACGACCCGAACGGGCTCCGGGAACACCGTTCTATGCCTGCTAATTAATACGAACATGCGGTCTCTGTCGAAAGCGTGCCTCGATTACGAACCTACACAAAAATCTACTGTATTGAAACTTGCAAGTCGAGAGCTTAAACGGACTAATCTGCTCCGTTGTTATAATGTGTGCACGCGCCGTATATCTCCTTGGACGTGTACGATCTTATCGCTATCGGAGGACGCGAGTTTATGCGCGATTATAATGTGTGTAAAGTATTATGAATGTCAGAAATTTTGTCAACAGTTGACACGCTATCCCAATCGCGATCATAAATAGCCTAAGGCAGTCTTTCATAAAACGAAAAAGTAATAAATAACAAAATATTTAGCCGTAGTGAGACAAGGCGAGGCCTTAGTTGCTACCACAAGAAAGTCGAAATAAGAAATATCAGATTCCATATGTTTATGAACTTGAAACTTTGTATACATACATTCAGTTCAAAACAAACAATTAGGTAGGCGATCGAGAAAAAACCGGCCAAGTGCGAGTTGGACTCGCACACGAAGGGTTCCGTAACATTATCTATAATCAAGCAAAAAAAAAAAAACATTTTGTTGTATGGGAGACCCTTTCAATATTTATATTCTGTTTTTAGTATTTGTTGTTATAGCGGCAACAGAAATACGTCATCTGTGAAAAGTTCAACTGTCTAACTATCACGGTTCATGAGATACAGCCTGGTGACAGACGGACAGCGGAGTCTTAGTAATAGAGTCCCGTTTTAACTTTTGGGTACGGAACCCTAAAAATATATCAAAGCACTCCGTGCGAATTGATGGGACTGATGATATGCGCATGCTTTACTTTTAGAAAGAAGATGTGAAGGCGCTTACTTGCATGAACCCCGACTCATCGGGCGGGAGGCAGCCGGCGGTGCGCTCGAGCTCGACGAGGCCGGTGTCGCCGAGCACCTCCTCGACGGTGGCGAAGCAGTAGCCGTTGGGCTGCGTCGTGCACGTGCCGTTCGACGAGCCGTCCGGGCACGCGCTGGCGCCCGCGCACTCGCACACTATGCCGCGGGCTGAAACAACAATACAAAACGTTTAGGGATCGAAATATAAGGCACCTCCACTATCTAAAGCTGGAGGGTGGCCCAGATAGAAAATGGGGCTCTTATGACTGTTTCTGCCTCTTGTAGGCTAAATAATAACTTCTCTCTTGATATCACTTTATTTGGTAAATATAGGTACAAGTGTTTGGGACGAATTCCCTGATTACATTTTGTCGCATTCCGGTGCTCTGCTAACGTGACATACAAATGGCTATCTATTTTTTGCACCACAGTAGGTTGGAAGGGATTCCACACAACACGCTTCTGCCTTCAAACAAAACCAACACGCATCATTAACGCATTTCACTGGACTTTTCAAAATGTCACATCGAAACACTGCTCTACGCACAGGCGCGTCTAAGATAGATTTAGGATAAATAGTATAACATTCTCGCCGACGGCAAGAATAACGTTCAAGTTTTCCATTTCAAACATTTTAAAATAATGGAAACAACATTTTAAAATATACTAATGGAAAATCACCGTTTAAATGTTCGGCATTATCTACACTAAGTACTACCGAAGTAGCCAAAAATAAATAGCGCATCAAAGCCCCAGGCCTAGAACAACAAAGCAGAGACTCAATTCGTTATTGGTCTAAGTCAGTTCCTGGTTCCAGGTCCCTGGAAGCACCCGAAGTGGTTCGTGAAGCCATCAAAAAAATATTAAATAAGTGACGAGTCGATACAACGACAATCAATAGAACAATCCTTTATTAATTTTCGTTTACTGTATTTACCTTCAAACAGTAGGTAAGGCAAGACAAAAAAATTGTCAAATGGTCATCACTAAAAGGTCCATTGGTCTAAGTATTACAGAAACGGATCATTACCAGATATGCATAGCAAGGATAGTTATCGTTTGGTTTTTTTACTTTCCTTTCGATGTTAACTTCGCAAAGAAAGATAAAGACGGAGGACGGAGATATAATATACCACACCGCTTAGGCAATGTGGAATAGAGCACCTGTTCTGCTTGTAAGATAATGATGGTGTTTACTTTAAAGGAGATATCTCTGTCTGAATCTCTGCATGTTGACTTACTAAAAAGCTAATAGAGAATTTCCTTAGAAAAGTCGATTATAGGCCCATTTTTATGCCACAATCACGTTTTTAATTCGTCATCTTTATTATGAAATGTGGAGCTCGATGTAATCGCGATAAGTGCAAATTGACTAATATATTTCGCGATAACTCCTATTTGTTAAAAGGCCCGAATTTGTACATGAGGAAAATAATTCAAAGAACAGTTTTAGTAATTTCAATATAACAGCGAGCAACAGTGTAAACATTCGAGATGATCGATGATATAAAGCGATGGGATTTTCCGTCACTGTCATTGATCTGGATGATTATTAGCGATTAGACTCTTCTACAAGTCTCAACTCAATAGATGCTACAACTACAGGGGATAAAACGTAAATTTGCGACCTAGCAGATGCTAAATGAATCGAATTTAAAACACAATTTCAAACTTCGTTTGCTGTAAATAGGAAAGTTTAGATGTATGCATGTTTCTACTTATTTAATCACGAATGAAGAAGGAACGAAATAGATAAGAAAAGTCTTATCATGTAAAAAATAGTAGTCTTGGGGAATTAACGATAGCAGAACATAGCGCGGAAGCATCCGAAGGGCACGGGCTAATTTAACGTAAAATCTCGTTCTGAAGATATTATGAAACGGTACTTTTCGCGAGCTTGCCAAGACAGTGCAGAACGGTACAACACCCACGAACAAGATGGCTAGAGGAAAACACCTATCCTGCAACTGATTTATGTATAAAATGTTCATGACGAGATAATTAGAGATTCTGCCATCATGCCATGTGTTCCTTGTGGTAAGTAGGACATAGATATTAATCATCAACATGATGCTATTATTATAGTATTTGCGGAATAAGGGATTTTACTTCAGGGAAATAGGAACGAATTTAGAAAATTTTCTGTGTGTATTTAACATAATTATACAGGTGCTTACGATTTGGCAAAAATGACGACATTTTCGTACACATTTTCAGTACTTATGGCAGAATGTTGTACTATTTATAGTGGCCGTTTAATGTAGTTTTTCACTGAAAGTTACATTTATGCTTACTGCAGTAGGTCGGTACTTCAGCCCATCTTTCCTTCAAGGTGATAGTATCTTACAAGACCCAAATCTATCACAAAGCCCGCTCAGAAAATACAAGATGGCATCTTATTTGCAATAAAACAGATGCAGTTCATAAGTTTTATTAGTTTATTGGCTAACTTTTATACGTTTCATAAGTCAGGCAATTATAGGTCTTTTTCAACGCCATTAGAACATTTACGATAACTTATTTTTGACGATTATATATTGGAAAGTGAATCTAGATAATACTGTTAATTTGGACTATAGATCCAAAAAGATTAATTAATCAAACGTGGCCACAAGTGTCTTGTGGCTCTGCCCACCACATTAGGAATTTCGGGCGTGATGCTATGTATGTATGTGTATCCAAAAAGATTCACTATGGAACAGTTTTCATTGGTCTACGATGGAAGTAAAGATGAGACTAATGAATCAGAATATATTTTTCCAGTGATTAGAGCAATTAATATCGGGACAGGTCGTTTGCTAATAAATCATATAATTACAAGTACCCAACGGCGTCTTATCGCAATGATCAATCAATCTGAATCAGAACTGCAATAAATTAACAAAAAAATCCTAACTAAAGTCAAATCATACATTTTGAAATAATTCAAATCATAAATACAAGTTCATAGCAAGCGTGAAATAAGCTTAAGTGAGAGTCAGAATAGCCACAAAACGCAGCTGTCAAGGGACTTTAAAAAGGATGGTTGTTTTTTTATAGGGAGCAAGCAACAGGTAGGTTCGGCTCTCGCCGGCCACGGAGATTTGGCCGCAGCGATACACCCATTAAAAACAACAATAGAAATATTTCAATAGCCTTTGTTGGAATAAATAATTCGAAAACTAATAAAACATATCAGGTAGAGTTGGAAGGTAAAGCAGACGTTATTAATCCTTGAATTCTGGACACAATTTTGAAGCTAATACCTAACAATGATTCGGCGAACTGTATTCAAATGATTACAAAAACGAATGTAGTGAACACGACAGATGTACTAATTGCTAGTAAGGATCCGTGTTGGTACAAGCAATAACTTTGCGAGCAGGATGTAATCGTCCATTAAACAACGATCATTACGAAAATAACTTTAAAATTATGAATGACACACTACTTGAAGTATTGCGTACTATACCTATGTAGAATGAATCAAGGTTTCTTTACCGAGAAATGGTAAACAGAATCTGGAAATGACGGATTTAAACTAGTCTGTCCCATAAAGCACAGCACTGATTGAACAACAGGCAACGAGAATCATAAAACACTACCAGATCACATTACGACGGGAGTTAATCCGATTGCGATGGCTCAGGATCCTACGCTGCGGTCGAGTCGTGACGGCGAGCTAGATCGCGATCTAGTAACGCTAGGCTAGGTGTAGGGCACAGTCGCACTTACTTAGCCTCATGTCTTCAGCGAGCGGTCGAGGCGAGCCCGGCCCCGAGTCCGCGCTATCATTTAAATATAACCCGGGATGCTGCCGTCTGTCGCCGGCTTTATTTTTACACCACCAAGTTTATACGTTGGACAGTCACAACACACGCTGTCTCACGGGAGACGTATGGTTCGCGAGCGCGCGGGTGCTTCACTCGACGGTCGCGGCGCGAGTGGCGGACTGGCGGGACGGGGCTCGGTGGCGCGCCCCGCGCGTGCACTATGCACCGCTGCACAGCCTCTACGCTACACCCACACCGTGGAGTACGGAGATAAAACCCACCGAACACAACCCATGTCGGGCATCACTGATCCGCGTACGACGAGCATGCGATTCATTGACGCCGTTGAGATAACGCGAACTGTTTAGATCACTTAAGATACATTAGTGATAGATCAGCGTCTTGCCAACATGCCACACGTGAACACAATGAGCTTGTGTAGCGAGAGATTCCGTTTATCGGACCACCGAATTTGAAACGGGTTATCAAACAGCATACTAAACTCTTTGCTGAGACAAAGAAAATATTAATACTGGTATCAGGAAAAGTAGATAATTAATTATAAGACAAAACGCGTAATATCTGATGAGACAATTTTAAGTATAAACGTTTCAATAACTAGGTACAATGAGTTCATTTAACACGACCATATTCGGTAGTAGTAAAATGTTGAGATAATACGAATTAAAATAATGAATGAATAATGACGGAAGAATGTTGTAGTTTTCAGTTCATAAGCATATCACACACATTCTTCTAAACGTGATCGCAGACAGGACGGACTCTCCTATTGTGGCCCATTGGATTCGTCTCCATGTCCAAAGCGACAATTTTTGTTTAATATAAATTTGTAAAATAGAATTAATGAATTATGATTATTATTATTATTAACAATTAGAAATGTAAGCTTTTGTAACTAATCAACTAATCTGCTATGGATCGCAAGGTCTGAAAATAAAGTTATATTATTATTATTATTATTATTATATCGCAAATAGTAGCTGACCATTCCTTATGATCAACAACTCGTTTTGGTGTCTCGTCCCGCGTGTTATCAGAACCACCGATAAAATCTTACGGTTCTCTGTTAATCACGAAATCCACGGAGCTGTTAATCGCAACGGCGATAGCGAGTGGTTCAACATGTTGTTGAGTTTGTCATTTGTATTGAGAACTGAGTTTTAAACTCTTAGTATGGAGAAGTGGAGTTATTCCCACTATTATTCCTACCGGTAAAAATACTGGGAATTTCCTTCCCATTATTACTACCAATTTTATCAGTCTTACCGCTAGTAGTAATACGGGGTAGGTATTTCTCTTTCTCTTCTCACTATTTCTACGGGATATTTTTATATGGCATGTAAATTCGGGAATATAGTTTAAAATGAACAGACGTCAATCTCTGAGGCAGGATGTCAAATGTCACGTAGTGAGTGCGTACGGTATCAAGTGCACATTACATTGTTCATCACTTCTTCAATTAATAGTACTTTATTACTCGTACGTGTAGTAGTAAAGGTGAGAAATGCATTTCCTATTTTACTACTAGTAGAACAGCTGGGGAAAAATACCACAGTAGTCCTACTGCTAGGAATTCGTGGTAGTAAGTAACAGTGGGAATAATTTGAGAAGTGAGCGGGGCGTGTCGTGACGGATTCGGTCATGGCACGGAATTATCTCGAGTTGCAGTGTCGATCTCGACCATATGGCGCACGTAGGCACGTCACGGCCCGATCCAAGCCGCCAACTGCACTCGCAATGAATAACGGCACCCGTACTGCACCATTAATGGATCTCAAGGCTGCCACTCGACCAAATTGGAAATTCAAGAGACGATTGCCAAATAGAATGCAAATTGGCGTTATTCATTCCAATTACACGCTTCGTATTACCATTGTTCTCGGGTGATTTGCAAATAATAGAGTTTATTAGCTCTATATGGTTCACGACTGCATTCCTAAGCCGCATCTAAGTTTAATATTGAATATGTCGTAACATGCGACAATTGGGCTTTGATCATTTTTCCCGTGGGAAGTGCGCGTTGTCATTTGAGTAGCGATCAAAAGCTCGTCAGAGCAGAATGACGATTAAATCTATAAATCACATCGCGCGTACAAATCGGCTGGCACTTGGCAGCTACAACTTTCACACAATGTTCTTGCAGAGAGTGGGCAGTGAGTACAACTACAAGCCGATAGAAGCTCGACTTGCAACACATACAGTGCGATTCGGCGAACACCAGTTGTTTCTGTAATCGATTTATATGATACGATCACGAGTATCGACGCAGATCTATTCAAAAGGTTATAAAGGTTCATACGTATATCAAGATGTACTTGACGTAACATTGTTTAGCAGGTATTGATCGTTATAACAATACATCAATACAAGGGCCTACTAGCAATATCATTCATTATGGTCATTCAAAGTCAAATAACAAATAAGATTAATCAACAAGCGCGTCTAGAAAATCGAGTTACAAGGAGTGTGAACCTACGGCTTTTCATACAAAAGGCGATAACGATTTCCAGCCTTTAAATGTTAACCGATTATGATAATTTTTCATAAATTAACAGTCAGAACAAAATCAAGGTCTAGACGTTTTGGTTTATTTATTTATTTATTGAACGAGAATCCACAGCTTTTAGTCTAAATATATGTAGGTACATATTTTTAATTTACAGTCACATTAGCCAATTACGGATTCCTACTATATTACAACACCATTTTATAAACGCTAGTAAAAGTTTATTCACTATAATCAATAAATTCAGTTTTATTGCTGTTTCATACAACACTAATTTCGGCGATTATTTGACTTTGTTGATCTTTAATCAATATTCAAAAATGTAAAGACACAGATTTGTTCTCACTGACAATCTATCAACAATTTTCCAAAATCGGTTAACATTTAAGGGGTGGAAATCGTTATCGCCTTTTGTATGAAAAGGGTGATTTTTGACATTGGTTCACAGTCCTCTTAAAGTGGAATTATGTACCGCACTCGTTACTATCTGTTTGTCTGTGTTGCGTGTTTATATTTTGAAAAACAAAACTAACGGGTTAAAATAAATTATTATTTATGAGTCACGGGCGAAGCTGCGTACAGAAACTACCTCAGCACTAAGTCAACATTGTGAACAAGCAAACGTGTTACAATTCTATTTACCACAATATGTAGTTACTGTTGCAAATGGCATTCCGTTCTAGGGTCAGCGGCGCAGGCGCCTATCAGCGACCTCTGGATAATCCGACTCGATCGATAAGGCCGGGGTGGGAGAGGGAGAGCGATAGAGCATAATTTATTCGGCGGCAGAGTGGCGCGCCTTCGAGGTGCCGTAGCACCCTCCGCGCCCCGCGCCCGCGCATCTTCGGACAGGGTCCTTTTTTTGTGCCCTCAGGGATTAAGGAGTATCAAGTTAAACGCAGGTTACGTAATAGTTTTTACACACCCTTAATATCGCCGGTTTCGAAAGGTATTTAGTTTCTAGTAAGGTGTTCCCATTCAAAATTTAATGATGGTGGATTTGGTATAAACCAATATTTACTATGATTGTTTGATAGATCGTTGACGTTGATAGTTTATTTACTTAACTGTCGCGTGGCGTTACATTTTTTATCTTTAGTAATTGAAAACTAAAAATATTTATTCGGAAAGAAGGCTACACGTGCTCTTTCAGATGTTTGATTCTACCAGCTTCTAGCCAGCGCCGTAAGATCAGCAGAGTAAGTCCAAAAAGTTTAGAAATTAACACAGCCTAGAGTTTTTCTTTACAGATGAAGTTTTATAAATCTATATTGGATTTTACTACGGTATTAATTCACATACGTAGAGTTACGTAAGATGTTAAACGTAATTTTGTTTGCTCAGCGCAAAACATTTGCACAGTAGGTACTTGTGCTCCGATATTGTCACAGCACGAGTTGCCTGATAGCCGTGCGTCGCGCGGGGTCACAACGACGCAAATCGCCGTTTCTATACATACGACCATAGAAACACAAAATTTGAAACCATTTACAGAAAGCTAGGAAGAAAATCAAAGCTTCATCATCGTTCCTTCCTATTCATTAACGTAACGTACGAAAATATGGACAATTTTGCATCAGTTTTGTACAGGTACCAATCGTCAATATATATAAAACAGTACCGTAACTCACTTATAGACAACGCAAAGCCTAAACGGGTGGTCCTACAGGTTTGAAATTTAGAGGAGACATTCCTTGACTACCCTAGAGGTGCACTAAGGAGGGATTTTTTGAAATTCTATCCCAAAAGGCGTGATAAAGTTTGAATGGAAAATACCGCGGGCGAAGCTGTGGCGGGTCTGCTAGTTTCTTATATACTCTCACTGCGAAATGTATCCTTATGATGCTCACTCAACTTTTTCAGTTAGGACACCAAATAGGCTAAATATGAGCTATTTCTTTCTTCATATTCGCAGAATAGGTTATTCTCTTATTTTTTTTGATATAAAGATATGGTAACCCAGGACCACAGCTTCAGCAATTGCCATCCGAATCTGATCAACTACTAGTACTTATTCCAGGCAGCAGAATTTGATAAACAATTGAGCTGACGGTGCCTTTCAATTGGCAATCAAATCGTACCATCTGCATCTGCAATTGTTATTCCAATTGCTTTTGTCCTATTAGGCACCAAGGAAACATATAATATACAGACCTAACTATAGTATCTAGTAGGATGGGATATGGATAATAACCAAACCGAATACATATACTCTTTACTCTCTAAACTCTTTATAACGAAACTCAAAAGACCGAGCATTTTTTTTCGTTATAGAGTTTTCGTTGTGTTCAGTGAAGAAAGAGATAAAACCAATACCAACTAATACAATAACAAAAGCGAGGCATCTGCTTACGACCTCAAGTAACTTCCATAAAAATTTCGGCACCTCAAAGATTTAGTCGAAGCCTTTTGTAAACTGGTAACATAAACTTTAATCCAAAATGCCTAAAAAATCTAAATATGAACGTATTTCTTCGTAATAGAGAATGGCTGGTGAGCAATAGTGTATCAAATGTCTGAGTTTCTTGCGGCGTTTCTTCTCAGCAGATGTCACCTTTCGAAGCGCTGGTAGCTTCAGACATGTAAAAGAGCCCATGTGGCCTACTTGCAAAATAAATATTTTCATTTTAAATGTATGGGTTTTAAGGTAACCAACTAAATTGAACTAATTTAAATTTTATAGGAAGTTTTACGTTATATCGAACGACATAATAAAGCGTTTAACACTGTATATGTGTATCAAACTTATATGCAGTGCATATAGTCAGGTGCACGGTTACAATTGTGAAGCATACAAGCCGAGACGCTACCAACCTGGGTTCATTGGATTCGATAAAGCATAAACATTGTCAATATTTGTGATGCGGTGTGAACGGTTATCTACCTGACGTGAGAAGCGCTTATCAGCGTAACGTGGAGTTTAATAACCTGCAGCTATCAAAACATCCCTTTGGATTATAAACCGAGTCTTATAAAAGGCTTGTAGCATCCTATGTTGATGACATATTCGGATCTTGCTCATGAAATAAACCTTGAGAAAACTTCATCAATTCAAGTCTCCCCACAGACTTCCTCAATGAGTCCTTAACTAGATCAAATTAAGAATGAGGCAACTTTACAGAATAATAAATAAAAACTTAAAAAATAATGACATGACAATGATATCGTTATTAATGGATATCTCATACTCAAACTGAGCTTAATCATTATCTGAAAGCTCTTAGACATTATCTGATAGAAGCGTAAGTTCGGCAGTCTCAAAACCACGAGGGTCGTACGTGACACTCGCCACGAGCCGGCCTCTATCCTCGTAATTAGTTGTAATCACCGATTAATTGTAATCGCCGTCAAATATATTGTTATCAATGGATTTTCGTGGGAATAAAGACAGCAGGTGCACGACCCAGTTTCAAGAGAAGCTAAGTTATCTTTGCGTGGTGTTGAAACTTCAACACACGAATAAGTAAAATAAAGTTTATAATTGCTAATATTATTTTTAGAATAGGTTTCTTTAATGAGGTTAAATTTGTGCCGAAATTTAAACTGAATTCACAGAAGTAGTCATGAATAATGTTCATATTTTGTGCCTTCTTTGCTAATTGCTGCATTATGTATGATATCTACAGCAATTAATAACAACGAATATTGTTATCCTCTTAATTTGGTTGCTACCAGTTCCCATAGCATTAGTTAACTTTTGTTGATTCAAGAGGACAGCAACCCAAGACAAAACCAGAACACGTATCAGGTTTTTGAGCAAACCTACCCTTTTTTAAATTTTTAAATGTTATTTATTTCAAGTAACATTTTGTTAGTAACAATTATGAATTAAAGAATAACTGTCATTCAATGTTCTGTGTTACAGACCATGTTGCCGATGTCATTAAAGCTGAGTTCTTACGCTGTTTATTCTGAGCAGATGTCCCCTTTCGAAGCGCTGGTCTGGTAGATTGAAAGAGCCCGTGTGGCCTAGTTGCAAAATAAATATTTTCATTTTCATGTTCAAGTGCATAAGAAAAAATAAACTTCTCACCTAAAGTAGTAACTATCTAATCTCCAATGCCTGGTATAATCGGAAGCAATGTGTTTGTATTGGCGTTTTCTAAAGCGATCGGTCTGGTCGATTGTTTTGATCAACAATTACGGCATATTATTCTGTATGTTTATTATATCACTGATATGAACAAATCATCAATTAAAAAGTTTGCGCATTTTCCCGTTATTGCATTGCAAACTCATTTGTTGAATGCTTCACCAATTAGTGTCACTTATTAGTTCTCCCGACTGGTTCCTGGACAATTAGCGGTTCATTTGTAATGTATCGGAATGCGACACCGCTTACTGCATTAAAACGATCCAGTCATAATTTAGTCTGAACAGGTCTGAATTAACATGCCGTTCGATTCTCCATTCATCAAAGGCCTTGGCAGTTCAGATGCTTCGTACTTACATCGTGGAAGCATGCATTTCACCCCCACTTACCGACAAAGGCCACTTGGGACACAATTAAGTAATAGTAGTTTATGCAACGGTTGCATAATGATAGGCCTTAAAATACTAGTGCGGTTTTATGAAACCAGCTTTTAAGCGAGTTAAATAATAAGATCGCACGTGTGTTTTAAGGCCAAATTATTTAGAGTTGCATACATAACTTTATCTACACACATATTATAAATCCTCCATGATGTGATCAGAAACAATATTTTCTGGGAACAAGTTATTTGTTGCAATCGTGGCTGCATTTACGATATCCGGCGCATTTTCACATCACACAGTCACTCCAAGAAGACTACTATTCATATTTTCAACTAAAATGTAAATTACAAACAACTTTTTACAATTCTTCTTTCGTTCAGCAAAAAACCAACATGAATGATGAAAGCAGTAATGGCGGCAATTCGATCCTCCGTCAAGACCTTTTTTTTTATTCATAGACAAACGAATGAAGTCTCTATTCTCATGTCACTCGAGATCAAATGTCGTGCGGTTTATATTTGCGGTTTAAAAAACATACTGAATTGATGTTTTGTATTAATAACTGTTTTAATATCTATGGATACTAGAATAGAGACCCACTTGAGTTTTGACAGCTGTTCCAAATTTAATCTCATTACGATACTAAAATCAATACTGTAATAACATTAGAGTACTGGTTTTACCTAATTGGTTGTCATAATGCTGATCATTTCCTACGGTTTTTGATTACATTATGGAGGTTTTATGATATGGGTGTAGATAAAAAAACAAACCGCACGACTGTCTCTGTCTCTAGCAGGGCGAGCGGTGTATGCTGTTGTTCATCTCCACCAAACATTGGAATTCTTAATTTTTTTTTATGATTGTGGTTTAGTACAGGCAAACATGGAGCCCGATTCAATATTAAGAACAGCCTTCTGATGCGTCCCGCGAGCGTGTCGCAAAAATTTCAAAAGTGTGCGCTGGAATGATGGCCTCTCGGTGTGAGTGAGCGCGTTGAACGACCAATTGGTAAAACTCGCCTGTGTCCGCACGCCTGGGCCGCCACTTTTTTTTCATTATGGTTGGTTTTGCGGCCCACTGATTCTATGGCCTTTGCATTTGGCCCACCGATGACTTTCAGTTTGACATGCCTGGTGTAGTAGTAAAGTCTGTTCGCCGAGAGTTGATAAATATTATGATATCGTCTCGAAATAGCGATTGTCGTTTAACTATCGCAAACTGTATGACGGGCGTCGCTTATCGCCGCGCGCACTGAGTTTCGTGGTATGAGGCACGCAATTGTTAACAGTTCATAATATTTAGTGGTGTCGCAGCGTTCGGAACCAGGAGCATAAATTCAGTAATCATGCAGAGGTATGTTCTTGGTCTTCGTGCACTTATAGGGGAGGCGTTATCGGATCGCCTACAGGGTTTGAAGCACTAAACAGCAACCTGAGGCTTGGCTAAACGATTGGAAGAATTTCTTCGGGACCGATTCGTTTCTGGATAAGCCAGTGGTGACATGACATCAAGATTGTTTGATGTGGCAGCAAAGACTTGAGCCCGGGAGTTGCGACCGGCGCTAGCGCTTACGCGCTCGGCTGCGGCGGCGCGCGAGAGAGAGCTGCACGTGGGGGGGGGGCGCGCGGCAGGACCAGCGGCTTGTGGCAGATGTGGCGGACGACACAGACCAGATAAGTGTCGGTTCAATTAATAAAATTGTGACAACTGTGTAACGACATGAATAGAAGCATACTTTACTAACTTTACAGTATTGCAGAATGTTTCACTGAAACAATACCCTTCATCCCAAAGTCAAACCGGAAGGAAAAATCCCGAAGAAACGGAAAGTGAAACTAAAAAAAGAAGGTGATACACACTCCTCCAACCTATATAGAACAGACGAATAGTTGAACTAGAACGACAAAGAAGCGGAAACACGTCAACGCTCATCCCTCTACGATATAAACCTGTCTTAACCTAATTTCCAATATTGCCTAAAGGCTGCATAGCCGGGTGATTGTGGTCGACCAGTTGCGGCTAGTCGGCCCCTTCCCATAGTCCCTTCCCATCCCAGAGCGTGTCACTACTTAAAAATCTGTGCCCCCTGGTTTATCAGGCTGGTCCGGGTCAGGCTCCGCTCCTGGCTAGGTGTGGTACCTATGTTCATGTTCGAGCGCGGCGCCGCGCCGGGCGTGCGTTACTAAAGGGTAAAAGGAGATGATACATTTTTACAAATTGATGGCAGGGTAGACGACACAATTGAAAGTTTCATAATAAACGTCATCGACACTGTTTATTAAAAAAAAATTATATTATTATGAATTTATTACTGTGGACGTTTTAAATTTGGAATTATTGTGTAAATGCTAACCATTTTTTTGCATGACATTTTATGACAGAACATGCTGAACTTACTTGCCTGATTTTATGATCTTTGTAACCATGTTTTCTGGGCAAACAAATATTGTGATTCTGATTCTGATTCTTCCTCCGACTCTGAGACTTTGTAATGGTCGTCGACAGACGATATGCCAGGAATGGGACATATACACGCTATTCAATAATAATATTCTATGAAAAAAAAATAGTATTTCCTTTTAATTTCTTATTATCGTCGGTAAAATTAATTAATTAATTTGTAATGAGTTAAGAAGCCCTCATTATATATTTTTATTATCAACTCTAGGCGAACTGACTTTAGTAGCTTTGTGCAGCGATCTGTAGAATGATGAATAGATAACACACTCAGTAGAGAGTAGAGATTATTTGAAAAAACGATCAGATATTTTTAAACTACATGGGAAACTGGCGGACACCTCCTAGACAAAGAAAGAAAGGTGTCATTTAATGCAACAACGAGACGGTGATGTTTTCGTATATTGAGCAAGCAAAGGGCACGAGTTCAACGCGTTTGAATATTTAAACGCTCGATAACGGATCGCGTTCTATTTTGAACGCATGTCAAAGCAACAACGAAACTTGGTTATGCATTATCGGTAGTGAATGAGTCGGGCAGTGCGTCTGCATGGAGTGCATTCGATTAAATGCAATTCACCTGAATCAAAAAGTAATATGTGAATGCATTTTCAATAAATAAGGGGCTTTATTGATAAAGAGGGTAGCGTCAATATGATACGATAATATCATAAGATTTACTATTGCTCTCATTGAACGCATCCCTGTTTCGCAACACTATTACAATTACAAACAATGCAAGATTAAATTGTTATGAAGTTAACTTAGCTTAGAATTACGATAGCGTTGAATACACAAAGATATCAACCTGGATTTAATTCAGTAGCAAAAATATTCCACTACATAATAGAGTTAAGGTCATAAAACAGAATCGTACCAAAACACCGCACAGCGCAATTATTGAGGACGCGCGTAATCTTTAATCGCGATAGATAATCTTAATTGTAGGGGCGCGGCCGAGTACGTCGCTATCAGACGGTTGCATATCTTGACGAGATAACGTTGTATTTTCTTGTGTTTAGGTTATTTTGGTCAAGTGTGTCACGCGCCCAGACGGTGACTGCCGTTACACGTAACCATCGCGTCGAGACCCCGTGCTGCCAGTGGAGATCCGATCGCGGAGAACTTTTTCACGCGAGAGGGATTTCAAATTAGATTGGCGGAAAAGTATTACGCAGTTGAAACACAATATTACCACGCATGTTGGTACACAATCAGTCGATATACAGTGACAAAGAGATGAGGTTGAATGAGAGACAGATTATTCAATGAGTCGACACGAAACAAGGTGTGTCAACGTTAGAACAGACATTATTCGGTATAATTAATGACCTGTCAATGATTGCGAAGATTAACAGAAAAAGAAACGTCTTTAATAAGTCAGTGGGCGATGACGCTGTGAAAGAAATACAAATATCTTGCGTCAGTCATATCGCTGTCGAAGTCTTAGTCGGTCCGGATGATTGACATCATACAATCGTGTTTTAATAGCAATACAAAAAGCGTCGTAGGCGAGCCAGTAAAGATATGTACAGATTTCAAAACAAACTGATACACCCACTGCATTGAAACGGAACAATATCAGATGAATATATTTGAATGATGATTAATTGAACTACTTCATTGGTTTCACTTGTCGTATGAACTGACTGTTGTTCAAATTATTTTCAAAGTTCTGCTCAAACACCATGCCGAAATCCTAAAATACAACAAAAAATATTTATAAATTAGCTCCGTGAGCTGTAGACCTCGCGACAAATTTAACTTTGCCGTTGGAAAACTGTTATCCACATATATCGACATAGGTCGCGGTCATTTTACCAACATCGTAAAAAAACTTTGTAATCGCAAAAACCACAATATCGTCAATTTTGAATAATTTCGAAAAACTGAATCGACAGTAAAGTTCCATATAATTATCGAACCTGCTCACAAAATTTCACAAGAAATGTGATCTGTAGAGGAGAACAAATGGACATCCAACGGACATCCGCCGGACATACGAAAGCATTTTGCCCAAGCTGAAACGAAGGCGCTTCGCTCGCTCGGTTAATGATGATTTGTAACCGGATGTGGTGCAGTGCGATGCATAATACATTGGACCATGATTTTTTTGTTATATATCCGATTACAAGTTGCAATTGTGAGTATCGTGTGACTGACATAGTTAGCAGTTAAATTCTTGGAAGGCATTATTTGTAATTGGATATTAAAATTAAACTTGCGTCGAGGCATTAGTAACAGACTTGGTTTCACTAAGGTTAGGAACTCTCTCCCTGCGTTTGCATTTTCGGAATTAAACAGGCATCAATCAACTGTGGTATTAATCAACATTGCCAATTGTTTTTCCTTACTGTTTACAGAAAGCTAAAAATCGCCTGAAGTGTACATCTGGAGGATTGCATTACATGGAAATGAGACTAGGATTCTGACACAACGAGATAGAGGAAAATTGGAAGCATTTGAGATGTGGTGTTGGGGGAGAATTGAAAGGATTAGATGCACGGAAAGGAAAACGAACGAAGAAATTTTGAGATTAGTGGGAGAGAAAAGATATTTATTAAAAACTATACGATGGTATGACAAATATAATACGGCACGAGTTTTGCTTACAATCATTCTGGAGAGCAAAATCGAAGGGGAGAAGTACAAGACTTAGATTAAGTTAATTTGACCAAGTAAAACAGAACGTCAATGCCACCTCGTATCAAGAAGTTAAAAGACTTAATGGGAAAAGGGAAAATCGGCAATTACCCCATCAAAAGCGTGTAGCTGTGAAATTATAATGATGACTACAGTTTACAGCTATTTTCAGATGCCGATGGAGCATTTTTACTTCACCAGAAGTAAAAAGGACTACGGAATGGACTCAGGTCCTTTTACACTGACATCTAGTGTTATCCCAGCGTTTGGTGGACACATTACCTAAGTCAAAGGCTTTAAACTCGTTTGACATGTCGATCGTAAATATTGGCCCTGCCGAGAATACGATTGAACTCAAATAAATAATGTAATGCAGCGCTGTATACAATGATGGGCGTGGGCGGGCAACTTGGGCGGGACGAACTTTAGATTTTAATGTTCAATAAATTTAGTCAGGTCAAGAAGATTACGACGTAAAGTATAATAGAATCTATTTATGAAATATTTTTCCTTCGCATAATGCCCTTCGTTTGAGCATTTTCAATCTAGAAGTATTCAATAGAAATAATATAAAACAACCACCCAAAAATTTGTGTTATGTTATTATTTGTTTTTCTTTGAAAATACGTTAAAGAATCTTTTTCCGAGATAGATACTTTGATGCAATGGATAGAAGAAATGCCCCAAACACAAAAAATCACAATGATAACCTCATCAACTTGATTGTACTATTCGTAGTCAAACACGCCAAGGGTTCGATTCCCTTCAATGTCAACTGAAGTCATACTTGTAGTGAATATAGTATTTTTTCTATGTCGTATGTGTTTCGTGTCCTTAAGACCATTAATTGCGTTATTTTATACGAAATTTTTGTACGCTATTACTAATGGTAAACAGAACCTCAAGCCTCAGTCGTAGCCTCTGAAACACGTAGGCGTGTCGCATGCGGTAACCGTTTGCGTAGGCGCACTCTTGACTAGTCTTGACCGTAGGTACGTTAGCGTAGCGTGCCGGTCAAGACTAGTCAAGAGTGCGCCTACCAAATCTTGCAACCGAATATATTACTTGCAAAGTAGACAAATCTAGATTATTATTTGTTTATTTAAATACGTGATTTGAATTTGATCAACCGGTATAGTTATGAATTACGTTATATTAAAAATATCTATAGGGGTTTCTCAGAAAAGAACCTGGTTAATACTCATGATTAGATACTGAAGATGACCAACGATAGATTTAAGTACGTCATCTGGTTACAACTCTTCAAATGGAATATTTCTATAAACTAGCAGCATTCGATCTGCCCAATCTATCCACAGCCGTAATCAAGACCCTATTCGACCCGGACTCGACGCCATTACAACTTCATTTGCATTTTAATATCTCCGTTTAACGAAATGAGTTCAGTTCCATAAACCAGTCGCGTTAAGAATCCACTAAAATGATAATAAAGTGAAACGTGGCATAAACAAACAATAGTTGGAGCCGTTGGCGTCTCGGACAGAATGAACTTTTAATCGCTCGGCGTAGGCGACTTCCGCGCCATCGCCGAATTAACATCAACCTACGACACCCATTACTATTATAATTTCATATCAACATTGAAAACGATAGATATTTGTGAAATTTGAAATAGCGAAATGACTATGGAAATCGAATATAAATGGCCTATAGATAACGAGGTGTCCAGTACTAAGGAAATAAGAATTGGTCGTCATTAACATTATGCAAATGGATAAGTTACCGTATTTGGTAAATTAGTATTTTGATTATTATACATTTACTATTCAGGGAACCTTATACGCTAGGACAAGGTGATAAAAAAGTGAAGTATGGTAAAATACGCTTGATCGCTTCAATGGCCGTCCGTAATCGGATATCGAACAAAAGGAGCATTCGATCCAGCTCGAAGGACAAAACATGGCGGCAATGATTTTGGTCGTGTGAAATATAATACTATCGAGTGACAGCTGTTGCTGTGTCATGAAGATAATTACTCAAGTTCAGAAAAAATAATTACTTTTAGATTACAATGCTTTACATAGCAAAAAAGACAAATCAACGAATAAATGCCATGAGAAGATTATAATGGAACCTAAAATATATTATGTCTGGAATTAATTAATATACTAGTAAAGTTTATTGAATAGCGGAGTTATTTACTTATTCATTCTGCGACGATGCAAAACGAGCTAAAATAACAAATAATAACATAGTACGAGCTAGTGCATACAAAGCTAGCAATCAACAGAATTGGCGGGACGCCCTAGGCTACGCAATTTGAGGGCATGTCACCGAGTTGCTACCATAACTCAAAATTAACATCAGGCCAATAAACTTTTGAATACAAATTCAATGTAAACAAACCGTATTTAATACATTCTGTATTCATTTGGTATCAGAGTGTATTGAACGCTATCCATTCGATCTGTCGAGTTCGAATCTGTAGAAAGTCCCGCCCACTCGTGGCGAGAGGTCACAGTCGCCCACGCTGGAGATTAGACTATTGAGAAATGCGAGGATTTAAGGTGGCCGAGGAGCAATTATCAGTGTAATTGATGATCATTGCGGAATATGCGGAGGCGCGGTGCATCGGTGCATGGGATCTTGATGGATGCAGCAGAGGCGGGGAGAAATGACAGACTTGTTTATATGAGACGTTGCGGTCGACAGGAAGTGAAAATATGGTTGCCATTATGGATGCAAAGAGTTTTCATGCTTTATGGATGCTTTCTAAGAACATTAATGTTGACGTATATCCTATCCACAATAAAAAGCAAACTTTAAAAAGCTTACCGTCGCCTACAATACAATTTAAGTAGCTAATATCTCACCGCTCTCTTCTAAACATCTTTCGTCAGAATAAGCTCTCAAGGTAGACACAAAACGTGGCCGGGCATAATACATGATTAAATGCATAAATAGTAATCCGCAGTGAAGAAACCGATAATTTACGGCGTCTAGGACGTGGTTCGTTTGCATGAGAAGGGGATATCTCTGTGTATGTATGGGATTATGGAGATGGCGGTCGCGTGCCGAGTCGCTCCGGGTGGGCGACGGATGATCGCCAGAAACCCTGAGAAATGGCCGTTATTAATATTTTGGTGACACACACTTAGAATATTGTAAGAAATGTAAATCAGGCGTGCAATTATCATAATTTATGCTACAGGTTGAGCAGGCGCAAGTTGTGACCCCTACTGTTTCGCTATTTGCAAGTCATTACAGTTTGATTTTTAGCTAACATAAAATAAATTCACTATGTCTGACATTTGACCCTCTTCATTTTCAATAATTATCTTGAGGCCTTTGTATACACGCATATTTTAAAGTCATAATTTAAAACTAGGATTAATCGTCCCATCCTTACGAATAAACTATAAAAAACGTTATAAATTATAAGTAGCCCCACGCCATCGATAAGAGGTTAACAACGCCGTTAACCCGCGAAGGTGGATAATACGGGAGACAATTATACCACTGTTTCTGTTCAAGCCAAAGTCCAAGGCAGTTATGCTATCGCAAACGGAAATAAAACACATCTACAGTGTGACGCAGATGTGTAAGATTATTTAGGAAAGAAAAGAACAGAGGAGGGTTTCAAAGGAACACTGACAAATAATATAGTTATTCCAAAACAATGAGCAGATTAGCAGGAATGCAACGCAAAAGAAAATGATAGATTTATAAGTATTTTGCTTAATATAATTAAATGCAGCTAACAATCGCAAAGATTTTTTTGTCCTTATTGCGACAGTACAAAGCTGACAAAAATCGAGTTGTCATACCTAATGCACTCATTACATTAGTTGAATACAATATATCACTTGACTAAGATGAACGCTCAGCCGTGTTAATGCAAAAATATATAAATTATGCAACAATTCAGTTTACAAGACTATAGTCCAATTATTATAATTGTATAGCCATATAACGTGAACTTGTGTTCGGCTGAAACCTGTAAACTTATACGCGACTGAAGAGGACTGTTAACCGACGAAAAAAGACACCCTTTTTATACAAAAGGCGATAACGATTTCCCCCCTTAAATGTTAACCTATTTTGACCAATTTTTGAATATTGATTAAAGATCAACAAGTTTCGGGTTTTTCTTTCTTAGCGAGCGCCTACATTACCTAAGGTACCTGTGCCAAATTTCAGACTTCTAGTTCACGTAGTTTTGGCTGTGCGTTGATATGTCAGTCATTCAGCTTCTTTTAGATATACATACGAGTATATAAGAGTTCTATAAACTTTCTCCTTTACACAAATGCTGTACTTTTGTCATTGAATTTATTCCTTCTATTCAGTTACCTAATAAATACGTTGTTGTAAATATGTCTTCGCTTTTTTGAGTTAGTGAAATTACGAAGCCCAATTCTCAATATATCTGTAGAGAAATCATACATGTACATACTTGACTATAGATAATAAGCCATTGCTTATGACAGCTCGTAAATTGTAGAATATGATATCAAGTCTAATTTATTCAATAAATAAAATCAATATATATTTTTGCTTCTGCTTGAGGTATCATATTACTACTGCCTACTACTCGTGGAAAAACACCTCTGCCGCTATGGCCGTGGGATTTCCAAATCAACCTACAAAGTAAGGAAAAACAAGCGTAGAACAAATAAAATGAGATAAAACCTCTTTCCATTTCCATTTTAAGAATATCAAATGAAATAATTATGAATCATCAACAGCACGTTTTTAAGCATCCGCTGAAAACAAAACCGATCCAACAGACCGATTAAAAACATCACTTAGCGTCACATTAATATAATTTAAACAGCAACTAAAAAGCCTTTTGCATGTAAAATTCGATGGCAGTAAATGAATGGAGAAGCGGTTTATGCAAAATACCCGGCCCATTGAGTCGCACCATTGATAGCGGTACCAAACTGGTCGGCCCTCCTAGACGATACAACCAATTAATTCCAACTCAATCAACTGCTTTTGGTAAGTCTCACTACACATACAGGTTTTTTAAATGTTGAAGAAGAGAATTAAGAAAGTAATGAAAGTATTGATATATGTTTTGGAATGGTTGGAGAAGCTAGTTAAATTGAATCAAATACAGAAGAAAAGTGCGTGAAAAGCTTGGGATTTAACCTTACTTATTTATTGTGACGCTACGCTGCTAGTATCTGAATGACACTGAATCAAATTAACGAATTTTGGACCTAATTAAGATCTAGGATTCGTCAGGCTTGGTTTCATGTAATATGCCTTGGGCTTCGAGCCTCAGGGTTGAGCCGTACGGATGGCAAAAAACCGGACGTTCTGAAATTGGTTCCATAGCAGAAGGGGCGTTGTCTCTTGTAAGATGCAACATGTGTTATAACCCTTTTGCTCTTTCCCATTTGAGCCAGACGCCTAAATCGGCTGGATCAGTAGCGGAAACTGCGGCTATACAAAAACATGCGACGTACACTGCCCTGAAACAGTGAAACCAATGTACGACTTTGTCCCTCTAGCTGTCGAAACTGTTGATACTTGGGGTGCAGAAGCCAAAGATTTGGACAGGGACGTTTGGGTGAAATCCTGACCTGCACCGGCGATCCCTGGGTCTCGATGGGCGTACCTACTGTGGTATATACTTAAATTTGTATAAAACTGTAGACATCTGTCGCATGTTGATTTAGAGAGCCGAACTTTACCTATAGATATAAGGCATCCTTATTTATGTGAAAACTTTAAAAACTTGTGTACCTAGATTCATTCCTCGTAGGAAGACGTTTTGTATCATAGGTCGAGCAGCCTTCTTGGTACTGGGCAGTAACCCCACTAGCTGCGTGTGGTGCGAGCAGGCGCCTCATTCGGGAACGCTAAGTGATTCTGTAGCGACTCGTAAGCCAGATCTCTCATCTCGCTCTTACGCATTTCGCGTCGTGCGGAAGAGTGGAATGAGAAATCTGGCTTACGAGTCGCTACAGAATCACTTAGCGTTCCCGAATGAGGCGCCTGTACGAGGTTGCTGCACCCATGGGCTCTTGCCATATTGCTTACTGGACGCTACACCCGCGCCCACCTGCGCGTCGTGTGAGGCCGTAGCGTCAATTCACCGCTACTTTGAGGGTAATCAGCAAAATAAGTTAGCCGATCTACCCCCAAAGTTGTCCGGTATATATCATAACAGGACTATGCCCCCACCATAGAGATTAAGAACTGTATATAAGTAAGGATTTCAATCTAATAAATCACTAGTTTTGTTCACTTACAATGCGCAGTTTACTTAAAATCCCAGTATCCCCTAGGGCCCCAGTCTGACCTAAAATCCATCCTATTCATACAGTCCACGCTCGACAACATCATTGTTAACTTATATGTGTAATGTTCTGAAAAACTTATACCTCACCGAGTTTCTTGCCGGCTCTTCTCAGTAGAGGATTTTTTTTCCTAACCAGTGGTTGATTCATTCCTTGACCTTCATAAGAGCTTGTAAAAGACTAAATTGAATATAAGTTAACCTAGGCCATACCCAGGGGGTTAGTTTTCTCTGACGCTGGCTGTACCTGGTACAAAGAACTTCTTTTTGTCATTCAACGCGGCAATGCGGCTAGTGTGATGGGGATTTTTGAGCCAGGCCGATCCGAGGCGTTCCTTTTGAAGAGTTTGGAACTGACGAAGTCTGTTGCAGATATTATGTTGTTACCGTTTGATGAAACATGTTGTGGTTTCAATTTCAATACTTGTATTTATATATCTTGATTAAGATAAAAAATAGCAATTTCGTTTTAAATCTCGTTCGTAGGAATCGTAGGTCTCTTGTAAGCTTAAGAAGAATATGAGCCAACGTCTAAACCAACAGTGGATTTAGGCCATGAAGTCCCTGAATTAGCACAAATGCAATGTCTTCTAGAAGTCGTATTCGAGAAATAGCTGGACGTGTACTGTACATACATTGCGCAGCTGAAAACAATAGTTTAGTTTTGTTTAGTGTATTTATTACTCAATATAATAGAGAGTTTAAATCGCATGTCATGTCAAATTAAAAGAAATGACATTGAGATCGTCAAAGAAGTACATATAAGCATTCAAAATAATAAAATTATGAACAGTTTAATATTGAATATTGAAGATATAACTATTGCTTTTTTACCTATTTGTTTTTTGTTGTTCTTCATTAAGATTTACTTTGAAATGACGATCCCTAGAGGAGACCCAATATGACATCCTATTTATTATTATTATATCGTCAACCATGTCAAAATATAATGAAACCAAAATATGTAATGTCAAATGACCCAACTTACAACTACTATTACTACTTATACTACTTACTTATATATGCTTTCTACTATTACTAGTAAGTAGGTGAATGAAACCAAAGACAAAAACGTGGGCACGAAGCTTGGCAGCGGATTAGGTACTCGAAAGCAGAGAAAGATGGAAAAAAAAATAAAGTAGTCCATTTAACAGTCAGAGAAATTCTAAAATTAAAAAAGCAAGCAGACAAATCTAGGCTTAAGAATGAATGTTCTAAAATACTAGAATAGAAGATACAAAACCTAACTAATTTCCGAATAGATAAAAATCAGACCAATCAAAATGTATCAACCGCTACAACTGATTAAGAAGCGTGAGACGTTAAATAAATATTACACGCAATTAATTAGGCAAGTATAAAAGTTTTAAATTCACACGGAAATTACAAACCGGGCCGTAAAGGGGACATAAAGAGTTGACAGTTAGCGCATCCGGTCGTAATCTTTGGCTCCAGCTTTCTTGTACCAACTTAATCGTGCGGCCGGAACTATAAGGTTGTCACATCACTTCAATATTGGTTTGTCAGTCAATACTGTATAGTCATAAGCCAATTGGTTTTATTAATAAAATATGACTTATAGTGTGCATCTCTAAAGATCAATCTAACAAGATTTTGTTTTGAGGACAGTACAACAAACAAACCGATGTAAGAGGCACGTAAGTAATTTTTCTTCCTACTACGCTTTAATTTCATCATTATGGCCTTAAATACTCAGCACAAAGCAGCCCTTATTTGCTCTAGAGCAAATAAAGTTGCATACAAATTTCATTACTGCACTGTTTTGTTTTTTTTTTTAATTTGGTTGTTTGATCAAGCAGTTTACACCAACAGCTACCCAATCCGCCCATTCACATTCCGACGGGACAGCCGACCACTCTTTTGTGGACTTACTGTTAGCAAAAAAAAAAAAAACAGGCCACATATCGGCGGCCATATCGAACTGTGATTGTCTCGTCTAAAATGTTATGCTCAAAGTACTGGCTGGTTACAAAAAGATTTTAAAAAAATGGCATAATATGACAATTAATAGGCTAGATACAAGATTTCAGTGAACATTTTCGGATTTTCGACTTTAGCTTCAGAACCAATAGACCGATTTTAATAAATAGGGTATCTTAAGATTCGGGGAGAACGTGCGAGTGTCATAGGCTATATAAAAATTCTAAGGGTGCGTCATAACAGGTGCCAACATCCTTTTTACTTCGCTAGTTGGGTTTAACTGTACCTTTACGTTTTTTTACCAACTTTTAGCAGTAGTAGAAAGAAAAGCAGATTATGCACCTCGCATCAAGTGATTTGTTATTGCGCTCGTGTTTTTAGAGCCCTCACTTGCGTTCGGGCTCCAAACCAACACTCGGCGCAATAATGAATCACTTTCTGCTTGGTGCAACAATCTACTATTAAGTCTACCTTTTCATGACAGCAATATCATAACAATAGTACATTGTGCATCTAGGGCCGTAAGAAGGGGATAACTAACGAGAGTCTGTTAGAAGCCCGACGCCGTTAGGCGAGGGCTTTTATGACTCGAGTTTGTTATCCCCTTACTGCCCGTGATACACACAATGTTTTTCATCACATTTGCGAGGAAATGAAATAAAAATTAGACAAAAAAAAAGTATATATATTAATTTTATTTCCATTTTACATCGTGAATTACCATCAGGTGGGTGTTCATAAACTGAGCGTACGTTGCGATCAGCGCGGGGCAGCTCCGCCGGCTTGCGGTCGCGCGGCCCCGCCGGCTGCGGCTCCCGAGCAGCTCCGCCGACCTGGCGCACTTAACTGCCCGCGGGAGTTCGAAGCCATACAAAATCCATAACTCCCTAGGGAGTTATGGATTTTGTATGGTTTATAACTCCCGCTGACGGCGGGGCCCATAGAAGAGTTAAATCGGCTATAGTTGCTCTATACGCTTGCGTATAATAACACCCTTTCCGAGCAAGTGTGATGAAAATTATATTTGCAGTGCCCTTGAGCTATCTCCAGAAAGGGTTATGAGGAAAGATTTAAAAGTGAGATATGAAGATAAAATAATTCCCACTCAAACAGATATTGTAAGTGTAACCGCCTCGATTCGCCAATCGTGATCGCCTTTCATTACTTAACCGCAATCGTATCTTTGCAAAACGTTCCGATCAGATCGTGACCCCTCACTCATCGACAAGTTTCAACAAGATATTTTTTATTGCTTCTATGCGTCGAAATATCTGATCCAAAGATGAACTCAATCGATATTTAATCGACAGTTTAAACTCATCATAAATTAACTAAGTGATTGGTTTATCGATTAATCTTGCAGATATAAAGGAACAGCTAATAATTAATAAAAGGAAATTTATATTAATAATAATTGGAACCGTTACGCCGTTACGACCTGATGGCGACGGGCAAATTGATAGCAACAAGATGTCAAGTTTCTGTTTACAACATAACAACAACCTAAAGTCACTAAAAGACACGATATACCTACCTTAAAGCAGGCGTCACCTTAATATTACATCGTTAAAATAGAGTCAGAATGGTCTTATTATGATTATGAAAAACGTCTTTGTCTCGGTTACAGATAATAATAGATTAGACTAAACATATCCAAGTTACAAGCGTTACAACACGGTGCAAACGTCTTTGAACAGTATTGGCACCGGGCATTATAGAAATGACTTCATAATTTCACCCCACACACGTGCAAGCCCGTGTAAAGAAACACCCACACGCGCGCAACTTCCGGCCTCGTCTGTGAATGGCGCTTACGCATGTTTACTACTGGCCGCTCGCCTGTCGATCATTTCGGTGCGCTCTGACGTCATCACATCCACTGCTCTGTATCGTGCGTGGACACAATACAATAACCCATGAGCGCATATCATTGATAAAACCAGAACACATTTGATTATTCTAACACGAGCACACATGTTCAATATCAAAATATTACTCTCCAAATCGCATTCCATACTCCGATAGTTTAGAATTACATACATTTGTATCTTTTATCTGAGCATTTAGCCCCGCGTTATCTTCTGCTCCTCATTATTTCCTCTCACACTCTTTATACATGGTGAATCAAATTTCATTGCAATTTACTGGCAGTTAGCCGTTAGCATTCACCGTCCTATATTCTCATCTGTTATCTTTAGCATCGTTGTTCGGCGATCCCGTTCGATTGATGACTATTCGAGAACGGATGATGTCATGCAGATTGAATAAACGGCGCAACTTCCGACGGTTGAACTAATCGAAGTCGTACCCGATGTAGTTCACACAGGATGGCGTTACTTATAGAAATCCTGTTCTAGATTCTAAGAGCGATCTTCGTTCTTACTGCCGATTATATGTTTTACCAATTGATTTATCGTTCACTTCAACATTTCCGGCCACGGGATTTCACTTTCAGTTTGTAAAGGCATTGTTATAACATCATGTAGGTACTTTCGGATCATTGGCCAAATAAATATCCTCAATAGGGAAGATGCATTTTATTTCATGTTGTATTGGAAAGTGCTGCGAAATAGAAACCGACCTGTGTACGCAAAACATTAGTATGTTGTTTATTTTATGAGTTATAAAGCTTTGAAAAGTCACTGTTCATACCACTCGCAAAAACACTCCATACAAAATGGACGACAACTATGACGTTACAGTATTTGTTGCCTGTAAAAAATGTATAGCGTTTAAACGAAATCTGCATTTATTTCCGGAAATACTGTTTTAGACCAACATCGTAGAAATAAAACATGACATAAATTTGATGAAGATGTCCAAAAAACTAAAATCAGAACTAAAAGCCAATATATATTTTCACTAATTTTGTCGTGTAATAAAATAAAAATGAATAGTCAAAATGATTTGTTTTTTCTGTAATATGCCTTTGTTTACGTTTACTTTCATAATATTGATATAAATATTATGAAAGTAAACCTCAATTTTGATTTTTATGCATCTTCCCCATTAAATGTGTTGATCCGCATGTATTAGCACTATTAGCAGAGTATTTGACTGCTGGCATTATTAGACATAGATTTGGCGATTAGTGTCGCGGTGCGATGCCAACGTGCTGAGTGCGTCGTGTATTTCTGCACTGGGGATCAGGCGCGCCGAGCCGTCTGAACTGGCTAGATCACAAGACCTAGATATAACTAGACTATTTGAAAGGACAAGAATTCGATCTAACAAAGGCCACTTTTTAGTTTAAAAGTTATTAGTTTTATTTAAACCATGAACCACCTGGCTACCTACTTAAATTTGGATTTCCCCCCAGCTCACGTTTTCCCTTCCTCTTTCAACATTTCATTAATTTCAAAAGAATCGTCACGGTAACACGCACCTTATTTGATATTTGTTCAGTACCCTTACCATGAGTTTACGCAAACCCTTCTCGTTATCGAAATCTATCGAAAATACTGCTCGTTGCCGATACAAGTAAAAGGGACCGAGCGATAGTTTTCGATAACGAGAACGGTTTGCGCAAACTCATGGTAATGGTACTGTATTTGTGGCTCGCCTCGCACTGATGGACTCCACTTCCCACTTAACATCAGGTGGAAGGGACACCAGCGCCTCTATTCGGGAACGCTAAGTGATTCTGTAGCGACTCGTAAGCCAGATTTCTCATTCCACTCTTCCGCACGACGCGAAATGCGTAAGAGCGAGATGAGAGATCTGGCTTACGAGTCGCTACAGAATCACTTAGCGTTCCCGAATGAGGCGCCAGATGAGGTGCTCCAATTAAAAAATAAAACCGGTCCAACGAGAAATCATCAATATCCTTATTTTGGAAATGAAATCGAAGGCGTTATAGGTACAAAAGGTAAAAGAAAAACCGTTTTACCATTTTGACGGCCTGTGTTTCGACTTCCTGTTTTTTGCATTCGGAAATAACAAATGTTATACAAATACATACATAATGAAATTTAATTATTACAAGTTGTAAAAGACTTCCCGTGCTTTTGAAAGCTGGTATTAAAAAGCAATGGTTATGTGAAACCCTCACTAAGGAGCCTTTTCTTTGGTCCATTTCAACAATGAAAAGGTCCATCGTGCACCGAAACCCTACGCACAGGTAGAAAACTTGACCCCAATCCGGGTGCAACGAATCGGAGAATTTCTTAGAACCTGCGTGTTTTTCACGAACCCCAAAATCTTATACGTAAAAATACAAAAGAACATCGCAGCATCTGGCAGACACAGTGTCGTCGACTACGGCTCAACAATAGGCAACTTGTACGAGAACAAATCTATTATTAAAATAGAATACGTTTAGGGACTACCTGTGCACAACGTACCTGCATCCCAGAAGCCATAACAAGACTTAATACTTGATGACCCTTTTATAGCTAGCTGGAACATGTGAACGGCCATATCGCATCGCGATGGCTAGAAGAACTGGGCATAACATTTTATGTGGGCACATAAAAAGTAACGGAAAGATACAGCGCCGCGGGTATCAGGTTTAGCTGTAAACATTACCTAAGTCATTAAGTCTGGTGTAATTAGAGCCAGGCTAATGTGGTGCGGTGTCTGCGAGGCATCGAGGCAATGAGGCATTGACCTGTGTTTCTCGAAAGATCGCGCAATCCGTGCGAAGGCGACCCGATCCGCGCGAGCGTGGACAATGGCTCATTCAGGTGTCGCAGCGATATGTTCCACCATTACCGAGACACCCGATAATTTGGGATTTTGTATAATCTCTACATACAATAAAACAAAGTCGCTATCCGCGTCTGTCTGTTTCTCCGCTTACTTCTTCTAAACTACGCAACGAACTTTGATGCGGATGTCACTATAATTTAGAAAATTTCATCCGGAAGGTTTAAAATGTATAAAACATTCTAATTACATTTATAAACAGTGGAGAAAAGTCGATGGTTTGTATTCAAGTCAAAAAAAAACTATTTTAGAACGCGTTCATGGCTTACGCTGGCCAAAACCTTATAAGACACATCAAAATAAAATTTAGTAAGAAATTGTAGGTCGTAAACAGGCCCGCAGAAAAGTCCGCGGTGGCATGTATCTAAAGCTATGGAATATAAATTAATAATCTTAGAAGATATCACAGGTTGAAAAATCACTCGCAACATAATGTACAATTAATTCTACATGGCATTTAAAAATGACCTGATATTTTTTCCAGCCGGTCGCCAGTTTATAATACTGACTCCGCAGGCCGAGTCCCATGTAATAGAATTTGGAAAAGTCCAACCCGGCCGGTGATGGTCGGACAAAGATTTCCGGAGAATGGAGGAGAAAATAAACGTTTTCCCCAGCATTTGTACTATACTGACGCAAAAAATATTTCTATTATCGCACCTAATGCCCTATGACTTCAGAATCCTTGAACAAGAACAAAGATATACCCAATCGAAAGAACTCAACACACATGCAAATTAACCTCGATTATACACTTCTCATGATAGTCTCGATCATTAGTCTAGAATGGCGATAACACGAAATTCATTAGCACATTTAATACTAAGAACTTCATCATGTTATTATGTAATTATTCGTCGACTGATGCCTCTGATGAGTTAGCAGAGCAAATTGGGACGCATGTAGCGTTGGAATTAGAATCGGGTTTCCACGCCAAGATTTACGATTCCCCTAATTAAACACTGAATCGTAACCGTATCCTGAATTCTTGATTGATGTGGTAGTGAAAATAATTTTTAAAATGAGTGATGAATTCGGACCGATAAAAACATGTGAAATCAAATCGGGAGTCGGCATAAATGAGCTCATGACCAAATCAGTTACAGATGACGGAACCTTTGATGGACCATTAATTATATTCACACCTCTTGCGACCGCAGTGAGCGGGTAAACTGTTTTTTTTTCTAAAGCGACAGTTCTCGGAATGATGGTGGCTAACAAAAAGTTGAGGCGCGAGCACGAGCTCTTTTAGGTTTGTAAGAATTTAAAGGTCGCTCCGTGCCGCTAAAGGCAGATAAAATCGAAGATAGCCTTTTATAGTATTTGTATTTGTAGGAAAGTTTGGCTATGATTTTTATTTTGAATTTCACAGAGCACGGAATTATACGAACTGTGTAAATATACGAGTCACCACATAATTTCAGGAACATTACTACACCTTTAGAAATAGTTTTCTGTGATGTGAAACTTCCGCAAGTTCATAGTCATGTTACTTGAAATTTTTTATGATGATTTCGATATTTTTACCAGGCTATAGGTATACCATGATCGCTGATTACACGGAAAGAGCTTTAGCTACAAAATGCCAAAGTTCTTTTTTAAAATAATTGGACCCACGCATAACTCAGCACCTCGTTTTAGGAACCCCGTCGGAGGTCGTATCAAAGACAGAATTCCCTGAACGCGTGGCACAAAACCTAAATCCGGCTTGTCAGCCAGTTTGTAGTTTTATTGCAACGAGTTGCGAATTTATTTCACGCCGAGATACCTTGTTGTGTCAAGTTGTGTTAGACCATTTTAAATTTATAGTATATATTTATTCATCGATTTAGTTATCTACGCAGGTACACTTCATAAGTTTTGCTTTACTAGAATGTCGCATTCACATTGTTCTTTATTTTGACGAGACCTTTAAGATTGAGAGTTCTGTGCAAAAAATCTCTTGCTTCGCGCGCCTAACTATGTTCATATTCGTCCATGGTATGTGATTAGCAAATTGTTTAGGTGCAGATTGGTATACTTTAAATAATAATTTATTTAAAATAGTAATTAATTGTTAGTAATCTGAATCTATTAACGCGTTTCCTGTCACCAAAACCGTCTGGTATACACGATTAAACTGTCCAAATCAATTAACCAACGCCCGACGCACCAAAATCAAATGCAAATGACCCGAGCAGTTTACCTGAATATAAATAATGCATATAGGTGCGTATCAAAGCCTCATTAATCCATTCCGGTCACCCTGTTCCGGATCCGGTAGACTAGGACCTACCCGTAGGTTCAACGGACTTAAAAGCATAGCATGATTCGCGAGATCTGTCCCACTTCTGATATGAGGAAATGATTCAGGATGAATTGGCAACATCAAAAATGATTATTTAAAGAGGGTTTTTGGTTCCTTATTCCAGGAATATGATTATTAGACACGGTCAGATATTTTTAAAGAGGCTGACCTATATAAGTACGACTGCTGGTGAGAGGAACTAGGCAGTAGTACCCACGCGGGCCCAGTGCGGATTGGGGACTTCACACACATCTTCGAATTACTTCTCAAATGCATGCGAGTTTCCTCAAGATCTTGGCACTGAAATGCTCGTAAATACTCGTATTATATTATTTGAATTCCGCATATTCAAGCATATTTAGAAAGGCGTTGGACATTCTGCGACATTCGTAAAAGACTAAGATCACTCAACCCATTCCAAGTTACCAACTAGTCAGGTGTAACGAGAAGTAATGCTAGCCCAGCCATAGGTAGTGAGTGAATGCTCTAGATCGACTGAACGGGTCCATGACATGGTCTGCCGCGTGCCGGTTGCTGCAGCGTGAACTGCGCCGCGCCCGAAGTGCCAACAGATTCAGATTAAATATAATGTCGAAATGAATTTGCGTTATATCCATTTCACGATACCAAAGGGTTATTGGTATGACGACTTGGAAAAGCCAGTCGACCGTGACTTCCAGATATTTAATTCAGCGATTCTAAATGGTCGTTGTGGCGATGATGATGATGATGGATTCATCAATTGCATTTGGCCAGCATGCCTTTGACTGAAAGGTAATAAAGTTTACATGCTCTTCTAACGCTGATTTGTTTAAGAAATAAACAAAGGATACTTTTCGAAGTTAAATGCGAAAATGAATGGTTTTCTGCCGTTCTACTTTCACGCCTCAATTAAGATTTTCACCAATATTGTTTGAATTATTGAGACAAATATGTAACTTATTCTCCCGGATTATACCAAGAAACAATTCGTGCTTCGTCAGAATTTATCTGAGCGAACTGAAACTGAATCTTACTGAGTGAACATGATCAAAGAGATTCTTTCTCATCAGGGGATGGTACAGGAGAATTACAAAAACCAGATGATAAATCTCGGAAATACTTGAATAAAGGATACCACGAAGCAAATTGTTATTGAATTAACAAAAGGCAATGGCTGTTCACGGTGATTCCTTAGTTTACTAAAATGAAACCTCTGAAGAGTTTGTAAACTCAACAACTTTAAATTAAACGCAACATATGAGTAAATCACTAAAACGTTCATCAGAGTCAATCATATCCACAAAACGAATATAAAACAAACAATTAAAATAAGGATGAACGGACTGTGACTCGCGTAGCAATATAGTATCACAAAATACATTACAATAAAAGTTCCGGCGGTGGGGGCTAGCTAATGACGTCACGTAATGGTAAAAAGGGTACAGAGTCGTGACGTCACGCGAAACTTCAACGCACTATATCTCCGTCATTTTTTGTTTTATTGACAAAAGAAAAAATATGTGTTCAATATTTTTTTATAATGTTTATTAGATTTTTTCAGGGAACTTGCCTATTCTTAAGTATAACGATAATATAGCTAAAGGATAAAGAAGGCGGATAAAGCTTCTCACAAAAACTAACAAAAATAATATCTGAACCAGGTATTGCATCATCGGTTGATCTAAACACAAGTTATTCTTAGACTGTAAAATAAGAAACTGATGTCCTTAATTATTTATTACAAAAATACTACGTAAAATACTGCCTTATCTCCAGGCGGTCAAGTGTAAGGGCATGTTCAGCGTTGTACAAAAACACGTGAGTTACGCGCAACGCATATTGATGCTGTTATTTATATTTCTACGCAATCGAAACTGGTTGGGCTGGTTCAGTGATAGCTGGGAGTGTGGGACGTGCAAAAATTTGGAAGCGATGTGAGATTAGCAGACATGGTCAGGGGTTTTGCTCGACGACACTTTTGTAACTCTAAAAATGTTATGCTAGATAACGCTAATTGAAGATGCACCATGACTTTCGAACAGTGATGACGGCAGTCTTTAAAAAACATCCAACCGCCTGCCAGTCTGTCGGGACAGCTAATGAGTCCGATAGCGGGCATGCTGGGCTGATAATTTCATCAATTAAGGCAATGGTTACGGGCACAAGATTCCTTGGTAGGGTAGGAAAAAATGCTTCTATTCTACATTGTTTGTTAACAAGCACTTTTTGTTGTTTATTTTGTTTTGTTAACACGGCAAACGACAGCAATGGCGGATGTTCAATTACGTTATACATACTTCAATCGCAAAGAACTTGGCGCTACAATGTTGTAGGACGAGGAGCTTGGGAATAAAAATGTCATAGAAATGTTGTCAGAAATTAGTTCGTTCTGCTTGAGTGAACTCTAACTTCACCGAACAGAGAATATAAAAGACTAGACTCGTCGATGACCATAAAGGAACACACTCGACTAACCACGCTATAAAACTAATTAAAGCGCGTAATGAAGCAGTAATTGTATAAATTAATTGTTCCTCATAAGCAACTCGACTTACCGCATTTATCTAAATGTGTAAATGCGAAATACACCTACTGACTGATACGAAGTAAGTATTCAAAGTACAGAACCTAAAGCACGTTTGATGCTTACTGAATATTTGTTGTATCCAATAGTGTAGTCTGAATGGAATCGCATAATACCATGGATGCTTATCATTACCTACCTCACGGGTTGTACTCATTAATCCAGCATTAAAACGAATTTTAAAACATTTCATTCAGTTTCTATCGAGTTAGAAGAGAGGAAACGAAAACAGTACCTAAAGTTTGAAATATTTTCACCCGAGTAGATGCCTTATCTTTAAGAGCATCTTCCGGCGCTTAATCCTTGAAGATATATCTGAGGCGTTTTATAATCAGGTATTTGAATCGCACATTATAAAGCCATAAAGTCGGGGATAACGCTGTGAAGCGCACATGGTATCAACATGGTTGTGAAGCGCACATGTGGAGGAGGTAACGTCGTCTAGATACATACCTGAAACAAACAGAGAGCATGATAAATATACGGAAATATGTTTCAAATCGAAATACATAATCGGAAAACAAATACTTTATTAGAAATTTTAATTTTTTTGTAACATAATAGCGATTCAAAATACAATTAAACTATTGAAAAAATATGCTTTTTAAAGAGAACTCAATAGGCATATTTAAATAGTTTCACTTTTGTAGGCGCATGATTCTGTATTCAATTATTCAATCTTAGGAGAAGATGATGATGTAGCTCCCATAGTCCTAAAGCAAAGTTAAAAAAATATATAAATTCTTATATGACCTTTAATGAGGTGTCATTGGATAGCTCTAAAGCTTTCATTTCTCTTGGAGTAGGTAGGCCTAGGTACTAAAAATCATCGTAAATAACACCAAATAACTTTGAATAGAAAACTAAATAGAGATTTGGTTTTCGGAGTTATAATAGCTACGGAAGCCTACACCTACTACCATGGCCCGACACGCTATTCACCTGTTTTGAAATTGATTTATCTGACGGCTGCGAAACCCTAACTATAATATTCTAAACTAGTCCCATAAAAGAATGCGCCCATCACGGTCAGAACAAACAAACGGGACGGTGTTTGCTTTGCTTCGCGTGACCACGAGCTAATATTTGTAGACAATTTGAAGGTACGACGCCCTCCGTGGTTCAATTAGCTTTCAGCTCGCTGTGACAGGAAGGATTCAAGGGTTTATTATTATTATGCCTTATGAAACATGAGTACGGAAGAAACGCAGCATGATCAAGAAGGTCGTTCTCAGTCAGAAGCTGTAGACGTGCGTTTCCAAATTCTAAGAGGCTTGAGTCGATGTGTTGTTGAAATGTTGAGAGATGAAGTTAAAAAGGCCGCCGTTGAAAAAAACAGTTGACAGACGGCTAAATCGTGGGACGATACCAAGAATAGATGGCCTAACTTCAAATAGGGCCAAGCAGAGATAATCAAAGAAGACGCCTGCCCAAACTGTGACGAAAGAGAAGAAAAAAGACAAATAAACTGTAAGCAGTCATTAACAAAACTTAGCCACAAATCTGTCCACGGCAATACGACAATACCCATATTTAATCCTTGCAAAAAACAAAATATGAATTTCAAAAGCTCCGCGTGCACAATGCATCAGAATGTATTAGATTAGATTAGATTAGATTAGATTAGATTATTTATTCCTCAAGATAAAATACATTATAAATTGCACATGTCAAAATACATGGATCTAAATTGAGATTGTCAGTAATTTAATTAAAATACAATGAAAATAGAATAAAATTACAAGTTCAACAGAATTAATACTTATGTCATACAAGTTACAGATTAGTTTAAAAATTTGTATCTCCATAAAGGATCGTCCTTATTAAATAACAATAACAATACACGGGAAAAATTATAATTTAGTTACATACTATGTCAAAACCAAAATACACAATATAATCGGATTTTAAAGTCAAGTAGCTTAAAATCTAAATTTTAATGTCCATAAGCTCATTTACCGAGTATAATGGATTCTCCAACAAAAGATTTTTCAGCCGGCGTTTAAATGTTTCGTCAGATGGTTCAAGTTTAAGATCAACGGGCAGACGCTCATAGTAAGTAGGTCCGATGACGCGCGGGTTCTTCCCTGCAAGTGCCATGCGACGGGGGACTGTTCTCAAACGCCCGGTACGGCGGAGCTGCTTGCCAGGAATATTGACGATCGCGAAAGAAGACAGATTTTTTCGAACAAACATAATAATTTCGAAGATATAAAGTGAGTAGTGCGTCATAATGCGCTGTGTTGCAAAGAGATCTCTGCACGAGTGTCTAGGTTTCTAGGTTTAAGGCCGGGTACTATGTTAATGCGGCCAATCACGCGCATCTGCGCACGCGCAGGCTCCATCGCGATTCGCCCGCCGCACACCGAGACGCATTTGCTATTCCGCCGCCACCGCGGCTGTGCGCCTGGCGCCGAGGCTCTTGTTAATCCAATGTCCATCATACAATGGGAAAAAACAAAAGCAAAAGCGCGGACTCTTGTGACTTTTCATATAGCGCTCACAACACAATGGACAAGGACTTCCAGTTCTTTTCTCAGGTCTATACAGATCGGGTAACTTAGAATCCAATGGTCGAAGACTTCATGTAAAATACGAATGCGATTCGATTCAGTGCTGTCGTCAAAAAGATTTAATTACTTTTCTAAAATGGAAATATTTTGCTCAATATAAGATCTACAACTTCATCGCCAGAAAAAAACGGTTACATTAGTACCTGTTCTCCAGATAAACAAGATCATTTAAGACGGCACCTTGTCCTGGTCGTGGACTCGTGGATGCTATAAATTAAACAAAATAAACTATTATTGCAATACACCAAAGTAATTTTCCACCTTGTTTGTTTACATCGTGATGTCTGTTTCTAAGTAAATACTACGTAAACTACAAAAAGGCAGTCCGCGGCGAACAAAAGTATCAAGAGCAAGACGAATATTTGAATTTTTTAAACGCCTACAATTTCTCGTACGATATTCAAACAAAACTCGTAGGACGCGATCGAAATCGTCGGGCTCGTTTAAATTCCCGGCGACAAGGCGAGGTGGGAAATGGTTGAGAAAAACGACAAGCGAACACACAAAAATGTCGAGGGCCGAGAGCAAACCCGTGTAGGAATGTTAGTGACCACACCGACGCGAGCTAAGGGACACGTCCTTATTAAGAGCTTGCTTTTGAAACGCCGCATGCTACACTTCCATATAAAACCAATTTAATTAAGCAATGGTACTGTACTTGACTGACCGGCAGCGTTTTAAATTGATTTGTTTCCACCTCGAACCTCGTTATAGTTAACATTAACTGTATAAACACCGACATGCCCAATAGCGCTATGACTATTTAATTGAATTTGGATTAGTCTAACATGTCCCGAGTTCCTAAATAGGGTAACATTTCGAAATTCATCGGAATTCAAACAATCACCCACAGAACGTAAGAGACATTGTCTTATACAAACAACACCAGAAATAGCCAGTGTTACAAAATCCGTTGTTATCCGTACACGGACGGAATGTACCGACTTAAAAGGATCTGTCCAGAAACGGAATCGAGTAAACGGGGCATTTCCGCGCACATGCACGTTAGATAGTTCCCGGTACGTTAATGCCTTTCATGGAAACTGCGCACCCGCACACCAACAATGCACGCATCTCTGAAGACATTAAACCGCTTCAAAGCTTTCGTTTTCCACGTAAACAAATATTGGTTTAACTTAACGATGTTAAACAGAATGTGAGAATCAGGTTGACTGTATTTGAGTTAGATATTAGACATTTTAAGAATAAAGGCACTGGAATAATGATTCCGAGGACCTGGAAATAAGTAAAACTTACATAAGGTTATAATGGGAGAGCCAAAGGTTCTAGCCTATAAAAATATTTAAACTTGACCAAGGAAAATATGAATAGTGTCAGACTGTCAGCCGAAGAGATCAAAAACCGGTTTTTACAATAGTAAACACAGAGGTCGATATAAAGACCGATCTCTCCGAAGCGGGGTGTTTTAATAAGCGGCATTCAACTCTAGATGATTTATAGCTGAGGCCCGGGTGTGATATATAGCACCTCACTATGGTCCTAGCATCATTTATACTTATCGAGATTTATAGACGAGGATCAATAAAAATATTGAGAAAGCTGTAATAAAACGCGACTGGAGCACCATCCGACCGCAAGGCTACAGCGTAGAGAATGCTTATGATATTTTATAGGCAAGAATGCAATTTAATTCAGGATTATAGGGCCTGTTCGTTTATTGTCCGGGTTACGGAATTTACCGAGAATTGTGTTCGCTTCGTTATTCGATTTCCTTTTGGTGTTAAGTCGATCGGTTTCACATTTGTTTTTATTAGAGTGAACGCCTTGTTTCACACTACCCGCGGTGCGTGGAAGCGAAAAACCCGGTTGGGGGGAACAGTCGCGTTGCTATTAATGCAAGACGCGTCTGCTTTCTTAGCACACGAAACTGAGGAGCTTTCTACAAGAATAAACAACATGGCGTGATCTTCGCTTGTATACTAACAGAAACATACAATTATAATATTAATATCGCTGTACTGTTATTCTATATCTTAAACGTGTCATTAAAACAATTTTATGCATTGCTTGCAATAACTCGATTAACTGAGTAATTAATTACCATGGATGGATATCAGGAGTCGTATCAATTAATTGTTATTAGTATTCAATTTGCGTTTCATTGCGTGACTTTTCATTAGTCAAACTGAAGAGAGCTTAAGCAGAGGCTGAAGGTTCTCGTGCACCTGATAATAAGAATAACATACGAAAAAAAACAAATATACGCATCGAATTGAGAACCTTCTCCTTCGGATTTTTTGAAGTCGGTTAAAAAAGGAATAGAGGGGTGTACCTTAATTTAGAGAGTCAAGTCAAGTGGTCTCGTTTTCAGCGTATTTTCTTTTTGTATATATTCATTTTGCGCTAAATAAATAAAGTTGAAACTTTATAAAAGTCTCTCTCGACATAACCAAGTTTACCTTTATCTTTCAGCGCAATAAGAGGCATTTATCTCATGCTGCGAAAGACTTCAAATATTTGGATAAAGGGTAGACAAAAGAGTTTATACGCCGTTAAAGATTTATTGTGAAAGCGGCTCTATGGGAGTTTGTCCGTGAATGTCGAACAAAAGTGCACTTTTGTGCGTTCCACGACAGGACAATGGGTG
Organism: Tortricodes alternella; assembly: GCA_947859335.1. NCBI lineage: Eukaryota > Metazoa > Arthropoda > Insecta > Lepidoptera > Tortricidae > Tortricodes > Tortricodes alternella. Next base: position 19,732,299 of record OX401969.1, read on the forward strand.
GATCGGATTTATACACATCCCGCCGCGCCGCTACCCTTGTTGGGAGCCTATGTTGACTGGAGTCTCATACACTGCTTTAATTTTAACTTCAACTTTGGCTGCTTCAAGCAAGGTTGCTTCTGCAACTACGCTATCGATTAAATACGAGCTAGCGTAAATAACAAGGTGATGTTCTTTGTACGGAAATTCATTTTGTTGTATGCGGACGGCGGGAATGGCGCAGACGACGTGTGAAGGCATCTACCATTCGTGTTTTTATTTTTCAGAAAACATGTGTCGGAACAAGCTTTACGACCAACTTCGCCACGGTAAAGCTGACGCGAATTTTATGTTCGCGCTCTCATCGTTTTAAAAATAACATATTTCTGAATAAAGCGTAACGATTATTAACTTTAAGGATGCTAGCAAAGAATCAAGGACTTACGAGCTCAAAATGCAGTTTTGTAGTACAGGGAATACAGGTGTAAGAAATAGCTCTGGACATTTTGTGGAGAGAAGAGACTGATGTAGGTATTGTAGTCATGCGTCATAAAGGTGCGAAAGGGGTGATGGCTCTTGCAAAATGCTTATATTCACTATTTCAATACTCATATCATATTACTCATATCCTATTCTATTAGTAATATAGTTGTGTTGTATGTGAAGAAGTTTGGATATCTATTCCTCAATCTTGCGCAAACGGCTGCACGGATTTGGATCAAAGGCAGACCATAGATATACCATAGGACACTTTTATCTCAATAATGTATTTCCATGGGAGAATTTGAGAACAAATTCGCGGGTACAGCTAGTTAACTATAATGGTGGAATACTTGGACGTAATTTAGGGAAAAGGATACAATCCACACTAAAACATTATTAACATTATATCGATGACATAGAACTTAATTATTAATGGCATTTATTTTGGTTTGGATCCTTTTTGCTAAACTTCGTCAACTTGATTAAACGGCCAACAACAATTTCAAATCGCAACTCCCACTTAACAATCGCACGATAGAAATGCATTAAACCTGCATCTTATTCCCAGATGTATTAAATCCTATTACAAACGAGGCAGTCCCCGTTAAAGATAGCAATGCCCTAGAATGGCGAGCTTGATTGCAGGCGAACTAATGACTAGCCCCGGGCAAGCTCCGCACCTGATTTAGGCACCTGTATCACTGCCGGCGAGTACGAAGCTATGTAAGTTAGTAAAAGTATTAGAGACGCACCAGTTAGTAGAAAAGGACTGTTGGTTTTAGGAATCATTCTCTATTACTTGTCAACAAAAGAAATTGTACGCGCTTACTCATTCCATTTTGCAAGGAAATTATCAGAAAGCATTTTTTGGACAAAATATAATACCATTAATTTAAGATAACAAAAGTTTGGAATATTTCGAAACGTTTAATTAAAGGTGCAAGAAGTCGGAGCATCAAAGTTCATCATTTATTTATGTTAACTGGGTGGTTGTCTTTGAAGAACAGGCCCTTATGGGGAGTCGGCCTATCATCAATAAAATTTATCGATTTAAGACGAACACATGTTGACAAACAGTGTAACAACAAAATTATTCCGATTCTCTGCAACTTTTTTGACCTCCTTGAACAAAATATTATTGCTTATCAATTTCACGCCAACGGTGGGACAAGTGCCGTAAACTACAGAAATAAGGTGAGACGGAAGGCATGGATCAAACTAGCAATTTGACTATTCATATTCATTTAGTGAAATGTTAAGGTACTAAATTATGGTCATCAAGGTATTGGAATGGACTTGAGTTTGGGAATTTATGTAAACGGCTTCACTGTATAGCCGTTGGCTTTTTGCAAGAAATAATACTGATTTGAAAACTTAGCAGAATGGCAATTATGTTTAACTGACAGGATTAAATAATGTTTTTTTTATAATTACACATTCAACGGCCCAATCATGCTAGATGAATCTAAAGTAGACAAATATAAAACAGCTATGCAATAATTAATCATGATTAAAACGCGCTCGCATTTGTATTTAATGCCACAATTGAATGAATAAACAATTTTTTTAAATTGTCGCCGCTTCTATTTTGAATTTCTCTTCATTTGCAAAAATTTCATGTTTAACCTTTGCGACACTTACACAAGCAAAACGCAATCTATACCTGACAACAGAGGTCACGCTTTCTCGAAGAACACTAAGAAATTAGGAACAACCGGCTTTGCAAAAATATCCGCTAGCTCTCTCATTATTTTCATGTGTTAGAAGAACTGTCTACTTTGTCGTTTCTTCGTTTCTTCAGCCATTTATAATTCTTGTTTTACAACAAATAATTTCACTTGATTCTTTTTAATGTATAAACAACCTCAGCTGTTATAAAATGATTGTTACTAAGACGAATGTAATTGAATGATCGCCGGAAAGCGATGGCGGCTCGAACAGGGTGCCTGCATCCATCATCATCAAGCAAGACCAATTCAATTGCCCAGTGAATCAGCATAACGACCAGACTAGGACAGATTCATTTTTAATGTCAACTGCATTCGTGTACAGTTTCACCTATATGAAAAATGAGTTTCTCTGCCGTCCATTAATTTGTTGAAGTCCGAAGTCGGACTTTATGTCGTTTAAGTACCTTGGCACATTCGCTGCAAAAAGTTGGATACGTTTTCCACCAGAGAGAACACGAACGACGCTCTCACTGGCCCAGCTATGATGATGATCAAGTCTGAAGTAGACTTGACAGGAGTGATTTTAGGCCTTCGACTTGGAACGTAGACAGGTTGGATGCAGGTGAGGGTGGATGGAGACAGGTAAACAACGGATGGTATTGGGTAGTTTATTATTAATAATACGAGGCACTCTGGCACAACATTATAAACTTATGAATATAGGTAGGTAAGGCTATGGAATGAGATGATTTGGAGGCTTTGTCTGACACTCTACTTACGATTAAGTGTCTCACTGGTTATTCTTAATAACAGGACAACGGGTACAATTGTGCTTCCTTTATAACTCGCACTGCACTTTTTAACTGCGGTTACAATAATTCTAAGTATTTTACAGTATGTATGTAATAAAATAAAGCTATATTTCTTTATAATTCCAAGACCTTTCTAGGCCGAGCTCTCTTATGAAGTGAAGTCAATTGTCGTCCAAATCGATCTATCGATCTAACGTTTGAATTTCGAATTTGGAATTGGAAAAGAAATTGAAAGAAGAAGAAGATGAAGAAGAAGTCAGTCGAAGGAGTTTTGTACGAGTCGCGATAGCGCCTCGTTACAGACTTGCGAAGATCAAAGCGATCATAGGTATTTTAATAGGATATAGCTGAACGGCTACCGAGTTATCTTCTCATGATACCAGAAGCACTTATCAGAACTCAAGTCCATCCAGGATCCAATATAAAATTGATTAAGTTATGAATTTTTCCTACCAATACATGTTCATCAAGATAGCTGTTTTAATTTATTCTAAGTTACAGGTGGCAGACTCAGCAAAAGATCACTTTGTGTTCATTATGGTGACACTTACATTCAAAGCATTTTTCTAGTGAAATTCAGACTGAACACAAGTAAAACGGTATAATTAATACATTAAACAGGTCCCTAGAATGTCTAGTAAAGAAACGCTAAAGGCTACATAGAAGATATATGGAACTGAGTAATTTTAAGGAACAAAAAAATTATACGGAGCAACTGGTTTCCTATAATTAAAAGAAAACATTTAAGGCAATTCGTAGAATATAAATAATTAAGTTATTTTAATAGTTAAGACAAACATAATGAGGACCACAACAATGTTGTTTTACTACAATTAAAGGTGAACTTGGAGACAATTCGTGGAATATAAGGGATAAAGTTATCTTCTAGAGTAATGAAGATCTGAGAATTATAAGTAAGTAATCACTGAGGATTTTTAAAAACTTGGGTACAGATGGCACAGGATTGTATGTTAAGATGAACAAGGGAGTCTCATTATCGTTATTATGATGAGAAAAAAAAAAAACTCGTTTTCAAAATCCGTTGATAGAAGAATGTAACAATATTTTAACATTGTATTATGGATATGAACTAAAAGCCACCCTGACAATGATATTGTACTACATTGATACTTTGCAGCATGACTGATTAAATAAAATATTGGGCAATTTAGCACATCCTGAATCAAACAAAAACATAATCTATTCAACATTAGTAGAGTTCAAAACGAATAATAAGCGAGCATATGTGAAATTAACACATTCACGAATACACGCAAGCAAAACAAGATTATACGAACAAGATGTACAAATAAAGCGTAATGTTTCTGTTGGTCGCATGGGAGCTGTTAATCGCTACATTAAACCGTGATTCCGTGTTCAGAAGCTATTACAAAACACATTGACCGCAAGCGACACCCACTTTTTGCCAGTGAATTCGTCCTTTCATCATAATCAACAGACTATTACCGAGCTCAGATGCAAAACCGCTGTTCAATTTTAAGCATTTCATGGATTAAACATTTCTTCCTTACATCACAGATTATACTCGTTTGTTGCGTTTCTTCTCCGGCCCTCGAACTATCGCTATGCAAAAAATCGAATCTACCCGTTGCTCCGTTTTGACGTAGAGGAACGATGCAAAAAACAAACGTATCTTTATGAAACAGGGGCCAAAGAAAGTTAATGCCCTTACGAGTTTAAAAAAGGAGGATAATAATTGCGCCTCCTTTAAAAACCTCGACGTAGTCAGTCTACCTTTGTTTGGTGAGTTTTAAACTCCAATAGATGGTGTTGATATTATAACATTCTATTACTTCTACAATTTAAATTATAAATAACTTAGAGAACCTAAATATAAGAGGCGTTGTTTTATAAGTACTGCCCAAGAAACCTGCTACGCCTTCGTTAAAGGAGAATCAATCAATAAATCAATCAGTAAGTTTATTTATTTGTAAGACATAGGTAGGTACAAAGGTGTTACAGAAGTGTACTATGCTTAGCCATTAGACATACAAACATGCAGTATGCATTACATGCATAATAGTCTTTATATAGGTACTTTAGTATAAATGCATCTAATAAATATTCTTGTATGGAGTAATGCTTTTTTTGATGAGAAATCGTATTTTTTTTAAAACTGCGTCATATTTTCTGATTGCATTATTGCTTTCGGTAATTTATTGTCTAATTTCGGTGCCATTCCAAATAAACTTTTTGCAAGTATTTAACGCTGTTTTGAATGGCCTTGCAAAAAGTTTATCCCGCTGCTGCCGTACACTATTGAATACAGAGAATTGGTTCATATTGCCTTTGATTTACATGAATGTCCCGTATATAAAGACTCGGCAACATTTTTAATTAAATAAAGTATGGTCTACACGGTTCCGTAGGTTTAATCCACAAACAGATATGATGCACTTTTTCTAGGTTTTAAATACTATTTAGAGATAGTGTGTAGTATCGCTCTCAAACGGCATCATTTGCATAAAACTTGAAAGTGTTTATACTGCTTTTGATACAGCTTTAGTCCGTCAAAATATGAAGCTAGGTGTAGCCCCGTTTCCACTTTCCATCACCATTCGGTGGCCAGACAGAGAAACAGATAGCGGCGCCTGAATGTCCACCCACTACTTGATTACGATAATTAGTGCACGTTTATTCGCACTTACGTTGCCACGGTAATCGGATTGCCAAAGGCCAACCGCATGATTATCAGGCGCCGACAGTCGTTGAGCTCCGACAGTATCGACATCCATGTAACTCTGTACCTAATACATTTTTACGGATTATATTTCGGGTAACAGATGTCTGTTAGTGTGTTGCAGTCGAAACTCACCAATTCATTCAATTGTTTCTAATTTTTCAAGTCCAAGCTGCGCTGGTGATGGTTAAATTCCAGAAACTGTGATATGGTATCTCTTCATTTCGTGACGATCAGTGCAATGATTGGAAAATACAAAGCACTTATTTGTGGCAACTAAATCGCGAGGTATATCCATCTTCAAACTAAAACGAACCACCGCCAGGTATATTACGGTGAGTGACGAGATCCGGAGGGCTATTCCCTCATCCCTATCCCATCCCCATTCCCCATCCTCCCTAGACTGGCAACGCATTGGCAGCACGTCTGGTGTTGCAGATGTCCATGGGCGGCAGTGACCACTTTCCATCAGGTGGGCCGTCAGCTCGTTTGCCAGTCAATTGACATAAAAAAAAAGGTATGCACTATTGCAGCTAATTTACATAGCGTTATTGCTTATTCATAATTCTCAAATTTGTGAGACACGCTTCGACATTATGGGTTCGTACACACGTTTAGTTTCAGAGATGTCCCCTCCTGTTCCTAAAAGTTAAGAACCCTGAGACCTGATTTGCAATCGTTTTCGTTAACTTTTGGTCACAGGAGGGACAATTTTTGCTTGTGTGTATTACCCTTATACTATAATATATTGCAATGATCAAGAGAAGATTGATTTCTACATATAGATCAACACTCCCTGCAATCTTGCATTTTAGTAAATTCTGTCGTTCTGTACTTAGCGCGTTTCTAGGAACTTCAACTTGGCTCTTTGAACGTAAGGCTGACGAGTGAAGATATTTCGTCGTCTTCCAACGACTGTTTATTTTGCAAGCCACAAAGGGGTGTTAGGTCGGCAGTCCCTATGAAGTTACGTCCTCGCTAATCGCTGTATTTCAAACTTGTTGGAAACATTCTACCAGCACGTAATAATAACAGTGACGGCGCGCAGAGGTGTCGTACAAACTATCCGGTGTTAACATTAACCACATAAGGATTGGATCCAAACAAAAATGAGAGTAAAATACCTTGATGGAATAAACCCCTATAAATCTGCTGTGCATCACCTAGTTTAGTCCACGAGCCACTTACAAATTTCGTCAATCATTTCTTCTCGGCCGATAACTTGTAAATGCTTCAAAGAGTTGGATTTTTTTTCGACGGGTTCGGAATGCTACCGCTGCTCAACCCATCCACGGAACCGCAGCTGACGTTCACGAGGCTTCATGATACAACTCTCTGAAGCAATTGGTCATGGAAATCCGTTGCTGTCTCGCGGACCATTTATTAATAACGTGTGTAATGATTTGAAGCGTAGACAAAAAGTATTGGTTCTCCTTACTTTCGGTAAATTTGCTTTACCCAGCCTAGAACGAGACAATTATCTAGCAACTTCACCACCTTTCAATAATCCGTTGACAACATTGCCTGCTAACCTGCATTCTGCTTTAAAAAAAATCAAGCGTCTATTAACTATCAAGCTTTTTACCACAACTACGATATCATTATTTTATCCATAATAGTAAGAGTGGTTTCATTGCTATGCTAATGATTATAAATACTTCGCTAAAATGAGAACTGATGTCAGTGCCAACTAGAAAAACGTACGTAGAAGGCAGGACGAATAATTTCTACCTTATAAATCCTTTAGAACCTCGATAACATCGTTATTAAACTAACGAGATGTTTAATTGGATAAGTCTTATTTGACTAATACAGGGGGTAAATATTACAAGGATACAACTTAATCAGAACACAATGAAAAAAAAAAAGTCGTATTTTTAACTAGTTTTTATCCGCGATTTCGTCTGCTTGGAAATAAATCTTTAAAATAGAAATAATTTTTAGGTTTTACTGACTTTTTACATTGAGATTTCTCCCTCAAATTACAGGCTCTTATGGGGCAGGTACGAACAAGCAGTTAATAAATTTTCTAGCCCCTATTTCACCCCTTTAGGGGTTGACAGTCTTAAAAAAGTGGACTCCATAGCAAATTTCATCAAAATCGGTTCTGCTGTTTAGCCGTGAATACGTAACAGACGGACATAAAGAGTTATTTTCGCAATTATACCATTTTTAACATCAGTTTTGTAGGTCGAAGCATTGAGAAAAATGTTTCTATCCGTTGGTTGAGTACGTTTGGGAAGCGACGGCACTAGCTTTTTTACTGGAGTCAGTTATATGAACTTGTTACTCGACAAATGTACTCGAAAAACTATACTCTTAAAATAAACATTGCTTCAGAATGTTACTTTGTAACCAACCACAGGTACCTAAGTTAATAGCACTGTATAAACTTTAACGCAGGCATTCATTAATGTAGCTTTTTAATGTGCAAAAACATTTGCTAAGTCAGTTAAAAAATGAATGAAAAATATGTTCACAGCCGTAAGAGCGCTTTCGCACTAGGTCCGATCCGAATCCGATCCCAGCCCGTGAAAATACAGATCTAGAAATCTCGGACCGAATTTCGGATATTGGTTACGCACTAATCCGATTAATACGGATCTAGAAATCTCGGACCGAATTCGGATATTATACGGAGAGAAATCGGATGAAGGAAGCCGAATCTAATGCGTAAACTACCATAGAAATTGTTCTACGACTACTCCGGACCGTATGTATATTCACGGGATCGGATCGGATTCGGATCGCACGTAGTGCGAAAGCGCTCTAAGGGTATAGAAGTGGGCCCTATACATATAGAAGTGGTCGGAAGTGGTTTTATAGATGGGGCGGAAGGTTCGCGGCTTTCTGCAGTTACAATTAGTTTTGTACTTTTTTCGCCGCATTCTGCAGTTTACGTTACTGGTACATTGACTCAAAGGGATGTTCTCAAGCATTGTTGGAATTGCAAACCAACTTTGCTACTTTAAGTATTTACTTCGATGGTAACAGTGGCAAAACAGTATATATTTTCTTCGTATTGTTACAGGCACAAGTGAATTGTCCACGCTTAATACAAGTATCAAAAACCCACATTGATACAACATTAATGCAGCTGCAAATGGAACCCCTGATAAGGCAGATCCGTGCCTAATCGCTAATGCATACCGAGTGAAGGCCCAGCCGTTTGTAAATTTGATCGCAAGCGCAATTTGTGGACCAATGACAGGTTTACTGCGGGCAAATGACAGACTGCTAAAGCTGGTGTTTAAATTGTAAGATTTCATGATCAAGAATTTCATGAACTTAGCTTGGAATTTTAAGCAGTTTTCGTTGGGCGTGCGCGTTTTTTATTATCATTAGCCCTTGTTGTCCTAATGGTTACTATGGTACTATGGTATGCTTCATTGTTTATCTTTTTAACACGCTTTTATTAGCTTCACTTGTAACTAACTAACAATGTAATAAAATCTTAGAAGTCAATTTTAACCTACTTCTAATTGTCGTAACGATTTGAAACTTTGCAAGTGTATGCAATACTGAACACAATACAATAATTTGGTACCATCGACTTTTTCTGACCATGAAGCCAGGAGGTGGATAGTGGAACTCTTCAATGAATACTAGTAAACCCCTCGAGTTTTGGCTCATTTGGTTTGTTTTGACGAGGCAAATACTTTACCTTGGTGATGAAGGTCTTTTGTACTTAGTAGTGCGTTACTGATAAAAGCGTGTTTTTTTTTATTTTTGTGAACTATAATTATTATTTACTATTAACAGTTAACTAAAAAGAAACCTTAACTTGAGTCTATATGATTTATGCCCACCAGTTTTTTTTATAATACGTAAAACACCAATTGACCACTTTAAGGCGCTGACAAAACCTAAATCGGATTTACTTCAACGGTATTTTAACAAAAACTAATTTGATTCGGCAAAGCGATAAAAATATATGTTAATATTCTTTATCTACACCCATATCATAAAACCTCCATAGTGTAATCAAAAACCGTAGGAAATGACCACCATTTTGACAACCAATTAGGTAAAACGAGTGCTGCAATGTTATTCCTGTATCGTTTTTAGTATAGAAATGAGATTAAATTTGGAACAGCTGTCAAAACTCAAGTGGGTCTCTATTCTAGTATCCATAGATATTAAAACAGTTATTGATATGAAACGTCAATTCAGTATGTTTTTTTAATATAAACTGCACAACATTTGATCTCGAGTGACATGAGAATAGAGACTTCATTCGTTTGTCTATGATTTAAAAAAAAATGGTCTTGACGGAGGATCGAATTGCCGCCATTATATTGGTGTTTTGCTGAACAAAAGTAGAATTGGTGTTGAATTGAATAGAAAAAGTTGTTTGTAATTTACATTTTAGTTGAAAATATGAATAGTAGTCTTCTCGGAGTGTGTGTGATGTGAAAATGCGCCGGATATCGGAAATATGCAGCCACGATTGCAACAAATAACTTGTTGCCAGAAAATATTGTTTCTGAACCCATCATGGAGCATTTATAATATGTGTGTAGATAAAGTTATGTATGCAACTCTGCATAATTTGGCCTTAAAACACACGTGCGATCTTATTATGAAACTCGCTAAAGCTCGTTTCATGAAAACCGCACTAGTGTTTTAAGGCCTATCATTATGCAACCGTTGCATAAACTACTATTACATTATTGCAAAACTTGCTGTTTCAAAATCACGATTTGATGAAATCGATTCAATAAAAAAAAATCGTGAAGTTTCGTCCGAAATCCTCTTTAAACAGTTTTATATGTCTTAATTTTTTGTAACTTATGGGTCACGCCCATATTAATACGTGTAGTTTGTTTAATTATATAAATAACCGCACAGTGGTTTTCGTTGACTACGGTGCAAACAGACAGTGATCGATCATTCAGGGTCAAGGCGATTTTTTGGCGTGTGGCCGTTGCCTTATAAAGATGTTGAGATGGGATTGCAACATCTATAACACCATCATTTCCATTAGGTTCGACACCCGTAACTGGATGATGAATTCCATAAAATACGTTCTTTAAGGGCCTGGCCACAACAACACGGCACGATGTCGTGATCGTGAAACAGCACGGCACGGCGCGGCGTCGGTCCACGGCGCGTCGCCGCATCGTTCCACGGCGCCGTGCCGTGAAAAATTCCGTTGCTCGTCGCCCTTATTTCGATATCTATATGTGAGGTGCAACGGAATTTTTCACGGCACACCGCCGTACCCTGGTTACATAGCGGCGTCGTAGAACGACGCGGCGCCGCGCCGTTTCACCTTCACGACGACGTGCCGTGGTGTTGTGGCCAGGCCCTTAAAAAAACGTATTTTATGGAATTCATCACCAAGTTACGGGTGTCGAACCTAATGGACATATGGTGTTATAGATGTTGCAATCCCATCTCAACATCTTTATAAGATAACGGCCACACGCCAAAAATCGTACTTTGTAATCGCTACATTTCAAGTAGGGCGGAAAAACTTACATCGACTCATCCGATGCAAGTTTATGTAGATTGTGATGTTATGTCCTTATACAATAAATAAATAAATTCAGAAATGCTGTATCTTCTATTGGTTCTGATTTATACACAGAGTGTTGTAAATAAATTTCAATTGTTAATACAAATGTATTTATAATTTAAATTTCTTTGACGTAAGTAAAACATGGGGACAAAGACTTATTCATACTCGTATAGGAATAATCATTAGTCTAGCACAGATACGGTAAGGTAAGCTCCATAATTGTCATAAGACACAAAACATTTTAATAGTAAAGAACTAAAGTTGATATACGACAATCCACTTAAGCACATAGCAACTAAACTACTACTGATTATGTGAATGTAGACCCTGCAGTTGACACGTGGTAGGCAAAGGGGAGTGGTTCATGTGTGCTTTCATCTTAAAGAAACAAATAGTTCTGGCGTTTAATAGTAAGTCTATAAAACCTCTTGTATCAAAATCGGCAACGGCAGCATTTAAACCCTATTTGGACGATAAGTTTACCAATTTTGGTTTGAAGAGAACGCTCTCGGATTAACAAATTAGCTGTGAAGCTATAAATGGCACGGACGGACATGAAGCAATAAATCAAAGCTTACATTGCCCGTTACGCCTCCGAACGAACTGAAGTTAGCTCTCGAGTCGCATCGCTAAAAAGTTTCCGGCTTGTAATTGAAAAAAAAAAAACTTGAAAACTAGGTATAGCTTTCCAGAGACAAGCGTTGCCAAAGAGCGAGAGTATAATGAGCGTGTTTATAGGTAATCCTATTATAGAGTCGTTAAGTTATGTAACCCAAGCCGGCTTCACCCTTAAAAGGAAAGTTTTCTATTTAGAACATTAGCTGAATAGACGCGTTATTCCCGGTTTTCAGGTTCATCTATTTTCTCTATATTTAAACACGTCCCTGGTCTTGAAGTACTTGATCAATGAGAACCAGGCTGTGCTGCGTAGTACAGCTATATTCAGATCTATTAACCGATGGCGCCTAGCGTACGTGTTCGCTCACTCGCCGAATTAGCTATTCCGGAGAGCCTTCCGTAGCGGGCCATTCATGAGCCCGTGGCGTACATTACAATTAATTAAGTGTGTACTGTACAGACGCATCCTGATTTCGAGGCTAATTGGTGGGGTGATTAGGTGGATAGATTGGTATCGGTTTCAGCCTGGGTGGCTCGATGCAAGGTAATCGCACGATCATTGTCTTCCTAATGCCAGGATCTTTAGCTACTGCGGAATTTAAGTATACATACCTAGTTACATATCGTAAACTTCGGAGTTATCTTCTTAATTTAAAAAAGAATCAAGGGTGACGCTATACCAGAAAAATATAATCAGTAATATATACTACAGAATCAAATGTAATCAGTACATATAAATAAATAAATCAGGGGCATCTTTTCACAAATCGATCTAGTCCCAAAGTAAGCTCTAAAGGCTTGTGTTAAGGGTTCTAGACGACGATATACATACTTATATAGATAAATATAGCCCAAGATTATTTCGATGCGTGCAATATTTTAAGTTAGGTTAGAAACTAATAAATGAACAATATTGTAATTAAATAGTAGCCCTCTCAAATTGATGTGCCCTTGTAGGGCGTCACATGTGACTATACCTACATACATATACTGTGATTCCACCTGTTGTAAAAATGTGATGTGCAATAAATATTTATATTTGTATTTGTAATAAATACTTAAATATATAGGAAACATCCAAGACTCGCGAAAAAATATTCGTGCTGATCACACAAATAGTTGCCTCTACCGGGGATCCTACTCGGGACCGCTAGCTTCGAACGCAGGGTCACTACTCACTACCAACTAGGCTAACTGCATCGTTGCGTCGGCGCATATGTACTCATACTTGCGTTTCTTAAAACGTTTTTAGCAAGCACTTAAATACGTCAATACAAGTAATGTATTACCCAAATCAAGGGCAATTAGCAGTGCTCAGATCTCCATCTGATGCGCTCCTTTATTTAGCTCAGCAGTAAAACGCCAATTAACTACTAATTTGAATAAATCGCAAATAATTCAACATAAAAGACATATCACACGTGCATTAGTCAGAAAATCCGAGGCACTCCCCGGCCCGATTTGTTCGCAAACATTAACACCTGCATGAGTAGACCCATTAAATTAATTAATTCGATATCATCTCCCATAAAACACAACTTTTACATGCAAATCATCAATCCGTCGTTGCGTTTGTGTTTCTCATCTCATTCAAGAACTCGCAATTCTGTCTAAGATAAAAGATAGCTAAATCTTTTATGGCCTTAAAGACCGGTTCACTAAAGTTTTCTTTTGATTTGTCTGTCTGATCTGAGCCGTTAATAGTAATATCGTGTTTGAGGAGCTAAGTTAAATATATTTTTGCACAATTGGAAGTGATACATTGACCACTTATGTCTGAGTGAGCGAGCGATATCGATGTATCGCGCCGGTTCGCCGGTTCTCATCCCGTATTGGGGTCACGCGCAGACTTGAAACATGTCATTAAGTAAAGCGTTTGTTTAAGAATAGATGACGTATTTCCGGGGGCCGCTCATACCAACCATTAAGTTAATGCACATAGCAAACTGGCCGGTGTTCAAAACAAGCCATTATGATTATGGCTTTAAACACGTGAGCTCCACACACACATAATTAAAAAATATGAGCGAAATCAACGTCTCTAATATTATTTATTGTGTAAACAAAGTTGTTGCCATCGGGAAAAATAAACAGATGTTTGTAGGAACATCTCGCGGCTGGCAGCACCGAGGGGAATCAATGTTTATTATTTTAACGAGACGCCCGACGAGTCGTAAAAATAGTTTTATTGTTAATACGAATAATAAATCTTGCTTTCCGGCTTATAAATTGGATGTACGCGTCCGGAATTAATAAATTAACTATTATAATTAAACATTAATACCGTTAACCTTAAATTAAAGGATACAATGTCATTAACTTTGCAAACAACTTTTTTAAACACACACACATTCACCCAACATAGATAAACAGATGTCACGCGTCACGAACAACAGATGTCATAAAACTCTCGATTACAATCAGAAGTTTTTAAAATAATATTTTAGTGGAGGCTAAGGAATTTGCCCCTCAAGAACTGCGGTCGTTCTATAACTTTAGAACAGAATCGCATTAGCACTACAAACAAAAGCACTTATCCCCTTCTTGATAGCTTTTGGTCTTGTTATTGGAGCAGTCTTTTCTATTTCTCCGCTGCTGATAGTGTTCCAAAAGACTCGGGAGTTTTAGCTCTTTTTTTTAAGGCTCGCCTCGATTGTTGACGCCTAATGGACTAAAAGCCTATCAAGCTCTTTAGCCCCAACCCTAGTTCTATTCAAGTGCCTCGAATCTCTGACCTGGTAACCTTATTAAAATACTATATATTTAAAGGCTAAAAGGCCTTGTCAAAATATTATAATAAGGTTACTAGCTCAGAGATTCGAGGCTCTTCAATTGGAGGCTAAGGGAGCGTTCAAGTATTACGTAACGCAATTTTTGGAGACTTTTGACCCCCCCACCCCCACATGTAACGCGCCGTAACGTTCTTATGTACCCCCCCTCCCCCCTAGTAAAACGTTACGTAACCACCAAGTGACCATTTTTACCCAAATAAATGTTCAAGTGGTCATTCATTTAAAATTTTGAAAAAAAAAACTTTAAAAAAAATGCGTGAACGAATACGCGACCGTTCTGAAGGGTAGTTCAAATCCCCCTCCCGCCCCTGTAACGCATGGTAACGTTTTACAAGACCCCCACCTCCCCCCAAATTCGTTACGTAATACTTGGACGCTCCCTAAAGAGCTTTATAGGCTTTCGGTCCTCTAGGCCTCAAGAACCGAGGCGAATGTTAAGAAGAGCTAAACGGCTCGAGTTTTTTGGAACACTAGCTGCAGATGTCGATAGAGAACTACTATATGTGTATTAAGGTCTTCGTCCGAAAAGAAATTGAAGAACAATTAAGATATCGAATTGAACACTGACACTTCAAATAAAAATAAAAAAATCTTTTATGGTAGACACATCAATTCAATTTATATTTGTCATTATGTCTTGATTATAAAGCGTAGGTTTGCCTTTAATGAAATGGAGATAAAACAAGTATTCGTCAATTAGCAAGCATTTACAATAAAACTTAATGGTCTAACATTATCGCCGTGGAAGGAAACCTGATCGGATTTAACGACTACTTCAATGAGGACAAATACTGTTATTTCCCTTAAGGGATGATCACTCAAGTTCCCAGAACTTACATGAAAAGGGTAAAAAGAACATGAGAAATTATGCGAGAAAACGAAAACAACAGGGCGCAATCCCGCGCAGTTCACATAAAAGAGAGTCGTAATTACGTAAGCATTTGTAACCTGAATTAAACGTACTTTTACCTTAAACGACTTTAATTAATACAAAAAACGGGGGAAGAATTTAGAGTATGCCGCAGTTGCACAAGCCTAGTCCATATTTGTTGCAAGTTTATGACGAGCAAGATTTACACGGAGCTGTGAGCAACGACGTACGCATTCGTTTTATCTCTGTTGCTCTCTAATTGTTGTTAGATACCGGCGTCGGCGCTGCCACGACGACGCGTTTGGATAATTCATAAGGGCGACGCGAGCTTGGCGACTTTCGCAAGCTTCCGGGTTTCCTTATGGGACCGACTGACCTAACCTAAAATGGCACCATAATAAGTTCAATAAATCGCACGATACTCCACATGGGCCGTGTAAGTTTTGCTAATAAGGCGCGGGTTAGTCTCGCTGTAAACGTAAGACACACGCTGCAGCACGCTGAGGTTTCTAGAGTTCGGTAATTGCAGTACGACTTAGGTACAATGAAGCCTCGGTTTTATGGTGTTGTTGAACGACGCGGGAATACTTGAGTCGCGGTGATGACGCGGGGTTTAAATTCTGCTCATTTTAATGGTCCATATTGGAATGGAATAAAAACCACGGTCGTTTTAAAATTGACGGCGCGCAGGACCGCTGGCGCCGGCTGAGGATTATTTTGTTTTGTTCGGGCGCAAGTGATGGGGAAAAATTATCATATTTCACTGTAACACTCGCGCCTGACTTTTATGTGATTAGGCTCGTTTGTAGCGATGAGATTTGTAAGTTCTTGCCCTGTGAGTTATAAATTTGACTTCTTGAATAGTAAAGTGAATATCCCTGTTTGAACTCACTTTAGTAGGTTTGATAGCGTTGGATTGTTGGAGTAAATTTCAGTCCAGTTACAAATCAGGAGTTGCTTTTTATGAAAATCAGCTCCATTCCTCAGAAACTCAACAAGAAACGAGAACTAGCATACATCAATACAAATTGAATCGTTCTTAGTAGTAGCGGGCCGCATCATGCATGCACGCGTCAGCGAAGAGGGAAAAAATCTCGTCCGCCTAATAAGGAGGTAGTACGTGCTTGGACACTACCGTTCGCGATTATCTCACGGCCCCAGGATCGAGGTCATGTGGGAACCAAATTGCTTTAACGACCACTTTTGAAACCAAGGAGATCACAGAATCCGCAGACGCGTGCGATGGAAGTGATAAGCGCTGTTAGACGCAAGCGTTTTGGTTAGGACTGCTATGGATGGAAGTAGTCGTGATAATGGGCAAATTGAGATTTTGATTAATATCTATAAAAGCGACAGTACAATACCAGTTCTGGATTAGTTCTTGATAATAGGGCCTTTAACTAGTGTAAATTTTTAAAATAGTTCTCGTGATATAAGTACTAACAAAAATCATATGTAGGCGATGCAAAAGAAAACAAAATAACAATTCAAAATGAAGCGATTTGAGACTGTCACCTGGCTGGAAGAAGTCTTGGAAGTCTCAGTGGCAAATCCCTTATCATTACAGAAACACAGTTAAGAATTTAAATTGCAATAAGGACGAAGTGCAGCAATTTGTGCATAGCTACTGCATTGCGCTCAAGCGATTCCAATTACGACGTTTAATTAAAATAGACAACCAAATGCCATATAAAATGCTTTAAATATCGCAAAATCATTTAATTAATATCTCTCAGCCCGTGTTCGTATCAATTGCGAACTCATAATATAACAGATTGATTAAACAAGTCCGAGTACCTAACTAAGTCGCATGACTATATCTGGAAATCCCTTGTTGAAAGAAAATAATGAATGTCATTACTGGAATCTAGTCACCACAATAGGTGTTTAGCAAGCAACTGGATAAGTATAGTCATACTAGTAAGTACATCTAATTAAAAATCATTTAACGACATCCTTTTTATTCCAAGCATAGATTTTCGATTACGGGAGCTATTAAAGTGTTTCCCTGAATGGGAAAGTCGAATAAACCCAACCGAGATGGTCTGTATGGTATCTGGATGGTCCGACCCATAAACGAAAAGTAACCGGTTAGTATAATCGATGGCGAGCCGCGATAGGGAAGGGACGCGGCGCCTGCCTGCCGACCACCGCGGGCAGAGTAATTGGGCACTGCAGGACTTCACACCATCCAACAACACCGGCTCACCATTTTGTTCTGAACACGAAACTCTTGAACATTCCGACGACTCGGCCTGTATGTATATCAATAAGGATGATCTTGAACCTTTAAATCGTCGTTATAAATGTTCCGGGACCGGAATCTAGAGGATGTTTAATCGAATGGTTTCATCAACTCGTTATGGAGTTTAGAAACGAATGCAGTAAAGTTCGTAATTGATGATTTTTTCGATGACAAACAGCGGTTTATTTAACGATCGTTGACTGTTGATAATTTAACGATCGAGACACTTTTTCCTTATTAAGGGTAAAATGAAGACTGGTGTGGCAAGTAACTCGAAAGTCAGTAATGGTCTGAAACATATTGTCAATGTTATCATCGTCTGGACATATAATTAGGAGTTCGTTAACCCTACGAGACGTCGCGGAATCTAGCGACGTGTATTTTGGTCCGGACGGATGCTCATAGGCTTCCTCGGCAGTAAATCCACGAATATATAAATAGCGAGTCGTGTTAATACGGACGCATAAAGTTTATGCGAACTTTTACGACGGGAGCAGCCGATAAGACCGCCCTTTACAGTGTACCGATTACGTTCATTGAGCGAGCAGAGGCGCAAACCAATTTAGCGTGATCTTCGACATGCCCTTTGATATGCATTCAGATACGCGGTAGAGAGAGACGAAGGGGTCTCGCTTGGCCGGCGACGGGAGGCAGGGTGCGTTCTGGAACAGTTATTGCAGTGTTATGTTTGCAACCAAATGATATTTTACATCTTCTCGGAATACGCGACGGTGCTTCTACGGGAATCACAACAATGTCCTGTGTTGATTTACAAGCGTAAATACATTCTTAAAAGTTAATCCAGTTTATGATATAATAAAAGATTCTGGCGAATTGAGAACCTCCTCCTCTTTTGAAGTAGGTTAAAAATGTCACTGAAAATAAAGATGTCATTTAATGCAATGACCCCTTGAAGTGTTGGTAGCAGCTTATCAGATTTATAAGTCCAATACAATTTATTAAAGTACACCAATCATTCTAAACACAGCTATTAATAAAAAATACGCAGTACTTAAAGAGACAGGGTGTCCTTTTAATAATGTAATGGAGATATAATCAATTAATGCATCGGAACAAGTGAATCGCGCAAAAAGAGCAATATCTGATATTGAGGTCTTAATATAAAAAGGTGGTGTCGGCGTGGGAGTGGAGGCTCCTCAGACACCCGGCTAATTAAAAGGATTTTGTTAGCTGTCAACGAGAGATAAAACGCCGCTTTGATGATGCCGCTCACTTTTTATTAACGTTTATCCAAGTTTAATCGGCACCTATTTATAGACGACACTGTGAAGATGACTGCCTTTAAATTCCGATTTCTTCACAAGACCATATTCATTTTTATCATATTACATGCAGGAGAATTTAACAGAGCATCACAACTGACTACAGTAGATTCATCCATAGGTACTTGTCTTATTTGGTAAACAAGTTTCTAAACTCAAAATCTGCAATGTTTGAGTGAAACAGCAGTTTTATCCTAAATAAAGCAAACCTAGGCTAAAAAACCCTTCAAAAAATAAGAAATAATACCCTTCGTAAGTAAATTACCTAGAAACGCCAGATATATTGTTGATTAAGTGATACATTAAATACATCGACATCGGTGTCAAGTAAATGAAGACAGGATAAGGGATGGATTAGGTAATTTACTTCCCAACCTTATACAGAAATCTAATCGCGACCCGTGAAATACTTTTCATTGAAGAGTTCCTTCCGGTGGTCACCCGTGGTCTTCATCATCAATTCCACTTCACCAAATAATGGTTTTGAATCGTAACTGCTTGAGTCATGAAAGAAAATATCAAAATTTCTATATGCGTGCCTATAATATTTGAGGAGTTCCTACGATTCATCATAGATCCTGTCATCAAACCTCGACTTTGATCACAACGGGACCAACATGGAGAAATACCATATCGTTTAAAAAAAGAATTTTACAAATCGGCCCAGCCATCTCCGAGTAATCGGTGAACAGCAAAATAAAAAAATAAAAAAAATAAAAAAATATATATACGCGTTGAATTGAGAACCTCCTTCTTCGGTTTTTTTGAAGTCGGTTAAAAATTGGCAAAGTGACGTCTCAAATATTGTCTCCAGTTCCTTTATTTGCAAGGAAACGGTTCTTTTCGCCAAAAAAGATGCATTTTGAGATTAGAAACTTGTTTACCAAATAAGACAAGTATGAATGAATTCACTGAACCTATTTTGTACAATATTAAAAAATAATTGATACAATCTCACTATTTATCAGAATGTAAATAAATAACATCCTTTATAACCACAGTCATTGATGAAATGTATCTGCAACAATGTGGCCAGTTTAGAGAAGAGCATGAGATCATCGATGTAACGCGACCGGAGTAACAATTGGACAAATTTTTGGCTGTGTGGTGTCATACCCTGATTAGAGCTAACCGTTTACGTTTGTATCAATCAAACTAATAGATTTAGGCACTAAAGCAATTCAACGAACAAATTTTACTTTGACTATTAACTATCGACCCATTAAAATGGTCATTTAGTTTAGTTATACGTATTTAAAATCCTTGATACTTAAACATCTAGTAGCTTAAACTGCGGTGACAATGGAATTTGACAGAACGCTAAAGGTACTAATCACATTTGAAACAATGTTTTTTTTTTTGTTATAAAGTCGTAGGGGCAGAGTGCAGAATTAATAAGTCTAAAAAACTATTTTTAAGCTGGTCGTGCTTCAGAGGAGGACCGGTAGAAGAGGAGCGCGAATATTGCACAAAAACAATACAAAATAAAATAAAAATGTAGGTACAAACGTGGACTTATTCTCATAGTACTTTCGCATGCATAAAATATGGATAATATTTTTAATAACAAGATTTAAGCCTTCAAATTAGTTCAGTTAGATTTTGATGACATCGATCTAAAACCTTTGACAGTCATCCCACAACAAACTGTACATAAACGTTGTATGGGCAATTCAACAAACCTAATTTGCAAAACCCGTTGTTTTGTTAATACGAATATTTTAGTCATGCTTTACTTAGATAAGATCTAGATTATATCACGAGCTATTATCAGGCACGATTCAGGAATAAATGGTACTTATACATTCTACATAAAACGTAATGTTTAGCGTTGCCTTTTTAAAATTTTAGCTTTGAATTTTGAAATCAAAGAAACTTTTCAGATAGTCGCGACTGATAAGTACCTACATATTCTTATCATTGTAAATTTCCAACGCATTTCAAGTTTAAAAGTTAATATATGTATTATTGAAATATTTCAAACATTTTGATTGGTCGTTTCGCCTCATATCCGCTCCGCTCCGCTTCGGCAGAAATGCGCCTTAAGGCTTGCAAGTTTTAAAAGCTTAGAAATCACGACTCGTTACAATACAAACTCAAAAACACCGAATCCAATTCAGTAGAGTCAAGTAAATAAATCGCCGCAAAAAGAAAAGCCGTCGTGTCAAGATTAAGTGGTTTATCTGGTTCTTTACCTACTTTAACTTAATGACGTATTATTTAAGTAACTGCGCAACCCGGGCTCGAACCCGGTTCACAATAGAGGTCTAACTAAAGGATTAGATCCGGCATCGGATTTTGTTAATGAGAACCCTTTGTGCTCTCTTGTGGCCGCAAGATGACAGGAAATCATTTATTTAACCGTAACGAAACGAAATTAACATTTTTTATTATTTGTCATGCACTTCGTGTTGGTTTTTGAGGGGATTAGAAACGCTTCAGCGTAGTCACAGTTAAATTTTCCTATATGCATGTCTTCAATGTTTAAGTTAGGTACCCAATATGCGTCAGAAATACTTCTAGATTTTAGTGGCAGGTCCAAAACAGATTGTTTTGGACCTGCCTCTTTGGGCCGCCGCTTGGTAACCTGAATAATTGAAAATTGAAGGAACGCGATGGAGATATGCAATTTTACGTTACCATGTAGTGGACCGTTGTGTAAGGAAGCCGTAAGAGCGTAATAAGGAAAGCAGTTTAAAATACCGCCGATTGACCGTTTTCTTTATCATGGTAATACATTTATAACATCAGTACTGGAGCACAAGCCTTACTAATACTCTTAAGTATAAACACAACGGCAATATTCCAAATATTTCAGGCAGTAAATACACGTGGGTTAAATTTCGTTTAATCTCAGAATGTTGCTCTAATCGGTGGAGAGCCGTCAATCATCCCGACTGACACATAATACGGACTTACTAACATCCGCTATGTAACCCACACTTATATAAACAGATTTATTCACAGCTCTAAACTCTTAGGGGAGTTTTAACTTGGGAATTCTTGGTTAAGAAGATTCATGAAAACTTGTCAAAGTTTATTGCATGTCTCGAGTTACTTTAGCAGTTTTCTTTTGCACCTTCAAATTGTTCAGATTCAACTTGCCGGTTTAACTGTCAAGTAAACCTGTCTCTAATTCCTGGTAAAGAGTAGGTATCGTTAGACAACTAAATTGAGCATTGTTACAAACGTTTTTTTGAGTGATAAAAAAGAAATAACAATAACCATAACAGTCGATCAGTAAAATAAATCAAATCCTTCAAATCAAACCTATTTGCACCACAAAACTATTTACAGACAAGGAACGATGAGACTGTATTATACAAGGCTCGAACACGAAGTCTTAACGAAGCAAAGCAAGCCGTCAATCAAATCTGGACAATGCCACACCACAATGCCAGCTGATGGGGAGATGTATGGCTCCGAAAATTATAACGAACCGTTTCAGGATAATCGTGACTTGAGAATAGTATTGTTGAGAGCAAGGGTCGCTTCGCCAGCTCCAATGATATTCAGATAGTCCCGACGTAAATAAAGAATGTGGAAGTTTTGTAAGATATGTCCTAATGTAACATCCATACTAATATTGTAAATGCGAAAGAAACCGATTTCAATGAGACTTGGCAAAGATCTACTCTGTTGACTAGGAAAATACATAATTATGATACTTTTTATCCCGAGTAATTGCGTAGTTCCCGGAAAAACACGATAAACAACTTCTATGCAGACGAATCGCGAGTAAAAGCTGGTTTTAATATAATATAAACGTGTGTGTCTACAAATATTGACACTAAACAAAAACACTCCATTCAGAACGATCTCAAGAATAATTATATACCTCTCCCAGTTAACATTCAAAGATGGAAAACCATATTAAATCTGTATATTTAGCGGTAATATTGGTAAGGCTTTTAGGAATTCGTTTATTGACTTAATCAGTCTTAAATCAATTTGAACGGCTACTTGATACATTCAAGCAGACATACCGCCCGTTTGGCTTCCTGTCGATGAAGGAAAAGCGTGCAGCGACACCATTAACAGAATTAATGTCCAAACTATTCAGAATAACGATATTTGAATTAACTTTGAGATTTTTACATTCAAACGCGTAGGTTTTGGAATTGGAAATAGTGATATTTCCGGAGGACATAATTACCGCATTGACTCTTTAATTAAGGTTTTTGTAAATGCATAATGAATGGGTTTGTATAAAAATGTTTTCGTGCAATAAATAGACATGATCTTTGATAATGCCGGCTCAGAGATTTTACGAGCGCAGGTATTGTATGAAGCACATGAATTGCAGTCAAAATGTAAAGACCATTGAAATATAAGTATAGTAAGGAACTGCTCAAAGCAATTCTCGCGATGCCAACTTTTGAGGTGTCAGAACGCGAATCTGGCACCTCAGTCAGTTCAGTCGCATGGCACACACGGTCCTTGACACCTGTTTAAGTGACACTAATATAATTAAGTATCTAGTACAATTCCACAACCTGAGAGACAGCACCACCGACCCCACCGTCCACAATGACATGATAGTCTGTAAATCAAGCAATATAAGACTTTTGTGTGTATGTCGTAAGTACTAAAACATCAGCAGTATGGTGTGGTTAAGCTATGGCGCTGGCGTTTGACAACCTTCTATGACACTTGTTACACTAAATTGTACTGATAACTGGCATATCCTTCTTTTGAGATCATTGGTAAAGAAATAATAAAAAAGACTTGCGCAGTCAGAGACAATAAATGCGCAAAAAACAACGATGCATTGATTCTTATTAACACGTCCGATCTTATCACTTATTTATGTCATTTAGAACTTTACAACTGTTTAGCATAATATTATTAAGAATGAACATTAACTCAAATAATGATACAGGCTATGCTAAGCATCTCAAAAGTTTTTACATTCTGACATAAGCGGATTTTTTGTGTTAAACTAATTTGTCGGTCTGCAAATATATTTAAAACACGCCCAATGATTATTACTAAGATTTCGACCGAACTGTCAGCCGTTTTTCATTAAAAAACATATTACTTTTATTCGTTTTGTTGATGAGCTAGATTCGTGTAAAAACACGCGTTCTGAGGGCACGAGGAGGCGAATATGATTTATAATCGAACAACGTTACCATTACAGCTGGGTGCGCGAAACTCTTCTTTATTGTAACGGATTACAGGGGTTTGTTGATGCACATTACGGAGATTAGTTGGAAGGTCGGCGCAGGCGCCACGGGGCCGTGTTTCTCAAAACTTTGTTTTTATTTTATAATGCGAGGTCCGCTCGGAATACCAATGGGACTTATAAATAAATACGGCATAGTATTATTTAAAGAACAGATGAATTTAAAGTTGTCATACAATATAACTAGAGTTAAAGAGATTTTTTTCAGCTCAGTACCAGTACCCTACGGCGTTGTCCTAAATGTCCTAACAGAACGCGATTGCGCGATCATCGCTAGTTCGCGCGAACTTTATACGTACCAACGCGCGATCAAACATAGGTACTGATGTCGGACAGCTGTCCTAATTGATCGCACGAATGTCAATGCGCGTTTGTACGAACTAGCGATGATCGTGCAATCGCGTTCTATTAGGACAACGCCTTAGTGTATAGCAAACGTGTTGAACGCGTTTGCGTTGAAATTTCTCTTTCTATATGAGTTATACGCAAACGTCCAGACCTTCGTTATGACAAAAACTTACACTAAGGGTAGGTACTTACTGTTCGTAGATTTACTGCAGATGATGATTATCATACCGGATACTAAAACTTTCTGCCTAACGTTCTTTAGTATAATTTAACCGTTTTGTAACAAAACATTAAAGTATCATTTTCTTATATACATGTGATGTGCGGTCTTCAATAGATATTTTAAATATTTATTTATATTTATTACTTTAATACTAATCCGTATATAAACTCCATAAATAAATTAACCTGACTCTACGTACAAAATATAAAATTCATCTGAAATGATCGCTCAAGCGTTGCATATACTGTATACTTTTTTCTAAAGCGACGCGAGCGCAGGTAAATTTGTGCCTTCGAGCGGTTTGAGTGCAATTTCGCAATTTAACAGTAGCCCGCCTTATCTAAACTGGTCACCGCAACATTTAATTGAATGTCCTTTATAAGGATTATATGGTGAACACCGAGATAATCTTATTAAGCTGATTTATTATGTGAAACGATGATGCTGACATTTTTGTAGTAGTCAGTTCAGGTTATCGTATATAGCATTTTTTAAAAACATAATTAAGATAAGCTTTTTGATATGCACTATAATATTGCATTTTCAGACATTGTCCTAATAGAACGCGACTGTGCGATCATTGTTCGCGCGAACTAGCGATGATCGCACAATCGCGTTCTATAAGGACGATCACCAGCTCCATGCTCCATATTATTGCATTTTCTCCGAAGTTACGCAGGTATACCAAACAGCTCAGTTGGACACCGAGCAGTGGTTCAAATTTAACTTGCAAGTTTTGATTACAGACACCGAGGCAGGTGAAACTAAATAAAAGCCCGTAACATAGTATGCTAGCAGTTTGTATATAGTATTACACATTCCAGCTGCGATCGCGCCAATACGTGCACTTCAGCTCATTTGTGGTGCGCGTGCCGCGGCTGATGCTGGAGACAGTCACGGATACGCTGGCGCCGAAGCCACACTTCTGGCCGAAGGGTGTCGTGTTCAGGCGCTTCCGGGACACCATGCCTGTCCAGGACACGACTCCAGATGGGACGACGCTAAGGAGCCACGCCTTTTCGTCTCCTAAATGATATTACTTTTAAGTTATTTTACTGTATATAAATAATATATGTATTTTAGTCTGTAAGGTATTTATGTATGGGCCACTGATCCCTGAAATAAATGGTTTATTATTATTATTATTATTCCGCTTTATTTTTTCAATTTTCTCATTTTTTATATTCATTCATATTATAAAAATAACATTATTATAAAATAAAAGAATAGAAAAAACGGTGAACCACCGACCGCGGAGCAGGGCCCAGGCGATCGGTGGCTAGGGCTGCAGAGAGAGGAACCTCCTGACGAAGCGTGCAGAGTCCAGGAGTACCGCCTTCTGTATCCGGCCCTTGTTCCAACCATTATTATTATTACTATTATTAAGCTTTTAAAGATTATATTGATTGAAAAGCTCGTTTCTTGTAATCAACCGGCAACAAACGCAACTTTGCATAAACAATAAAGTTTATATTTTCTAGGACCGATTTTGAGATTCGACTTTTTTGAATAGTCGTGGTATTTAACGTACATTCAAACGGATTTTTTTACAGGTGTCATTTAATCCACAACAGGATTATTAATGCAATAATTATTATGTTAACTAAAGAAGCATTGGCATAGGCATACCTATGTATAGGATTAATAAGTTTTTTTAAAAAAATATTAATATAAATAGACTACTTCTGACCCGAAAAACTGCAGTTCCCGAAGATAAAGCGATAAACGGATTCATCGCGGAGAAATCGCGTAAAAAAAAAACGCTGGCGCTGCAGTATAATTGCGATATTATTTAAAACCAGGAAGTTGCAGTCAAAACAAAACTTTACCAATAACCATGGTTATAAAATTTCAATATATTAATTGGACGCATTATTAATACTCATAAATAAATTTACACATTCGTAAACTTAATTAAATTCGTACGATAGCCAATAAGGTCACGGGAAACGATATAATTCCAATTGAATTTTAACGATAACAGGGCCAATAGTCAACACTGGCTAACCGATATGTTTTATCATATCCTTTTGCTATGTCTTTGTGAAGTTTACATTAAATTAGTAGTTTTTGCAACGGTTGCATAATGATAGGCCTTAAAACACTAGTGCGGTTTTCATGAAACGAGCTTTAGCGAGTTTCATAATAAGATCGCACGTGTGTTTTAAGGCCAAATTATGCAGAGTAGCTTACACATAACTTATACATAACTTTATCTACACACATATTATAAATCCTCCATGATGGGTTCAGAAACAATATTTTCTGGCAACAAGTTATTTGTTGCAATCGTGGGTGCATATTTCCGATATCCGGCGCATTTTCACATCACACACACTCCGAGAAGACTACTATTCATATTTTCAACTAAAATGTAAATTACAAACAACTTTTTCTATTCAATTCAACAACAATTCTACTTTCGTTCAGCATAACACCAACATTATGGCGGCAATTCGATCCTCCGTCAAGACCATTTTTTTTAAAATCATAGACAAACGAATGAAGTCTCTATTCTCGTGTCACTCGAGATCAAATGTTGTGCAGTTTATATTAAAAAAACATACTGAATTGACGTTTCGTATCAATAACTGTTTTAATATCTATGGATACTAGAATAGAGACCCACTTGAGTTTTGACAGCTGTTCCAAATTTAATCTCATTTCTATACTAAAAACGATACGGGAATAACATTGCAGCACTGGTTTTTCCTAAATGGTTGTCAAAATGGTGGTCATTTCCTACGGTTTTTGATTACACTATGGAGGTTTTATGATATGGGTGTAGATAAAAGTTTTTTTTAATAGCATTTTTAGATCAAGCTTTTTGCCCATTGCTCTTTACTATTGCAATAAAATGCGTACACAACATTTCCGTTGAAGTGTTCCTTTATCTGGAGTTAACCCTGGATGTCGATTCAGGTCATGCTTACCATAAAAATGCATTGTCATCGGAACTGAACCAATATATAAAAATTCAGCTCCATAAGGATAAGAGGAAGTGGTTCTTATTCAGCTTGCAAGATTTTCACATTGCAATTTAATAAAAAGCTTGGAAAATAACGTTTTGTTAAAAATACAATATTTAGACAAGCTTTCTTGCTATATGTACTATAATTTTGCTTTTTCAACGGGGCTATAGTACTTATCACGACAATCCAACGAGCCCAAACTGACGGCGTTGTGTTGTGCAGTTGAGCAGTTCCTATAGCCACTTCCCGACTGCATCAGACTAGTTCCATGGTACCATATTATTCTCACCTAAGTTCCGAAGGTTCACCAAATTTCAGCTCAATCGGACACCGGGAAGTTCAAATCTTGCTTGCAATATTTGGTAAAAACATACATACATATACATGTGAAGTTAAATAAACGCAGAAACGGAGCCTGACCCGGACAAGTCGGACAGACTTTAGGAGTGACACGCTCTACGATCGGAGAGGACGGCCGACTAGCCGCAACAGGTCGACCACAATCACCCGGCTATGCAGCCTATAGGCAATATAGGAAATTAGGTTAAGACGGGTTTATATCGTAGAAGGTGAGTGTTGATGTGTTTCCACTACGTGGTTGTTCTAGTCCATCTCTATAGGTTAAAGGAATATAAAATATAAATAAATATGTCAATGTATTAAGAACTTCAACGCAAGAAATGTGTGTTCAGTACTCACATAATGAAACACGTGAGTCTGCGATAGCTAATTGTTTTAGATATCTTTGCCATGCTCTTGAGCACTCGTGATTGTAATTTTCCTCGGAGCTGGCGCCACGTATTTGAATAAGCGATCATAGATACGCTTACGTAACGTGACGGTCTGTCGATTACTACTTGTGAGACTTCGGATCTGTTTGATGCTGATGCATGTATTTCAGATAGACATGTAGGTAGTTTTACACGAAGTGTTGGAAATAAAAGCTCGGAAGGCAGCGGGGAGGAAGCGGAAAGAGGTTATAAGAACCACAACAACTATGACAACCCGTAAATTTAAATTCTTTTACATCCCTCAGGTGTCTTAGCTGGATCAGACTATTGATTCAATAGTCTGATCCAGCTAACAAAAGACAGTCGCTTCTCAAATTCTTTTCAGTCACTTTACCAAGTAAACAATATTTGAGACTATTAGGGAATTGGAAGCAAATCCTGCTACAATATTTTTTTCTTCCTACTACGCTTTAATTTCATCATTATGGCCTTAAATGCTCAGCACAAAGCATGAGCTCTCACTTGCGTTCGGGCTCTAAACTAACACTCGGCGCAATAATGAATCACTTCCTGCTTGGTGCAACAATCTACTATTTGTAGTGGAAACGTAATGTCAGTTGACCGGTTCACATATTACAATTAAATCACAAATGCATTAAAATCATGCTGTAACAATTTGTATCAAATAGCGATAAAGCCGGTGTCTGTTACAATGCCGGATGATTCAGCGAAAGTATAAATGGTCGAAACGCGCGTAAGAGATAACTTAATAATAGGGCCGGTCTGGCGCCGGCGCAGCCTTCACCCGCGGTAGCAGCAATTAAGGCTTTAGACACTTAGATCTAACGGTTTAACAATCCAAGACAATACTCGTATCAACAGAAATAAATTGTTAAGACCAAATCTTAAGTTCACTCAAGCAGTGTCGTGGCATGCTGAGTTTATTCACCATTCAAGCATTCTCTGCTATACTTTTGTTCTAAGAAAGGCACAGAAACTAGCGTTGGAAGATGTTTCGCGCTTCATTACGATATTAAAATTGAAAATGATTATTTGGTCAGTCAGCCCGTCGCGGAGGGTCAGACAAAGCCTGACCTAGTGAAACATTCAGAAACTGAATAAATGAATAAAGATATGAGCAAACAAATTAGAATTAATATTTCTGCGCCCGAGGCTTAACATAAGCTGACGATTTATTCAAATAATCCGGCACCCAATAATGCGACCCACAAAATATTTTTTAATCAAAAGCGAGCATAATCGATTGTCGCCGTGTCCATCGGGGGAATTAAACGACACCTAACGCTCGACAAACCTCCAACGCCATAAATCGGGTGAGGCCGACACAAGGCAACAAGAAAAAGAGTTAAGCGTTCGGGAGATCGTCGAACACAGATTACGGGGCGCAGGTGTTAAATAAAAATAATAAAGAGCGCCGAGGACGAGGAAAAAAGAGGAGCGAAGGCGGCCGCTTGGCGCCGAATCGGGCGTAATTTCGTTTGCAAGGAGTCTCACAAAAAACGACTGGCAGTGTGTTAACCGCAGGTTCGCGGCGTCGACTGAATGCCCTTATATGCGCACGCGCAATCCCACAACCGGAGCCCTAATAGGAACACAGATTGCCAACATTCAATAAAGTACGTGGAGCCACATGCACTGGTCGGTGCTCGGTTTAAGTGGATATCTGTCGGATCCGGGCATTATGTGCAGAACACGTTTCTATAGAATGTGAATAGAAATACGCCTTTCCAAGAACAGAACTACCAGGAATTATCTACTGGACGAGTAAGACTCAAACCCACACCGCCAAGTCCTACACATGAATGGTAGAACGAGCCACTAGAAGATGCTTCCGCTTAAAAAAAAAAGAGAGGAAGTCTATCTACACAAACTTGATTCAACAATAAACGGTCAGATAATCGTTTCAGAGCAGACACCCATCTTTCTAAACATAACGCGCTGCGTTCACTTGCGACAAATAGCAGCTATCATGCGCACTCAATTGCAAAAACGCGAAAACTCCAGCTCTCAATACTCCCGTTTAAAAGAAAATGACGGCTAATGCCGTGGCATTAGCTTCACTTGGACTGTCAAATAATTGACCATTTCCGACGTACAAATTCGAGGCGCAGACGGCAATTAGGTAAGGATCGTTCGCACGTACATACAAATTGCAGTTCGCGATGCAGCGGACACGGCTGCATGGACATACCCGCACTATCAATCGTGCGGGCAATAATGAAGCTGGTGTTGCTGAAATTTAGGTTTTAAGGGGCGTGTTACAAAGGTGAGCTGGCAACGTCGCATTCTCCTCTAAAATTATGTAAAAATCAAAAATTTTGTTAATTTGACATTGTCCATCTGCATCCGGTGTATTTATATGTGTGTATAATCGAGGAAAACACAAAAAATGCGACGTTGCCAGGTCAGTTTTGTAATACGCCTCTTAATATAATCAACACTGCAACTGGCAGCAAAGCCACTCAAAACATCGCATTATCGCACACCATCGTGATAGACAAAACCCATGAAAAACGTAAAAAACTACGCGACGCTTTTTATTGTCTTGTCGGAAAATAATACTCATTATTAAGGCCCGGGCACACCAAACGCGGTTGCGGCGCGTTTGCGGCGCGAACGCGGGCACGCGAAGTTGTATTTAATACGGCCGCCATGTCCAGAGGCACACCGAACGCGTCGCGAAAGCGGCGCGGGGCGTGCGCGAAGCGGCGGCGGCGCGGGGCGTGAGCAACGCGGACCCGCGTTCGAAACGCGTTGACGCCGCCGCCCGCGTTCGCGCCGCAAACGCGCCGTAACCGTGTTTGGTGTGCCCGGGCCTTTCATTTTAGTAATACTATGAATGCGAAAGCTTGGTTTGAAACTTTGTGTTTCATTCGCCTCATCGCCTGGTTAGAAAGAAAAATTTAGCGAGGTTTATATTCTGGAATAACACAGGATATAGCCCCAACACCAATACTAAGCAATCGAGAATGCTCGTAAAATCTAGCATTCCAATACATGTAGTGGGTACCTAGCGCAATCCTAGGTCATGCATGTATAACGTCATTAGGATGAAGCGATGCATGCGCGCGCAAGTATCACGTCTCCGCCATTACCGGCTAAATTACTACTTCGCCTAACCTAATACTACTACTTTCCGTTACATTAAAGCATGGACGTGCTGACATGGAAGTCGGCTCCCTCATTTTTACTTCATTTAATGTAAGAATGAAACGAGGAGTAAAACGTTATGTCCTAGAAATTCCACTCTTAGGCTCTATGAAAACAGAGCCGTCCGTGCGAGGCAGCTAAGCGAGGCAAAACCCACCGATAGTGATGCAGGCATTTCAAAATGAAGTAATCCTATTGATGGATTTTTTCCTCGATCGACCATCCATGCATCGATTCGGTTTGACCAATCAACGTCAACAATGGCTCCCATATGCACAATACAACTGCAAAAGCTTCGTCATGACGTTTCTTACGTTAAGAGATGGTTTGAAATAATCTGCCCTAGTTTAGTCAGGGATGTATTAACATTTTTTCTAACTACAATTTCTACTCGAAGTCAAAAATCCAGAAATCGAGCGAACTTATTTTAAAATTAAAACTGTGATCCTTTAAATACATCGTAAAGACGGAAAGAGGCTATTAAGTGGGGCTTAACGTCCGAGATGCAGCGACTTTAAAAAAATATATGTAGGAATCAGGCGTTCGCGTTAGGTTTAGGGAGGATGAATAAATAACCGGATTATCGAAGGACCAAAGCTGAGAACCAGTGACAGTTGTAATTTTGTAAATAAATCAGTCCATTCGACTTATAGCTTCATGATGCCTGGTATTGTAATTCTCAAGTGGTATTTTTACCGACGATAATAAAAAATTAAAGCGAGAACTATTTTTTTTTAATAGAATATTATTATGGAATGTATAGCCTGTAAGTATATGTCTCATTGCTGGCATATGATCGGACGACGACCATGACGAAGTCACAGAGTCGGTGACGTTTATTATGAAACGTCAATTGCTTCGTCTACAATAACACACGAACACCCAAACGACACACTCGAAGCTTATTCCAGAATGGAATGGCAATATGACCGCCGCATGCGCGCCCTCGCCCGCCCGGTGCGGCGCCGCGCCTGACAACAACTGCGTGCCTCGTACCATGAAACTCAGTGCCCGCGGCAATAAGAGACGCCCGTCATACAGTTTGCGATAGGTGAGCGACGGTCGCTATTTCGAGACGATATCATAATATTTATCAACTATCGGCGAACAGACTTTAATCGCCCAATTCAGAAACGCCACTTAAGCATTTGACTAGATATTAAGTAGTTAAATGTCCCTCAACTAGTTGTCAACCTATACAGAAACGTCACTGAAATGTCACTTAATTAAAGCTCAATTTGAGTTGCCTTTCTGAATTCGGCCATTAGTCTTACAAAAACAAAACTCGACCGCGTCTAGCCGTCTCCATAACAATTCGTTACACCCATATCGGCTGTTCAAATCGCAGCGCTTACACATTACACACAAGCCCACGTTTTAGACTCAATGCCGAGTCGATTTAGTGTAAAATTACTTTAATATTGGTCTTGCTTACACACCCACACCGAAGACAGCTAATCTAAAGATCTCAGTACGACTTCGAACGTTAGTGGGCATATTATCTGCCCCTTCGACCCCACTCAAGTATTCATATGGTTTGTAGATAAACACAAAAATGTTGAATATATTATGTAGATGGAATCGCGAATTAATTTTCTATTAACAGATTTCTGAAGATTAAGGCTAGCAAGCCGGATTGCTTACGAAAATAAATCGATAATATTTTATTATTCGGAAACGAAAGATACAAACTACTCAATAGGAATTCAAGTGAACTTGTATGAGTACATAATCTACGAAGTATGTGCTGGAATTTTCCCGAGATTTTAAAAACCGATGGCGGGATAGCTATTAAGCGAACCAGTGTCTTATTAGCAGAACTGCGCTTTGTATTTTCAAATAAACAGTCCCGAGCGCCGACTCACAATTTCAGTTGACTCACGCATAATTCCAAATCGGGTCATACCGCCTGAGCGCATAATTTTCTAAGGCTATCCATACATTGTTGGAAACCTAAACAAAGGCTTGTTGTAGAACAAATACCTCATTTTAGAGAGGTAAACGCCCCGGCGTGTAAACTGTATTAACTTTAACAAACGTTCTTCGTATTGCCAGCGGGTCGACGGCTTGTAAACAAACGTGAATTTGTACTCGTACAGTCGTAACGCAAAGAATTGTGACGTCAGAGAAAATGCGAACAATTTTGGACGTGATCCATCTTATATGAACGGAACAGATGAGAAAAAAGGAATCTATGCCGCATAAGAAACGCCAGTGTTCGCGATCGTAGGCTTTTAACAGCTCTATATTGTAAGTTTGTAATAAATGGTATTGCTTTAAAATAATTGTTCACCATATTTATTATATACTAGCTGTTCCCCGCGACTTTGTCCGCGTGGAACTGTGCATTTTCATAGAAAAACTAGCCTAACCCATCGCCTAGCCTAAAAAGTCGTTAAGTTTTCGGAAATGATCCAATTTCCTGCACAATTTTCTTAATTTTACTTTCCATATGAACCTTCTACAACGTATTAGAAAACTTTAAAACAAAAGATGAATGAAATCGGTAGATATTCCCTCGGGAAATTTAAAATTTTCCGGTATAAAAAGTAGCCTATGTGCTATTCCAGACTATATTCTATCCCTGTGCCAATTTTCATCCAGATTCGTTCAGCCGTTTTGGCGTAATTGAGTAACACACATACATCCAGTCAAACTTTCGCATTTATAGTATTATAAAACGGTTTATTTTTATTAATATGCTTTGTGGCGTGATGCTATGTATGTATGTTATTTTTATTATACACATATACGAGCCATACCTGTCCAATGCTGTTTTCGTCTCACATTTGATAAAATCTTCCATTCCAAGTTAGATCTAAAGTAGATTCATGAATGCTTACTTTTCTTATTTGTTAAACAAGTTTATAACCTCAAAATCTACCTTTTTTTGGGTAAAACACCTATTTTATCCTTAGTAAAGCAATCCTAGGTGAAAAATTGGGAAAGTGATGTCTAAAATATTATCTCCAGATGCTTTAGGTGTTTTAGCCAAAAAAGGTGCATTTTGAGGTTAGAAACTTGTTTACCAAATAAGACAAGTAAGAATGAAACCACTATACGTAAACTTTTGTCACCAACAGTCTGTAGCTCCATATATCAGACTCCTACATCGCTTTCCAGAATTATTTAAATCAACTGCACGCTTTAAAAATCATCGGCCACATGCTTAATCGTTTTTATTAATCCAACGACGCATTTATCTCCAACGACGCATTTATCTTCACCGATCGCAACGGACACAATTCAACTTATGCATCGCTCAATCTGGCTACAGATATAGATTTTTAAATCATCTTGGTTTTTTGGGGGCTTATCAACAACAATACTCTTGTATCAGAGAATTATCGGTATATCGATCGAGCTTTGAACATCAATGCTTTGTGGGTGATGGAGCCGTCTATGTACTTAAATGGACAAAACGTTTTCCTATAAGCCATTCAAAGTCAAAGTCAAAGTCAAACTATCTTTATTCAATTTAGGCTTTTACAAGCTCTTATGAAGGTCAAGGAATGAATCTACCACCATTAGGCCTGATTGCTGGCCGAGGTTTGTGTAAAAGTCTTGTATTGAAATCGTTTAAAAGGTTTATAAATCTCAAAGCAATTGCAATAAAAAGAAAACTATAATTTAAATCCATGTCATGCACGTACCATATTAAACGCAAAATCACTAATATGCGTTTGTAACTCGTTCACTTTTCAACGGCTGGTCGGATTTTGATGTGATTTGGAATGGAGATATTAGATAGGATACCTTACATCCCAATCCCACGCGAACAGTCATGAGCACAGCTAGTATGTAATAAATCATACCTGAACAAGTTTAGCAATTTTCTTGAAATTGTCATGAAGTTAAATATCTTTGTTTCTGGTGACGTGCCTAGTTTTTTTAATACAAAAAAACATAAGCGAATGGGTAAAACCTATATTCATAAATGCCACAAATAACATTTCTATTTTTAAAGTCAGTGTAAGCAACCTTTTCAGAGACAACCTGGGCCATACATTGTAATACTTCAATCTGAGATTCTTTGACACAATAGTTAACGCCTCCCATACAGATCCAGCATCGTCAAACACAATGGCAGTATCGAGTGGGTGAGGTTTGCCTTTGAGCAGGTTCTTAGGATTAATGACAACGAAGATTATGTATGTACGTTTGTATGCATTGAAACGCTTCATCATTGTACCATGAATTTAAGGTTGAAATGTAGATATGGAATGAGATTTTTAAATGAGTAAGACACAAATTCTTACAGGATTTTCCGGACAGTAGACTAACATTTTTGACGGGATATAACCGGTTCAAGTCCTCCATACTTGTGCCTGACCACAGTTTAATATCATTTGTGACTTAATATTG
This sequence comes from Tortricodes alternella, assembly GCA_947859335.1. Lineage (NCBI taxonomy): Eukaryota > Metazoa > Arthropoda > Insecta > Lepidoptera > Tortricidae > Tortricodes > Tortricodes alternella. Next base: position 19,768,275 of record OX401969.1, read on the forward strand.
CCTCGCGCTGATGGATGGACTGGGTTGGTACCATAACTACTCCATTGTCAAAACGACCAAATCATCACAAGGTCCAGATCTCAGAAGGACCATTTCCGTAGAAAGCCTGTATCTCCAATGACTTGGTAGCAAAACGACTGGTACTCGAAAATATCACATCGTTAATAGACCACATCTCAAAAATACCAGGAATAGCAAAAGGACTGCACTGAGAAAAAATTACTGTACCGACATACGTAATTCTGGAGAAAAACGTACCTAACGTAAGTAGAGACTCGGCTACATAGATAATGTTGCGGACTACAAACGCCTGTATATGTTTTTACATAACCACGTAACAATCCACATTATTTCGGATGCTTCGACATTATTTGGACTTGGCTGCGAATACATGACGGTAATGCAGGTATAGCATCAAAATTTTTCTCAGTGTGGTTCTCAAAAAGACCACATCGTTAATAGACCACATCTCAAAACAAAAAGAACCAGCCTGACTAGCAAATTTACTTCCTGAATTTGTGTCTGTGCAAGTTTATAGGAAACTGTTGTTCTGCACACATCAATGCGAAGCCGTGTGTAAAAGCTAGTACGTATTATATTTTGATGTTAAAATGTTACGCAGAAAATGGCTCTGATTATACCAACATTTTACGATCTATTCGTTTTGCTACCTGGTCTTTATGAGATATGATCTTTTCGAAAACCAGTCCTTTTGCTACCAAGTCATTCGGAGATACAAGCTTTCTACTGAGATTGTCCTTCTGAGATCTGGACCTTGTGATGATTAGGTCGTTTTGACAATCTAGTTCTTATGATACCAAGCCGATGGACTGATGCGATCGGAGAACAGGGAAATGTAAAACAAATTAGAATGAGGGCTAAGTTGCTATTATAAACCGAAACCAGCAATGATTCAATAGCAAATATGGCTAACGAAGTATGAACAAAGGTCGAGAATGCCAACAAAGCTATGTAAATTAAATGATTCATGATGTATTGGAATAATCCCCATAAATCGGTTCATAGCTATTCAACTTCTGAGCAGATTTATTGTTATTGATGTCATTGGAAAAATAGCAATGACTCAAGGTATATAAATTCGTAGTATTTTTGGGTTCCTTAATCAAACTAGGAAGGATCTTTATAGTTTCGCCACACCCGAATGTCTGTCCGTCTGTCTGTCTGTATGTCAAAGCCAGTTTTTCTAAAGGGACTATTTAAGTTACAACAAAGCTGCTTTTATGGTAGCCCACATACATGCACAGCAAAGGTAAAAAAAAATGTTTTTCTTGAATGGGGTTTCGTTGGATATTTCTTTGCTGTTGTAACCAATTTTTACAAGGACCGTTTAGGATATAAATAGGAAATATTGAGTTCTAAAAGTTTAATTTCTATTAGAGTTACTTATTACTTCAAGTAATCTTAGAATGTTATTGTTTTGTACTTGCCTGTTTACTTCGCAGCTAAGTCACTCTGTACCCCGATTATTAATCTATATATATAAAAATGAATCCCTATTTCCCTTGGTCACGGCATCACGCCTGAACGGCTGAACCGATTTCGCTAATTCTTTTTTTGTTCTGTTCGTTATTATCAGGAGAAGGTTCTTATGAAAGAAAAAATTAAGGAAATTGCGCGGAAAATTAGAAAATTTAAAATTACTTAACCACCATATAAAATTATTAATTCAGACAATTAACTTAATAAAATCAAAAATCTGCTCATTTATGGCGTCTAAGGCGGAACAAAGTTCGCCGGGTCAGCTAGTATTGAAATAAAGAACGTTGAAAAACAAAAGCAAACTTATTAATTAGATCTTTTTCAGTTTTAGTATTTATATAGAATAAATCTAAAAAAAACTTCACTTTATTAGTTCACGAGTTATAGGCGACTAACATGTTTAAACCTACTAAAAATATCGCAAATAGCACCAAATAACTTTGATTTTGGACTCCGGAGCTAAAACGGGTACGAAACCCTACACTCAGCATGGTCAACATGCTCTTGACCAGTTTTTGTTGTAATTAAAGTTTAGTTTTCAGATGCTGCATCAGTCTACAGTAACGATGTTACTATAACATACACAGCCATTACAAATGAATCAGCGTTTAGTGCCTACAATGAGAGCGCCCGTAAAACCGAAAGCAACAGGGAACTTTAACTATGTTATAGCCCAGAATAAATAATAGTACTTACCGCGTGTTGTAGTGATTGTGGCAACCCTACGGAATCACTATTATTGTTATTACAAAACGACCCATCTCAATGTCGAACGATTCGTGGAAGCGCCTTTGAACATAGGGGCTCATTCTGACACCTCGGATGAAACATAGTCGGTGTAGGGCTGGCACAACCGGCACTTTTAATTTTATGATGTGCCGGTATATATTGCCGTAATATGCTGTCATAAATTGTAATGATTTTAGTAGCCAAGGAAACTTTGTATACAGTGCTGTTAAGATGAATTATATTGGATAAATCATAGTTTTAAAGGCTGGTACCCAAGAGATGCTATTCCTCAAGCGCGACTATTTATTGAAATTTAAAATAGTTATAGCCTGAAGCTATGATCGCTTCAAAAGATGACATCTACTGAGAAGAAGCGCCGCAAAAAACTCAAGTTTATTTCTGTCTTATCTCATGTTCACATTGCGCTGTGAAAGCGATAAAAAGCTCGAGCTTGTGGAGTGAAGTAGATTTGTAAGATGGGTTCCGTGAACGCATTATTTTCGTGTAACTTATTTCCGAGTCGCATTATTCCGCAATCAATTAATTTGTTCATCGGAATTTTACTCTTAAGCTTATCGCGGCCAAAAATTTAGGCATTATGCCTACTCGTAGCTTTTTAATGACGCATTTACTTACACTTTCAAAATGTTGTATATACCTACACAAATAATGTTACGGATGGTAGTTATATTTACGAACATAACATTTTGTCTGCGACTTTTGATAAACCATTTTGTTTTGTTTCCATGAGTAGAATGAGTCCAATGTCCTGTGTAGGTGAAACCTACAATTTTATACAAAGCGAATCTCGCTTAACCTTTGTGCGTAAAGCTACGACAAGAACAGCGTGAGCCTTTATTGCCTATTTTAATTTACATTGACATCCCTATTTTCAAAGATTTTAAAACTTTACATCGCAGCCCTAACCGTATGTGCGTCATTATTGCCCTTAAATGGGTAACCACAAAATTGGTTTCGACACGGGCCCGGTGTACGAGCCTACATTCTGTTACTCTTTTTTTGATGGGAATTATGTATAAGAATGTTGTGGCAATTGTGGTTTAACTTTTATGGTCGAAAAAACACTTTTCAATTTCTTTTTGGTGTAAGATAATTATAAAAAGTACCTGGCTAAAGATGAATATTATATTTTATTCTCACAAAATCTGCTGCAATTATATATCTACCAATAAAGCATCTGAATAATAAGTATTTTTGTGAATGATTATATATATTATATACTAGCTAACATTTAAATTTTCCGAAATAAAAAGTAGCCTATGTGCTATTCCAGAAAATAATCCATCTCTGTGGCAAATTTCGTCTAGATCCGTGTAGCCGTTCGGACGTGATTGAGTAACAAACATCCATCCAAACTTTCGCATTTATAATATTAGTAGGATAGTAGGATAAACAGGAGATCAGGAACATACAGTCTGTGTTACATTTTAAAGGTTCCATTTTAAATTATGTACAAGTATACATTTTCTTTCATTCAAATCCTTACTAATGCATACTTTTCTATAAAGTTTGTTTGTGTGTCTGTCTGTATGTACGGCTGAACAGATTTCCGTAAATATTTGGTATAGGTAAAGCCAGCTTACATCTTGGAATAGGACATAGGGCACTTTAAATCCTAGAAAATTCAGAAATGGCCATGGGAGCAACAAAACCACATGGACAAAGTAGCAGACAGACGCTATTCCTTACTATTATTATAAATAAGATAGTGTGTAGGTATTATTAGTTCTTCTTCCACATCAAAACAGAGCAACAGATTGACTTGATATTTGAAGTGATAGTCCGAGGGCCAGAAAAGGACATCTAGGCAATTTTTATCCAGGAAAATGCACTTTTCCGAGGGCATTGCGATAACCAAATGCCATGCGGACGAAGTTGCAGGCAAAAACTAGTTACTCATATTTATGTTCAACAAATGCATGCATGCACCATTTTTCATTCCTCTTTTATATTAAGATGGAGTAACAGTGACTTGCTCACATGTCAAACAACCCATAGTCATTTTGTATGGAGGCAATTCTGTGGCCCCAGCGATGGACCCTGATTAATAAGCTGGTAGTGACTGTTAATTAAAGCATACAACGGAGATGGCCACTGCTCGGTCAAAATAATACACAATGGTAAGGTTTCAATGCCTTTTCTGGTCTTATAGCCATAAGAGCATAACCTTAGAACTAAATTTGATTACATCAATGGAGTATGTTTGACTAATTAGTATGTCCATAGTGATTTCCCTGTTACACTACACAGTCAGAGGTCTGCAGATATTATTCTCAACAGTTAATCATTGAAACACACAGTTTGGGTTGTCAAATATGCAGTTATTAATTCAATAGATGACCTGTTCTACAAAGATTATATGTGTAATTCTAAATAGAGAATAAGAGTCAAAGGGACGTCTTGGCCCAGTGAGACAGACAAAGCAAGATAAAAGACATAAGAATTCTTAAATTAAATGGTCTTAAAACAGATTTCAATTGTATTTGTTTTCCGAACTTGCCTTGCACTCATTGTGTCCAATGATAATAGAAACAACAATGTAGTGACATCTATGGACAAATATGTAAACAAAGCAATAAAGATAACAATTTTACTTGCATAACCTGTGTATTCATTAAATGCATTATACATAAACATAATACAGTATAATACATATGTTTAACTGTTTAATTCCTACATAGTTACCACAATATAGATAAATCGTTGGATGTACACATGCAAATATTGTAATTTTATGCCTACAGCAGTTTAGGAATCAAATCTATCCCACCAGATAAAATTCCATACGATTTTTTTACATTTCCCGGCCCTATTAGATCATTGCAATATGCACATTCTGGACAAGTTATAGAAATTAAAACTCCTAACATTTTACGACGAACAAGAACTAGTTACAAACATAATGTTGGTTGGGTAGATTTAAAATAAAAACTATCAATGATCTAAAATTTGGACAATTGAACAATTCCAGCACGTAGCCAAGTTATTTATTATTGTAATCTAAGTTATTCAGTAGTTAAAATAATGCTTAAATGTTTGCAATTCGGACAAAGTAGCGACTCTGGTTCTAAGACAGGCCAAGTTTTTAAGCTTAACAATTTATGTGAAAACATGGACACAAAATATTTGAAATATTTACAGGTTCAAACTTACCCATTATCAGCCAATATTCACTTTAAAAACACTGTTCAGCAATACAAAACACAAATAACATCACCACAATCATCACACAGCAGCCATTTTAGAAGTTTTGCGTTGCAAGCTTAAAATAAGTATTTTTAAAGCTAAGTTAGTTCTCATTTACACTTACTATGTTTTTAAGGTTGACCTTTATGGCAATATTAATGGGGCCCATTCACGGCACTACGTCTTGCCATTCACCACATAATACCGGATTGTGAATATTGACGTAACCTGCATCATGTCCAACAACACCGAGCAAGATGTGTCTTGGATCCTGCGATGCAGTACTACTAAGCAGGATAGTGAAAAGGTAGCGTCAAAATGAGCACAATGTACTTATCATTTTTCATTAAAGAAAATATTGATAAACTTTGGTTTTATTTTATACTGCGTAATATATTACGTGCACTCATATAAATTATGTTAGTGTTAAAATATAATTATTTGAAGTGCAGAAAAACTCTTTTCCCTACTTACTGAAATGAGAATATATTATTTTCCTTTACCGATTCCAATGCTGGAATCCCGGGGAATATCCATGTTAACATAATGATTGAGGTCATAGACACCATATATATACCAGATATAATAGATTTATTAGTCATATTTATGCGATACGTAAATGAATTATTTTGAGCTATCATAAAGTTAAGGCCCTGAGGGCTTAGCACACTAATTTTTATCGCGCACATGAAGCATTCGTCCCTTTCGCATCCGCATATTAGTTAAAAAGTGACAGATGCTTTATGTGCGCGATAAAAGCTAGTGTGCTAAGCACTCTGCTAGACTGCTCGGACGATAGTCCGACGGAGTTTAATTGATTAGGTCGATAGAAATCGTGTTCAGTTCTACACAGTTGGGTGATTGGCAATTGGCTGCCGTCCCAATTATGGTTGTTGGAGCTGACCGATTTTCAATGCCCGATCGACTTCTACATCCCCTTCCTGATCAAAACAATTTCTGTTGGGCTGTCGTCCCAACCGTGTAGCACGATCTTAAATTGTGTTTATTTGCATTTATCCATATTTCACTTCAGTTTTTTTTATCATATAAAATCATAATTAAATAGTAGGAAAGAAAATTATTTAAAACAAGATAATATATAATTTAATTTACTATTCCCAATTTTGGGTAAAGAAAACTAACCATCTGACGGTGTTGCCAACGAAATACCTATAATTCTTTTCATTTTAAGAGCTGTCAAAAAGGTTGGACATTTGTGTGTTTTTAAAAGATTTCGGGAAATCTGTATGAATCCTGCTATAAATATCATCTATTCGACGCACAAGTAGTGCATTAGAGTGCTGTGTATGTGTAATTTATAATTTCTTTCATATTTCAGCTTCAAAATGGTACAGCGGCTTACGTTCAGACGACGTCTGTCGTACAATACCAAATCAAACCAGAGGAGAATGTGAGTGTTTCACTTTGAATTGTGGCATAAATAACCTAATTATTCAATTAAGGTAACCTAGTATTAATAGTCCTCTTGTAAATTACGTTAAAAACTAGGTAAGTTTACATTTTACTTAACCTCAAATGTTGGTAACTTGATTTTGTCCTAGGCTGACAGATCCAAGTTCCTGAACATGTGTCCGGCACTTGTACAATACTCGGTTTTATTTTACTGCATTGTTGTCACTGCAGCACATTTGTAATAGATTTTTGATTAATATGACCATGATCTAATAATGTTATTTAAACTATCCATTTCTGAATCTTAATTGTAGTGTCACTTTGTTCCAATATGTTCTCTTGGCTGAAAAGGGGCTTACGTCCAGCTCCTTAGCTTAAGTCTGTTAATATCACAGACACAAACCTCCAGTCCTGATCCTGATGACAAATGCAAGCATGTAATGCTAGTGGCCCTGTCACAGTTTCACTCTGGGTCTTTTCCATGTAAACTTACTGCAACCTTAGAGTTGGATTTACTATAAAAAGTTTTACTAAGAAGTAAAACCTTTTTTTTTAAAACATCTACACCCTAAAAGGAACCTACCTGGCAGATTTCAAGTTTAAGGGTTTTATAGTTTTATGATTATTCACCGAGTGAGTGGTATTTTGCTTTTACATATAGATTTATAGGTTAAATACTAGTATCTGGCTGGTGGAAATCATACCATAAAACTTCTATTATTAATATGTATAGGCTTGGCAGTAGGTATAACACCAATGCATGTTTTCTAGACAAGTGCTTGATAGTCATTTGGTGATCAAATCCATTAATCTTTCAACGCCAATGACGGATATATCATCCATACAGGGTAAAAAAGCATGTCATTCCTTTGACATAAAGTTGAAATTCTTGTTACTTCTCAGACTTCTTCTTTGTTGTTGAAAAGGTTAACAAGCCTGTTTTAAGTGTGGTGAATGTGATGTTAAATTTTTTCACTTTATTTGGTTGTTCCAAATAGATAAATTATCACCATCATTATATCATTATAGATTTTATGCACAGGCAGCTTATAGCTGATACGTGCATAATCAGTGTCCACTTGTGTTTTTTAATTTAAAATTTTTATCAAGTCTATTTTTAAAACAGTTAACTGAGGGTGCACTTATCACTGTCTCGGGCAAACTGTTCCACACTTTCACCACGCAGTTTGATAGAAAGTGGCGCCTGGGGTTGCTAGTGCTCAAGGAGCGTGACAGCTTCAAAGAGTGCCCTCTCAGGGTTGCGTTTTTATTCTTTATGAATAGTTCATTCAATGTTTGTTTAGATAATCCATTTAAATATTTCTGGTCACAATATGCACTTTTCAAAGCTGTCATGCTGCTTGAGCACTAGCAACCCCAGGCGCCACCTCCTATCACACTGCATAGTGAAGGTGTGGAACAGTTTACCCGCGACAGTGATCAGTGCATGCTTAGTTAACTCTTTTAAAAATAGACTTTATAAACACTAAAAATTAATGTTCAGGATCTGATGATACCAATAAACAGTACCCAAATAGTACCTAATACAGTATATAAAAGATTCTCTTTCTTCTAAAAATCTTCTGTTCACATTTAACTTTTCTAATTCCAGTGTGCGAACACCAGGTGGCCGCCTAGTCTACCAATATGTTAAGAAGCCCAAGAAGATCCCAAGATGTGGTAACTGCAAGAGCAAGCTGCGCGGAATCCAGCCGGCACGTCCTGCTGAGCGCTCTCGTCTCTGCTACCGCAAGAAGACCGTGAAACGCGCGTACGGAGGTGTCCTCTGCCACAAGTGTGTGAAACAACGCATTGTCCGGGCCTTCCTCATTGAAGAACAGAAGCTTGTTAAGGTGTACAAAGCGCAACAAGCCAATCCCAGAATCAGCAAGAAGGCGAAATGAGCTTCTTAGGGTATAAATAAAATGCAAAAAAAGTTATTTGGGTTTTATTGATACCTTAATATCTGTGTCTGTTACATCTATTTGGGAATTCTATATTTAGCGTCAATATCGTCTGCTGACGATCAATGTAATTGTGCAACCAGTGCACAGTTATATTGTAGATCAGTAAGTAGCCTAAAAGGCTTATTACACCTTACTAAATTAGTGACTTACGAGAGGGCCGCCGCAATCGGTTAGATACGTATCTCCATCTCATTCCAACGTATTGCGGCGTCCCTCTCGAAAGTAACTAATTTAGGAAGGTGTTATGTTATAAGCCTTTTAGCGGCCCGTTTCAAGAACCTACATATTACAATTTTATAAGTAATAACTGGCAACCCCGATTTCAGATCTCGTTTTTTTTTATCTGCCGTGCGGTGTTGCCATGTTTTGCTTGTAAAATTATAATAAATATGTACAATGTACCAGCACTGGTTGCCCAATTATATATTATGATATAATAGCGCTATTTGAAGGTCTGATGAAATGACCACAGATGTGATATCTGTGGATGAATGAGAAAAAAGGGGTACGAGAAATTTAGGGCATGAACAAACACGCCGTTCGAATGTTTTCTAATTCTATAATAATAATGTAATGTAAATAGAGATGCAACGGATAGTGGTTTGGCCGGATATCCGGCCACACACAAGTTATCACTAAAGTCTGTTAAGCTGCGTACACACCGGCCCAACAAACCGACAACGAATGGGTTTCGTTGGTCCTGTCTGGACGGCTTAGCGAACGCCATCGATCGTTCATTGGCGTGTGCTGGCGATCCGAAGCGTCGCGGTCATATCAAAGGAATCGAACCAGCTTGAACTCAGTATGAACGGTCGCCGAAGGCCAACGAACGAATACTCAGTTGAACCGAGAGAGCGTAGCGTTGCGGCATCTACCTAATAAATCGCCGTACACGTCAATTAGGTATGGAATGGAGAAAAACAAAGAGTGGAGTCATGATGACATGTTTGTATATAATTGATCTATACAAAAAAAAAGCCGTGTCTTTGGGACCTTACTAATAAGAAATATAAATTCAAAACGAATAAAAGTAATTGCTGTATAGAAATTTCTTATATTTTTAACTTCAATATCACCATCGTCATGAGGAAATGGAATCATTGTTGACTTCATTTCGACGAGAGCGGCAAACATGTGAGAAAACAAAAAAATACAACACTATAGGTATATATTTTTATTGTTAAAATATGTGGTTGTCCACTATCTCCGCTTTAGTTTAATTTTTCTTGTGCTTGCTATCTCATTAGGGTATATAAAACTAGCAATTATAATTATTTCGTTGTTGTCCATGATAAAATAGCGAATGCCAGCCGGAATCTGGTGCAAACAATCATTAGCTTGACCGACCGCTAAGTTATTTGGATGTACCTTTGAAGGCCAACTAGCGTACGGTAGACAACGCTGATTATCCATCGTTGGCGTTCGTTGGGTCGGTGTGTACGCAGCTTAACGGATACCGGACAGCCCCCCAATTCTCACTGCATTCGAGATAATCTCACAATCGAGATTAAACGTCAGTGCATACAGTTCGGAATCGACATTAACTCGAATGCAGCGAGAATTGGGGGCCAGTAACCGGATATCCGTTGCATTGCATCTCTAGTAAATATCTGTAAATAAAGTAGTTATTAAAAAAAATATTGAATTTATTATCTGTTTGGACCTTGTCTGAAACAAATAGATTGAATGAACGGGTATGTTAAAAACATACAACATCCATCGGATAAAAACGCCAAGATTGTGTCCGCCTTTCTTCCTGACTTTTGTATGTGATTATCTGTGCCACATAATCTTCTAATCTGTGATAAAACCACAGGATCAAACAACCAGATAAGGCCAAAAAAAAAAACTGTGATCTGTGGTTTATCAAATTTGTCGTGCCCCCGTGCAAAAATATTGTGAAATACCTACCTAAATATATTTTATTTAAATCCTAATATAATAATTTATTAATAGTAAAACGACTGTGATATTGTAAAGAATTAAACTACATAAAATGTCGAATCCTTGGAAGAAAGTTGCTGCGCCTGTCGTCACGGAAAACTTGTCGGACATAATGTCTGAACAGTTTGCAAAGGGACTCCAAGTTCAGGAGGAAACTAAGTTTGCGGAGTTGATATCTGATCAACAGATATGCTCGCCGGCATCCGAGGATATATCACCTGAGATCCTGCAACAGATTCAGGATTCCAATTTGACAGAATTCTGTGATTCGGATGCTATTATTGCAAAAGTGTTGCAATGTCAGTTCGATAAAGAACATGACGACGAATTAAAGAGAGTCGAGCAAAAGCGTAACGGAGAATCTAAGGTGTCTGTATCTTACGATAATTATCGCATGGTGCCTGAAAATCTCGTTTACGACACCGAATCTGAGGATGAGGACGTCGCTATGGCTGCTAAAAAGGACTGGGATCGTTTTGAAACGAACCAGAAGGAATACGCGAGTCTTCCTAAGAGGGGATTTATTATCAAAGATGGTGAGATGGTAACAAAGCATGATAGCGTTATTAACGGGCGTAGGAACGCGTGTCGCATCATGGCCTTTCCGCCAGAGGTCTGCACGGGCGATGGCGCTGGGTTTGACATGAAACTGCCGAATTCTGTGTACAATCATCTAAAGGAGCAAACCAGGCATCACCAATCTCGTAGAACCAAGATGCTGGACAGAAAAGAAAGCCAAGCTACAGCTGAAATGGGCCTCGATGAGCAGACACGTCTCATTCTCTTCAAACTTATCAATAATGGAATGTTGGAAGAAATCAATGGTATCATCTCAACTGGGAAGGAATCAATTGTGCTTCATGCTAAAAGCGACCCATCATTCCCAGACATGATCTTGCCTAAAGAATGTGCAATCAAGGTGTTCAAAACGACCTTGAATGAGTTCAAAACTCGAGACAAGTACATTAAAGCTGATTACCGTTTTAAAGATCGCTTTTCCAAACAGAATCCAAGGAAAATTGTGCACATGTGGGCTGAAAAGGAGATGCATAATATGATGAGAATGCAAAAAATAGGGCTGAATTGCCCTGATATGATTTGCCTGAAGAAACATATTCTAGTTATGTCATTCATTGGCAGGGATAATAAGCCAGCACCAAAGCTCCGGGATGCTATCCTGAGCCCTGAAAAATGGGAGAGTGTGTACGGGGAAGTTGTAGACAATATGCATAAGCTGTACAATGAGGGGCACATGATTCATGCAGACCTGTCCGAGTACAACATCTTATGGTGGGAGAACAAGTGCTGGTTCATAGATGTTTCGCAGTCCGTGCAGCCTGACCATCCTTGTGGGCTGGAGTTCTTGCTGAGAGATTGCCGTAACATTAGCAATGTAAGTGTCCAAGTGTACTGATGCCGAATATTGTAATTTATTTAGCTCCCAATTTATATAGATGCAAAATGATGCATGATGCTTGTATTCCTGCCTTTCATATTAATAATTACTTTATATTTATGGCAATAAAACAAGCAAATAGGCAAAGCAGTAATTAAAACTACTACTGCCTTTCCTGTTTGCCAAGACTAAGCCTGATAAAAAATAATTTGCACTACAATCAATTCATCCATACTTGTCTTACCTCAAAATGTGCAATTTTTGAGTCAAACAGCTATTTTATTCTGAATAAAACAATCCTAGGCTAAAAAATTGGCAAAGCGACTTCTTAAATGTTGTCTCCGGTTGCTTTATTTGCAAGGAAATAGGTGTCTTAGCCAACAAAGGTAGATTTTTGAGGTTATACAAAACTTGTTTACTATGGGGTTGCGAAAGGAACAAATGGTTTAGATGCGCAATAAAAATTTGTGTGCCATGGGGGGTGTCAAGCTTTTACTAACATAATATTGTTTTTCTCCTTCCAGTTTTTTGAGAAGAAAGGGGTTCCAGGCGTGAAAACAGCCGAAGAGTTATTCAAGTCCATCACCAGCTTTGAGGAAGTCGACTTTAATATGCTGGAGGGAGTCCATACAACATACAACTCTCTGTCATCCCGGTTTGAAATAGCCCCGGATGACAACAGGAATGTCAGCTACCCGTTTGAATACTGTTGGCAGAAAACTAGCGAAATTAAACAAGTGAAAAATACACCCGACAATGACTCGGATTCTGACGAGTTTGAAGGGATGTGGTTGCAATCACAAAAAGTCAAAGCTGTTGATACTGTTTCTAACTTCGGCAATGAGATTGAATTGCATGATGGACCAGTATTGGCTGTTGATAAGGAAGCAAACTTTGGTAACGTGATTAAAGTCATAACATCCAAAGATGGAGATATAAGTAGAAGTACTGACAAGGAGAAAAAGTCTTAACTACGCTGTATACGAGTTGAGAGTCCAGTATACTCTAGAATGAATGGAGCAGTCGGTTGATGTATTTGCTTATCAAAAGCATAGATTTTTCTTACCTATGACCCTATGAGGGACATAGGTGTTTGTATTTAATATGGGTTGTGTACAGTACTCATTGTATATTACACAAATAAAACTGCCACTTAGTAATAACTTACATATTTTATTTCGTCACCTGATAAATAAGAGTATTTTAAAAAAGCGCGCTTTAGAATCAATAACAGAAAACAGTTCCATGATTTTTGAATTTTTTGTCTGTCTGTCTGTTAATGTGTCCGCCCATAACGCAAAAACTACTGGATCAAATTGAATAAAATTTGGTATGGCGATAGTTTATAAACTGGAATAACATACATGATACATTTTATTTTTGAAAATATAATTCTATACATATAAAAAGACCGACTGACTGACGATTATCGCCTAGCTGAAACTACTGTAGCTAGAAACATGAAATTTGGAAAATAGCTTCCTTTTCTGACGTAGACACTAACTATGAAGGGATTTTTCGAAAAAATAGTGTTTTCATAATAACGTAATGGTTAACATTTTTGAATCATTTTTTGTAATTGGTTTTGGGTCTTTTCTTTTTTTTTTCTAAACTATACCATTAAATTTAATCTTTGCGAAACAAAGCAAGCAGATCTTATAGATAAGTAGGTAATTCATAATTATTTTTAACCTTTTGAACGCCGCGGCTAAAGACGAAAAAGCGTGTCACGAGCGGGCGACGACGGCTATAGCCGACGCAAATGTATGGAAAACGGCATACCGTGGCGTCGTGGTCACGAAAAACTGCTGTCGGCTACAGCACACTGTGGCATTCAAAATGTTAAACAACCTATAGTTAGGCACGTTTTTTTTTCACAGCGTTGGAAAGCCGGCGAAGAATAGGTTAGATATAGGCGTGGAATTCGGTTATCACTATATGATATTACTAACTGACCCGTGCGAATTTTCGCACGTTATCAAACACCGGATAGTAATAATAACAATATTATAAAGTGAGAATAAGTAAATGCAAGTATTATTAGTAAAATATTTTATTTTTGAGAGATAATTGTACTAAGACATTGCCTATTTATACAATAGTACCTGGATGACCGAGCCTTGCTCGGCATTTTTTTTGGTAAAACGTGTTTTTTTGGATAAAAATATGCGTGGATAAAGATAGTTTTCCTCACAAAAGAAAAAAACTTGAAATGAAAGGAAAATATAATCAATCCACCACACCACCTGGACTCGAACCGGGGTCTTCTGGCTTCGGAACTAGTCAACTTCGCAACCGAGCTATTTCAACTTTATGAATAGAGACGAAATTAACCTTCGTATTGAAATGATATTGTAGCAGTTTTTCATTACCGGAAAACACGGATAAAGCAAAGTTTTCTTAAAATGAAACCTAGCTATATCGATTTATCGCCCCCAAAACCCCCTGCATACTAAATGTCATGAAAATCGTTGGAGCCGTTTCCGTGATTCAGATTATATATATATTAATAAGAATTGAAACAATATTAGCAGTTACAATGTGATCATCGTTGACTGTTTGACCGTAGGTCTCTTTAACACAAACATAAATATCACTGAATTTACGAACTCGTGAAAAAGCCACATATAGTTGTCCATGCGAAAAAACAATTGTTAGTTAGTTAAACTGTTTGTCAAATAGATGGCGTTTGCGCAATCGTGAGTGGACTATATCGACGGCCGATATCAACCATTAACGACCACTAAATACAACCGTGCAAAATCACTGATTGTATAATATATTGATCGTCATTAGATCATAATTATCAAATAATGTAGGCAGTACCTAACCTACCCGACGTGCAGCGCCATCGGTTGACAATTGTCAGCATGATCACATACGTAGTATCTTCTAAGTAGTCTGTGGCCATGACACCGTAGTTAACAAGACTGTCAAATAGATGGCGCTTGCAAATCGCGTGGTTTTTTTATTTATTTTTTAACGAAAACGTTAATTTTTATCTTTTTTTGTATTTTTAAGACGAATCGGAGAACATAAGCTTTAAAATGACGTTTAAATCATTAATTTTGATAAAGAAATAACGGTGATCTTGAGCGTCTTCAAAAAAATACCTTTTAGAAATAATATATATATGATAGTCTAAGTCGCGCACAAAAGCTAGCAGATAAATAAAATTAAATGAAATGCCCTCTTCCTGTACTCGCTCGTGATATCGTCTAATCTATTCATTATTACTCATTAATATATCATTAGAAATACGCACAGCGCAATTTAATGATGTGTTCCGGTCAGAATTTTAATTCAAAGGTAATCAAATGATTTGAATTACCTATTTGGCAGTCACGTCGGCTGGACAGCTAGCATGGCTCCCACAAAATTGAGTTACTTTGTCATTTATGTGTGTGCAGTCACAGTTTCTAGTGAAGTGAGTACTGTAAGTATACCACGCGGGCCCGTAGCTAGAGTCGAATTTAAGGTAGGGCAATGGTGGTTACAAGGTAGTATCATACATACTACGAACGAACAATTGATTAGCATATTATCTTAGGTAATGGGATTTTTTAAGGTAGGGCATTACTCCACAATGCCCCCCCCGCTAGCTATGGCCCTGATACCACGGCAGTATAATCTCGACTAGTATCGTTATCAGCGGTGAGGCGGACAGTGTTTTATAGCGGGGGAGCTGGGTGCCAAAATTTCTATATGATTTGTTCGCTTGGCAGACCTTCAATTATTCGATTAATGAAAATGTAAAGAACCACAGAAAAATAGTCTGCCACCATGGTAGCGCTGCGTTTTTAATTGAAAGCGCTTCAACAATAAAAAAAAAAATGGTGTGTTAAATAATTTGTTCGTGTCTTCCTCTTGGACGGATGGTCAGAATCATCCACAAAACGATGAAAATTGAAGAGGCAGACGTGCAGGGCTCTGTTTTATAACGGGAAGAAGTTGCAAAAATGTAAATGAAAAAGCTATACTAAATCATTTGTTCGTGGTTCTCGTTGCGTCCATTCGATTCATTAGGACTCCCAAAATAGAAGAAAAAGCTGGCAGACGTCTAGGTCGCTGATTTTTTTATGTACGACTTTTTAAAGTTGTAACTCAAAAACACAGGGAAAGACGGCTTTCATTTACTGGACCAAATCGATTTGTATTGACATAAGCTTTCATCCCTATCAATATGAAAGACGAACAAATCATATACCAAAATGGCAGCCAGCTCCGTAACTATTAGTGGCAGCGTGCCGGCGAGGCTCCGGGTGGGTAGATCTGTTGAGGAGTACTCCAGAAGTCATTAATAAAATGCTTTTAAGTTGCTGAACAACGAACTTTACTTATCAGAACAGTAAGACAGATTGAAAAAGTATAAATCCTGCAGTTAAACAATAGCAACACATTTTAACATTGCTTAATTGCTATGATGTTATGGTAGGAGTCGAAGAGTTAGCTTCATGTCTTTAACAAGATCTTTGCGAGGCCTTTGTCTTTGTGGAATTGGTTGATGATGCTTGACGAGAAACGCAAAGTTATAAATAAATAAAATTAGAGTTTTATAATGCGGGTCGTAAGGCGCGAAAGTCTAATTAATATTTGTACTATTAGTACCTAATATTTGTCTACTTGGGGTTGTTGCGCGAGTGCCCTGCTCGCCACCCCCAAAGGTCGCCCCTGTTTAGTGGCCGTCAACCAAAATAACGACTGGGGCATAGCTGCGCACCGTTAATCAAATGGTCCGTTACTAAAAAAGTTAACTTCGTTAAACGTTAAAGCGTTATATTTCGGAACATTTAACGGAAGTTAACGTTAATCTTTAACTCGTGATAGAAATTGCATTTTATGTCGTTGCGTTAGTAATAAAAAAATGTTGGTATGTGCTATGGAAGTTTAGACAGGACATAAAACATTAGTAAAAGTAGGGTTTGTAATAATACCAATTATTTCGAGATAAAATTCAAATGAAAAGCTATCTGAAATAAGCCGCGCGGTGTCCTTTTGGCAAATAGTAGCTACTTAATTAACGTTTAACGGACTTTAATTGTTTTAACGGAAGTTAATGAGTCCGTTTGAAGTTAACTTAAAAGTTAATCCGTTACTCTAAATGTTAATAAACTTCGTTAATTAACTATTAAAGGTTTAACGGTCTTGTGCCCAGCACTTGCATGGTCTTACGGAGCGTGACTCACATCTGCAGGGTTGCAAAGTGCAGCGGCCCTAACATGCATGACACAAATATAAGATGGAGCTGCCTGGACAATTCGTAATATGAGCGCGCAAAGGAGGCCGGCTTTAGCGCTTACATTACGAATTTTCCAGGCAGTTCAGTTTACGGCGGTAACAGGCTAACAGCGGCCCTAACTTGCATGCCACAAAGATAAATTAAACCCGTTTATCTCTTTGACTATCTCCTTCGTCGGCACTAGTAATCGACCGAACGAGCGAAGCGTCTCCGTTTCAGCTTGGGCAAAAATGCTTTCGTATGTCCAGCGGATGTCCGGCGTCTGTCCATTTGTTCTCGTCTACAGCGCCTCTATTCGGGAACGCTAAGTGATTCTGTATCGATTCGCGAGCGAGATTTCTCATCTCGCTCTTACGCATTACGCGTAGTGCGAGAGAGTGGGATGAGAAATCTCGCTTACGAGTCGCTACAGAATCACTTAAGCCCGGGGCAAACCAAACGCGGTTGCGGCGCGTTTGCGGCGCGAACGCGGGTCCGCATCGTTGTCGAACGGCGCGGGCGGATATACCATGCCACACCGCAGCGGCGCGGGACCGCCGCGGTCCCGCGGCTACTTTGGTGTGCCATGGTAAATCCGCCCGCGCCGTTCGACAACGACGCGGACCCGCGTTCGCGCCGCAAACGCGCCGCAACCGCGTTTGGTGTGCCCGGGCCTTTAGCGATCCTGAATAGAGGCGCTGGTCGCAGTTCTCCACCGATTCTCGTGAAATTTTGTGAGCAGGTTTGATAATTATATACATTTTTTTATCGATTCAGTTTTACGCAATTTTTCAAAATGGCGGAGAAATGGGAGTTTTTACAATTACAAACTTATTTGCGGTATTGGTAAACTGACCCGACCTATGTCGACGTATGGGGATATCAGTTTTGCAACGGTAAAGTTAAGTTTGTCGCGAGGTCCACAGCTAACAGAGCCACTAGTTATTATTATGAGCTCTCAATTCCAGGTAGTTACCGTCATAAACTAACCTGCCTGGACAATTCGTAATTAGTATGAGCGCGCAAAAGAGGCCGGCTTTAGCGCTTACATTACGAATTTTCCTGGCAGGTCAGTTTGCGGCGGTAACTGCCTGGAATTGAGAGCTCATAATACCAGCCCAGTACTAATAAATCTTTAGATTGAAATGTATGGAAAATTACCAAGTTACCATTTCCTCCTGCGGCCCTAACATGCGTGCCACAAAGATAAATTAAACCCATTTATCTCTATGACTACCTCTTTCGTCGGCACTAGTGTGAGAGAGATACACTTAGAGATAAGACGGTCTATCTTATGAAAATGAAAATGAAAATATTTATTTTGCAAGTAGGTCACCTGGGCTCTTGTACATGTCTGAATCTACCAGCGCTTCGAAAGGTGACATCTGCTGAGAAGAAACGCCGCAAGAACTCAGCAGTAGGTCTTTTTTTAACTTTGGCAATACAGTTTTATCTAGAAACTAACACAAAATGTGCAACATAAAAACCTAATGGGTACAAATTAATTCTAATAAATAACTAATAAGGGAGATGTATAGTCTCCGCGTCTGGACAAGTTAAGTAACTTAGAGATGTATAAAGTCTCTAAGGGTCATAATAATAAAAATAAAAATTGAAACAAAGAAACATCTAAATCGAATCTAGGTTAAATGGAGGTGTAGACAGTCTCCGCGGTCAAGTATAAAGATGGAGATGTAAGGTCTCCAAATATCAAAAGAAACAATTTGAAATATAAAATTTCATGTCCTAATAATACAAATATACGAATATGAAAAACTATCAAATATAGTATAGAGAACACTATGAAGTCTCTCTAGTCAGGTTCAGATATCGCACAAAACTAATAAATTAAACACTAACCAATTTAAATGGTACTTGTGAGCATGAACCGTCCGGACCCCACAGACAGCACCCGTTCACGAGTATGACGCGTATCTCAGCCATCGCCTCCCTCAACCATGTTTTAGCGAAGGTGGCGGCCCGATCAACGACGCCGCCGTAAGCAAAGATCTTTAAGCGAGCATGACATGCTCACGCTGCAGGACAAGAATTAAATAAATCAACGCAGATACGAGTAGCCGTCCGACGAGAGATGTCACAGTGGGCTCACATGATAAAAAATTAGCATGTGCGATATAGGTACATATACAATAATCTTACTAACAAAACAATTATACATGATTATACACGGTATTTACTCATATAACTATACATTTTACTTAAAGGCATTGTTGTCATCTAAGAAATCATTTACAGTATAATATGCCTTGCTCAACAAGTAGCGCTTAATGTAAGATTTAAACTTGTTAAACGGCATATTGACAATATCAGTAGGTATCTTATTGTAGAAGCGTATACAGTTCCCCACGAACGACGTGCTCACCTTACGGAGACGGTAACGCGGAACTAAAAGTTTATCTTTATTCCTAGTGTTAAAATTGTGAATGTCACTGTTTATCTTATCTGCTTATCTGTGTGTCATGCAAGTTAGGGCCGCTGGGCGAGCAATACGAGATACGAGCATCACCCAGCCCCCGAAGCCACTGAAGGTGTCCCGAAGCGTGTTTTTTTAGTACTTACTGTTGTATTCCACAGAACCTCTACTTGTCGACGGAACGACCGACATTGAGCTTCGTGAACCCTAAATATTATAGTTTCTTTAATTTCACCACTTTCCGTTATGGGAGACGTAATCCTACGTACTACGTGAATATAAGTTTCACCTCGTTGTTCCTACTGGATAACAGTATGATAGTAAGTAAAATATTCATCATCATCATATACAGACATAGTGAATAATATGTGTCTATCGGTAAAACTCAGATCTTAATCGGAAGACGACGGGACCCGAAGTGTCAATTTTTTTTTTATTAAATGAGTGACATGTTTATATTCATTAATATGAAACTTTATATAACTAGGTTACGAGTCCTTTTTTCCTCTTTCAGGTTTCTTTTTGGTTCTACGAGTATGACAGCTCGCAGTACCGTCGCAGCTTCCTGGAGGTGACACAGAAGTGGTGCAACCTGATATACTCTGACAGGTTCTTCGGACCGGCCATGAGGACGGGCCTTCCTAAAACCTGTCCTCATAAACCGGTAAATACCATATTTTAACCATAACGATAGTCAGGGGCCTATTCATAGCAGAGTCTAAATATTAAAACCTGAATTCGAATGATATGTTCGCAGGCTCCGGTTTACTGTTTACTACTGAAGTATACCTCGTCTACAGTAAAAAGAGCGCCGACGGCCATACATTTTATATGGCTGTCAGCGCTCATTTTACTGTAGACGAAGTATACCTGTTTTTTTTTTAATAGGGGTTTTTCGGGGAAGACACTTATTTAGATACGAATCGCATACCTTCCAAAATTTGTTAAGACCATAGCTGATAGGATTTGCATGTCAATTTAAAATGCATGGAGAATTGTTTGGGTATTTTTTAATTTCCCCAGGGGACGTACCACCTCCAGAACATGACAGTGAGTATGAACGCGATGCCGAACTTCCCTTTCACCAAGGGGAGGATCTACGCTAATGCGACGGTGAAACACGAGACCGCGTGCAGCGGATACATCGACGTCGAACTCAAGCGCAGGAAAAAATCGTAGACAAAATAGATGGATCTTTGAGGCTATTAGGCCCGTCACATACGTACATTCGTTTTCCTGATTCGATTTCCGAATTCGTTTTCCGTATGCGGACACCCCAAGCATTTCATATAAATAGTTCTACATGACGCACACGTTCGTAATTTTTCCGTACGGAATTCCGAACGGAATTCGTTCGAACGTGTTTCTCATATAGAACTATTTACATCATTTGTTTTTAAAAAGGTCAATACATTAAAAAGTATTTCCAAATCTGTCGTTTAGGTACATTAACCAACAAAGGGCTGATTTTCCAAATCTGTCGTTTACATTAACCTACATAGTCTGATTTTCATAAAATATAACAAACATCACAAAAACGAGTTGAAATGAAAAAAAAAACCTTGGATTTTCGTTAACGTAATCGCCATTTTCTTCAAGTCAAGATACCGAGAATTTAAAAACACCAAACAGTAGAACTGTAAGTTTATATAACTTAGTTTCGTCATTTTTTTGATGTGAAATAGGTACAATCATGGTACAATGAAAGAAATACACTGTTACGTTCCGCGACTTCCCGGGCACTATTAAATTATCCGGAATGAAACATCCGTACAGCCGTTACTAAGCTGGGTGGTAACAAACATGGAGGCACACAAATTTTCATTTGTAATATTAGTAGGAAGTCTCATTATGCGAAAAAACTTTTATGTGAAAAATCAGCTCCAGTTTCAAAGTTAGCACAAGTCAGACGTCGAAGCGCAACTCCACTCTAATCTGATAAGAACGTTTGAAGTATTTTTATTCCAACTTTGTCTTTATTTGAATTTCAATCAAAGTATTAGCTTATTTATTCATTGGAACGCCAAAGTTTGGAATAATTGTATTGGAAGGTCGTCGTTTCATTATACAATTTAAGATTGGTTTATGGTTTTCATATCTTTTATGTAAGATGTTCAATGCTTAGCGGAGACCGGGGCGCGAACTAACAAAATTTATATTTTCAGTTGTAGCTTCAAAACATTCAAATATTTTGGTATGATTTTTATGTTCGATGATGTCCAAACTATTCAATAAACTAATCGTTGGACTTAATTTGAAAAGAAACTGATACTTTTTTCAGAAATTAGATTTTTCTCATAAATGTCAGAAGTTAATACTTCCCGCTATCGGGGCTAATATTAACAGTCCCGAGGTAAGTATTAACAAAAGGGGTAATAATTAACATTCTTGATATTTTCCTTCATTTTTTTTTATTTATTGTATTTAATTATAATTTTTTTTTTGATATAAGGGACACCCTAAGGAGCATATTTATCTATATTATTAATATAGTTATCTAGTAAACTTTATTTGTCAAGATAAAATGTTTAAATATAATATACAACATAATACATATCAATTAAAAACTAAACTTAAAAATAGCTATAAATAAAAAATTTGCCCTAAATCGCTGCCAGTTGGTAGCGTGCCCAACGCTTCATAATTTTCCTTCATAATTAAAGAAAACGCAAAATATAAATGATATTTTTTGATTAAGTTATACAATTAACATTCTGCTTATATAATTATTTTACTTTGACCCTGCAAAATATTTTAAGGACATAAATATAAAGAAATAGAAACCCAAAGAAAACTTCTCTGTAGAATAACAAAAATCAACTTTAGTTTTGACAAATAACGTTGCTTACATAGTGGAACAATTAACAATGAGCTTAAAAATTGCAACAATTTGTTAAATAACAGTATTTCAGCGATATTTAATAAAAACTAAAACACAATCTCTTTTTCTTGCCTTTTCCACTTGTGATGTTCTCTTTGATTTTCCCTTTTCAGGTGTTTTAACACTTGCCCCATATGTTTTGTTGATTTTAGCCCCATGGATACTTTTTCAATGTTTTTTTTTTTAATTAAGAAATGGTTAACATTAGCGTTAGTAAAGCTATGAAGCATTATTGAGAATGAAACAAGCTACTACCAAACAAAAAATATTACAGAAAAAACCAAATATTCAGCTCATAAAGCAAAAAATTGTAAAGTGAAAAAAGTTCTTTTCCTGCCCAAAATAGACACACATCACACCACTCAGTCCTAAGGCGCACTGAGCGGGACTGATGAGTCTCAACCTGTACAGCACTGTTACGAGGATAAATTCCAGATGTCATTAGTGACGTGCTGTATATAGTTTTTTAGAAATTTGCTTGTTAATACTTGGGTCATACACAAAATCCGTTGAAAATTGTAAGAAAAAAATAAGTTTGAGTTTGTTTAAAAATCACATGATTTTTATTAGATAATCATAGGAACATAATAATTAAATTCAAAAACTAGCTCGTTTTGACATATTTTAAAAGATATAGGGTTTTATAAAAAAAACTAAGCTACAGGAGTGACTTAACATTCCACAGAAAATAATTAAATCAGTCTTAAGACACACAAATCACTTAGTGTTCTATTTTTAAACGATTCTTTTGTCCAATCCGATATATACTGGTCAAAATCAACAAAAACAAAACTATAAAAGCGGTAAAATAACAAAAAGTAACGTGTTAGTTTTTCCAGTCCACAGAAGGGTTATTTGCTTAATTAAAAATATTTTCGTCACTGTCATCGTCGTCAAAGAAGGATTTAAACCTTTTAAATTTCCTCGGTGGTGTCAAGGAACTTTCAGACTCATCTGAGAAGATATTTTGAAAGTTCAATCGCTTTTTTGGTGCAAGCGGCTGACGCACATAAGCTGGAGGATCCGGTGTTGGTGGTGTACGTGGTCCCGTGACAGTTGAAGCGTCAGGCGTCAGAGCACTAAATGCTGGGCTGGGAAGAGATGAGCTGGAAGGTGCCGATCTAGGAGAAGCCGAGTCGGAAATAGCTTGGTTAGGAGCTGGGCTAGTAGAAACTGAACTAGAAGAACGGGCAAATAAGAGAATGGCAATGGCTTGACTTAAAGCTGGGCTGGAAAGTGCTGACCTAGGAGAAGCTAATCCGGAAATGGCTTGGTCAGAAGCTGGACTGGGAGGAGCTGAGCTGAAGCGAGTGGGGCTAGATGCAGCTGAGCTTGAATGAGCTGATAAATTGATAGGTGGGTCACGCCTTCTCGTTGGTTGAGTACCACGATAATTTGTGGCACTTGACACCGTGATCTGTCCAATCTCATAATGTGAACATTCAGCATGAGCTGGACAACTTATGCAAGTTAGTCTCCTGGCATGAAGTACATTTGGTTCTATTTTGCTCCATGAGAGTTGGTGCACCTGAAAAGTCCCTCTAAAAGGCCGAAGTTTACAGGCAGCTGCTATATTTTGTATTTCGTCAACATGCTCATCATTTAAGCGAATAATATTTATGCTTTTACTATTGTGTTTTAGGCAGTCGAGGAAATTGTCAATCCCTGAGACGTCCTTGCCATTTGCAACGGCCTTGTCGCATATACGTTTAATGCAACCACCAACACCATCTGGTGCACCCTTACCATGGCCTACTTCACTGTAGTGCCATATAATAGTGTTAGCTTTCGAAATTTTACTTAAATAATTGGCAATTGAACATTGTTTTATTTCTGTATTGAGTCGAAGGGCCGTCACTTAATATATGCAATACTTTCAAATCTGGTGTCAATGATTGGATTTGCTCTATAACAGGTTTAAGATGAGCGCAAATAAGGACCGGGTCATGTCTCAAATTTTCAGAAACTGTGCAAATAGATGTTGCTTTTAGTCGGTAATTTGGGGCCTGTGAATCGGTAGAATAATAAACGCAAGTGTGCAAAGAAAGTTGAGCTTTAGATCCGCCAAAATGAGCTGATTGAATTTCTTCACCATATTTACACGCATAATTTTCTGAAAAGTCAACATGCAGTAATCCTTCTGAGGGCGTCAAAGTATTTTTTATCGACCGAATAGCTTTGAACTGATTTACAATATTGGCAAGATGTTGCATGAATTTTGGTAAATTAGATCGAAAAACTTGGATGAGCAACTGTCGCGTTGTTTTTACGGTTTCTTTTATCGTTTTTTTACATTGTTTTTCTTGACCTTTAATAGTTACAGTCACATTTTTTGTGATCCACCTCTGGTAAAGGATTGTATCGTTATCGTAATTGTTTCCTACAATAAGATCTTTGGACTGGCATTTTCGTTCTAAACAAGCCACATTAAGAATATTGTTGCAGCAAAGGGATCTAGCAACATCAGTCGCTGAGGAATAAGGTAGCATCTTCGCTTGATGTAAAGCTTGAGCAATTAGATCATTATTAGTATGGAGAGCACACAAACAAGTGTTTCTTGAAGTTGCTTTAGGAAATATTACCCAAAAAGGTCGGCATCGTCGAAAAGTTTCATAGGAAACGTTTAAACCCATTTTATTATTAAATGACTTGTGAAGGTTCACAAGAGTGTCATTTAAAAGACGTATTTGTTTTTTGATATGTTTACGAGTGATAGTTTCCTTTTTCCCCGCTGTTAATCTGCTATTTTCATCGTCAAGTAAAAAATCCCTTATTTGTTTCTTAATTGCTTCTCTCTTTTTTTCAGTTTTATTAAGTTGTTTTTGCCTTTGTAATCTTAACAAACGCATCCTGTACTTGGCCAAAGTATTCTCCAAAATCAGTAATCTTTGAGATAAACGTTCATTTCTAGCTTTCAGTTTGCGTCTATTTTGTGCACTTATTTTTTTCCCTACACCGCTTCGTGAAAAAGATGTACTGGGTCTGGGACTGGAGGGAGGTGTATTTTCTGATAGCATTTTTTCTGTCCGTTTTCTCAATTTTACTTTTTCACGACTTTTCTCGCCAGATTTTTCGAATTTTTCGCTGTTCTCTCGGTGTATAATCTGTAATCGTTTTTATTAATCCTTTTTCTTTTTTCTGCTGGTATCTTTCCTTATCTTTCATCCGTCTCTCTTCAATAGCTGCAGCGTCTAATTTTGCTCGAGCTCGGCGCATGCTCATTTTTTTCTGCTCCCGTCTTCGCTTTCTCTTTTCTTCTTCACTCAACTTTTCTCTTAATCTTCTAGGCATTTTAGCTGGAAAATATAAGTTTCATGCTAATAGTATGCTTCAAACATGCAAAAACACACCAATTTTATTTAATGCCAACGTCAATATACCTTTTTATATACAGGACTGTATTAAGATCAATTAATATGAGGAAGTTTAATTTCTTCCGAAAGTATGTATGTTATATAAAGGAAAAGTGTGAAAGTTGAAAAAATATGATAAAAAATAGCAAATCCACAACCTCATTAGAGCTTTGTAAGGCATATTATCAAAAATCGGAAGAAAATCAATCTTCTGTTGACACTGGTCTCTCGTGTGGACATGGTCCACTTGAGGGACCAGTGTCCACAGAGGTGACCACTTCTACCAAACTACAGAAGTGATATCCACAGAAGGGTTCTTTAGAACAAAAGTTGTACATAACGCCGTTCATTTCAAGGTTAGATGCCAAGCAGTTCGGTTATGAAAAATACACCTTATAAAGTATTTCTACCACATGTTTATTTATTGATAAAGTTTCCACTTACCGATATACACGTTTAACAGGAAAGATGAACTGATCTTTGACAATTTTATTTAGATTCTTATTAAAATACTTCAGCAGACTATTTCCGCACCGCATCTCCTTAGATCCAAAATGGCCACTGACAGCTACAGTATTGCCAGTAAAATATTTAATTGTCTGTGGTAGTTTCTTTTAAATCTGCAATTTTTGTTGGATTTTAAAGGTCCACAGAAAAGTTTTGTCTCCTTATAACGCTATGTTTATTTACTTTCCTAATAAACCTGTTAGGTTTTATGTAGCTTATTAAACAAATAATTAAATTTTATTATATTTATAGTGATTTTATTACGGGATCTTAATTCTTATATAACAAAAAAACATAACTATTACACGTCAAACTTGTGAACTACGAATCTGAACAGCCCACAGAAGTGACTTTTTAATATGTTTAAAAAAAAATTTAAATGTTCTAATTCCTATTTTTCCATTCCATTAAATGTAACTTACTATTAAAACCAATGTGTTGCAAAGAAAATTAAAGCAAGATTGTTTTGACGAACACATTTTTTGTTTTTTAACTTGAACATGCTTTTGAGTATGACCCACTTACCTCTGTTAATTGAAGCCCCGGTCTCCCCTAAACATCAGTTAACGAAGCTACAAGTTCAATTTTATAAGGAAAAACTGGTAGCACCGATGCCAATCCAATAGGTAGGTACATCTGCCTTGCAGTGTTGCCCGTTCTTGACCGCAAAATTGTCACTTGTAGCTTTATCAAAAGGGCCACAGATTGTTAATGAATAGCATGTTGTCTTCGAAAGTTTTTCATAGTAAGTTTATGGTGTGGTAACACTGTCAGTTGTAAAAATAAAAAACTTGAACTTGCATTTTCATTATTAATACTTAAATAATTTGATTAAGTATTCAATAAATAGCATTACATACACCTAAAGCAAAGTAAAACAAATTCTAGTAGGTACAACCTCGGATGTTTTTTAAAAACCATTCACATCAGCCGTAAAACATCCACTGCAGGACATAGGCCTCCCCCAAAACTGGGGGGATTTGCCATAGTGGCCACGCTTGGCAGGCAGGTTGGCGACCGCAATTGGTCATGATATTACTCGCAGGACGCTGCTGCCCATCCTTCGGTTGGTCCCTCTGTCGCCTTTTACGACACCCGCGGGAGGTGATGGGGTGATGCTATTCTTACCCGGCACCACACGGACAAAAAAAAAACATTAGGTATAAGTATCTTATTAGTATAATCTACCGTTTAGGAAATATTGAGCTCTGTGTCATATCTGGTGGGAAACAGTCAGCAGTCAAAAAGAACTGTAAAATCAATAAATCTAAAAATATCTCAAATTACAGCTTATACCTATCTATAACGAAGTTAAAAGGCAAACTATCATGACTCAGTAGGCTTTAAAGGTTCATGAGTTACGGGCAACTAACTTGGTTATAGCCACCGAAAATCATGGAAAATACCACCAAATAACTTTGAATAGAAAACTAGATAAAGTTATAGTTTTCGAAGTTATAATGGCTACGGAACTAACACTGAGCATGGCCCGACATACTCTGTTCACTTTCGTATAATAATGTATATTTGTAAAACCAATAGTAACACTAATAATTTGAGGATAGTTAGTCAGTTTCCGGATCCTCTCACGCTCTCGTATCGACCTCCATAACGGTGACATTGATCGTCTCTATTTTTTTTTGTAAAGCTCACATTTTCCTATCTCGTTCATCGATATAAAGTAGAAAACTAATTACAAAGTGCAGATTCACTGTGTACAAGTGTGGGCAAGTGTTCAGTGAGGTATTAGAGGCGAACACGGTGGTAAGTCGAGCTCGCGCGCTGTAAGTACCCAATGTTTCCTCGAGTTTTTGGGAGCCCTACCGAGTGAAGACGCACTTTGACTTTAAACTATAGATATACGTATGATCGATTAGAAAATTGTTGTAGCGTTTAGTTAAATTCTCAAAATTATACCGTCCACTAACCATACCCATAACAAAACATGCTCTTTACCGGCTTTCATCTTTCAAGGGCTTGAGTGAGACTCACGGCTGTCCCCGCTTGCTTTCTCTTTGCCAATTTTCACTCGTTATGTATTTTGGTCCTTACTTTATACTTAGACTTTGTTTTCCGGATTCACAATTTTACTTCGTTATTTCGCTAATTTGTCTTCTGTTCTCTCAGTAATTGTTTGAGTGGTTCGTTCAAAGTCAAAATTTGGTTAGGATTTTTATTACTATTTTCTTCCTACTACGCTTTAATTTCATCATTATGGCCTTAAATACTCAGGACTAAGCAGTGCTGAGTATTTAAGGCCATAACGGCACGGGCATAACGCATCAAGTGATGTGTTTTTGCGCTTGTGTTTTTGCTTGAGCCCTCACTTGCCTTCGGGCTCCAAACTAACACTCGGCGCAACAATGAATCACTTTCTGCTTGGTGCAACAATCGACTATTATTGTAACTAAATTCGCAAATCCTTTAATAATTTTGAAATAAATTATCTAACTAAGTTGTATTAACAGAGCATGAAGGGAAAAGGTTAATCGATATATTTTATAAATACGATCTAGTTTCGGGCGTGCATTTAGGTGCCTATATATAGGTGACTTTGTATTTGTAAAGTAATGGGATTGTGAGGAAGGGATGAACGCTTTTATATGTAATAGTAATCACTGGAAATCGGCGTCGGGGCTTGATCCTGAGTGGTGACCCCTTTTAGCGCCCAATCACTGCTCAACTTTATTATTATATTGGTGTTTCCATCTTCGATCATATAAAGGGGGAGATAGTGCTAGTTAAACATTCTGCTAAAACCATGTATGCCGTCACCGTCACGTCTGAACGTCTGATCGTAGAATGAAGAAGATGGAATTAACTCATGTAATTCCTGCGCACCCTCCCCAAATTATAACCGTACCTAGCAACTCTGCGACGTGTTCGAGGCTTTATAATTTGACTCCGGCCGACAGAGCTCCACCAATGAGTCTATGACCTTGCCTTACCTATGAACTTGGCTTGGCGAGCCTTATGCTTGGTTGCCACAACATACATACATACATACATAGCTTCACGCCCGAAATCCCTAATGGGGTGGGCAGAGCCACAAGACTACTTGTGGCCACGTTCGATTAATTAGTCCTCAGATGGTATGATGAACCGTATGGTGACAGGTGATCAGCCCCTTGCCCATATAGATAGTCCACCATGTTGGAGAGGACCCGTCCCTTAGTCGACTTTTACGACATGCCAGGATGATAAGCATCTGCACGCATTCTATGCTATTTCTTCACTCCCAGTGCAGCAGAGGAGTACCACACACAACAGTTGTATAAAAAAACCGGACAAGTGCGAGTAAAACTCGCGTGGAGAAATTCCGTTCCGTACTTATTTACATGGTTATCTGAAATTTTCTGTTACTTTAAATACTTATAGGTAATGAACTATTTTCTGTATTTTTGAAAAAAATTAGGCTTAGTAGTTTCGGAGATAAGTGGGGGATGGTAAATTTTCGCATATTTTCCTAAATAACTTCCAAACTATTTACTCTAAAATTCAAAAAAAATATTTAGGATTCTCACAACGAGCTTTATCATATAATATGTCACACAGTACAGTTTGAAAAACTTTTATTTTTTATTTTCTAATCTACCCTCAAAAGTGGCCGCCATGATTAAAAAAAAACTATTTACGTTTCACGCCCGTGTTGCGGTCACCGACTTACATAATGTGTACCAAATTCCACAACAAAGTAGTTCAGTAGTTTCAGAGCAAACTGGCTGTGACAGACGGATAGACAGACACACGAGTGATCCTATAAGGGTTCCGTTTTTTCCTTTTGAGTTACGGAACTCTACAAACCGTTGTGCACTCACGATTTAGCTTAAAACTGGATGTATAAACTCCTATGTCGCTTATCTGTTGGCTTGAAACTTGACCTTATCTTTTTCGCAATGAGAAGATATGTGGCTGTTTTAGTAAAGTGGCAACACTGATGTCAGATCCCATATATCTGCCGTGCAGTGTTGCCAGTTTTTGCCTGTAAAATTGTAACTTGTAGCTTCGTGAAATGGGCTCATGATGTAACGAAACCACTTCACTCTTTTCCACTGAAACCTTTTGAAAAACTTTAGTTAAGCCGTTCGCAGTTTGCGGTGTGAAGTGGGGCGAAAGTTTATCCGGGTTTGTGCTTCTAGTCTACAATAGTAGTTTATCTACACCCATATCATAAAACCTCCAAAGTGTAATCAAAAATCGTAGGAAATGACCACCATTTTGACAACCAATTAGGTAAAACGAGTGCTGCAATGTTATTCCCGTATCGTTTTTAGTATAGAAATGAGATTAAATTTGGAACAGCTGTCAAAACTCAAGTGGGTCTCTATTCTAGTATCCATAGATATTAAAACAGTTATTGATACGAAACGTCAATTCAGTATGTTTTTTAAATATAAACTGCACAACATTTGATCTCGAGTGACATGAGAATAGAGACTTCAATAGTTTGTCTATGATTTAAAAAAAAAATTGGTCTTGACGGAGGATCGAATTGCCGCCATTATGTTGGTGTTTTGCTGAACGAAAGTAGAATTGTTGTTGAACTGAATAGAAAAAGTTGTTTGTAAGTAAGTGTAATCTTCGTGTGTGTGATGTGAAAATGCGCCGGATATCGGAAATATGCAGCCACGATTGCAACAAATAACTTGTTGCCAGAAAATATTGTTTCTGAACCCATCATGGAGGATTTATAATATGTGTGTAGATAAAGTTATGTATTCAACTCTGCATAATTTGGCCTTAAAATACTCGTGCGATCTTATTATGAAAGTCGCCTATCGGCTCGTTTCATGAAAACCGCACTAGTGTTTTAAGGCCTATCATTATGCAATCGTTGCATAATAGTAGTTTTTGCAACGGTTGCATAATGATAGGCCTTAAAACACTAGTGCGGTTTCCATTAAACGAGCTTTAGCGAGTTTCATAATAAGATCGCACGTGTGTTTTAAGGCCAAATTATGCAGAGTTGCATAAATAAATTTATCTACACACATATTATAAATACTTACTCCATGATGTGTTCAGAAACAATATTTTCTGGCAACAAGTTATTTGTTGCAATCGTGGCTGCATATTTCCGATATCCGGCGCATTTTCACATCACACAGTCACTCCGAGAAGACTACTTTTCATATTTTCAACTAAAATGTAAATTACAAACAACTTTTTACAATTCTACTTTCGTTCAGCAAAAAACCATCATGAAAGCAGTAATGGCGGCAATTCGATCCTCCGTCAAGACCATTTTTTTTTAAATCATAGACAAACGAATGAAGTCTCTATTCTCATGTCACTCGAGATCAAATGTTGTGCAGTTTATATTAAAAAAACATACAGAATTGACGTTTCGTATCAATAACTGTTTTAATATCTATGGATTCTAGAATAGAGACCCACTTGAGTTTTGAAAGCTGTTCCAAATTTAATCTCATTTCTATACTAAAATCGATACGGGAATAACATTGCGGCACTGGGTTTTTCCTAATTGGTTGTCAAAATGGTGGTCATTTCCTACGGTTTTTGATTACACTATGGAGGTTTTATGATATGGGTGTAGATAAACTACTAAAGGGGGTTGAAGTTAATACCTATGCAAAAAACGAATTCGACGAGTTTATCAACTTGAAACTTGGTATAAATACTCTTCAAAACAACGAATTCGGTATACGTCAGGGAAAAAATTAAACTACCCCTAAAAAGGGGTCGCCTTGGGGCGTTAAACTTTGTATAGGAAAAACCGAGATTCCATTTATTTATCAACTTGAAACTCGATATAAATGCAGTTCAAAAAAAAATTTGGCAGGCGATCGAGAAAAAATGAAACTTCTTCTACAAAGGGATGCCTCCGAATTCCACGCGGGCGAAGTCGCGGTCGGAAGCTAAGTAGTAATAAATAAATTAGGGCACAATCTTTACACAACTCGTTCTAGTCCCAAAGTAAGCTCTAAAGGCTCGTGTTATGGGTACTAGACGACGATATAGGTACATACTTATATAGAGAAATAAATACTTAAATACATAGGAAACATCCGAGGTTTAGGAACAAAGATTCGTGCGCATCACACAAATATTTGGCCTTATCGGGGATCGAACCCGGGACCGGTAGCTTCGGAGGCAGGGTCAATGAAAATGAAAATATTTATTTTGCAAGTAGGCCACACGGGCTCTTTCACATGTCTGAAGCTACCAGCGCTTCGAAAGGGGTCTATCCAACTAGTTATACTATTAGGTATACGATATAACAAAATAATAAAAAAAACAATTAGTTATACTGCTCAGTATAACTAAAGTGACATGTGCTGAAAAGAAACGCCGCAAGAAACTCATCAGTACCTAAGTCTTTTTAGGGTTCCGTATCCAAAGAGTAAAAACGGATCCCTATTACTAAGGCTCCGCTGTCCGTCTGTCCGTCTGTCTCCAGGCTGTATCTCATGAACCGTGACAGTTAGACAGTTGAAATTTTCACAGATGATGTATTTTTGATGCCGCTATAACAACAAATACTAAAAAATAGAACAAATTAAATATTTAAGGGGGCTCCCATACAACAAACGTGATCTTTTTGCTCGTTTTTGCTCGATATTGATAACGGAAACAGGTAGACGCTTGAAATATTCACAGTATATTAAGATATATATTAACTTCAAAAATAAATAATTATATTAAAATAAGATTAATTTTTTATCCCATACAACAAACGTATTATTTTTTGTTGTTTGATTATAATAGTACGAAACCCTTCGTGCGCGAGTCCGTCTCGCACTTGGCCGGTTTTTTCAACTACCAACTAGGCTAACCGCGTCAACTGTGAGAGTTTAAGTTGTTATCTGTGGATTCAGTCTGAATAACTTTAAATCAACGTCTTTCAGCGTTACAAAACTAAGTGAACTTAATCACATGAACTACGCCTAGAACTAGAATATCAGTTACAGAAAGCTAACGCTACGCCTTTGTGCAATTACTGCTCACGAGGAGCGAAGCTAATGGAAGAGACCAGTCTGTTTAGACAGCGGTAAACGATGCTGTCGGATAAATCATGGCTTTCTGGGAGATGCATCTGCATCACACACTTATATCCTTACTAATCCTTACTAATATTATAAATGCGAAAGTAACTCTGTCTGGCTGTCTGTCTGTCGCTAGGATACTTTTTATCCCGAAATGTTTTAAAGTTCCCGAGGAAAGAACTATAACCGAGTTCCACGCGGACGTAGTCGAGCGTAGACGCTAGTAACGAATAAAATAATTTTTTTAATTATACATTTATGTTAAGGGGCTCTTCGTTTACGAGCCCCTATGTCAATTAAGTTGATGTCATATTCAAATTCCGCGGGTATTTGAATAGCTTCAGGTCACGCTGATGTTAATCTAGTAGTGACAAGGCGAAGTTAAGATAAGGATCCTTGTTAAAATTATAAATGGCATAAGACGTTTTTTGTGCAAAAAGCGTAAGACTGCCCAGTGTTCACAGGAAAAGCGTAGAGGATACTTACTAAATTCATTGACAAGGTGATGAACATATTTTGACAGCAACCTAGACGTCTTATCTATGTACTTATTCAAACAAATACTTAATAAAAAATACCTTAATGTTTTTCGTGTATTCTTTCCCGACATCATCCCGACGCCGGGGCTCATAAATATTATTAGATTGTTATTGGCTGGCGTAGCGTTATTCACTCATGATTGAGTTGTGAGTCGTGATTGAGTAGGTAAGCGAGTTTTCAATCATCTTTGAGCTTAGCACTGATTTGTGACTGAATAAATACGTGTCGTAATTGTATAGAGAAGTGAGTCATGACTCATGATTGAGCCAAGTAGCAAAACGTGATTGATCCGTATAAACAGACTAGAAAGTCTAAAGTGAGTGAGTGAGTGAGTAACGAGTCGTGAAAAGATTAGTGTCGTGATTGCGTAGAGAGTGAGTCGTGGTTGAGTCGTGAGTGAGTAGAGTATCAAGTCGTGTTTGAGAAAAGTACCTAATTGTGAGAAGCGATTTGCGATTGAGCCAAATAGTAAATTGTGAGTGTGTGGAATGTCGCAATTGAATCGAGTAAATAATATAGGTATAACGGAGTCAAAGAATAAATTATTGAGCCGGATTCTAGTGGTGATTGACCTGAGTAGTGTGTGACAAAAAGTAGTGAGTCGTGACTTTTCAAAAGGCGGATCTTAGACAATGAAATACGCGCGTTTTCATGAACAGTATGATTTTGTTGAGCTTTCTGCGTGAAACTGTAATGGAGGCACCAGAATCCCACCGGGCATCTCGACCTCGGCCAAATTACACAAAGTGGGGCAAATCAGTCATCTCATTTGGTAGACTTGATCTTTGAAGTTAGAACTGCGGCCATTTTGAATGTCCTTTAAGACCAATCGAAGAATTATGAACCTGCGGCCCTAGCAAGGTTGACACAAGTACAAGTTAAACCGTCTTATGTATAAGTGCGTCTCTCTCACACTAGTGTCGACGAAAGAAATAGAGAAATAAACGGGTTTAACTTATCCCCGTGTCCGGCATACTAGGGCCGCAGAGACAGGATAAAAGAAGTCGTGCACAGACCATAAATATCCAATAGACTCTGCATAGCCGGGCGACACCCACTGCAAGCATTAGAGACAAAAACTACAATCGGTGGGGCCACAGGCAGGCGCGGGAGCGCATTTCCCCGAACGCACCAATCACAGCGCTTTAAAAACTCCGGGCGCTGCGCAAGTTTGGCAGTTTTATTTGCTGTTAAAAGTTAGCCTTAGCGGTGTTTTTAGGGATATTTGGTCTGTGAGTCGCACTCTATGGACTTACTTTAGTGGGCAACACTGATTCAACTCTTTCTTCTTCTGGTAATGGGCGTCGACTCATGATGTGTTCCTTTGTTAATAAACACTAACGCAAAGGCAGAAGTATGAAAATATCCGTGCGTGTGTGTTAATTTAGTGCGGCGGTCAAAACCTCAAGTTATAACAGTAGGCGACGGGAAAACGGCGCAAACTAGGATGGTGTTACGGTACTTGTCTTTCGCGTGTATCGAACCGCCAACCGAAATATTTCCCTCATAGTTTTGAATTTTATTTCGGTTTATAATTGTCAACATGGCAGTATGTTCGACACCACATCTACCCCTTTCTCACCGCACATGGCCCCGGATATCTCAAGTCCCCCGGTGGTACATGCGAGTACATCGTCGCGGTGACTCGGCAATATTCCGATCGGTATTCGGCAATAAGCAAGGGCCTTCGGGGCCGATTGTCCCTCGGATTCTGCGGAGTTTTCCAATCAAATTATTACATGTTGCTGTACTGTAAATTGGGGCTATTTGACCAAGGGGTAAAACAGCTTACGTTTTGTTTTTCTGTGTTCACTTACGCACGCAGGCGTCCTCTGGGAAAAACCAATTTTTCATTGTAGCATAACTACTATTGTTTTTGCCGGAGCCCATTTTGTTCATCAAATAACTGGTTTATTAATGGAGCGGTTTTAAAACCAACATAAATCATTTGGGTAACCGCTTATTATATTGAAAGAAATTTAAAGACTTGCGGTAACAGATATTACCCGGTTTTTTGCATAATTGTTGGCGTAGAGAGAGAGCTCCTATAGTGTAAAAAAGAGATAGCATGTAACTCGCTCATATTTTACCTTTTCAATTTAATTCAAATTAATCGGTTTACTAAACAACGGTAACTGCAACCTAAACCGGAATTATTCCCGGTTCGGTATAATAACCGGAACTGGTTGGAAAAACTTACCGGTTTCCGGGCCCCGGTTTTTACCAAGTCAGCATAAAAGGGATTAAAAAGTGGCAAATTAAAACATACGATGGTGTGACTTGAACGGACCTGAACAGTAAAGAAAAAAGCCTGACACTTAGGCGCGGCTAGACGCTCAGTGGAAATTGGGCCTCAGTGGCCCAAACCAGTGGCGTAGCGTGGGGGGGCAGGGGGGGCATGCCCCCGGGCGGCATACAAAAGGGGGCGGCGGCAAGCGCCAATGCTGTAAGTTGTACATGTACATTAGGTCCGTTTAATAAAATATTTAAACTTTAAACTAATAATTAAAATAGGGTGGCGGCGAATTTCCGGTCGACCCCGGGAAGCGAGAATCCATGCTACGCCACTGGTCACAACTATTATATAATGACCAACATACTCGTACGTCATACTCACATCAGCCTATATACATCTTATTATGAGAGGGATTGAGCAGTAGCCCTCACGCGGACCTAGTGCGGATTGGGGACTATATACATCCTGGAATTACTTAGCACATGTGTGTAGGTTTCCTCACAATGTTTTTCTTCATCGCAATGCTTGTGGTAAATATCAAATTCTATTCCGCACATACGTTCCTAAAAACTCAGAGTTTGAACCTGCGACCCTCAGCACGAGAGGCGCATCAAACCACTAACTTACCAATTTTGAGCAACATGCAAAGACATCAATGACCAAACATCAAAAAATACAAGTTATAAATAAACCTATGACAAAGCGCCTAATAAGAAAAACTAATAATACTTTCTTAGATTTTTTGCTTAGGACATACGTATCTTTGAATACCTCCGCTGTATTTTATAAATATCGACCTCATAATTATAACATCTATATCTACTATATAAAAATAAGTCGGGTTTTCCTTCCTGACTACTATATACTGCTATAACTCCAGAACGCACGAACCAATTTCCACGGTTTTGCATTCGTTGGAAAGGTCTCGGGCTCCGTGAGGTTTATAGCAAAGAAAATTCAGAAAAAATTTCAACAGAAAAGCGGGAAAATCTTTTTTCACATACAGCGCCATCTCTGATACATAGCTACACCAAACGAAATGTTACATAAAACGAAGCCATCTGGTGGCGAAACGGAGTTCGCCGGGTTTGCTAGTCTATACATATAATAAAATCGTAACGTGGAAAAAGTCTGTACATTGAAGATAACAATGAAAAAAATGCAATGGTTTTCTTGGGCTTCAGAATGAGCAGCAGAAGAAATCTCAATGGTTTTTGAATTTCATGTCTGTTTGTTTGTTTGTCTGAATGTATGTGCACGGTAAACTTTAAAACTACTGGGTGGATTTCAATGTGGTTTTCGATAATATATAAAGGGAAACTTCAGGCAGGACATAGGCTATAGAAACTTTTGATAATGAAACTGAAAGGGGGTAAAAAGGGGGTTGAAATTAGCACATATGGAAACTTGGTATAAATACTCTTCACAACAAATAATTCGTTATATGTTAGAGAAAAAATTATACTTTCCCTTGGGGCGTTAAACTTTGTATGAGAATAACCGATTCCATATGTTTATGAACTTGAAACTTTGTATACATACAGTTCAAAACAAACAATTAGGTAGGCGATCGAGAAAAAACGGAACTACTCCTAAAAAGGGATGTCTTAGGGTATTGAACTCTGTATTGGAAAAACTGATTCCATTGGTTTATCAACTGGAAACTGTTATAAATGCAGTTCAAAACAAACAATTAGGTAGGCGATCGAGAAAAAAACGAAACTACTCCTAAAATGTCTGTATGTTGGTTACCACTCACCAACCAATTTTGATGAGTTTTGGTATGGAGATAGATCTGTTTGTTGCGTTTTTACGCCTAAACTGCTGAGCTAATTTTGATGAGTTTTGGCATAGAGATAGATTGGACTTTGGAGAAACACATAGGTTACTTAAATTATTATTCTACGTAGACGAAGTCGCGGCCACCAGCTAGTATCTTAATAAAGACAACGTGCTTATCGCTGAAAATTTAATGTTTTGTATTAAACCGCCGCCGTATCCTGTATAGGGGGCATCCTAAGCTAACAACCTGTACTTGCCCACGGACGTCCGGGCGTGATCACATCCGGAGTATTGTATTTTAGACTTATTTTATTACCCAACGATTAAAGCCTTAAACACCAGCGCGGTTTAGAAGAAACTAGGTTTTTGGACACTTCAAAAGGGTTTTTGTAAAGCTCTTGTAAACATTCAAAAGTAACCGAAACTTCAATTATTCTGAGAAGTAATTATTGATAGTTAATAGATTCAAGCGTTAAGTTTTTGCGGAAATCCATATTAGTGGGGGAACACAGTGGGGTTAAATCGTGCAAATAGCGGGGCTTGTGTTGAATATATATGTTTGATCATGCAATTTTCCCACCCTCCCTCCGCATATTATGAAATAAGCAACACAAACGTAACTACAACCAAAATAACTTAAACTAAACTTAATTGTTAAATTGGTTGTAACATTTTCACTTATTTCATATAGTTGAACTTATACTCCGACAACCGTACCTTTAGCGTCAACCAGTGGCGTAGCTATCGAAGGGCTAGATGATGCCGTGCATCGCGGCCCCTGACCAGCAAACCTCGTATTTAACTAGGTAAACATTCTCCCGCCTTACCTTCGGAATGTAAATGAAATAAATTTTGTTTTCCACCAAGGCCTTTGGTTACCTAGCTGGCTTCTGGCGGTAACCGTTTAAAGATTATTAAGTCTTTGTGCACACATAATAGTTTACAGTTATTGTCCGTCTTTTATTATATACCATACCGGATAGTAACCGGATATCCGTTGGATCTCTAGCAGTGGCGAAGCGTCAAATATTTCCTAAGGGAAGTCGGAAGAATTAGAACCTTTGAGAAGTATGTGTGGTGTTTCTATGAGTGACTGGATAAGGAATAGCGTGATAAGGGAACGATGCGGTGTGGGAGAAGATGTAGTCGTGAGAATTGAGAAAGGTATGCTTAGATGGTGTGGACATGTGGAGAGGATGAACGACAGAAGACTAATGAAGCAGATTTATAAGGTGAAGGAGAAGACCTAGGTGAACGTACCAAAACCAGATCGAGGACGTTCTTAAGAAAGGCCAGGTCAAGAGTACCCTAAACCGGCGAGCGTGCGTGAAGACCTTAATGAGAGTAGACGAAGCGAAAGGGTGTGTCAGGATCGTAGCAGGTGGAAATCCGTGGTCTCTGCCTACCCCTTTGGGAAACAGGCGTGATATATGTATGTATGTATGTATGTGATAGGCTCAAGCCTTCTCTGATGAAGAGTGAGACTAAGAATTACACTCCACGCAAGTGCAGATTGGGGACTTCACACTTTGAATTAATGTATACAAATTTACATTCATTGAAAAGGTCAAATAAACATTGAGTTCCATCTCTGTTTTGAATGTTTCAAACCTTGCCAGTAACGTGCATGGCAAGGTCCAGATAGGATAGCAAGGTCCCAAAAGGATAACGAAGGCGCTCCACCCAATTAGATCTGCGCTGAAACCTGACACGGTGATAAATTGGGACTAATACGGATTCGGTCGGGCAGTGCGTTGGGTGCTTAAGGACATTAACGTTTATAAGATACTACTTAGATAGCACGGTTGCAATGTTTTTTTTTGTCAGAAACCTTCGGGCGTATAAATGGTATAAGTATGCATAGGAAACAAAGAAACAAACAAACGAACATTCAATTTTATATACTTACCTATTAGATTAGATTCGACGATTTGTGGCGCTTAACCCTTTTAATTTCCGACTTTTACCATCATAAGAGTATTTTTAATCTTAGGTTTAATTTGCTGTAGGGGTCGTCCACAAATTACGTAACGCAAAATTCTCAAATTTTTGACCCCCCCTCCCCCCATGTAACAGGACCGTAACGCTTAGCCAGGACCCCCCTCCCTCTCCATTACGTACGTAACAGGTGCTTTGTAAAAAGTTTTTGCCTAATATTCAAGTCATTCGGCGCTCTTTTTACATTGGGCGAGGTATAATCATCTATGAACGTATTTCGGTTCCATTTCTTAGTAATATAATTATAATTTCTTGAGTTTTCATTAATTGTGCAATATTATAAAATCGTGACGTAACACCAACCTTGAACCCCCTCCCCCAACTTAACAGGACTGTAACGCTTGGCCAGACCCCCCCCCCCCCAACCCCTCCCTCCAAATTGCGTTACGTAATTTGTGGACGACCTCTAACACCCACACACACACACACACTCATATAGGACTTGGTGATAAATGATTGGCTCCGTGTCCACGGAACCCTTGATATACACAGCGTAAGGCTTCGGACTAAGCTGTACCTTTGTGAAGGGACCCTGACCGCATTCGCCATTATTTTTTAACTTTAAAAAATATCCTTTGAAGTAACAAATTTCCTTTAGCCGCCTCCACCGTTAATGCTTTTTATCCCGGTTTTCCGAAGAATTAATACATTTTAACTGGAAGAAGCCATTGTGAATGTAATCTATAATTTGCCAACTTTTAAAGAGAGAAAGAGGAAAAAGGATTCGAACATAAAACAACCAAAAGTCGTTGGTTGAAATTAGAACAATTTTATCAGTTTTTCAAAAACGTTAAAATTACCCTATGGAAATTTTCCCAGAAACGGGTCCTTTATAAGATCTATATATGATCGATCGATTTTTAAGATCTATCTACCTTTACAAGAAACACTAATTACTATATCGTCTTTTTGTCCAAAAAACCCCTGAATATCACGGATAATTTTAGATCTTTACCCGACTACGGCGAAGTACGACTACGGTTTATGATTTTGACTGGTATGTGTGTATATATCTATCTTCATCTGTTCCATCATAACTTCTAGAATTTACCTAAAGTTTAGTTACTTACCTAAATGTGCAGGTTTCCTCACGATGCATTCTCAAGAGTGTCGGTTACCGCAGTTCGCAGGTAGCTAATGTACCTATACATATAGCTCAGAAGAAGTAACTGGCACATGGCAACCGCTTGGATTCGAAGCCTATATACTACAGTATTATATATATTTGTATTATTAGGACATGAAATGTTATATTTCAAATTGTTTCTTTTGATATTTGGAGACCTTACATCTCCATCTTTATACTTGACCGTGGATACTGTCTACACCTCCATTTAGCCTAGATTAATCGATTTAGATGTTTCTTTGTTTCAATTTTAATTTTTATTATTATGACCCTTAGACACTTTATACATCTCTAAGTCACTTAACTTGTCCAGACGCGGAGACTATACATCTCCCTTATTAGTTATATATTAGAATTAATTTGTACCCATTAGGTTTTTATGTTGCACATTTTGTGTTAGTTTTAAGATAAAACTGTATTGCCAAAGTTGAAAAAAGACCTACTGCTGAGTTTCTTGCGGCGTTTCTTCTCAGCAGATGTCACCTTTCGAAGCGCTGGTAGATTCAGAGTTGTAAAAGAGCCTAGGTGGCCTACATGCAAAATAAATATTTTCATTTTCATTTCATTTTCACACGATAAAGAGTCGACATCCTTAGCCACTACGCCACCGAAGTGACTTAGAACTTCAAACTTCAAATACGCGTCCAATAAAAATCTGCTATTATGACTTATTTCCATTTCTAACACTAAACGATAATGGTAGTATGAACTAAATTGTATCGTCCCTCGTGGAAAAAGTATGACTTTACTGGACTGTACAAAATTAACTCTCTAAATTTGTTGATGTAAATACTTTATTACGACACCAAAATGGACATACTTATTTATTCTAGTTTCAATACAAGTGATTGCGTCGACGTTCCCGCGTAGAATGTCGCCCCAGGCCAAGATTTTACCCGTCCATCCCTCGATTACTGCCAATTTCTTGATTGTTTTTACGGGAGAATCTTGCTCTCCGATTGGTCCACGACATAAGTCACATGGGCCAATCGTTGAGCCATCGACTTGCCCGTCAAGAAAACAATCAATTACAAATAACCAAGTGTTACCTACCAGTCTTAAATAATCAAAATGAGTAAATAGAACGAT
This sequence comes from Tortricodes alternella, assembly GCA_947859335.1. Lineage (NCBI taxonomy): Eukaryota > Metazoa > Arthropoda > Insecta > Lepidoptera > Tortricidae > Tortricodes > Tortricodes alternella. The sequence goes on from OX401969.1 coordinate 19,810,602, forward strand.
TATTATTATTTTTAAATACTAGAACTATTACTAATACACATTTCACTTGATATCAGCATAAAATATAAGGTTCGTTTCCTGATAATCTCAGTCATATTATACTTTATTATTTCCAAGAAATCTATGACAAATCTAGCCTCTTCTAGAATTTATTAGTAAATGTGTCCAATGTTTCGGGACTTTTTCTTCGAGTTGTCAGCGCCGAGCAATAAATTCATAAGTTTAAAACGTTGTTTACGCATATTGCGAGGGACATTAATGAAGAAATGTGGACGTTATTAAATTTTATATTGTTTTCCTTGTTTCCACGTGCTTCTCGTCAGGTTTTAATGTCGACATTCATCAGGTGCAAAATAGAAATAAAAATATTTTTTCAAATTCCTACAAAATGTTTTGCCTGTTCATAAACTAGGGATATTAATCTGCTTCCATCCTCGCGTATGAATCTCCTTGTGTTTATATTATTATTAATAATTGCACTAAAATCATAAACATGCTTAAAATCGTTAAACACTTTTAACGACTTATTTCTGAACTACCACTGCAATTCTATTCGCTTATGGTTGACAAGTAGAAAGTGCCATTAGGTATTGAGTAAGTACTATTTTATATTACGCAATAAATTTTCTATAAATAATTCTTGGCACGCGAGCGTAATAAGCATTTTCTTTTAATACCGAAAGATCCTTAGATTGTATAACGCCAAGTCATAGTACATACATACATACATACATACATAGCATCACGCCCGAAATCCCGGAGATTAGATTAGATTAGATTGTTAGATAAATGTAAACAAACTAACTCACGTGACTTAGCTCACTAGCCAATCGAGACATACCATAGACAAAACAATATTCTCTGAATTGGCCGGTTACCTGAGTCACGTGTATTATTTGTTTAGGTACATTTAATTAAAAACCTAGCATAATTCTATGCTTAGTTTAAATACATGAAAAAGACCTTTCATTCGGCAGAAAATATATACTTAAAAATCTTTTAACCCTATTAGTAGATCACAATGGGTTCCGGTTAAGTGGCCATTTCCGCTCGGCCCGGTCGCCCGTGAAATTGTGTGTCCAGGCAGTGAATGGCGACTTTATTTACGGTTCTCTTCGGCTACGAAACACTGCCATCTAGAGGTTGGAGGTAGGTGTATTTAAAAAGAACTAAAACTTAAATAAATAGGTACATTTAGAACAGCGCGCTTGTACGCTGCACGTAGGTGCAGGTAGATATAAGAAAGTTAACTACTTCAGCCTTTCGGCATAAATAAACTCTTATTTCTTTATGCAATTCTTTTATTTATTATTTATGTTACCGACAGTCTAGTAGATTCAACTACTTGATTAATATAGTTATTATTATTACTAGCTATTTGGGTCCGTTTGGATCATAATTATCAAGATTCAAGATTCTTTATAGTTTGAACAATCAACCAGTTTTGGCGTATAATAACATTGATAAACACAATAATAGTAAGTATTACATAAATACAAGTTTATTAATAGAACAACATAATAAACTAATTAATAAACCAGAATAAAAAACCTTTTTTTTTAAATCTTTATAACATTAAGTCCGATAAATAGAGCATTACAAATTAACAAATAAAAAAATTAAAAACTGTAATGATAACGATGATAATTTAAAAAATTGAATCAGATATAAATTTAAAACAATAATAATTAATATATCAAATGCCAAAAAATTCATATTAAAAAAGAATAAAAATATCAATGTTACGACAGATACCTACTTAATTGAAAATGGTCACATCAATATCAATGAACGATTCATACCTCAATGGATTCAGGCTCAAGCATTATCATTATAGGTATTGAGGGTTCCAATGCATGTTTGCCATGCATGCCATTTAAGAGGAGTGTGAAGCTAGCTACGACTTTTCATACAAAAGGCGATAACGATTTCCACCCCTTAAATGTTAACAAATTTTGACTAATTTTTGATAGGTTGTCAGTCAGAACAAAATCTAGGTCTATACGTTTTGGTTATTTCACTATAATTAATAAATTCAGTTTTATTTTAGTTTCAGTATTCTTATACACAACTAATTTCGGCGATTATTTGACTTTGTTTATCTTAATCAATATTCAAAAATACGTATAGACCTAAATTTTGTTCTGACTGACATCATATCAAAAATTGGTCAAAATCAATTAACATTTAAGGGGTGGCAATCGTTATCGCCTTTTGTATGAATAGGGTGATTTTTGCCGTTGGTTCACAGTCCTCTTAATGGTTGTATTAGGATCAAACCAATGCCGTATAAAGAAATGCTAAGCAAAATGTGACTTACTTCCAGCTCCGGATCTACGATTTTTCCGAGCCGGAGCAAAAACTTGACATTCGCGCCAGCCCTCCTCCCTCCCCTCCAGCATTTGAGATTAATGATTTTACACCTGAATTTGCCGCCCCTATCATTGCCGTCCGGGGAAGGTGCCCCGGTTACTCTCTTCCCTAGATCCGGGCCTGCTGGCCTCCGAAGCTCCGCATTCTCGATTAGACAGTGCTCTAAGATCTTTGTTAAATAGACGACTTCGTAAACTTTTGGCTGATTTTACATCATTAAACGTTTCAGTTGCAGAGTTTTTTTTTGGTTGTTCTGGTTGGTTAGCCTCCGGATGTGTAGCAGCATATCGCAACACTGCCATTCAATTAACTTCTGGATATCAAAAAGTGTGTCGCCTCACTGCCTCCTGCACGTCTAGCACGACCTGCCCGCGAGTCGTTTGTCGCTCAGTGCATCCCTTACATACTTGACAAGTTGGACAGAGACGCACTGAGCGACAAACGACTCGCGGGCATGTCGTTGTAGCCCCCCTGATTAACCCCCCCCCCCCCCCCCCTTGTGGATCTGAAGCATATATCGCGGCACTACCTCCCGATTAACTTCTGGATGGAAGCAGATTATCGCGCCACTGCTTCCCGATTAACTTATTGTATGTGAAGCAGTATATCGCGCCATTGCCGCCCAATTAACTTCTGGATATGAAGCAGTAATTGCGCAACTGTTTCCGGTTAACTTCTGGATATGAAGCAGTATATCGCATCACTGCCTCCCGATTAACTTCTGGATGTGAAGTTAATCGGGTATGATGTTTTTGTAATGAGAGTTAGTTTATCTAAATCAGTGGGATGATTACTTAGTTTACTTATAAATTCTATGACCAACAAACAGTACCGGCTTGTATTCCACAGACAACGACATCTGTGGATGACAAGTGTAACTTAACTGATTTCAACCAATAGGGAATATGCATGAAACTCAAAATGCGGTTTAAATTATACACCTATTATGAAAGAAAATGTAAATACTTAAATCCATGTAAAAGAAAAAAAAGATCATTTTCACTGTCCCTTTTTTTAATTAAGGGTTAAAATCATGTCAAAATAAGTGAACAAGAAATATAATTTTTTAGTTCTGAATTACTAGTTTTTGACGTCCTCATCAAATTTATTTCATTTTTATTTGTAAGATATTGGCTTAAAAACAGTATTTTCGGAAATAATTGCAAGAGCGCTGACGGCCATATAAAATGTATGACCGTCAGCGCTCTTTTTACATTGTTCTGTCATAGTTCTGCCATTTTGGATGGAGCGTTTTTGCGAGTGGTATGAACTATGACTTTCAAAGCTTCGTATCTCAAAATATAAACAACACACTAATGTTTTGCGTACACAGTTTGGTTTTTATTACTTAGTACTATCTAATAAGAGATGAAAAAATGAAAACATGCGTATTCCCCATTTACTTCTAGTTACCTAATACTAACGGTACCTAACAAAGTATAGATAGCGAACATTTATTATAATGATATCTAATATTAAAAGTTCTCGCTATCCAAATCTATCAGAAATAATGCTTGTTGCCAATACAAGTAAAAGGGACCGAGCGATAGTTTTCTATTACGAGAACGGTTTGCATAAACTCATGGTAATGGTACAGGGTCAAATACATGCATGAACATGAAATGGTCAAGGTCGACTTCCAAGTATCACGGCGCCATACATTCTCATAGCGCTTAGTACTGTAGTGAACCGTGCGCGTCAGACTCGCGCGCCAGACTCGCGTCAGAGTCGCGCGTCTTCAGCATCGGCCGCGATCATTGGAAGTCAACCTTTAGAGCTGATCCAGATGAAGCGATTTACGCGAGAGTTGACTCGCACGTTTTGGATCGCGCGATTGTGAGATAAGTAAGTCGCCACTGCATGTTGACGGAAGGTATGGTTCGGGTGTGCAATGATTACTTTCACTGGATATAACAACATTTGATATAATTTCATAGAATATAATCACTCAACTTTTGATATAAGAACAAAGTAGATATTTTCATGGTGTATAATGTTCAATAAGTACCTTTAATAGATGGATGATATAACGTTTACCTAATATTATATAATGAACGTATGTAGTATAGTATTATAAAAAAACTCTGTTCTGGAGCTTTGCCGGCCGCTACCGCGGCACGCTCGCTTCGCTCGCTCTGCTCGCGCGCTGTACAGTCGCAGTTCTTCCTGCCTGCCTTAACGCAGAATAGGTAGGTTATTATAATAGTAGTACGCATTCCAGATTATACCAGTAGTTACTTCATTATACCCACTGAGTGTTAGATTAATAGTTGTTATATTACAAGTTCATTATACCTGATGACAGTTAGATCATGTCAGAATATCTCAAATATTGTTATATCAAAAGTGCGTTATATCCCTTAATCGTTATATCGACCAATAATATATCAAAAGTTGTTATAGCGACCGTTACGCACCCGTATGGTTATCTAGTATCTCGTATGCGCGCGCAAAACGCCTCATCTGGACCAGCACTTAGGCTTGCCGGTGAGTTCGGTGACGAAATGTTATTTTAGAGATCACACCACAGTAAGTCCCTGTATATAACTCGTCGCCGAGCCTTTCCCTGGATTTTAGAGATTCACATCCTTCTTCTTCACTGCCTCAGTCGGACTTGGACGTGGTGGCCGCTGATCGGTCTAAGGACGACGTCCACTTTTAACCTCAGTTCGTCTGCCGTGGAGACGAATGTCACGTCTCGCACGCACCACGCCAGCACTGTCTTCAGTAGAGCCATGGCGTATCGCTTACCTGCAAAAGGGTGCCTGTATTAGTGACAACGCTGTCTTGTTTTCAGGGTTCCGTACCTTAAAAAGGAAAAAAGCGGCCAAGTGCGAGTCGGACTCGCCCATGAAGGGTTCCGTGATTTATGACGTATTAAAAAAAAAACTACTAACTAGATCTCGTTCAAACCAATTTTCGGTGGAAGTTTACATGGTAATGTACATTACACATTTTTTTTTAGTTTTATCATTCTCTTATTTTAGAAGTTACAGGGGGGGGACACATTTTACCACTTTGGAAGTGTCTCTCGCGCAAACTACAGACAGACAGACAGACAGACAAGACGAATCTATAAGGGTTCCGTTTTTTGCCATTTGGCTACGGAACCCTAAAAAGGATATTATAGGATTACTTTTATGGCCATCTGTCTGTCTGTATGTCTGTCTCCTTTTTATCAAGGACGCGTGGAGTTGAATTTACTATCAAATACTCAGGTCTGCTCCAGCAGATGCTGGAGCTGTGGAAATTCAACCTTCTAAGTCACGGAAATCGAAAGATACGGCCGTTTATGCCACATATTTTGATAGTCGCAAGGGAATCAAAACCTATAGGGTCCCGTTGACCTAGAATCATGAAATTTGGCAAGAAGCAATGACTTAAGTATAGCAGAAAAGTAAAGGAAAGAGACCAAACTAACTAAAACTAAATTGGTAGTGACATCACAAAAAAAATGGTTTAACGGAACCTTTTGCAAGGTCGTATCACAATCGACGGTTGCACAAAGATAGGAGCTTGCGAAAGTAATTTGTCTTATTTCATAGGTAGGTTGTAAATGGTTACCCGGTTGTTAAACTATTTTTTTTCATTTTTAGGGTTCCGTACCTACAAGGTACTGTCTGTTTTTCATAAGTAAGTACGGGACCCTCGGCGAGCAAGTCAGACTCGCACATGACCAGCTTTTTCAGAGATACTACTTTCTGAAAGTGGATTTATTATCTCTTTGGTTTTGTTATTATATGTATTGAACCTTACGTAATCTAAGCGATGCATTATGTTATCCTAAGCAATTATAGGTACCCGCAGAAAAAAAACGTAGGATAAATGAGCATAAACCTCCCCAAAAGTCTAAACCGCGGTGATAACTTGTATAAAAAATAGTAGAATGAAAGTAGTATATTGTTTCTTTTTTTTGATGATACGACGTTTAACGTTCAGAGAAAGAAACAATGTACTGTCAGCATTATAGCATCGCGCAATTTTTTTGGGTGTAGTTATGCCATTAAAGCCAATATGATTTCGTCTTTACGTAATATTTTGTGCTTTTAAGGGCCGGTACAGACGGACAGCATTTGAACTGCAAAATGGCTTTTAAGTGCAGTTCTGATGCAGTTGACCAAACTACGTCAAACCAAGTGCGCAGTCCGCTTGCAGTTGCCATGCAGAACTGCACTCGAACTGCCGTTTTGAAGTTCAAATGCTGTCCGTCTGTACCGGCCCTTAGAAGTTTTCTTACCGATGCAAGACCTTTTCCCGTAGCTGAACGCGAGGAAGGCTGCCGACTGTGGTGTATGGCCTTCCAGCCACCGCTCCGGCTTGAATTCCGCCGCATCGGGCCCCCAAGTGTGCTGCGAGCGCCCTGCTCCGAATGCGTTCACGACGCACATTGTCCCTTTGGGAATTGTGCAATCTCCTGAACAGAAACGGATAAAGTTAGACAGGATTGCAACCGAACAACACGAGGCATCGACCTGCACAGGGTCAAACAACAATCATTAATAACAAACTGTGTAGAGCCAGAGGTGTAGATAGGTTACCAAAGGCCCTGGTGCAAAAAAACTGGGGTCCTAACTAAACTGTTTAAGGTGGGATAATTTTTTAGCTAGTTCAATACGAGGTTTGCTGGTCAGGGTACGAGGGCCCCTGAGCTTGGGGGCCCCGATGCACGGCACTGTCTAGCCCTTGGTAGCTACGGCACGGAAGAGACAGACACCCACGTTCTCTTGGAATGTCCCAGCGAGGCCAACTACCGGCCAACACACCTCGGGAACCCGAAGTCGCTCCTGGAAGTCCTTAGCAACATCAAGGGTCAGCAAAACTTCCTTCAGGAGCTAGCTTGGCATGGGTAGTGATGCCAACCCATATCACACAAAATAGGCGCGATTACGACGTCGAGTTGTGGAAACCCAGCCCGCGTGAACTATAACTGTATGCGGCACTGTAGAGCCGAAGTCCGGGCTCACTCAGTAACACGCCTTGGAACAAGGCTTTGTCCAGCAGCGGACTTGTACGGGCTAATGATAATGATAATTGAATACGTACGTAGTTGGCAGTCTTGGTCCGCGTCCCTCATGACCCCGGGCGCGGGCGGGTACAGTCGCAAGGTTTCGGAGATTATGGCTTCACAGTACGTCATGCGGGCCAGGTCTTCTTTTTGCACAGACCGTTTGCTGTCGCCAAAAATAGACTTCATTCTAAAATTCAATGAAATAAAAATCTCAATTATTGATTTTGCGAATTGCGAAAGTGTATTCGTTTCGTCGTCACAAAAAAAGTACATCTCGGAACAGCTGTAAACGAATTCCACGCGAACGAAGTCGTGGGCATATTATTTCTCGTTTCGAATACATAAAATGTTACCTCATACGAAGGAAAAGCACATGCACCTGATATTTGGACTAAAATCTATCATCAATAAGGATCAAAATGTATATATCAGCCCCTAATAAATCTAAGGACTTAAATTCCAAACGAAACACTTTTAGCCGGACTTTTATACTACTACTACTTGGAAATTTATAAGCATTTGCGACTCCAAAAATGGTCTTCCTTTCACGCAATGCTGCCTTAAACCAGTGTTTTTCAACCTTCTAGATTTCGCGACCCCCTTAGTAGGAAAAGCAATCTGACGACCTCCCCCCCCTATTACCCGTTTTAATACTATGTTTGTGGTTTCAACGACGAGGTCCGTATGTATTTAAAAACTTGGACCCCAATTTACGCTTCTTGTGAAATTAAGTCACATGTCAACTAATCTCGCAAGGACCGAGAATGCCCTGCCCTGGCTTGCGACTGCCATCCCCTGTGTAAGACCATGCGACCCCCGTGGGCGACGCGACCCACAGGTTGAAAAACACCTTAAACCAACAAATATCAATCGTAGCTAAAGTAAACTTCCATGAAGACTTACTCGGCATACAGCTTGTCCTGTATCTCTGGTTTGCTGCCTATCATCAAGATGACGAACAGCAGTGCGGTGGCGACGGTCTCCTGTCCGCCGACGATGATGGTGTCCACTTCCGATCTGATCCAGTCCTCCTCTATCGAGGGATCGGCTTCGCGTAACTCCAGGAGTATGTCCAGGAACGATTGGAATTTTACGCGTCCGTTTTCTGGAAGGGAACAGTTTTTTAATTATTTTAATGTTATGACGAAGACGCCTCTATTGGGGAACGTCCAAGCAATATTGTAGCAACGCTCTAGCGAGATTCTCATCCCACTTTTCCGCACGATGCGTAATGCGTAAGAGTGGGATGCCGGTCTCGCTCGTGAGCCGCAACAACACCGCTCGGACGTTCCCTAATCGATAAATATCGCGTTAGTTTTACAATGCGGCGGCCTTTGCTGTCAAATTAATAAGAGCTACCATATCGTAGCAAAATACTTTGTGATGTTGTTTAAGCAAAGTCAGTAAATACAGGCTCTGGACTTTAGACTATAACATCATCAGGATTTAATTGTAAATAATATTAATAAATAAACAAATCGGTGGACATCAGTATCATCCTAGCCTAGACTAGTCAACGAAAAGTTTGAACCTGACGCTATTCCTCGGTTCTTGAAAATTTGCAGTATGATTAAGTGGACTATATAGTCCAAAATGCGCCAATGGGTAAATTACGATTATTTGATAAGCATACTGTATGTCAAACATAATCATACTGCAAAATTTCACGGACGGAGTACTTGTGTACTCCGTCCGTGAAATTTTCCGTCGCGGCGCGCGTTTGCGTCCGTGGCGCATTTAATCAAGGTCTCCGTATCAAATAAATCCCTATTGACATAGCCTATACCTGCTACCTATTAAATAAATCAAGGAACAATCTTTACACAAATCGATCTAGTCCCAAGGTATTTAAGCTCTAAAGGTTTGTGTTATGGGTACTAGACGACGATATACATATTTATATAGATAAATAAATCCTTAAATACATAGGAAACATCCAAGACTCAGGAACAAACATTTGTGCTCATCACACAAATATTTGCCCTTATCGGGTATCGAACCCGGAACCGCTAGCTTCGGATACAGTGTCACCACCAACTAGGCTAACCGCATCGTCTTATAGTTAATTAAGAAGGTTGCCCCTTGAATCGTCGACAAACTTTTCATCGAATTTCATTATTACACAAGTTAGTTGTGTATTAATAGACATTTGAAATGATTTTTTATGAAACAATATTTACAAATTTTAAATAAAACATGAAACAAAAATTACGAAATGAAGTTCTGTAGAATAAACAAATTATGAAACAATTATTCTACAATTAAATAATCGGTGATTTAAAAATACTTCATTCATACGTTCGATGATATGAATAGTCTATGAAATGAAAATATGGGAACCGTTGACTTTGAACTGATATTCGATGAAAAGTTTGTCGAAGATTCAAGGACCAATTAAACCAATTAAGAAGCGTACTGAACTGGCGTTTGCTTACCTAATGTCTGATCTTGGTTAGTTTCCTTTTGTTTCATTTCGTCGAATTCCTTGCGTCTTTTCGCTATCACCTATAATGAGAACAACAGTGGTAAACAACCTGATTCTGGATTTTATAAACCGGAATTTCGCAACCTACCTTCCGCCTCAGCCACCACTCAAAAATCTGAGCGGACAAAAATTTCACTTCAATTCTGTGACTGTCTGTAGCGGAAGCGTAACATTTTTATTTCAATATTCTTTTGTTTATTTTAGTATTCCATAAACATTTCATGTTAATATATTTCAATTGTAACTCTGTCTGCTGTATCGAACATTACAAATAGAAATCAAAACAAACAAATATCTATAAGTACAAACCGTGTGTCACAATGTGGCGAAAATACGCGTCAGCGTGGCCACATCGCACGCGGAAATACTAAGCCTTACGTACTGTTCGTGTTTGATTGGCGTTCTTTGTGGAAAGTAATTTGAAAGGCATTGATTCCAAAAGTTATAAATTGAGTAAGTAAGCATTCAGTAATAAATATACAACACACCCTTTTTGTATCATAATAGTACTCGTATATCTCGGACACAAATAAACAAAGATTTAGCCCCACACTAGGATTCCTGGACTATGGATACTAGACCACGATGCTTACTTAAATAAATACATATATATCATCATCAACATCAACTCTCTAACTGCACGCCACTGAGCACGATCCGCGGCTACTCTCATCCAGCTTTTGCCAGCCACCTTGCGGAGATCGTCGCTCCACCTAGTCTGAGGGCGTCCTAGACTACGTTTGCCGATTCGCGGTCTCCACTCCAGAATACGTTTACATTTACCATATATATATATATATAATAAATAACACACAATATAATAATTAAATACAAATAAATAACACACATGCATGACACATTAGTGCTCATCAATCATACAAAAGTTACCCCTAGACTCGAACCCGCGACATCAGTAGACAGTTTCAACAACTGTGTTATCGTGCCAATCAGTATATTATGCTGCGTGAATTATCGACTATCATATTTCTATATTCGCAAATACATATAATTGTTAGAATAAAAATAAATAAGCGTTTCTGATTCTAAACTCAAGAGGTACGAGGATTCATTCCTATGAAATTATCCAAAGTTATATGTTGCTAAACTTCGAATCCTTGAATTGAAATTTGGATGTCAATTCGACTCACCGTGTTTGAAACGTTATGTAGCACTGCTACGCATTTCACCAGCTCCCTGTACATCGGCGTCAGCTGGTACACCCAGTCAGGGTAGAAGAGCGGGTTGACCCCTCGTTGGATAAGCAGCTCAAAAGTCCTCGTAAAGGCATGGTAGTACTCTGGGGTCACCATGCTTTCGGACATGCGGGATACACCGAGTGCCGTTTCTGTAAATGTAAAGACAAATTAAGTGTCAGAAAATTATGCTCGTTCTAAGTATATTGTCCAATAACTGTTTCGTCAGTTTTTGCGGAGAATACTTTGAACCGAAATCGTTTCACTGAATATTTAGATATTAAATGGTTAATAAATGTCCGTCAACTAGTTCTCAATCTATACAGAAACATAACTGAACGTTGTTACAGGATATGTAGCAATTAAGTTAGATGTCCTGCTACGGACTTTATATAAGGGGGGGGGCTTAAGGGGTTCAGACCCCCTTATTCATATCCATCATGCCAATGAATATTTTAAAAATAACTCTTAATCCACTTACGCATTATAGTTTCAAGCGTGGTATACGCCAAATATTTTTGCCTTATGTTAAACGGTGCGCTCTCCACCTCTCCTTTGAGTTGCGCTGACAGCTTCCGCGCCTGCGCATTGAACACCTCCTGGTATCCATTCACCACCGAGCCCGTGAACGTGCCTGCTAGCTTCTTGATGTTGCGTTTCCATATGCTACCTGGAATGAAAATGGATTATTCGACTTTCATGCCAATATCGTTTCTTCCTATTCGCAGTTCTGCACAATCTAAATTCAAAATAATACTACTTTGACCACATTCGCTACTGTGGACAGTCATTATTTGGGTACAGTACCGATTCTTCCTGTTCGCAATTCTGCACAATCTGAATTCCACACAACAGCACTTAATCAGTACTACTGCGCACAGTACAGTAGCGAATGTCGTGAAACACTATTGTGTGAAATTCTCCATGGAAATCATGGGACTGTGTTGAAATGTATACATTATCTTTAATAGGTACTCTCGTGTTATGCGCCACAAATTGTAAACAGACTCGCGAGCTGGGTACTGTAGGAACCTCCTCCACCCACGAGATTCACGGAAGCTACAAAACAAGTTACAGAACGTCATCGCCTGGTTGTTCGTCAATCTTATACCGATCTTATAGCGACCGTGTGTCAGTATCATCTTAAACACAACCCGTGTTTAAGATGATACTGACACACGGTCGCCACTTTTAAAAACTTTTCATCTTTGTTGGCTTTCCGTGATGTACCAATGTACCCTAAGAATGCCACTTAAGTTCTGAAATTCTTCAAGCAGTGTCGCAACTTAGTTCTTTATTTATTTATTTATTCGTAAATATATTTACACAGCATTACGGTTATGAGACTAATAGACTGTGAAACTACATTAATTAAATTAAATTATGAAAAAGTACTCGACTGCCTGTTATCCATCGCCTCGCAAAACCTTAGGCATTCCGAGCACACAGCCGTCAATCACCACGCCGGCAAATTACACTCCGGTGCTGATAACAGAAGAGCATTCAGCAGTCCCAGTGCACGAGGCACCGGCGACTTTTTGTGCGATACAGTGCGGACAGCTAAGTAAGGAGCCAGTAAGGAGAGCGTACGTGGTCTCAGTGTTATCCTGTGTACCAAAGGGATGGACAGTCTCGCCAGTTGTTCCACCAGTTCCAGAGAATCACCCTCACCTCGCAAGAAACGACAGACTTTTGCAGAGCACCTCATTTGTGATTCTACTCGTATGTCGCAGGAAAATTGGTTTACGGCCATTTCGAGCATTCTGTCTCATATGTATTTTTACCCGACTTAAAAAAAAAGGAGGAGGTTCTCAATTCGGTTGTGTTTTTTTTATTATGTTTTATGTTGGTTACTTCAGAACTCCGTCATTTAGGGACCGATTTGAAAAATATTTTTTTAATCGGTGGGGTATACCTCCAGATTGGTCCCGTTGTAGTTAAAGTCGAGGTGTGATCAGAGGATCTATGAGGAATCGATGGAACTGCTCAAATATTATAGGCACGCATATAACAATTTTTTGTTATGTCCCTCCCCATCCCATCCCCATTCCCCAACCTCCCTAGACTGGCAACGCATTGGCAGCACCTCTGGTGTTGCAGATGTCCATGGGCGGCGGTGACCTCTTTCCATCAGGTGGGCCGTCAGCTCGTTTGTCAGTCAATTGACATAAAAAAAAAACATCTGTGATCTTCATCGACAGTTCCGCTTCACCAAAAAATGCTTTCAGAATGTAACTATTTAAGTTATTACAGAAAATACTAGAATTGCTATATGCGTGCCTATAATATTCGAGTATTTCGATCGATCCCTCATAGATTCTCTCATCACACCTCGATTTTTAGTACAACGGGATCAGTCTGGAGGACCTTACCGATTAAATAAACTACTATTATCTACACCCATATCATAAAACCTCCATTGGTTAATCAAAAACCGTAGGAAATGACCACCATTTTGACAACCAATTAGGAAAAACCAGTGCTACGATAAAGAAATAACATGACTTCTTTATCGTTTTTAGTAAAGAAATGAGATTAAATTTGGAACAGCTGTCAAAACTCAAGTGGGTCTCTATTCTAGTATCCATAGATATTAAAACAGTTATTGTTAGTGTATAGTTACGAAACGTGAATTCAGTATGTTTTTTTAATATAAACTGCACAATATTTGATCTCGAGTGACGTGAGAATAGAGACTTCATCCATCAAATCATAGACAAACGTCTATGATTTAAAATAAAATTGTCTTGACGGAGGATCGAATCGCCGCCATGACGGTGTTTTGCTGAACGAAAGTAGAATTGTTGTTGAATTGAATAGAAAAAGTTGTTTGTAATTTACATTTTAGTTGAAAATATGAATAGTAAGTAGTCTTCTCGGAGTGACTGTGTGATGTGAAAATGCGCCGGATATCGGAAATATGCAGCCACGATTGCAACAAATAACTTGTTGCCAGAAAATATTGTTTCTGAACCCATCATGGAGGATTTATAATATGTGTGTAGATAAAGTTATGTATAATTTGGCCTTAAAACACACGTGCGATCTTATTATGAAACTCGCCTATCGGCTCGTTTCATGAAAACCGCACTAGTGTTTTAAGGCCTATCATTATGCAACCGTTGCATAAACTACTATTTTCAAATCGGTTCATAAATGACGGAGTTCTGAGGTAACAAACAAAATGAGGACTGACCAGGTGCCGTGACGAGCCCGTTGCCCACCCATATACGTGCGAACGTGTAGAAGTACGGTTTCTCTGCGAACGTGGTAGCGACGATCTTCACATCCTCTGGGTCGCTCACCACTGAAATCACAAACAAATATCAACGTTAAGTAACTTCAATGGTTCAAACGTTATGTTAACTCAATTATTTGTAATCTATCGTGCATGCTGTGGCCGTCTGTAATTAGTGTTGCATCTCGCTCTAACTTGTATGCTGGATTTTATGTCTCACAGTGGCCCTAACATGCATGACAGAAAGATAAGATAGACCGTCTTATCTCTAAGTGCGTCTCTCTCACACCAGTGCCGATGAAAAAGATAGTTATAGAGATAAACGGGTCTAATTTATCTTTATGGCATGCATGTTAGGGCCGCTGGTGTTATAGTGTTGATGGTCCTTAGAAATAAATGGTTACAATAACTCGCCTACTGACAAAGCTATTGAAAGTTGGGCCCTTTAGGGACTTTTTAGGGGTCCGTACTAAAAAGGCAAAAAACGGAACTTTTATAGGATAGGATAGTGTGTCTGTCTGTTCGTCGGTCACAGCCAATTTGCTCCGAAACTACTGGACCAATTGAGTTGAAATTTGGCACACATATGCAATTCGGGGACCACATCACGGACGTGTAACGTAAATAACTGAATTTTTAACTTGGGGCCATTTTTAAATTGGGGGGTAAATTAGGAAATTTAAAAAATAAGTTTTGCAAACCTTGGCGTGTGACATATCAAATGAAAGAGCTTATTGTGAGAATCTTATTTTTTTTTTATTATAATTTGAAGATAAATAGTTTTGAAGTTAGGACAATAGTCGAAAATTTACCATTCGCCCCTTAACTCCGGAACTACTGGGCCTACAATTTTAAATAAAAATACAGAAAATAGTTCTTTACCTAAAGATTACAAGAAAACCTATAAAAAGTCTATGGTATTTAAAGTAACATAGGAAATTTTATATAATCATGGAACCACGCGAGTTTAACTCGCACTTGTCCGGTTTTTCATTTAATAAATTCTAAATCCATAAAGTGCGAGAAGATAAAATGCAGTATATAGGCTAATGTGATGGGATAAACGGATCCCTATTGCTTTCAATTGGCCATTTCAGGTATCTGCCTCGAATTTAGTTAATATTATGTTTTAATTAAACGAATAAAATAAGTTAAATAAGCATACAAATTATATATAAACATATATCCTTAATTACTTTGTATTGTAGAAATATGTCTTCACTTACCAACGACAGGAAGCGGTCCAAACCAGAACACGAGCGGTTTCCGATGCTCTTCCATTTTCTTACATATATCGAGCATAATTTTAAAAATAGCTGGAAAAACATAAAATAAAGTAATTAGCTGATAAAGAACTGTTCACACCTAATTAAAAATAGTAATTCATTTCCACCCTGCGTGGCTAGAGCAACGTTGCGAGCTTCAGGTTTTATTTATAACTAGCTTTTGCCCGCGACTTCATCCGCGTGGAATAAGTTATAGTAATTCTCAGAACCTTTGAATTTTCCGGGATAATGTCCTATGTTCTAATTCAGGACCTAAGGTAACTAACTATTACCAAGTTTCATCATTCTTGTCTTCCTACCGATTTTTCCCGTCTACGCTTACGCTACGGGGTACGCTTTGACCATGATCCCGGATTCGGCAGGTCGGGTTATTACAGTGGAGCGACTGCCGTCTGACCTCCGAAACCCTTGTGACAGGGGAACCTGACCAATTGAATCATGGTTACACATTTAGTTACCCAAATGAGCAGGTTTCCTCACGATGTTTTCCCTCACCGTAAGAGCATCGGTTACCGCAATTTGCAGGCAGATAATGTACATAAGTTAGAAAACCTCATTGGTACATGGCAACCGCTTGGATTCGAACCCGGACCTCAAGATCACGAGTCAACATCCTTAGCCATTAGGCCACCTACGCTCTCTACCAAGTTTCATCATAAGGTAACTAAATATATAGGTACATACATCCGTGCAGCGGCTACGGAGTTAACACACAGATACACACACACACTGTCACATTTATAATATTATAGTAATAATAATAATAATAATATAAACGCGTAGGTTTGTGTGTGAGTAAGTGTGTGTCTGTCTGTATGTTAGATCCATAACCGCTGAACGGATTTTCATGAAACTTGGTATATAGTTACCTTATAGGTCTTGGGACATGTGTTAGATCATGGGTACTTTTTAGCCCGGAAAATTCAACAGTTCCCAAGGGAATAACTATAACCGAATTCCACACACGTCCGTCTGTCCGTCTGTCCGTCTGTCCGTTTGTCTCCAGGCTATATCTCAAGAACTGTGATAGTTAGACAGTTGAAATTTTCACAAATGATGTATTTCTGTTGCCGCTATAACAACAAATACTAAAAAACAGAATAAAATAAATATTTAAGGGGGCTCCGATACAACAAACGTGATTTTATTGCTCGTTTTTGCTCGATATTGATAACGGCAACAGGTAGACGCTTGAAATATTGACAGAATATTTAGATATATATTAACTTAAAAAATAAATAATTAAATTAAAATAAAATAAATATTTAACGGGGGGCTCCCATACAACAAACGAGTTTTTTTTTGCTTGATTATAATGGTACGGAAGCCTTCGTGCGCGAGTCCGACTCGCACATGGCCAGTTTTTTTTAGAACTTTGCACTTATACTTATATGCAGCGCACGCCGAAATAGCTCTCAGATGGCAGAATTTTTGTCGACTTATTTTGTTATTGAGCGTGTTTTATTTGGGAGAAAAATATATCTTGGGCTGAATCCCTCGCTACACTCAGGATTATACGTCAGAAACCCTCGCTTCGCTCATGATTCTATTCTAATATCTTTCGTTGCACTTTAGATTCACTATTTTGCCCTTGACCTAAATATACTACTTTGCTCCTATGTGATACAATATCCTAGTTCCAATTTAAAATTATATTATACCTTGTATAGATATAGATAAAAGATAGATATTAGATGGTAATATCGCGTAACCAATACCGAATTCGAATCAGATTATCCTAGTTTGGGAGTGTTTGTGGTTAACATCTCACCTTCACTGCCTCCGGTGACCTTGAGCAGGTTGCCCAGGATTGGTAGCTGCAGGTAGCCGGGCAGGCCGGCGAGCAGCTTGCGCGCGCGCCGGCTGTACGTCAGCGACAGTGCCCACGCGCACAGAAACGCGCAAAACGCGAATATTAACGTCTCGTACATTTGTGGTTCTAGGAAAGATGTTTTATTTATTGATTTGACTAGACACACCAACAGCATACATATTTAATTCAACAATGATCATTTTAGAAAGCAACGTTTTGTTGTGCATGGTTTAATAAGTATACAAAATTCATAAATACATGTAACAAAACCTAAAGGTAAATTAATTGAAGTGAACAAGTAGTTTTTCGTTGCGAGTTTGTCGTCGAACGGAGTATTTTGTACGTTAGCGGTACACCATCATCATCATATCAGCTGAAAGACGTCCACTGCTGGACATATGCCTCGTTCAATGATCGCCACAATGGTCGATCGTGTGGTGCTCGCATCCAGCAAAGTCCCTCAATCTTTACCACGTCGTCCGTCCACGGTCTACTAACGAAGTGTCTTCCAGTACGCGGGCGACACTGAAGAATACTTCGGCCCCATTGGCCATCCTGTTTTACTTGCAATATGCCCCGCTCACAGCCACTTAAATGTGTTTCTTTGGGCTATGTTGGTTACTTTAGTTCTTTTGCATCTCCTCACTTCTGGCTCGGAATCAACATAATATGCTGATCCCGAATCAAAAATTTACTCAATGTCGTCAAAAATCGTCGTCCTTTATTAATAGTGCGGTAAATCTCTAATTCCTCTGCTATTTATGTGACTTTGACACTTCTAATGAGGCCCATAGTGAGCGACCACGTCTCATTAGTGCCGTTAGTCATCACTGGCAACACACACTGATCAAAGACTTTTTCTTGAG
Source organism: Tortricodes alternella (assembly GCA_947859335.1). Lineage (NCBI taxonomy): Eukaryota > Metazoa > Arthropoda > Insecta > Lepidoptera > Tortricidae > Tortricodes > Tortricodes alternella. Next base: position 19,828,864 of record OX401969.1, read on the forward strand.
ACATTGAGCTATATTGGACGAGAAGATATGGCGCAGCACCCCGAACGCTGCCCAGCTGCGTCAGATTCGGCGATTGACCTCTTCTTCGAAGTTGGACTTACCTGACTGGATAGTATGTCCTAGGTATACAAAATCGTCAACAACTTTGAACGGACAGTCTCAGATTTTCACGGGAGTTGGCAGTACATGGACATTCGATAAAAATCTTCGTCGTTTCCATGTTCAATTTAAGGCCAACTCATTCGGAGGCTATACTGAGGTCATCGAGCTTGTACTCAGGTCTTCCATGGTCTCAGCCATGACTACTAAGTCATCAACAAACCGAAGGTGAGACATTTCCTCACCGTTTATTCCGAGAGTTTTCCAGTCCAGAAACAATTAGTTAGCATTACTTGGAAGGTGATGACTGTAATTAAGAATCCTCGTCGCTTGCGCACGTAGTATCCTATTTTAATACCTGAACGAGTATTATAAATTGCACCTACGCACACAATATAATTGCGATATACATAATTGACAACAGTAGCGGAAAAAATAAACAGGTTAACACATAACAGTGGCGCAGCCTGCCTACAAGCCGATCCCTGACGGCTTTACCAAGCTAGAAAGCTACGGCTAGTTGTTACTGAAGTCTAGATTACTCTAACTAAATGTCAAACTCGCACGTACGGTTCTAATTCTTCCGGCTTCCCGAAGGAAATATTTCACGCTTCACCACTGACACATAAATTTGCTTTAAACCACTTTTACTTGAAAGCAATTAAACTTGATTTAATCATGCGATAATCGAAGAAACTGTAATCTGTAAAGCTCACCTGTGGGCTCTTTTACTCGTCACATGTATGAATTAAAAGGGACCATCATCACTGAGAAGCGCTGCAAGAAACTCAGCAGATCATATTTTCAAGTCAAACAATGATGTTACATCATATATGAAAACTCAATTAAAATTAAATAGAAACTTCTACAAACATGTTTTTAAAACGTACATGTTAATAGCCAGTGGCGTAGCGTGGACTAATCTACACGTGGGCGAAGTAGCATCAACGAGGCCTTTTCTGTCAGTATATATATTCCCAAGGCCAATTCAGGGATCATAGAATATTTGTATTTGTATGCATAGATCAGAAAACCTAAGAAACATTCATGATAGTGAAAATCTTCCGCGGAGGATATTCAAATTCCTTTGTTCTACGCCTGCCTAAAACTTAATATACTTATGTCGCTATATGGTCTAAGTCGCCATTTTCCTAATTGTCACTACGCCTACATATCTGTTGTACTAAAATGCATTAAGACTAAACCTGTTTGAGCTACATCCTATTAAGACTTAAACGCATTAGGACTAAAGCAGTGTTTAGACTAAAATGCTTTGCGACAACCATACTGTAGGACTAAAATGCTTTCTAACTAAACCGCGTTTTGACTAAAATATTTCTATACGAAAATACAGATTTGTAAACGTTAACTTTTGCTTTAATCAATGCAAAGTTTCTCAAGAAAAAATAAATTTTATAATAATAATCGTTTCACTTGGGTGCCGAAAATATATTTCGATTGAGAAGTACTATTTTCATATTATTTCGTACACATACATTACATACACTTATATCTCACGACTAGTCACGACTATATTCCCAAACGGGGTAGTCAGAGGCAATGTCTTAATTCGTCAATGATCGACTTGCTTGCATTGCATGCTTTTTGCCAAAAGTATTCAAACTCCAAGTGACAGGGAGCGAGCCTGTCGTGTGTTGTGTTTGCAATTGAAGTGTAGGCAAAACGCGAAATAGGCATAATGGCGAATTAGGTACATTGTTGAAAGAGGCGTCATACTGAATAGATCAAATGCGAAGTAGACGAACTAACTATATAGCCTAAATGCCACAAAATAATGAAGTGTAGGCAAAACGCGAAATAACCATAATACGTTTTAGGCAGGCGTAGACAAAGGTTCAAATCCACGAGCAGCCAGGCGCGGTGATTTTTGTGTGATGAAAAAAACGTTGAAAAAAAAAGTTTCCGACGAATTGAGAACCTCCTCCTTTTTTGAAGTCGGTTAAAAAGGGAAGTTCACCTCTTAGCCCCTGTATACGCGCCTGTCAGCAGCGTTTATTGTTTTTCATTCATTTTCCCATTTAAAGTGACCTCATTTACATCCTCCCCAACAGCACTGAAACTACTATAAAAAGACGGAAACATAGAGTTTGTCTCAAAAATATAGGAAGAAACCATGCCTACTTATCCAGATTTTACGGGTTCCTTGTACCACTTCTTTACAATAGATTAAACGCCATATTTGGCATAGGTATATCCTCTTAGTTAATAACAATACTAAGAAAATTCTCCAAGAAGCACTTCTTTAATATTTAGCGCGTTTATTTTACGGTTCAAATTTTACAAAAATTGCATTCACAACATGCTTCGTCAACATGTCCTCAAAATATGTCCTACCAAGGTACAGAGAAATTGTTCATTGTTTTGAAATGAATATTGTTTTATGTTCACTACACTGCCTATTGGTATTTTGTTAATATTTTTTGGTTTATTTATACTGTCTTTTTTGTACTTTATTTAACTACTAAGAATATAATTGTAATTTTATACAGAGTACGGTATATAGAGTCAATAGCAACTTCAAGCTCTGTTCTAGAAACTGTGTGAAATATTTCTAATCATTATGCTCATTATACGATACTGATTTACATGTTTGGCTAGAGGTAGACTGTAAGTGTTAATTATAATATTAAATAAATAAATTTTCATATGACTACACTGGTCAACAGTGGTTTTGTTGCGCTGGATATTAAAATACTTTCGAGTAATTGTAACATGGTTCGCTAGGCTTATCCTTCTTTCACTAGCTCCGTCATCTTTAAGGCCAGTACGTGAGATCTTAGAAGTTAGACCTCTTCTTTTGCCAAAGCTTACAAACTTCAAATGAAAAACAATACCCACCCAAACGTTTGCGAGGTGAAATTTATACATATAAGAAATTAAAACAACTCACAGAGCACGACAATCCACTGCGGAAATCCAGATGAGATTAAGTCGTGATGAGAAACAATACAACCTAAGTAGCTAACTAATATGCCGCTATCAGGAAATGTTCTTGGATCTGCACTATGCTAGGACAAGGATGCTGCTAAGATTGAAATGACATATGTGGTAACAAGACGCCACTGTGATTTAGGTCGTATATAACGTCAGTAAGGTTTGGAATAAAATTAGTTCGATTTGCGATTAATGGTTTGAACGAATTATATGGAGGCAGATCTGATTCAGGCTAGATAACTGCTTAATAATTAGCTTAAACACACACTACCATGTAATAGGTACTGTTATGGAAATCGATACCAGTATTTTAAATGCGAAAATGTGTTTCTATGTTCCGTTTTCACGGCTTACAGATTCTCATAATAATATGGCACAAATGTAGCCTGTGTCTGTCATACGGAGACGAACATGGGAAGCTACTTTTTGTGCTGGTATCCTGGAAGGATTTTCAGGAGTTTATAGTCAGGAAACAAGACAAATACATCTCCTCGGTAGATGGCGCTGTATACCATGGTACGTCGACGGTCACTCCTAACCCACTAAATATTATAAATGCAATGAATATCAAACGAAGCCGGGTTGACATGATTTTAGTCTGGCGATCGTTGTAGAGCCGGAATGTACATACACTATTTTATCCCGGAAAAAAGCAGTCCCCGGGGAATACTAACAAACGAGTTCCACGCGGACGAAGTCGCAGGCAAAAGCTAGTGACCGGAAATATCAGCTGCTTTGTTAAACAAAGCTCATCAAGAAGGATGATGAGAAGTTTAAAATGGAAGCTTTCACATAAAACCGCGCGGTGCGGTCACTGGTGTGAAGGCTTTCATTTTAGTTCCTGTGAGACTGCTTACGCGGGCCGGCTTCCAACCCGCTCCGCTTCCAACCCGCTCCGCTTCCGTTCCGCTTTCCGGTATTGAAGAAATTGGAAAATCGCCCAAATGAAATTATAATTCTAATAACAAAGAAGTCAACTTGAAATAAATAATACAGCGAAAAGTTTGAACCTGAATGGCGTCTAAATCTGAATTATAGTCCATAGGAAATTTGTTAAATCTGAAACATCTAGGAATACTGTAGAGCAACATAGACTTTGTGCTTAATTAATTTTGGACTACATTCCTTTATAAATAAGTACTTAATTAATTAAGGATAACGCGGAAATTGGACCTAATCGATTCTAAACCAATTCATTTTTGAGCTTGATAAATTTTTGACTATAGGAAATTCGGTCTTAAACTATTTTTTGACAAATTTTGACTAAATTCACTTTGGATAACATTATTACAAATTAGTTGTGCGCGGTATACGTTGCAATGCTCTTTTTAGGGCGCCATTCCCGAAAGGATCAACGGGACCCTATTACTGAGCCTACAATGTCCGTCCGTCTGTCAGAGTTCTCTATCGAGCTTTTATTTAGTTTCACGTGTATGTTTGTCTGTAATCAAATCTTGCAAGTTAAATTTGACCCACTTCCCGTTGTCCGATTCAGCTGACGGTTTGGGTGGTATACGTAACTTCGGTGACAATGCAATAATATAGTACTAGTAGTAGTTTACTCCTCTGCTGCACTGGGAGTGAAGAAATATCATAGAATGCGTGCAGATGCTTATCATCCTGGCATGTCGTAAAAGTCAACTAAGGGACGGGTCCTCTCCAGCATGGTGGACTATCTGTATGGGCGATGGGCTGATCACCTGTCACCATACGGTTCATCATACCATCTAAGGACAAATTAATCGAACGTGGCCACAAGTAGTCTTGTGGCTCTGCCCACCCCATAAGGGATTTCGGGCGTGATGTTATGTATATATGTATGTATTAGGAACTCCTCAATTGCACAACGTAACGCCGTGTTTGGGCTCATTTGATTGTTATGACAAGTACTCTGCGATGAATAAATAGTGCATTTAGCAAAAAAGCTTGTATTAAAAATTTAATTCTTAACAAAAGGTTATTCGGGTTATTAACCTTCTCCCACCCAGCATTTTAAACTCTCGAAATAATCTCGCTTCTCGGTGATGGCGGCGGTGTACGAATGCCCTTAACATTCGATTTAATGACTGAGTGCAATAAAGGTAAACCACAGATGGTTGACTCCAACAGCAATGAATCTCTGCAATGACGGTCTTTACCGGCGGAACAACCTGTCATTTAACGCTAATTTGCCGCTAACATGTAATCTCAGTCTTTGATGACAACTCATGACGTTTCATACATTGTTTTCATTTGCCAAAACGGCGCATTTGTATACATAATGTGTCCGGGTAACTTTTTTCTCGATTCAATGCCTCTACCTCAGTAATTAGCAATCGGAGATCCCAAGCGACCGAGCGAGTTTGCAACATCCTTACAAGCTTCTTTCTTCGACACACTGAAACGTAGTATGGGAGCGGAGCGGGTCGGAAGCGGACCCGCGTAAAGTTTTGTCACAGGGATTAAAATGGAAGGCTTTTATATCAGTCCGCGCGGCTAACATGCGGTAGCCGTGGTGTGAACGCTTCCATTTTATTTCTTGTGATACAGTTTACGCGGGCCCGCTTCTGACCCACTCCGTTTTAGTTTCGCGTTCCGGTGTGAAGAAGCCTAATTGTAAAAATGCTACAGGGGAAAAATAAATGTAATAGAATCCAAAATTGTCAGTTTTAGATTTTTTTTCTGTTCACGGTTTGTCTGTATAGGATTCTTATGGGTCTTTCTTTACGAGGTAAGTCTAATATATGTTTCACTAGCAGTGCCCGCGACTTCGTCCGCGTGGAATAGTGTCTTTGGGTAGCATTTTAAATTACTTCTTCAGTTTCACATCTTCTAATGACTCCGTAAATGTTACATCAGAATAGCTTTAATAAAACTTATAAAACATCACATAAAGCTTACACATTTCCATACAATCTTTCATCCCCTATTCCCTATTGTTAAACACCCTTGAGGGTTAAACTTTTACAAAGTTTGAATGTCATATTTATTTGTATCAAATTAACAGCCTGAAAAATAAGTTTCAAGCTTCTAGCTCTAAAAATAACGATAGTTCCAATCAACTTTTCATCCCCCCCTTTCAACCCCTTACAACCCTTTTTTCGCATTAAAAGGTAGCCTATGTCCTTTCTCAGGCTCTAGACTCTCTGTGTTTCATTTAAATCGGTTCTGTAGTTTTGGTGTGAAAGCGCGACAGACAGACAGACAGAGTTACTTTCGCATTTATAATATCAGTAAGGATTAGTAAGGATTAGTAAGGAAGTAAGGATAAGGATTAGTAAGGATTTAAATTTAAGGTAACAGTAGACGGGTGGTGCTCTGCGCGAACGCAGTCGCAGGAACAGCTAGTGTATTATATTTAATACTAGTCGACCCGCCACAGCTTCGCCCGCGGTATTTACCCCATACAATCTTCATCACCGTTTTAGGGATGGAATTTAAAAAAAACCCTCCTTAGTGCACCTCCGGGGTACTCGAGGAATGTCTCCTCCAAATTTCAAAACTCTAGGACCACCCGTTTCAGCTGTGCGTTGTCTATAACTGAGTCACGGTACTGTTTTATATATGTATATACTTTGAATGACTTTAAATGACTGCTATTCACAAAGGTCCGACTGGTGCCAAGAGAAAGTCTCAAGGCATAATGTTCACCTTTTGAACTCTTAGTTTCTTACTTTGGAATAAATAAATAAACTGGACAAGTGTGAGTTAAACTCGCTTGGAGAGGGTTCCGTTCCGTACATGATTATCTGCAATTTACTAGGTTACTTTAAATACCATAGACTAGCTAGCCATTTATAGCTATTTTTAAGTTTAGTTTTTAATTGATATGTATTATGTTGTATATTATATTTAAACATGTCCATAGACTTGTTATAGGTTTTCCTGTAATCTATAAGTAAATAACTATTTTCTGTATTTTTTTCAAAATTGTAGCCCCAGTAGTTTCGGAAATAAGGGGGGGAATAGTCAATTTTCGCCTATTTTCCTAAATAACTTCCAAACTATTTTACTTAAAATTCAGAAAAAAAATATATTTAAGGTCGTCACAATAAGCCCTTTCATTTGATATGTCACACAATATAGATTGCATAACTTTTTTTTTTAATTTTCTGATTAACCCCCCAAAAGTGGCCCCCATGTTTAAAATTCATATATTTACGTCACGCGTCCGTGTTGCGGTCACTGACTTACATATGATTATCAAATTTCAGCTCAATCCGTCCAGTAGTTTAGGAGCAAATTGGCTGTGACAGACGGACAGACAGACAGACGCACGAGTGATCCTATAAGGGTTTCGTTTTTTCCTTTTGAGGTACGGAACCCAAATAAATATATAATATAAATAGTCTCTCTTCCTAGCGCTTTTTCCCGTCTACGGTTACTCTACGGGGTACGCTTTGACCATGATCGCGGGCTCGGCAGGTCGGGTTATTACAGTGGAGCGACTGTCGTCTGACCTCCGTAACCCTTGTGACAGGGGAACCTGACCAATTGAATCATGGTTACACATTTAGTTACTCAAATGTGCAGGTTTCCTCACGATGTTTTCACTCACCGTAAGAGCATCGGTTACCGCAATTCGCAGGCAGATAATGTACATAAGTTAGAAAAACTCATTGGTACATGGCAACCGCTTGGATTCGAACCCTGACCTCACGATCACGAGTCGACATCCTTAGCCATTAGGCCACTGACGCTCTTATATAATATAAATAGTAATAAAATAAAATGTATACAGCACCTCCCAAAAACCAACGTCCACTCAGTGAGGGCTTATAAGGCAGCTTCCTTTTAACCTTTCAAGATATTCCGCATGCGCATACAAAATCACGGAAGTGATTGGTTTTTGACCTTAACGAGTGTTTCGAGTGCCAAGTCTAGACATTAAGTTTATTGTAAATCCGCGAGTCGGAAGTTGTTTCAAATGTAATTTTAAAAAAAAGCGGGCAAGTACGAGTCGGACTGGTGCACGAAGGGTTCCGCACCATTAACTATAAAAACGGCAAAAAGGATCACGTATGTTGTATGGGAGCCCCCTTAAATATTTATTTTATTCTATTTTTAGGGTTTTACCCCTTATAGACCCTTATAGGATCACCCGTTTGTCCGTCTGTCTGTCTGTCTGTCTGTCAAGACCTTTTTCTCAGAAGCGCGTAGAGGTATCTAGTTGAAATTAATATCAAATACTCAAGACTGCAATATCTTGGAGCTGTGAAAAAATAAACCTTCGAAGTCAACGCAGTCAAAAGATACGACCGTAAATGCAACATTTTTTGATACGTTCAAGGGAATCCGAAGGAAATCAAAATCTATAGGGTACTTCTTGTTTACCTAGAATCATGAAATTTTGCAAGAAGCAGTGTCTTACAGCACAAGTAAAGGAAAAAGTCCGAAAACCGTTTTGTAATTACATTTCGCGGTCGCTCGGTCATCTAACTACCACAGCTAAACGCCGGGTTTCCCCTTCTACATATTTAATTACCAAGAATCAAAACACTATGATTCTGAGGCGTGCTTTTTATTTAATATGACTGGCAGTAAGCAGCAATTATGTTAGATGGTATCTATTATTTAATGCTCGGCACATCAACGCAAATGGCCGTTATGATACTATGATAATAACAAGCTCCTATACGGATTCTGGATTATTTATTTCGTTGTATAAACCGATCAGGTGCGGATCGGTCTCGTGACGGTTTTATACTATAAATTCGTTGACTATTTAACATTTTCGTCGTTTCCTTATTGATCATGCTGCCTAAAAATCAAAACGTCTGCGAGAAATTTAGCCAAAAGCTTATATTGACTAAGAAGCAAAATGCCTACCAGGCAATACGACTATGTAGCACTTGAACTTCATTGTATATTGACTAAGAAGAAAAGGCCTACCAGGCAATATGACTAGCGACAACCTTTACAATCTTTATCCTTATCCTTATCTATATCTTTATCTTTAGACATTTTTTAGACAATTCGCTGCTTAGGTATTATTGCAATTTAGGCGGAACCCTAAAAAGTGGACCACCTCCTTCCTCAGGGCTAAAACTATGTCTATACCAAATTTCATCATAATCGGTTTTGCGGTTTAGCCGTGAGAATGAAACATATAGACAGACAGACATAGACAGCCAAACAGAGTTATTTTCGCATGTATAATTATTAGTATATGGATATAATATTTATTATACATACATATATGTACAAACTCAAACACGCGACCTCGGGCACAGATGGCTGTTACACTACCACTGTGCTATCGATCATCAAATTGTGGTTCATACTCGTAGATCATTAAAACGTTGTGTTTTATGAGGTACATACTGTGCACGGAGACGGGTGATTTCATAAGTTTACGCTTATAGACATAGCTTCGCTATGTATCTCAATGTAGGTGACATCACCCAAAGATACGTGTCCATGCACAGCGTGCACCGCGGTGGACGTCGCCGTTTAGCATAGAATACAATGAGATATTATAGAAAGACACGTTATATCCATACTCAACGCGTTTTAAAAACGTGTCTTCGATAATTTTCTTCTTTTTTCGTTTCTTTCAGTGCAGCTTTAGGTGACATTTGACGTGCGGATATTACGCATTAATTTAGAATATGGCGATCATTATGAACAAAATAAATGCATTTTAGTACTCTATTTACGTTGAATGTACCTACAAATGAAATAAAGCATCAGTTCTTCCTTTTATTTTTTTTGTAGTATTATGAACCGACATTTGGCTCAAGGATGGCTTTTTTTGAGAACATTTTCAATAGAGCACGACTTGTGTTACTCGGCCAAAAGTCCGCGCATGACTAATTGAAACTGGGTTTAAATTTTGAGCTTGAAAGACGCATCTTTGGTTTTTTAATATCATTGATAGAATAGATAATAGTACTAACTAACGTACAGAAGAATCACTGTGTAACAAAAACAATGCTTAGGTACGAAAATAGCCTAATCATGCTTTCTCTCTCGGTTGCATAAAACGTGCTCTTTCGTGTACGCTAGGGTTGTCAGTTTTCCGCGTCACCCAACAACACCAAACATCTAAGCTACTCGGATGACGCGCGAATCGGCCAGCGAGCGAGCGAGCGGCAACCTACTGCGATTTACAGCTCCGAGCTGTCCGACGGCCTAGCGTAATCACAGCGGGATCTCATCCCGTGCTTTAGTGGCAAATACAGGAGTGGTTGGTATAATAAGTTCAGATGATATTATTTATTTCTCGAGATAAAAATACATTATAAATTGCACATGTCAGATGTGGACTTTAATTGAGATCGTCAGTAATTTAAAATTCAATGGTTTTTTTTTTTCAATCAATACATATTTAAACAGTACCGTGACAACAGTAACGACAGTAACGCAAGGCCTAAACGGGTGGTCCTAGAGATTTGAAATTTGGAGGAGATAGGCCATATACCTCGAGTAGGTACGCCAGAGGTGCACTGAGGAGGGATTTTTTTAAATTCTATCCCTAAAGGGGTGAAAAAGGGTGATAATGCTTGTATGGAAAATACCGCGGCGAAGCTGTGGCGGGTCCACTAGTCTATCTATAAGCATATAATCCAATTAACATGGTACACGGAAAAATGATTATTATGCATGTAAAGTCCTAATTACACAAAATATTATTTACGTTTGTATTATAAATGATGTGAGTCTGTTTGTTTGTTCTGTGTTCACTGCGAAAGAACTAGACCGTGACAATGAGCAAGTATATAAAGATGTCGGGATGTTTGTTCGTCAATCACGAGCACACGGCTGAACAGATTCGGATAAATATTGGCAGACAAATAGACCATAATGTTGCTATAAAACATCGGATAGTTTTAATTACAAAACCACGCGCTCAAAGTCGCGGACACAGCTTAAGATGTACCGTTGCCATATTCCCATTCCTGGCTATGTCGCCTGTCTAGAATTATACCGGGAATATTCCCAATTTCCCGGCAATATTGGTACATTGCCCGGCAACGTTAAAACCTTTACAGAATTATACCGGGAATATTGCCGGTAATATTACCGTTTCGGGCAATGTTGCCGGGAACGGCACATAATTAGACTTTGTAATGCGATATAAACTGAGAAAAAATCTCATCCCGAATAAATTGCAGTTCCTGAGGCCAAAAAATGTGGAGGAAGTTGCGGGAGAAAACTGGCCTACATAATAAGTATAATTAATAACATACCTTTATAAGACGACCTTTGTGTAACAAATGGTGTGCGCATGCGTAGATGCAAATCTTATATATTCTGCGCATTTGTTTATATCTGGAGGACAAGGGCATTGCACTTTTAAGTAAAAGTAAAACAAGTTATTTATAATTATAAGTTAACGCGTTTTTGTTTTTAAGTCTAACTTAAACTACTTAATTAACTTTTTTAAGGGTTCCATATCTAAAAGGCTTAGCTAAAAGTAAATCTGTTTGGAATAGTTATAAATTGGCTACTTGACTATAGTAACAAATATTAATATATTTTTGAGTAACGGTAGCTTAATGTAAATAAATGCATGTAACAAAAAGATCATTTTGAATGTTATTTTTAGGGTTCCGTAGCTAAATGGCAAAAAACGGAACCCTTATAGATTCATCATGTCTGTCTGTCTATCCGTCTGTCCGTTCGTATGTCCCAGCCACTTTTTTTCCGAAACTATAAGAACTATGATGTTGAAACTTGGTAAGTAGATGTATTCTGTGAACCGCATTAAGATTTTTACATAAAAATAAAAAATAAACAATAAATTTTGGGGGTTCCCCATACTTAAAATTTTTTCGTCAAACCCATACGTGTGGGGTATCTATTAATAGGTCCTTAAAATGATATTGAGTAAATTGAATAGTTTGCTAAAAAAATATATATGATGTACATTACTATGTAAACTTCCACCGAAAATTGGTTTGAACGAGATCTAGTATGTAGTAGCATGAGTTTATGCAATAGAAAATTATCGCTCGGTCCCTTTTGCTGTATCGGCAACAAGCAGTATTGAAACTGATGGTAATGGTACGGGTCAACATCTTCCCTCTCGATATCGTTCTCAACGGAGCTCTGTGGCCCTAGCATGGCTGGCACGGGAATAAGTTAACACTGTCTTATCTCTATGACTATCTCTTTCGTCGGCACTAGTGTGAGAGAGACGCACTTTGAGATAAGACGGATTAACTTATCCTTGTGTCAACCTTGCTATACAGATAGTCACTTAATTCGATTCTTCACCATTACTTAAAAAATATATTTTTCTCATATGCCAATATGCCATCGCGGTTTTTTCTCTAGGCTTTTTAAAGAACTACAATTATTTAGTACATTAATTTTGATATATTCTTTAAGGTTTAACCAGGCGTCAGCTATTTAAGCGCCAAAAAATTGAATTTTTTGACGACTTGATTCAAAAAACAATGGATTTTCTCTACTATATTAAAACTTATTTAGAATGCTATATACATATAATCCTTCCCAATGGACCAGGTCGTCCATTGGTTAAAACCGCATCTGAATGAGTTGCGTGGTTTTGGAGGAATTAGCGGATTTACAGTTTTCCAACATCAAAGTTAAGTTTCTCGCGAGGTCTACAGCTCACGGAGCCACTAGTAATAATAATAAGAGCATTTTGGCACTAACCAAGCACTATACATACAAGCTTCGACCAGTAAGTGCCATACCTCGCCTACGGCTCGGATTTCAAATCGTAATCGTCCAGTTGCCTTACTTGCTGGTCTCTTCAGTAATGGACTATTGACTGCTTTTAAGCTCATTTTAGATAATGTAATAGTAGTTTATGCAACGGTTGCATAATGATAGGCCTTAAAACACTAGTGCGGTTTTCATGAAACGAGCTTTAGCGAGTTTCATAATAAGATCGCACGTGTGTTTTAAGGCCAAATTATGCAGAGTTGCATACATAACTTTATCTACACACATATTATAAATCCTCCATGATGTGTTCAGAAACAATATTTTCTGGCAACAAGTTATTTGTTGCAATCGTGGCTGCATATTTCCGATATCCGGCGCATTTTCACATCACACAGTCACTCCGAGAAGACTACTATTCATATTTTCAACTAAAATGTAAATTACAAACAACTTTTTCTATTCAATTCAACAACAATTCTACTTTCGTTCAGCAAAAAACCAACATAATGGCGGCAATTCGATCCTCCGTCAAGACCATGTTATTTTTAAATCATAGACAAACGAATGAAGTCTCTATTCTCACGACACTCGAGATCAAATGTCGTTCGGTTTATATTAATATACGGTTTATATTTTTATCTATGGATACTAGAATAGAGACCCACTTGAGTTTTGACAGCTGTTCCAAATTTAATCTCATTTCGATACTAAAATCGATACTGTAATAACATTGCAGCACTGGTTTTACCTAATTGGTTGTCACAATGGTGGTCATTTCCTACGGTTTTTGATTACACTATGGAGGTTTTATGATATGGGTGTAGATAAAAATATTTTCGATATGTATATTTCACATTTTCCATAATTACTTGTTTTTGCCCCTAAAACGCTATCTGACTGTCAGCTGTCGCATGTGAAGTCAACTTACCTAAACCGGTCGTAAAAAAAGCATAGTCTGTATTAGAGTGCGGTCCGAATAACACTCACGGTGTCACAACAATTAAGGTGGGCAGCGTAATTCGGAACGCAACTGACCTATGCTTTCATATTTCATGACTGGTGTTTAAAATCACGTGACTTAGAAGTAAAAATTGAAGTTTTTAAGTTATTAAATTCTAAATAATGTTGATTTATTTTTACATAAATCCTGTTCTACAATGTACTATTGAGGGTTAAGCTACCGGTCCACAGATATATTATATTAATATTGGTTACTATAGTCAAGTAGCCAATTCCAGTTCCGGTCCGACGCGTGAAAGTTCATTGGCTGTTCCGAGAATGAAAGTATCCGGTCATTGGCTTTGTGCTTAACCTCCAGCGGCTCTAGCAAGGTTGCAAGGAGAAGTTAAACCGTCTTATCTCTAAGTGCGTCTCTCTCACACTAGTGGCGACGATCGAGATAGTCAGACAGATAAACCTGTTTAACTTCCCTGTGTCTGGCATGCTAGGGCCGCAGCCTTTGCCTTTCTCAACCATCTTTCAGGGATGGTGGCGACCCGGTCAACGACGCCGCCGTAACAAAGACCTTTGAGCGAGCATGACGTAGGTACTCAAGCTGCCGGACCAGACCAGACCAAATGAAGGTGTCTGCCTTAACTAGCGGTCCGACAACTGATGTCATAGTGGGCTCACGTGATAATAATAGCGCATATGCAGATACAATAAATCTTACTAATTCACATTCATATTCTTATTCCGGAGTTCTGGTAGTAGTGGTAGTGATAGTTGTAGGTAAGGTAGGTACTGGTAGGTAACCCTTATCTATATATTTCATATTTAACGTATTGTATTGTACTTATGAAACTAAACCCTACAATATAAGTTAAGGCGCTGACAAGACCTAAATCGGCTTTACATAAACAGTTTTTTTAAGAAAAATTATATGATTTGGCACATCGGAGAAAATATATGTTCAAATTCATTAAATGATTGATAAAATAACTATCTCCAAAACACGATTTGATGAAATCGATACGATAGAAAAAATCGTGAAGTTACGTCTGAAATCGTATTTAAACAGTTCTATGTCTTAATTTTTTAAACTTATGTGTCTATTAATTATTAATAACACTATTACATCACGCCCATACTAAAAAAAAATACTTATTTATATTTTACGCGTAGTGTGTACTTATGTAATTCATCCGTTTTTGATTTTCCCCATACCAAAACACTGCAGTGCTTCTCGTTCACTCCGGTGCAAACAGACAGTGACCGATCACGCAAGGTCATTGGCTCTTGTCAGCGTCTTAAATGTATTACTTAGAATTTTATAGACCCATAGTCTAAAATAAATTATTATGATTATGAATAACAATAACATAAATACACAATTGAAAGGCATTGTTATCGTTCGAAATCATTTACATTATGATATGCCTCACCCAGCGTTTACTAAGATTTAACCTTGCTTAACGGCATATTGACAACATTGGTATCTTATTGTAAATGCGTATTAATATATAATATACGTACAATTCCTTACAAATGACATGCTCACCTTACGGGGACAGTAAGCCGGAATCACAAGTTTATCCTTATTCCTAGTGTTAAAATTGTGAACGTCGCGTTGTGCTTTAAATCGTATATGTTTTTGCGGATTTAATGTTAACTTTTAGGCAGTCGGGTTTTTACAAGCTTTTTTATTAATTTGCAATGTTTGTATGCAACTATGTATGGGAATGTTCGGTTCAAATCTTGCAAGCTGAATTAGAACCACTTCCTCTTATCCTACGAAGCTGATTTTTTACATATTGGTTCATTTCCAATGACAATGCATTTTTATGGTAAACATGACCTGAATCGTCATCCAGGGTTAGCTGCAGATAAAGGAACTAATGAACGGTCAACAACACAGACGCACGAAATTTCGTGTACGCATTTTATTGCAATACTAGATGTACCCGCGGCTCCGCTCGCGTGAATGAAATAGTGTATGAATTAGCAATATGATAAGACAATGTTTAGAATTCTTGGCATCACCGAACGATTGCAATTTGTTTGACTTTTGTCAGTGGTCATGTCATACAGAGTACCAATATAATCACTACACGCTTTGACACTTTATTTCTCGTGCGAGCATAGAGGAGCATATCATAGACTTCATATACCAACATAACAAAACAAATAGACTTCGTCAGTGTCAAAAGTTTAGGCTACTCAACTGGGCGGTATGTAGCGAGGATAACCGAGAGTTCCCGACAATGGCCGATCGTATTGAAATGACGAATTTTCTTTAGCTGATTGTTGATAAAATTCGCAGCAAAGGTGATAATTTTTGGGCTTAGATTCTATTCCCATATGTAGAAAATAGATTTCAATCGTTTTTTCCAATGAAACGTACGTTGTATTCGAGAAACGTGATCCCAAATTTTATAAAATTTTGTTAGGCACCGTCTCGCTTCTTTCTTCGTTTTTTATCTCGTTCCTGTTTTTCGATTTAATTATATAGATTAAAGTGCAATGGGCAATGAAAATGCGTTTAAAAAACATTATTTTTTTCAATGTCAATTAGATCTATGATGTTTTCACGAATATCAAAACAATTGGTCAGTGCACGCCGATAAAGCAGCCATGTATAGTTGCCTTTCGACTTGATTTATAAATATTAATATTTCGTCTCCACAACTTACTTTAGCAAAACAAAATATAGCCTATATTACTCAGGGATAGTGTAGCTTTCTATGAGTGAAATAATTTTTAGAATCGGTTCAGTACTTCCGGAGATTACCCCCTAAATACAAACACACAAACAAAAATACCTTTTTATAATGCGAAAGGTAGGTAAATGCGAAAGTATGTGAAGATGTTTGGATGACGGTTGAGCGGATTTGGATGAAATTTTGCAGACAGACCACATCTTGAAAAACACCTACCGTATATACATGAGGAAAATAAATTGTAGTTCCTGGGGAAAACAATCACGTGGAGGATGTAGAGGGAAAGAAGCTTCCTTAAGAGGAGTTTGAACCAACGGCGAAAATCACCCATTTCATACAAAAGGCGATAACGATTTCTACCGATTTTGACCAATTTTTGATAGGTTGTCGTATAGACTTAGATTTTGTTCTGACTGACAACCTGTCAAAAATTGGACAAAATCGGTTAACAATTTAAGGGGTGGAAATCGTTATCGCCTTTTGTATGAAAAGCCGTAGGTTCACACTCTTAAATAAAAAATATAATTTATAACGTACCTTCATAAATGTCGACCTTTGTATAAGAAATGTTGCGCGCGCGCAGATGCAAGTCTTATATATTCTGCATATTTGTTTATATTTGGAGGACAAGGACATTGCACTTTCAAGTATAAGGAAAGTAATATTTATTTACAAGTAATCAGTTCAAAAACTAAAACCTGGCTGCTGAAAAATCTAAAATGTATGAAACAGCTAACGATATATTATATATTTTTGAAATGTGCTAATTAATCCCATTCATTTGATAGACAACATGTTATAATGAAACATTTTTTTATAGTTCATGACTTTATGTAATTAATGGTGGTAGAGCCAAACAGAAATTCTCACTAGATGATTACTGTTCGAATGGGCAGCTCGACCGGGATAGTACCACACTCTCACAGAATATCGGCGTAAAGCAATAGCTTGCTATTGCGTTTCGTACGGTGAGTGACGAGATCCAGAGGCCTATTCCCTCATCCCCATTCCCCATTCTCCCTAGACTGGCAACGCATTGGCAGCACCTCTGGTGTTGCAGATGTCCATGGGCGGCGGTGACCACTTTCCATCAGGTGGGCCGTCAGCCGGTTTGTCAGTCAATTAAAAAAAAAATTAGTCTAGACGGCCGCCATATTAAATTTATTGTGACGTCACATACCTATAGGCCTAAATCAGCGGAACATTACGCTTCCAACGATACCTCATTTGTCAAATTATATACATACATACATACCGGTTAAAATCATAACCCTCCTTGTAGCTTCGCGTAGTCGGGTACTAGCATAACACTATATTTCTGTTTGTTTTAAATAACAATACCCTTGCTTCCAGTTTTGGAGGAAGCGGCTTCACATCCCGGACGTTTGCAACCAAGTCATAGACTTTTAATTTCATTGTGAATTTACTAAAGTATAAGTATGTATCATTGTTTAGATCTTTGGGACTAAATAAATTTGTATTTGTGCCCAAGAAACTGTCCAATATTTTATTTATTTATTTAACAATTCATTGTATACAAGTATGTGATTTTATAATGTTATTTTTACAGTTTTGGTTCGTATCATCCTAAGCTAAGTCAACGAGGAGTTTCACCATGACAGGTAATTCCTCAGTTCTTGAAATTTTGCAATATGATTACAGATAGAGATTACAGATTACAGATACAGTCAAAAATGCACCAATTGCCACATTAAGATTATTTGATAAACATACTGTATGTCAAAAATACGTAGGAATTTCTGTCAAGGTCTCTATACAATTTAAATCCTTATTGACTAGCCTATATAAGCTACCTTTATAATCTTGGTCATCATCATCATTCCAGCCATAGGACGTCGACTGCTGGACATAAGCCTCCCCCCATAGAATTAAAAACTATAAAAATGATAGGTTACATACAACCGCCCTGATAAAAGTGAAGCAATAAACCGAGATGCGTTCCGTGCGCTTTGACCTTTGACACTGTGCAGCATCCCAGCGTTTGAAGACATAAATGGCTCCGATTGCGTTGCTTCAAATTGTGCGCGTGGACTTAGTTTGTATTGCGTTTTTATACTAAGCCCCCATAGATTTCCAAAATTGCCGGTTGGAAGCGGCCTGCATCCAGCGTTTTCCTGCGGTCTCTTATAGGTCGTCTGTCCATCTTGTGGGTGGACGTACTACGCTACGCTTACCGGTTCGTGGTCTCCATTTGAGAACCTTTCGGCCCCATCGGCCATCTGTTCTGCGTGCTACAGTGGATTCATCTATACTGGTCTTATTTGGTAAACAAGTTTCGAACAACAGCTGTTTCCTTGTAAATAAAGGAACCGGAGACAAGATTTTAGAGGTCACTTTGCCCATTTTTAGCCTAGGTTTGCTTTATTTACGACAAAACAGCTGTTGTACCCAAAAATTGTACGTTTTGAGGTTAGAAATTTGTTTACCAAATAAGACATCCGGTGGGCTATGTCGGTAACTTTCATTTGTCTACAAATCTCCTCATTTCTGACTCGATCTCGTACCTTTGTAACATTAAACAAATAATTAAATATAAATAAATCAGGGGACAATCTTTACACAAATCGATCTAGTCCCAAAGTAAGCTCTAAAGGCTTGTGTTATGGGTACTAGACGACGATATACAAAGTTATTTAGATAAATAAATACTTAAATACATAGGAAATATCCAAGACTCAGGAACAAATATTAGTTATCATCACAAGGGCAAATATTTGATTTGCCCTTATCGGGGATCGAACTCGGGACCGCTAGCTTCGGGGGCAGGGGCACTAGTAGTCACTACAAAGTACTAACTAACCGCGTCGGCGAATAATATTGTTAAATAATAAGGTCTGTTTTTAATTAAACTAATTTTCATAAAATTCCAGTATTTCTAGAGTCTTTACTTCCTGAGTAAAACCATGCGGCTTGATTTCAACCTTCGATCCTTTCACAAACAGGTAAAAATCAATTGATATATGAATTCTTCGAAACAGTCAACTGCAAAATAATATAATATAAGCACATTGGGTCCAATTCGAAACGGTGTCGCCTAAATTTAAAATTCATTCAACTTAGAATAAGAATCGTCTAACTCGATTTTGTATAACACGAAGCTGTCAAAAATGGAGTTTGTCATTTCTTATTTCAAATTTAGGGACTAATAATTACGGAATAAAGTTTCGAATTGGGCCCATTAAGTTGTCGACATGAAGTTAGGTGATCCTAATTTTGTGTTTAGTAACTTTTAAATTTACACACTTTTGAATTGATCTCCGAGCATTTTAAATTTATTAATTACTTGCGCAAATGGTCCCAATTCTCTGTGCATGCGAGATTACATCAACCTGACATTAATACTGACTATAAACTGTGATAGTATTGACATTAATGATAAATGAGCCACAATTTAATTAATCGATGTGTGATAATTTCGTATCTGTAATTGAAAATAATAAATTAACTATGCTAGTTTTAAGACATAATTGTATGCCGTACACACGCTGATTGTGGTGGATCTATATTTAAAACCAACAAAAAACAATAAAATATGATCTTATCTTGTCTTATCTTAATCTGACACCGAGAACTGGGGTCCAGTATTCGCAGTGGGCACAGCCTTCTACTTTTTTTTGGTGATTAAAAAAATTGATACCAGTGACAGAATTGTCCTAATTTTTTTTATTGTTATGTTTATACAGAACAGCGTGTTTTTTAAAGTTTTATTGACAGTAGTATACTCCTCTGCTGCACTAGGAGTGAAGAAATAGCATAGAATGCGTGCAGATGCTTATCATCCTGGCATGTCGTAAATTTCGACTACGGGACGGGTCCGCTCCAACATGATGGACTATCTGTATGGGCGATGGGCTGATCACCTGTCACCATACAGTTCACCATACCATCTTAGGACTAATTAATCCGACGTGGCCACAAGTAGTCTTGTGGCTCTGCCCACCCCATTAGGAATTTCGGGCGTGATGCTATGTATGTATGTATGGGTGTAGTATACGTAGTGAACCGTGCGATGCCCACGCGTGGTACACTCATTAACCTATGACCCACTTGCCACTCATCGGCCCTGCGTGATCCAACTAGTTAGCCTCACGTTAACGACTTGATAATGTAGATTATATATAACTTATTTATTTCAAACCGGTTTTACCGGTTAGTTATGATCTGTGCTCTAAGCGTAAGTTTGTATGATAAAAACCATCTCGAACGCGTTAATCATTGCGTCCATACATGTGTCAGGAAAAACCGGACAAGTGCGAATTAAACTCGCGTAGAGAGGGTTCCGATATTACATTAAATTTCCTAAGTTATTTGAAATACCATGGACTTCTTATAGGTTTTCCTGTAATCTATAGGTAAACAACTATTTTCTATATTTTTTCGAATTTTTTGGCCCAGTACTTTCGGGGATAAGGGGGAGGGGAATGATCAATTTTCTCCTATTTTCCAAAAATAACGTCAAAACTATTTATGTTAAAATTATTTAAAAAAAATTAAGATCCTGACAATGACCCTTTCATTTCATATGTCACACGCCAAGGTTTGCAAACATTTTTTTTAAAATTTAATAATGTCTCCTCCAAATTTCAAACCTCTAAGACCGTTTAGGCTGTGCGGTGTCTATAAGTGAGTCACGGTACTGTTTTATATGTATAGATAGAAGATAAACTCAACACTAAAAGTCTTTAAACAATGACACCGAAACCCCACTAAATAAACTCCTACACCTCACGACAGAGTAAATAAACGAGTAGTTCTGAGATTGCTCTTACAAAGTGGATTGAAGGCACGCGGGCGCATAAGTTATGTAGTTAGGGTTGCCAGATGGAATGTGCGGAATTCCGGGATACGGGACGAAAAAAATAAACCGTCTAAGGATTATTAATATGACTACTTAGTAAACAGAAACCAGTCAAGTTCGAGTAGGACTCGCGCCCCGAAAGTTCCGTATTACGCCAATGTGGTATGGTCTCTACCAGTCTATAATAGGCTTTATGTTAATGATATAAGAACTTAGATATGTGTACTTATAAGTCACGTGACTTAAAACACTAATCACGACTCATAACATCACAGCCATCGCGTGCTTTCCCTGGTCGTACATTACGATATGATATGACAACCCTGGTATTTTTGTTTGTTTCTTCCAGTTAAATGACATCACACATGCGAGATCTGACAGTGGATAGCGTTATGGCGGCAAATTTAAAAATGCAGAATATTTTTAACGTATTATCCTTGAAAATTTGGAAATTTAACTACGAAATTATTATTTTTCACATTAAAATCGATTTAACAAGCAGCCTGAAATACTGTTTGAAAAGCAGTCAAAACCGAATTGTCGTGTAATTCCGAGACACGGGACAAGACACCAAATTCCAAAATCCCGGGTTTTCCGGCCACCTCGCAGCCCTAAGTGGTTACAGATGAGGGCAGTAATGTGAACTGACTGACAAAAATCTTATAGCAGAGTTGACGGTAAGAGTTATATGTGCGTGGTGTTTTGTGCGTGGGTTTTTTATTAGGCGAAAAGGATAAAAATCATTCATACCAAAGGCATACTATTATTATAAATGTTTGTTCTTATTTGAGCTGATGATCATGGGTTTATATCGCGGCTCGCACCTCTAAGTTTTATAAATAAGCATTAGCAGACGGTGACTTCAAATTGCTATTACAGGATTTCATGGTGAGTCACGAATGCACTCGTGTCAGGCCATGCTTCTGCCGTGTTCATGGGGTTGATATGGAAATAGGTACTTTTCGTAAACTTGATACACTTATCGCATGCACAAGAGGGCCACTTAAGCATTTGATTAGAGATTAAATAGTTAAATATCCGTCAAGTAGATGTCATCCTATACAGAAACGTCACTCAAACGTCACTTTAATTAAATCAATTTGAGTGGTGTTTCTGAATTTGGCCATAAGTGTAGGTACTGAAAGTATAGTTAATTAACCCGAGGTGAATATGGAGGATAAAGATTACTAATAATTGAATTTATTCACCTGGGCAAAGCTGAGCACCGTTAATTAAATAGTTAACTTCGTTAATCGCTAATCCGTTACTAAAAGAGTAAATGTCGTTAAACGTCAAAGCGTCAAATTTCGGAAGATTTAACGGAAGTTAACGTTAATGGGTTACCAATTAACTCGTGATGGAAATTGCATTATATATGTGGTTGTGTTAGTAATTTGCTTATAAAAATTATAGTTCACAAAAACTAAAAAAAACCCGCTTCTATCAGTAACGCACTACTACGTACAAAAGACCCTCATCACCAAGGTAATGTATTGGACTCGTCAAAACAAACCAAATGAGCCCAAACTCGAGGGGTTTACTAGTACCCATTGAAGATTTCCACTATCCACCTCTTGGCTCCATGGTCAGAAAAACTCGATGGTACCAAATTATTGTATTGTACTCAGTATTGCATACACTTGCAAAGTTTCAAATCGTAACGACAATTAGAAGTACGTTCAAATTGACTTCTAAGATTGTATTACATTGTTAGTTAGTTACAAGTGAAGCTAATAAAAGCGTGTCAAAAAGGTCGGTATGGCCATTGGCAGGACATGAAAAATGGTTTGCGCGTGTTGACCGCCGACAACGTACTTGTCAGAAATAGGCGTCATCCGTGCACTTCCTTTTAGCAAATAGTAGGTACTGTAGCAAACCAAGAGTAACGCATCAAGATATCCATAGTACCACTGCAGCCGCACACCAGTCTTATCAACGAATGACGTCACACTGCACCGAAGCACACATGCATACCGGCAGGGTATATAAGCCGCATCTGCAGCAGCAAGATTCAGTGTGGATTACACTCCTCTCGCCAACGTCCCTCCCAGACGTAGGCGTCCTCGTCACGTGTTGTCGGACCCAGATGACATGATTACGGCCAGTCTTGCGACCAGTTCGATAGATTCTAGCCCACCTGTAGTACAGGGCTCCGACGATACTAGCTCAGCTCCTTACTCACCACACCGTCCCCTCCGGAGGAGGCGTGCACGTCCCCACACCTCCACACGTGGCCGGCCACATTTCTTCAATCGCTACCGGCATGTACCGGGAAGATTCTCACCTATCAGACACACCTGACTGAGTTTCTTGGTGCTTCTTCTCAGTCAGATTTAACGTAGCCTTTCCGAAGCACTGTAGCACAAAAATCCGATTGTTTGTATCCCCGCTTAACGTCCTAAGTCCGAGGTCGGCTCAATAGGAGCGCCCTTAGGCATGTTAAGTAAAATTCCCCTTGTTGAGCGCCATTCAGGCTGCTCGCATCTTTCCGGTGAAGCTGTCGAAGTCGTCAGAGACGAACAGCGTAGGTCCATTCTAAAAAAAAAAAAAAAAAGCAAGATTCATTCGATCGCTAGACGGCAACGAGTGCGATAGCCCCGCAGTCCATTCGAAGTCGTAGTACCTACTTGCCCTGTTCGATAGCCCCGCAGTCTTCAGGCGTAAGGTAGCTAGGACGGATAAGGGGTGCGATAGCCACGCAGTCCACCCCAAGATCCTTCCTTAGGGTTATTTGGCTTGTATGATTTTATACCTAAGTTCACTTGTAAGTAAAAGTTATAAGTATCAATGAACCAACATCAAGGCAATTGGGCTTTCACTTTTCAAGCAACCCTACAGTACTTAATTAACAATTAACGGACATTAATTATTTTAAGGGAAGTGAATGAGTTCGTTAACAATTTATAAAGTTAACTTAAATGTTAATCCGTTACTCGAAATGTTAACTCCGTTAATTAACGGATTTACGGTCTTGTGCCCAACTATGCACCTGGATGAATTAGCCCAGCGGCCCTATCAGGGTTGACACAAGGATAAGTTAAACCGTCTTATCTCTAATTGCGTCTCTCTCACACTAGTGCCGACGAAAGAGAGTCAAAGAGATAAACGGGTTTATCCTCGTATCTGGTAGGTGCATTAAGAAAACTGCAGGATATTTTTTATTATCATCTTTTTAGTCTAAGTTGTGTTATGCTTAATAGGGACATTTCGGGTAGCGACAAATGATTCCAAATTAAGGTATTCTACATATTTGTATACATTATAGAAAGTACCTACTTATAAATACCAACAAGTATATAAGTATGTTTGGAATGCTGTCATAGAGTTCCACTTGATACCAATAATGCATGAGTGGAAAAATACCAAGAAACAAAATGTCTTCTAGCATCCGCCATATTGGATTTCAGGTGACGTCATATACCCTATCCCACCCGGCTATTATGCCTAAATTGTTTGACACACATATTTATTAAAATTGGTTCGAGAATTTTAGCTCTAGGTGGTAACTAATGGAGTAATGATTTGTGTAACTTTTTTCCGGGTCGCATTTTTCCGCGATCGATTAATGTCTCCATCGGAATTTTACTCGTAGCTTGTTCCCATGTCGCATTTTTCTGCGATCGATAAGTTTATTCATTAGCATTCTAATCGTAGAAATAAAAAAAATGGTGGTTACTTTATCAAAAGTCGCAGACAAAATGCTGAAGATGTTGACAGAAATTAGTGTTGGTATTATAAATTCGTAAATACCTTCCATCTTTAACATTATTTGCGTAACATCATTTTGAACGTGAAAATAAATGAGTCATTAAAAAAAGCTACGCGTAGGTAAAATGAATAAATTTTTCCGGCGCGAAAATAATGCGCCTTGGAAGAAAACTACCTGAAAAATTCCAATGAAGAAATTAATCGATTGCGGAAAAAAGTTACACGTTAATAATGCGTTAGCAGAACCCATCTAATAACTCACATAACTCACGAAAAACATAACGCTCTATACATAAACCAAATAATGCCAAGATTTTCACCACTCGACGTGTCGCGTTTCACAATAGGAGTGTCGACAAGTCTTTGTTTTGGTCTAGATCCGTGTAGATACCTAGTCATTATTTGGAACCATCGTAGCGCGAATGGCGCACTTTGCCAGGGATCGTCGACATGTTTTGACGTTAGTTCAAAAGTTATATATTTTTTTTTCATTTTGCTTTGTGATGTCCGTTGTAAATTAACGACGTTATCATTGTTTTAACGCTATATTACGTGTAACACACGCATTTACCGTTTTTGCCATTGCCAACAGAAATTGCTATGTTTTGTTCTTTGATTGACATACAGCAAATGGGAGTATTTTAAAGAAGTCTTCAATCGGCAAATCGGCACTCAGCGTTTGGGGACTCACATAATGAGAAAAAGCCTTTGCTGGCAGTGGGACATGCTGAAAGATGATGATGACGTCATATTACCTAGTGTTTTGTAAAGTTTTTAACCGACTTCAAAAAAGGAGGAGGTTCTCAATTCGTCGGAATCTTTTTTTAGGGTTCCGTACCGTCAAAACTTTTTTCTCAGGAACGCGTAGAGGAATCAAAATGAAATTAATATCAAATACTCAAGATTGCAATTTTTTGAAACTGTGATACAGTCAACCTTCTAAGTCAACGCAATCCAAAGATACGGCCGTTTATGTCACATATTTTGATACTTTCAAGGGAATCCAAAGGGAATCAAAACCTATAGGGTAGGGGGGCGTTGACTTAGAATCATGATATTTGGCAAGAAGTAGTGTCTTACAGCACAAGTAAAGTAAAAAGTCCGAAAACCGTAAATTTGTAATTACATCACGTAAAAAATTAGTTTAACAAAAATAACCTTTGCAAGGTCGTATCACGCTCGACGATTGCACGGAGATAAGAACTTGCGAAAGTTATTTTTTGTCTCATTTCATAGGTGGGTTGTAAATGGTTACCCCGTTGTTAAAAGCTATTTTTTCTCATTTTTAGGGTTCCGTACCTACGAGGTAATGTATCTTTTTTATAGGTAAGTACGGAACCCTCGGTGCGCGAGTCACACTCGCACTTGACCGGTTTTTTATGTATGTTCCCCGATTACTCTGAGATGGCTGGACGGATTTTGATGATTTTTTTTTAATCGATAGAATGTACGTCACAGTTAGTTTCATCGTAGTAAAAGTGAGATCTGATGAGAGGATCTATGAGGAATCGAAATGTTGGTATTTTCTGTAAAAGCGCAAGCAGTTCCAAAAGCATTATTTGGTGCGCTGAAACTGATGATGAATACCATAGATAACGACCGAAACTCCTCAATGATAAATATTTCACAGCTGGCGATTAGATTTCTGTATAAGGTTGAGAATATATGCTCATGAAAATGCACGTGGTAAAATAGAACTGGTCGTGAAAAAACAGGTGAACTCCTCAAAAATTGATGTCCTTGCACCGTGGATAGCAACATTTTGTAAGGGGTGATGAGCAATTTTATTGGCATTATGCTACTATTGCTTGATGAAGTAAATGTGTATCGTTAAATCACATTCGATAATAACTAAAAAGTAAAAAATAAAATTATAATTTAACAAATAAAAAAACCGACTTCAAAACCCCTTTGAAAAGTAAGAAATAATTATTGGATTCCGTACGTGAATTACCTAGAAACGTCAGATATATTATAGATTAAGTGATAAATTAAATATATTGAAGTCGGTGGCGAGTGTATTAGGTAATACATCTCTCATAATGTGTTCATTTGCTTGACACCGACTTCGATATATTTAATTTATCACTTAATCTATAATATATCTGACATTTCTAGGTAATTGACTTACGGAATCCAATAATAATTTCTTACTTTTCAAAGGGGTTTTGAATTCGGTTTTTTTCACATTCTTTTTCTTTTTTCCCCACATATCACCCCCTTGGGGGAGGATTTTCATAATTTCCTTACCCGGAATTTGCATTTCGTAGGTATTCGTTTCTGAGAGTCTTGATTACCTACTCAGTGTTTATATATATAATGTAACTTACTCTTTTCACCGGAGCATGCCTAATGGCGTATCCGTGTTGCATGTCGTTGCGGATATCCAGCAGGAATCTTGATAGACGATAATAATATGTCTTATTTATTGCTTGATAATCGTCTGCTTACTACCACATTTTTATTTATGATAGAAATATAATATTTAGACTAATTTAGGGCGAGTACGTACAAAATATATGTCCGAAAGATATATATTTATTATTTATTCAGTGTGTTTACATTTAAGAGCTGAAATATCAAAAAGGTTTTGAATTTAATTTAATAGGAAAAAAATATTAGCACCTAAAATCTTACAAAAAAAGGCAAAAATATCACTAAGACATTGTAATACTCACTATTTCATAAATCTTCCATTTAATAAATAAAACATTGCAAATATCAAAAGGGTCTTAAACATAATAATACAAACAAACTCTACTTAACTTGCCTTTTACTCGTGATTGACTTGTTAGCGCAGACTTTGCCTATTTTTTATTATTATGATATTTTACTTGTGTTAGTTATCGTGCATAAGACTTGTTTGCGTTTAAATTGTTTACAAATCAAGAGAGTTTAGAGTGAACTATTCATAAAGCTTGGTCATAACCAACATTTGAAATAACAAGTTTTAAAATACTTATAAAAGGTTGACAACCACTTTTACCATGGTCGCTCGCGCGTCGCTCCTTTTCCGTCTGCAATCAGCACTATGCAAGCATACACAGGTTACACACTAGTATAAAAAAAACGATTCCATTTTTAAAATCTTTACATAAAATAGATTCGTACAAAATGACGTGTTTGTAGTGATACAAAATAAACGTGATAATAAATTCCAAAAAGTAGTTTTAAGAATTTTGGTCTGTTTGTTTGAACAGGTACTTTTTGTTTAAACTTTTGAAAGGACTTTGAATGGATTTTAAAAAGTAGATTAAGGAAGGTCCCAGGTTGTGTTAATCTGTGTAATAATATTATAAATGAATTAAAATTAGTTTAAATGTCTATGGAATGCTAGTTACGCAATTAAACAATATTTTTTCTATTTGCTTAAATATAATATATTTCATTCAATTTCTGCTTAACCCTGAACCAACGGCAAAGATCACCCTTTTCATACAAAATGCGATAACGATTTCCACCCCTTAAATGTTAACCGATTTTGACCAATTTTTGATAGGTTGTTAGTCAGAACAAAACCTATGTCAGTACGTTTTTTGAATATTGATTAAAGACCAACAAAGTCAAATAATCGCCGAAATTACTTTTGTATGAGAATACTGAAAGGGGAAAAAACCAAAACGTATAGACCTAGATTTTGTTCTGACTGAGAATTCTGACTGATCAAAATTTGGTGAACATCGGTTAACATTTAAGGGGTGGAAATCGTTATCGCCTTTTGTATGAAAAACCGTAGGTTCACGCTCCTCTTAAGTTAATCCTGTAAAAGAAATAGCTTCCGTCTCAAAAGGCATTTAAATTTTCCTGAAGTAAATGTAACATTTTCCCGCTCCTCAGAAAACATCCCCGACGCAACCGTTGCAACCAACAGAAACTTGAATTAATTGCGAACATACAACATTCATATAAGTAATATAATATTCTCTAGTAATTGGTAAGCGATATGAAACATACCAACATTTAGAATCATAAAGCATCAAGTCGAAACAAGTAGATATTGCAATTTGAATCGTAAGAAATTTCTATGATGGCTGATGAACAAATGGTTTCTATTTTTTCTTGAGTAATTTTTTTATTAACTTTTCACATTATTTTTGTATTAAAATTTAAAGCAAATCGCATTACAATTAGTAAAAAGTGATAGTGATGAGAAAAGAGACAATAATGGTTGGTTTAAAATTTATATTGCTATCGTGGGACGGCTAATGTAAGTTTACTGAGATTTTAAAGAAAATATGTAAAATGCTTTTATCTGTTAAGTCACTAAATAGATCGTATATTTGTTTCTTCATAGTTGGTGATCCATTTTCAGGAAATATTCCTTTAATCATTAGTATCATTACAGATATAAAATGAATAAAATAATAAAATCACACTGAAAAATTGGGATGGCTAGAAATAAACAAATTATTGCTAATATCATCCAAGTGACTTATTTCGGACAGAGCTTTGCAAAGTTGTTTGGTAACATCAAACAAATCAAAGCAATCACATGTCTATAATTTACAAAGTTGTTATTTATTTTCCAATAAGTCTCGGTTGTAAGTATGTACCCATAATAGACAAGCCAAATTGGACTTTGCTAGCACTTCGTGTTTTCCGTGCATTAACTTTTAAAATAAAAATAAAAATAAATTTGGGTTTCGAGACCCTTTTCTCACATTTTCCCTTTAAAAGCTGTTTACTTCAATTTAATTTCACTGTCTAAGATTCAAGGTTATCCTTAGGAAAACCTATTCTACGACATCCTATAAACCAACTAACAAAAACAAGCCAAAAATCAAAACTATCTTCAGGAAACTAAACAGCGGCAAAAACGTGACAGCCCTCCGGGCTACCACTAAAACTTGACAAACCACTTCCTAACTTCAACAAATAACCACAACCTTATCACAACGAAATAAGGTAGAGTTTGATACGTATAAAGTTTATGAACGTAGGGCTGCCAAAGAAACGGCAACTTATCATTTCTTGGTGTAGCGATAAATCGGATGTTGTCGAGGAGACAGATGGCCTTTTGTTTTGCTATTTGTTTATGGCCTTTGATAAATAATCGCTACGTCAAAAGTTGCTGAAAAAGTTATCGCGGGTCGTGATCTATTGTTCGGTGATGTCAACATTCAAGTTGTCAGGAGCATTCAGGGGTATTTAAATAAGCTCTTAGCGTGGCTTCGAGTTTTGGAGAGCTTCCGATATTTTAACGATCTTGCAATCATCACGGGTACTAAGTACCAATTTTTTGTCAAAAGGACCCCGCGCGGCTCATGGGTTGAATCTGATCTTTATATAAATAGGTATTATTACAAACTATAATGTTATAAGTACCCTTAATTTTTCATGTCCTGCCTAAACTTCTATAGCCTATACCAACATAATTTTTACAAAAGAATCACTAACGCAACGACATATAAAATGCAATTTCTATCACGAGTTAACGATTACCGATTAACGTTAACTTCTGGTAAATCCGAAATGTAACTCTTCAACGTTTAACCAAATTAACTTTTCTAGGAACGGATTAGCGATTAACGAAGTGAACTATTTGATTAACGGCGCTCAGCTCGTCAACGTCTGTTCTGTGGTTTTGCACTATCACCGACGATAAGAAACTTTTGATGCTACCTAAACTGTTGACGTCTCTGCATAAATTGCGGTTAACATCTCGAAGATTGCTTTGAAATAAAACAATTTCTAGTCAAAGAGACGATCGGCACCTCATTTTGGATTCATGAATACAGATTATATTCGTAAATGCTGACACGAGCGCCGCAAATTGAATTTGACATGCCGTTTAGTTAAGTGGATTTTGGCTGTATATTGTTACCAATGTACCTGAAATACTCCAACATTGGCCATAAAGGTCAACTTTTGCCGTAAGTTTTGGTGTGAGATAGGCCCAATTTTTAAACCATAGATATAATTCAACTTTTTTCTGGTATCACTATCTGTGAGATCGTTTGCTAACTTCACTCAGTTGTATGACAGCTGCAGACAAAAATACTGTGTTGGAGTGTTGGTGAAAAGTAATGGTGATGAGCAGGTAACATTGCACACTGTGCTGTTCAGCAAAAACGGCACCAATTTGTGGTTTTCTTTTTTTTAAGACCATCTTTGTAGCATACTTGGCTCTTAACAAAGTGTGAATAGATGCGATAGATACCTCAGATATTACAAGCAGGAGATAATTTTAACAGAAAGTGGAGGTAACTTTGACCGGCTTTTCAAATTACTCTAAAGGTATAAAATAAATTATTGTTTGAAGGTTTTTAATGCTTAACTGTAAGGAATTTGTGTACACTTTACTTAGAAACCATAAAATCTACACATTCTCTTATATGTTTTTGATGTGGCAACAGATTTTCTAAAACCGGTGGCCAAAGATGGAGGGTGGCCAAAGGTTTCACCGGTATAGGTTTATGGATGATAACTCTTCATTCATATATACACGTTTACTTGGGTGACACAAATGCAACACGAACACATGCACCCGAATAGCAAAAATGTGTAGCCTCAGTCTTACAGGGTGATTATCACGACATGCCCTCGAGTCGTTTGTCGCTCAGTGTGTCTCTATCAAACTGAAATATACTAGTGGCTCCGTGAGCTATAGAACTCGCGACAAACTTAACGTTGCCGTTGGAAAACTGTTATCCCCATACATCGATATAGGTCGGGTCAGTTTACCAACACCGCAAATAAGTTTGTACACTGAGAAAAAATTACTGTACCGACATACGTAATTCTGGATTCTGGAGAAAAACGTACCTAACGTAAGTAGAGACCCGGCTACATAGATAATGTTGCGGGCTACATAGATAATGTTTAACGTTTGTAGTCCGCCTATATATGTTTTTACATTACCACGTAACAATCAACATTATTTCGGATGCTTCGACATTATTTGGACTTGGCTGCGAATACATTACGGTAATGCAGGTATAGCATGAAAATTTTTCTCAGTGTAATTGCAAATACCCCCATATCTCCGCCATTTTGGAAAACTGAATCGACGAAAATAATCTATGTAATTATCGAACCTGCTCACAAAATTTCACGAGAATCGGTTGAGAACTGCGACCTGTAGACGAGAACAAATGGACAGACAGCCGGCGGACATCCGCTGGACATACGAAAGTATTTTTGCCCAAGCTGAAAAGGAGACGCTTCGCTCGCTCGGTCAATAAGGGATGCACTGAGCGACAAATGACTCGCAGGCAGGTCGCGCTACACGTGCACAACATTTACATTTGAAAACAATAACGTTCTCATTCAATAAGTCATTGAGAGCTGTTTTCCCAATTTACTTTTTAGCATGTCATAGGTTTAGTAATGCGTAATATACCTACTCAAATGATATGTCGAGTTAGAAATATACATGGAGCGGTTAGTATGTTAATTAATCTAGGACTGTGAACCAACGGCAACAATCAACCTTTTCATACAAAAGGCGACAACGATTTCCACCCCTTAAATGTTAACCGATTTTGACCAATTTTTGATAGGTTATTAGACAGAACAAAATCTAGGTCTATACATTTTTTTAATATTGATTAAAGATCAGCAAAGTCAAATAACCGCTGTAATTGGTTTTGTATCAGAATACTGAAACAGACATAAAACTGAATTTATTGATCATAGTGAAAAAGCCAAAAAGTATAGACCTAGATTGGGTTCTGACTGGCAACCAACCAAAAATTGCTCATAATCTGTAAACATTTAAGGTGAAAATCGTTATCAACTTTTATATGAAAAGCCGTAGGTTCACATTGCTCTTAATCAGTCTAATATAATTGAATATGATGGAATACTTACCTATTGAAGGGAAGAAAATAAAGCTTGTCCTAAATATAAATCGTATGTTTCCTTCGTTAGTAGAATGAATAACCTAAATATGATTGTTTCTGATCCATTCTAACCAGAATTGTATTCCCAAAAGTAATCCGATCACGTTTGATTACTTGATTAGCTATATCTTATGAGATTAGTTGTATTTCCTTAAGTCCTTTGGGGCGAACGCTCCTGCCCGCACAATGAAAGTTAACACAAACTTATGTAACCGAATATATAAACTGGCAGCACTGAGCTGTCAGTCGTTCGTTTTGGTCAATCAAGAAGGTTGTGCGTCAGTGTAGCAAAACTAAATGTCGTATTATAAATAAAGTGAATGTTATTAAATTGATCTTGTGACTTTGACTTAATTGGCATCTCCTTCGGCGAAGATCCTCTGAGCGTTGTTACAGCTCAGAAGTGGGGATAGAACGTGAAAACATAGGTAACGTTTTTTCAACGCCCACCATATTGACAAGGTAATGATATAATTTTATATTATTATTTAAGTGAATTAATTAATTATGCGACTCCAAAATAAGCTGTGAGTAACGTTATATACGATTACTACTATACATTTTTTATGTTTTTTTTTTAAATGTATACAAATACACTCGGATGGAAACGGATTTGAGTGTTGACATTCTTTTTTTGTTTTACGTAAGCAATGAATAATTCTGTTTAACTATATAAATTCGAGCTTATAAACGTGGTTAAATGAAATAGAAATTCAAACATGTTAGAACATTTAATTTGACCACCTATATCGCCGTTTATTATTATTAAATGATATTTTCACTGTACAAAAATTAGAAATAAAGGCATTTCTAGAAAAATTATAGTATCTGAATAATATTCAGTACACCAAACGGTATGAAATTTTTATTGTTGACACGGATGACTTCGGATTTAAAAGAAATAATAGAAAACTTGTTTCAACCACAGTATTTATTCTTCATACATCACCATCACAAATGCTCATTCATAGGTAAAATAACATTGAATAAAGAACAACTACATAGTGGATTATTGTGATCGAGTTTCAGAGAATGGAGAGTGATGATCAAAACGTTCAACGTCGACGACAAGAGACGCCGCCCCTGGCGTTAGTTGGCTCCGCGCGTCAGAATGAATCAAGCCGGAGTACCAGTCGATACAGAAGTGGACATCGTGGCCGAAGCCCTACTAAACGAGGGAGCCGGCAGCGTCAGCGAAGTCGTTCCCGTAGCAGACACCGAAGTTATAGTCATGTACGTGATCATAGTCGAGGTTCCAGAGAACATAGACCAAGCCGCAGTCGTAGCAGGCACGCAAGTCGCCGGTGTCGTCACAGTCGTGATCACAGTCGTGACAGAGGTAAGCCTAGTCGCGACAGTCGTAGTCGTAGTCGAAGGGCATCTAATAGGCGTAGTCGTAGCGGTAGTAGTGTCAAAAGAGCGGATTTGTACGAAAGGTTAAGGCTGTTGGAGGAAGAAATACGTAGGGAACGTAGTTTGAATAGAACACAACTAGATATTGAAGCCCCATGTAATTATACTGAACGTAGATCTACTGAAATAACAACAGACCAGACTGTTAGTCAAAATGCTCTGGTACCACACTGTACACCTTTGCCTGACGCCGGGAAAGGTCCTGAATGTGAGAAGCCTCGATTAGAAGCTACTGATTTTTTTGAACAATTTCAGATGTTTGCAAACTTTCTTAAAGGTAAGGGGGGGGATAGAGAATCGTTTCCTGTCTTAAATAATGTTATACCGGAGTTCGATCCGTTGTCAAAAGAGCAAACCATCGATGTATGGATTACTAAAGTAGATGAAAGTGCAGAAATCTATAGCTGGAGTGACAGGCAAACGGTTCACTATGCCCTGCCTAAACTAACTGGGCATGCTAAGACTTGGTATCAGGGCCTGCCTTCTATTAAGCATTCATGGTTAGAATGGAAACAACTCCTGAAAGATTCATTTCCTTCAACTGAGAATTACGCAGAGTTACTGACGGAAATGCTTGGTAGAAGGACACGCCCTGGTGAATCCCTTGAGTTATATTATTTCTCTAAGATAAATTTATTGAATAGATGTAAGATTTTTGGAAAGAATGCGGTTGATTGTATAATATTTGGGGTGGAGGATAAGGCAGTCCGGTTAAGTGCTCAAGCTGGAAAATATGAGAAACCGGAGGAGACGTTACAATTCTTTAAGACTGTTAAGATTCAAAATAGGGAGTTTAATGAATTTAGGAAAGACAACAGTTATAAAGATAAACGGATAGGTACTTCAATCAATTCCAATAGCGCTCCATCTCGTTATAATGAAACAATGAAGGCCCGACCAAGAACCGTCCCGATAGTTTGTTTTAACTGTAATGAATCAGGACATCCTAGTTTCAAATGCCCTAAGCCTATTAATAAATGTACCGAATGCAATTTTTTTGGACATAATACGAATGATTGTCCTAGGAAAAACTCTACTAAAGATAGCAATAATCAAAATAAAATTAAAAACGTACTAGAAGTTACTTGTACTGATCATGACAATGATAAATATAAAATAATGATAAAAATAAATGGCACCATGATACAATGTCAGGTAGATCTAGGAAGTCAAGCGACATTAATTCGCGAATGTGACGCCCTTAAATTAGGTTTTACTTGGTTGGCCGTAGACGGGCCACTATTAAGGGGGTTGGGTAATGTGCCATATTTACCCAAAGGTAAGGTTTTAGTCACCATTGACGTACAAGGAATAATTGAGTATAATGTTGAAGTAATGGTAGTCGATGACTATCTCATAAACACTCCCGTATTATTAGGTCATAGTTTCACAGAGAGACCTCTTTTGAGAATAGTTAAGACCGCTAGTGATTTACGGTTTGAGCGAGCTGTTTCAAAAGTTCATGAGAAAATTATCCTTAACGCCACTTGTGACTTAAATTTAGAAGTAGCTGAATTAAAGACTATCTCAGTTAAATCGAGTAACAATTACAGCGGTAAGATATATGTTGGTGGATCAATAAGGGGGCATTCCGGAATGGAGTATTACTTGTTGCCTGGGGAGTATGAAGTTTTAAATGGCGAAGGTCGTCTTCTTGTACAAAACGTGGGTATTAGGATGGTACAATTCAAACAGGGAGCTCTCATTTCGAGGGCTACTACTATTGGTTCTGAATTAAATATTCTCAAAGTAACGCGAGAAGACAATCCAACCATTACTCCTCAAGTAAACTGTGGTACGCAATTAAGTGATGATGAAAAACAAAAATGCATGGACTTGTTTTCTAAATTTAAGGATTGTTTCTCACATAGCCTACATGATCTGGGATACACAGCGGTTACAGAGATGGAAATCCAACTAAAGGATTCCTCTCCGGTAGTGTACAGACCTTATCGTCTGTCGTACTCTGAGCGTCAGAAAGTTAGGGATATGGTCGACGATATGTTGGAAAGCGGTATAGTGCGGGAGTCCAACTCACCTTACGCGAGCCCAATTGTTCTGGTCCAGAAAAAGTCAGGTGAAAAGCGCTTGTGCGTGGATTATCGTGCCCTCAACAGTCGCACGAAAAGGGACCACTACCCTTTACCTCGTATAGAGGACCTGTTGGATCAATTGTCGGGGCAAACGCTATTCACGACACTCGACTTAGCTTCGGGCTACCACCAGATTGCCATTGCGGAACAGTCCAAGGAAAAGACGGCATTTGTCACGCCCGATGGGCAATACGAATATAATCGTATACCCTTTGGACTGGCAAATGCCCCTGCAGTGTTTCAGAGGGCTATTCATAAGATTTTAAATAAAAGTAAAGTTCCATATATAGTTATTTATATGGATGACATCCTAGTTCCATCCAAATCTTTTGAAGAAGGCTTGCAACGCCTGGAAGAAGTTTTAAGTCTCTTACGAGAGGGAGGTTTAACACTTAAAATGGAAAAGTGTCACTTCTTCCAGGAAAATATACACTTTTTGGGTTTCGAAATTGATAAAACTGGGGTCCGGCCGGGAGAACAAAAGACTCAGGCTGTGACCGAATTTCCCGAACCACGCAACCAACATGAGGTTAGGAGGTTTCTAGGATTAGCAGGGTTCTTCAGGAGGTTTGTCAAGCAGTTTGCGTTGATAGCCAGTCCTTTGACTAACCTGCTAAAAAAAGATGTCCCATGGTCGTGGGGCATTGCTCAGCAAAATTCATTCAGCTCACTTAAACAGTTGCTTACTGAAAGACCAATCCTAGCACTATACAACCATGAAGCAGAGACGCAATTGCACACAGATGCCTGCAAGCTAGGACTAGCAGGTATCTTGATGCAGCGATCAGGATCTGACCAGTGGAGAGCGGTTGCCTACTACAGCCGCCAAACTAGTTCAGACGAACAAAAGCTCCACTCCTTCGAACTAGAGACACTAGCAGTCATAAGTTCTCTTAACAAATTCCGCCCCTATTTGCTTGGTATTAAATTCACTATTGTCTCGGATTGCAATGCCCTACGCTCAACGTTCACAAAAAGAGACCTAGTTCCACGTATTTCCAGATGGTGGATCCAGTTCTTGGAGTATGATTGCAACGTAGAATATCGTCCGGGTGAAAGAATGGCTCATGTGGACGCGTTAAGTCGTGG
The DNA here is from genome assembly GCA_947859335.1 of Tortricodes alternella. Classification (NCBI taxonomy): domain Eukaryota; kingdom Metazoa; phylum Arthropoda; class Insecta; order Lepidoptera; family Tortricidae; genus Tortricodes; species Tortricodes alternella. The sequence continues at coordinate 19,866,164 of OX401969.1, forward strand.
ACCTATAGCTATGAGTCCAGAGCCTATACACATCCTTGACGTGCTCACTGTACATGCCGAGGACTGGATATCCACGGTGCAATCAGCCGATGAGGAAACAAAACGCATTAAGGATATTTTGGAAGATCCAAATACCTCAAAGATAGCGGCGATTCACAAGGATTATCAAATAAAGAATGGGCGAGTGTTTCGTGTTGTCGAAGAGGGAGTCTTAAGGTGGTTAGTTCCAAGAGGAGTACGCTGGCAGATTCTTAGGGCTAACCACGACGACGTGGGACACTTTGGGTTTGACAAAACTTTACAACGAGTTAGGTCATCGTTTTGGTTCCCCAAGATGCGCAAATTTATAAAAAAATATGTAAGCTCATGTCTTGAATGCGCATGCCACAAAGTTCCGTCGGGTACAAAAGAAGGATTCCTGCATCCCATACCCAAGATCGATATTCCACTGCATACTGTTCACGCAGACCATCTTGGCCCATTTCCGCGTAGCAAACGGGGAAATACGTATCTACTTGTGATCGTCGATTCCTTTACCAAGTATGTGTACCTCGCACCCGTTCGAAGTACCAAATCGAAAGCAAGTATAAAGGTATTTAAATCATTCTTTAGTCTATTTGGTGCTCCAACGAGATTGATCACTGATAGGGGTACTAGTTTTACCAGTAAAAAGTTCAAAACATTCGTACAGACCGTAGGAATTAAACATATTCTGAACTCCGTCGCAACTCCACGAGCGAATGGCCAGGTTGAGCGGTATAACCGCACAATCCTGGCCTCTCTAGGTGCTATGACACATGGTAAAGGTAATGACACTTGGGATACCTATGTACCCGAAGTGCAGTTAGGACTCAATACCGCAGTGCATGACGTTACAAAAATGACACCAACGGAAATGTTATTCGGGCGTAAACTAGGCAACCCTTCTCAAGGCGTACTTAATGGTATCACAGATGATATTTTCGATACAAACCACAAAACAGTAGATGAGTTAAGAGCGGAAGCTAAAGGGCGTATAGATAAAAATCAAAGACAAAACAAAAGTAGGTTTGACAAGCATCGCAGATCACCTACATTGTACAAACAGGGTGATCTTGTTAGAGTTAGAAGAGCTATTACCGGTGGTACGAGTCAGTCAAAGAAATTAGAATCAAAATGTCAGGGCCCGTATCGAATTAAAGCGATTCTTCCAAATGACCGATTCATTATAGTAGACACTCCCCTTACTAGAAAGGGGAAACCCTATGAAAACGTAGTCTCAATAGATAAAATATTCCCGTGGATGAACTTTGATGCACCAACTTGCACTTCTAGTGAAGGCAGTGATAACGATTAGAATAAAATGTAAATATTCAGAATAATTTTGTTATTGTAATTGTTACCATAGTTAGTTACAAATCTGTAAAATACATAGAATTTATTTATGATTCTTATACATTGAGACAAGTGTAGCGATGAAAAAGATTTATATAGTATAATTATATAGGTGATGAGTAATGATGATAATAATGATTAATGACTGTGAGATGATAAAGGAGGATGTTTCATCATAGGGCAGGAGTGGCAATGATTCGCCGCCCATGAGTGGTGAAACATCGCGGCTAACGCGTTATGGTCGGTGAAGGAAGTAGCCACTTAGCGCTTAGCCATAGTCTTGAAATGATTTAACTTGACAATGATTATTAAGTATGATGAATTTAATTTGTGATGATATAAATCGCTTAGCCATAGTCTTGAAATGATTTAACTTGACAATGATTATTAAGTATGATGAATTTAATTTGTGATGATATAAATCGCTTAGCCATAGTCTTGAAATGATTTAACTTGACAATGATTATTAAGTATGATGAATTTAAATTGTGAATTTTGTGATGATATATATTTCTTTTAGTATGAACTTATGATAATATTAAGTTATGAGGATATTAATTTATGATGGTTGGAATTTTTGTGATATAAATTATTATGATGGTAGACGATTAATATGTAATTCGGATAATTGGATGAAATTAAACTAAAACGCGGGGACTCGTTTTATAGCGGATGGCCGACTGTAACCGAATATATAAACTGGCAGCACTGAGCTGTCAGTCGTTCGTTTTGGTCAATCAAGAAGGTTGTGCGTCAGTGTAGCAAAACTAAATGTCGTATTATAAATAAAGTGAATGTTATTAAATTGATCTTGTGACTTTGACTTAATTGGCATCTCCTTCGGCGAAGATCCTCTGAGCGTTGTTACACTTAGCTGATCGGTGGCCAAATAAGAAACTACCCGGATACCATATAAAAAATTGGTCTTCATTTAGGCAATGCCGCTGATTTCACCCGCAAATAACGTTTGGCGTGGTTTAAGATCTGATACAGTTTGTGACTTTAGTGACTTTGTTGACAGTTTTGTTTGGCTTCTTTCGTATTTTTACGCAGGAGTTTTTAAATGTAATGTATTTTTAATAATTTTTCCTGCGTTTATAATAATGATTGCAAGTTTATTATCATTTATCTACACCCATATCATAAAACCTCCATAGTGTAATCAAAAACCATAGGAAATGACCACCATGTTGACATCCAATTAGAAAAAACCAGTGCTGCAATGTTATTCCCGTATCGTTTTTAGTATAGAAATGAGATTAAATTTGGAACAGCTGTCAAAACTCAATTCTAGTATCCATAGATATTAAAACAGTTATTGATACGAAACGTCAATTCAGTATGTTTTTTTAATATAAACTGCTCAACATTTGATCTCGAGTGACATGAGAATAGAGACTTCATTCGTTTGTCTATGATTTAAAAAAAATTGTCTTGACGGAGGACCAAATTGCCGCCATTATATTTGCTTTGCTGAACGAAAGTAGAATTGTTGTTGAATTGAATAGCAAAAGTTGTTTGTAATTTACATTTTAGTTGAAAATATGAATAGTAGTCTTCTCGGAGTGTGTGTGATGTAAAAATGCGCCGGATATCGGAAATATGCAGCCACGATTGCAACAAATAACTTGTTGCCAGAAAATATTGTTTCTGAACCCATCATGGAGGATTTATAATATGTGTGTAGATAAAGTTATGTATGCAACTCTGCATAATTTGGCCTTAAAACACACGTGCGATCTTATTATGAAACTCGCTAAAAGCTCGTTTCATGAAACCGCACTAGTGTTTTAAGGCCTATCATTATGCAACCGTTGCATAAACTACTATTCTAACATTGGTTTGGTTACCTTAATGGCCCATTCACAAAGCGGGCGCGGCACGGAGGTTATTTGTTTCAATTATTATTTTACTAGCTGTTCCCGCGACTTCGTCCGCGTGGAATCGTGTCTTTGGGTAGCATTTTTAATTATTTAGGCTAATTATTTTACAAATAAGACACACGTATAAATACTTTAATTAGCTATTTGCAGTGTTTCAATGCAAATAAATTATTAATTAAGTATATACTCGTAAGTACATAAAGTGTATAAAGTATTAATATGAGTTCTCAGTAAATGTTACATCAGAATAACTCTAATATTTTGTCTCTTTTCGCAAACTTATAAAACATTTCCATACAAACTTTCATCCCCTATTCCCTATTGTTATTTTACACCCTTGAGGGTAAAGCTTATACTAACTTTGAATGTCATTTATTTATTTATATCGAATCAACAGCCTAAAAAATAAGTTTCAAGCTTCTAGCTCTAAAACCGGACAAGTGCTAGTCGGACTCGCGCACGAAGGGTTCCGTACAATTATCTATATATCGATTCACGGTTTATGCATAAGGTTTATGTTTATGAAATTAAATGTTTTTTTTTATATATTTGAGTTGATTGAATGAAAGGTAAATTGCGGTTTATGACGTATTAAAAAAAAACTACTTGCTAGATCTCGTTCAAAATAATTTTCGGTGGAAGTTTATGTACATCATATATTTTTTTAAGTTTTATCATTCTTATTTTAGAAGTTACAGGGGGGGGGGACACATTTTACCACTTTGAAAGTGTCTCTCGCGCAAACTATTCAGTTTAGAAAAAAATGATATTAGAAACCTCAATATCATTTTTGAAGACCTATCCATAAATAATTGATAGGATGTTTTTTTTCTTTGAGTTTCATTTCTAATCATATCCGCCCCCGGTTTTTGAATGAATTTATAACATAACTTTAATTAAATTGAGTAATCTAGTTTTAAGTAATTGTTACCACGTCGCGTTTAATTGTTTTACAAGCTTTTATTTTACATGCAATAATTGTATGTTACTTGTTTTTTCACTATAATCAATAAATTCAGTTTTTTTGTTGTCTTAGTATTCTAATACAAAAATATTTTCGGCCATTATTTGACTTTGTTGATCTTTAATCAATACTCAAAAACGTGTACACCTAAATTTTGTTCTCCCTGACAATCTATCAAAAAAAAAAACAAAATCGGTTGACATTTAAGGGGTCAAAATCGTTATCGCCTTTTGTATGAAAAGGGTGATTTTTGCCGTAGGTTCACAGTCCTCTTAAGCGTCATACGTCGTTTACTAAATAATGAAAATAATTATTAAAATAATAATAAAATAATTATAAATTTCAATACTGCGACGTCGAACCGAAGTCAAATTTGTTTATTTTTAAGTAAAGCCGCGTAGCTGAATTCTTATTCAAGTTAACAATTCAAGGAAAATGTAAATGCGAAGAACGCACAAGGGAAGGGAGGGTTCCAAGCATCGGAACCCTCCTTGTACAATCCATTGAGGTTCCGTGTCGCGTCAGCGGTCCTCCCCCGTCGTAGGGTCGGTGTTTTGGACGATTTGTGTTTCGAATTTGGAGATTTTATTATCTGTGGAAGATGTAGGGATCGAGAGATTTTTATCAAGAGTTTCCAACAGGTAAGGGAGGTTACTCACGTATCTTGAGGCGCGTAAGTATGAAAGCATTTTTGCGTGTCGAATACACTTATTAAACATTGGGTAGGCGATATGGTTTATCACAATGCTTTGTGTTTATATTATTTTGCGGAGTTAAGCACAAAAGAAAGGGACATTTCGCTTTTCATTAATATAGCTACGATCGGTTTCTAACGTTCGGTTTAATAATAGGTAGGTATAATAGATTATTATTATTGTTTATTTTTTCTTAATTTCTCATTTTATACATTTTTTCTTTCTTATGTATTTTATAAGACCGCGGTGCAGGGCCTAAGCTATCGGTGGCTCTGGCTGCAGAGTGAGGAACCTCCTGACGATGCGTGCCGTGTCCAGGAGTACCGCCTTCTGTATCTGACCCTTGATCCGGCCATCTAGCGAGTCTCTTGAGGTGTTGGTCGAGACTTTGCCATGAGACCATTCGCAGAAACAACTATCTTGACAATGATCGTCGAATCAATTATTATCATTATCAATACACATAAAACAGTACCGTAACTCACTTATAGACAACGCACAGCCAAAACGGGTGGCCTTAGAGGTTTGAAAGTTGGAGACATTCCTAGAGTACCCTAGAGGTGCACTAAGGAGCGATTTTTTAAATTCCATCCCTAAAGGGGTGAAAAGGGGTGACAAAGTTTGTATGGAAAATACCGCGAGCGAAGCCGTGCGGGTCCTCGTTATTATAAAAAGTCTACTCTACATACAAACCTTAAATGGTAACTCGCCATCGCCTCGGTGTTAAAAGTGTCCACCCTAACGACACGTAAAACCCCCTTATCTGAACAAACGACTTCCCTTCACAAATCAGCACCCGACTACTGGGCACATTATTATCAAATTTGCGAACATTACCAACTGAAAATGGGGTAATTCTCACCTGATCTGTGAAGAATGATTTTATTGCACCTATAAAAAACTGCTGAGGTCGTAAAAAAGAAAACGGTCAAGCGCGAGTTTGACTCGCACGCCGAGGGTCCCGTACTTACCTATGAAAATCAGATATTACCTTATAGGTACGGAACCCCGTATAATAAAAATAATTGCTTTTAACAACCGGGTAACCATTTACAAGCTAGCTATGAAATAAGACAAAAAATAACTTTTGCAAGCTCCTATCTCCGTGCAACAGCCGAGTGTGATACGACCTTGCAAAGGTTATTCCGTTCAACATTATTTTTTTGTGACGTTATCAAAATTGCTTTTTGCCAAATTTCATGATTCGAGGTCAACGGGAGGTACCCTATAGATTTTGATTCCCTTGCGAGTATCAAAATATGTGGCATAAACGGCCGTATCTTTCGATTGCGGTGACTTAGGAGCTGTATTTTTCACAGCTTCAGGAGATTGCAGATTTGAGGAGTATTTGATGTTAATTTCAACTTGATACCTCTACGCGTTCTTGAGAAAAAGATCTTGAGACAGACAGACGGACAGACAGACACACAGACAGACAGATGGAAAAGGAAGTGATCATATATTGATAAGGGTTCCTTTTTCTTTTTGAGGTACGGAACCCTAAAAATAGGAATAGGACGTCGTGCCGTGGTGTTTTAGCCAGGCCCATAGGGTAATTTTTACCCCGGAAAAGTCGAAAGACCCGGAGGGAATAACTATAACCGAATCCCATGCGGATGAAGTCGCGGGTGGAAGCTAATCTACAGTATAAATGTCTGTTTGGTTGTATGTATGTTTGTTCGTTTCCTATGCGTTCCTATACCATTCATTCATTCGATTACGATGAAACTTTGGTGAGGTGTAGTGCGCGCGAGGTCTTTTTTACCCGACTACGCAACGCAAAAGAGGGTAATGTGAAGGGATCAAACACGTGAGCCGATATTGATGTTTCTTACGTCAATCGTTTTGTCTTAATCTTGCGAGTGTTACTAAAGACATGACAGTAATCAAAATCCAATATGGCGACAACCAGACGCCATATTGTGAAAAAGAAAAAAATGAAAGTCGACGAACTATGTTAAGTGGGGTATCTGAATAGGTATTTGAAAATCATCTTCAGGTTTCTCTTATCATTTATCATTTTGAATGAACATTTAGGATCTATAACTATTTAAAGTTGGTTAACAACCTTTCTCACTTAAATTTTCATCATTTATCATTTTGAATGAACATTTAGGATCTATAACTATTTAAAGTTGGTTAACAACCTTTCTCACTTAAATTTTCAATACTTATAATAAAGCTGTGATAAAGTTAATTTATGATCGCAGAAAAGCATAACATAACTAAAAAGCTGAAAATTTTTTTTTATTAAAAAAACAAAAATACCGACTGCATAACCTCAAAAAGAAAGAAATAAGTGACTTCAAATAGGTATTATACGATTTTATGGAGAGTCGCCGACTGCTATTTCCATATCGGCCCCACAAGCCTGGCAGAATAAATTTCTTGTTTGTTTCTTTTTGCGGTTATGGAGTCGGGTTTTTGTTTTTTTAATTAATCTGTTTATCATTTACCTACAGGCACATACTTATTATGGATTACAGACAGCGCTGTTGTTGTATCGTTTGCATCAGCCATTATAATTTTCTTGAAAATGTATGCAAATTACGGTCGCAGTGACCCGCGACAGTAGGCACCGGTGCACTGCAGTCTGGCCATAAGTAGGTCATAATAAAATAAAAACATGTATTTTTAAATATCGAATACTGTCATTATCATTGTTCGGTAAATGTGCTAGATCCCGAATAAACTATTCATTTTCATTCCGTAATGCAATTCAAAAGTTCGATAGTCTGATTGACTAAATATCGATTATATCCTTATCTCCGAAAATATTGGGTCTAAAATTTTCAAGAAATGTACTTTAAATTGTACTGTACCTATAGATTACAGGAAAACCTATAAGAAGTTTATGGTATTTAAATTAACAAAGGATCTGTAACAAGGAACAGATAATCATGTACGGAACGGAACCCTTTACGCAACGCGGAACGCGAGTTTAACTTGCACTTCAACTGTTCATCAAAATCTTCACTACCATCTGAAAGTACGAAAACTTTGTTCGCTCTGGGTGCCGCACTTATTGACTGACGAGCTAACGGAACAGCGTATGAATTCGACTCATGAGATGTTACAAAAATTTGATGGCGTTCCATCTAAGTATACGTGAATTCAATAGTTACGTAACGAAACATTTCTTTACTATTTTGATGTGCCTTTAGTTCGAATAAAGTATGGGTGTTTGAAGGTGAAGATCCAGCGACGTCTGTCAAAATATCAGTTAAAAAGATGGTCGCAGTATATTTTACAAATATCGTGGAATGTTGGCTATTGTCATGCTTGATAAACAGAATACTGTTACTGCTTGGTACATTAAGGAATGTTTGCCTCGAGTTTTAGAAACTTTGAAAAATAAGCGGCCAAACTCAAGGCTCGGCCCTTGGTTTTGCATCAAGATAACGCTCCTGCACATCGAGCCGGCAAAACTATTGACTATTTGCACCAAGCTGGAGCGAAATTACTGGGACACCCTCCTTATAGTCCGGACTTATCGCTAAGTGACTTTGCTATTTTCCCTTACGTAAATATAGAAGCAATTAATAGGACGCATGGAAAAAACCGAAATACTATCCTAGCAGATGGATCACGCATAAAGGTAAATAAAAACGTACTTTCAGATGTACAAATAAGAGGTAGAAAGATAAAGCATTGGTTAAGAGTCCTACCAGAAACGACTGGCGTAATAATCGGTATGAACATACTCAAACGCGTCAGAATGAAGATCCAATGGAAAACCGAAATTAACCCCCCATGATCCTTTACAAACGCTAATGAACGCACAGTCCAACGAAGAGAAAAGCAACCAAACATTAAAAACCTAGTCAGAAGACATAGACGAACCAATCCAAACTGAACTTGTGAACTTAGATCATAAAAGAAAATGTAAACACAATGAACCGGTAAAACTAACATACTAGTAACCGAAAAAAAGCATACGATTTCGATAATAAATATATAATCGAGAAGCAAAACGTGGTGGTAGACGAACTCCCTAGAAACCTTACGCATCACAAAATGAACCATCAGAATGGTACAAAGCAAAATTCAAGAAGAAACAAGACAATCCGTCATTGAACCAAGACTACACTATAACAGATATAAGTTATATAGAAAGATACCAAACAAGAACAAAGAGAGCTTAAGTGAAATATAAAAGGAAAGAAAACAAACTAAAATTATTCGAGAATAACCGATACTAAGTATGGTTCTGTGATGCCCGCTCCGGATCGTTCCTGGTACAAAGGATCTCTTTGGCCATCCAACGCGGCAATGCCGCTAGTGTGATGGGAACTTTTGAGCCAGGGGCGTTCCGAGGCGTTCCTTTTGGTGGTGGGGTGTAAAAATGTTTTTAGATATTAATTTTGTAACGAACACGGGTTCGTGCGAACGGGGAGGCGCGAGGGGGTACTCGAGGAGAAGAGAGACACACTCTTTGACAACTAACGGCGTATATTAAAACGCTTACAGGGACTGGGTTGTAGAAACGTCGCCCGATTTAGGGACCACCGAAGCGATGCCACTAACTCGTGCTCACGCTTGGTACATCTTTACTACTGCTCCTTGAGGTTCGGAGACGTGCGCTTGCAAGGGATGGTAGCAAAGATACCCTGTAGTTAGGACTGGATTTGACATGTTGCAAATTTTTTTTTTTTTTTTTTTTAGAATGGACATACGCTGTTAGTCTCTGACGACTTCGACAACTTCACCGGAAAGATGCGAGCAGCCTGAATGGCGCTCAACAAGGGGAGTTTTACTTAACATGCCTAAGGGTGCTCCTATTGAGCCGACCTCGGACTTAGGACGTTAAGCGGGGATATAAACAATCGGATTTTGACATGTTGCAAATGTTACTTAAACTATATATATATATGGATTCTGGAGTGAACAGTCGTTAGCGCGATCTAATCAACAGGTCGCGCCATCTAACGGTCCCCTGTGTCAACTCAGTTTCCTATTGATTGGCATCTGACGGGTAGCTGGCGCCATCCAGTGTTGAGTAGCGCGAACGTAATGCAACAATTTTTTATTTATTTTTGTATTTGTTTACAGCTGACGAAGCCTGTGGCGGATTTTATCCTTGTTACTGTTTGACGAAGCATGTTGTGGATGAATAAGAATTGAGAATTTTAGTTAAATAAGAATTAAGGACTAAATAGATTTAATGTATATTGAGTATGGTTTTTATTTATACCCAGGTAAAAATCTCCCGATGTGAGGGTTGTGTCACGTTCGTACCAGAACCGGTGACGTCACAGCAGCCATGCCGACCACAAAGCGCCAAGCCCGCTGTAACCCCCACCACTCCCGTCCTCACCGAGCGGATATAAAACGCCGCCAGCATCCATTAGTCGGTGAGCTTCAGTCGTGAAAGGTCGAAAACCCAGCTGAACGCGTTCGCCGAGAAAATTGGGAATAGCCCCACGGCAAACTCTTGGCTCGAGGATATCGATTCAGCCAGTGGTGATTGGAACAGCGTCCACCGCCTGTGCCGCCTATCCAGGTAACCCACTCCGATCCGACCTCTTCAAGTCAGTGACGGTACTCCCCCTTACCGCGCAGAGGACCGAGCGGAGATATTCGCAGACCACCTGGAGACGCAGTTTCGCCTCAACGAGTCCGACGATACACATCATGCAGTAGTTATCGAGCAATACATGGAGGCCTACTTTGCAGAACCGATAGCTCCCGGTGAGAATCCAATAGTCTTCAGCCCGGGCCAAGTCCAGAGGATGATCCGACGCTCTCAGCCTAAGAAAGCTCCTTGGGACTCCGATCAATATTCCCCTGAGCTGGTCTGAATTCTAAATATCCAGTACCCCAGGCACTAGGTACATTACAAGTTTGATGACCGTTTTTTTGTTTTGGGGAATGGGGCTCATAAACGGCACACTAGTTAACGCTTCCGCCGACAAAGCGAGACCACACTCACATAGGGTAGTTAGCTATTTCTAGTGTGGCACTTTCAGAGCGCGTATGACATTTCTTTTTATTTAATTCCATTTAATTTGCCAATAAATGTTCATACATAAAGATAGTACAGCTATTTAGCATACAATTATAATTATTCTTACTGACACAATACAATTTTACCCATCGGGAAATGCCTACCGCTTAATGTAACCCAAATATTCATCCATAATAATAAACAGGTAACATTGCATTTTTGAATTAAAATTATAATAACTTTCATATAGAAAACATTACAACTATTCAATGAAAACCTAATTTTTCCTAAACCTTATTAATTCAATTATATGGCATAACTAGCTTTTCCCACGGCTTCGTTCGCCCGGTATTCCTTCGGGAACTATGCATTTTTCCAGGATAAAAAGTTGCTTTTATGTCCTAGTCCAAGATCTAAAGTGAGTATATTCATAACACACACTTTCACATTTTCAACATTAATAGGATTTATTAACATCTTTATAAAAATTGTTGAACACCAAATTTGCGACAAATTTTGTTCCAAACTTTTTTTCATGCGCTCAAGCGTTTTTGAGGTAGACGGCGGAGAACGCGCACAATCATACTGTACATACATACATACATAGCATCACGCCCGACATCCCTAATGGGATGGGCAGAGCCACAAGACTACTTGTGGCCACGTTCGATTAATTAGTCCTCAGGTGGTATGATGAACCGTATGGTGACAGGTGAGCCGTCGCCCATACAGATAGTCCACCATGTTGGAGAGGACCCGTCCCTTAGTCGACTTTTACGGCATGCCAGGATGATAAGTATCTGCACGCATTCTATGCTATTTCTTCACTCCCAGTGCAGCAGAGGATCATACTGTAATGAAAGGTTAACCGTGAATCTCGGTGAAATAATACCTTGTATAAAGTTATTAAATCATAAACATATCATTAAGACGAGTGTGAGCCAACGGCTTTTCATACAAAACGCGATAACGATTTCCACCCCTTAAATGTTAACGGATGTTCACCAATTTTTGATAGGTTGTCAGTCAGAACAAAATCTAAGTCTATACGTTTTGATTTTTTCACTATAGTCAATAAATTCAGTTTTATTGTTGTTTCAGTATTCTCATACAAAACTAATTTCGGAATTATTTGACTATCTTGATGATAAACTAATGATTATTCTGATATAAATTTTACGTAATAATATTAACGTAGTAAAGAGAAATTTACGGTTAATTCTTAGCGTTTTTAGTAGTTTTATGGTTTTGCCTTGGTTTTTTTTACATATTTCAAAAATCCGAGGCCGCTAGGCACTACACGACTATTCAACACATATTATTATATTTTTTTCATTTCATTTGCTTAGTAGAGTAGTTCAATCTACGAGCTCGAAAAAGTGCCTTCGCGCATTTTTTGAAAAACTTGGTCCGGAATTTCGGCTTTATATCAATAGATAAGAATAAATTGCAAAAAGCGAGGCCGCTAGGATCAATACTAATAACTATACTCCACCATTCAGCAAGTCACATTTGTCTAAGTCTTTCAGTTTCTCATAATCAGAACGCCAAAGTTGCCCAATTATTGAAAAAATCGTAATAGGGCTGGTAAGAGTTTTATTTTTACTTATATGTTAGTATATGTTAGTGCTTTTCTCTCCATAGAGGTTTTGTGGCACGGGCCAAAACCAAGTGCCTACAGGTAATTATGTAGTGATAGACAGAAACTTTCGAAGTATTCGGCATGTGTGTTAAGGATGTCAGCTTTTTGTAAGAGTGCATTATGTAGATGAATGCATGTTTCGTGCGTGCAGGCTTGCATGTAGAGTTTTTGGAATAACGCCATTATTAAGGCATTTTACGCGTTATCGCTCGAGTTAAGTAATTGGCTACAAAAGGATATTGATTACTAGTGGACCGCCCACAGCTTCGCCCGCGGTATTTTCTATATAAACTTTAGTCACCCCTTTAGGGAAGGAATTTCGAAAAAATCCCTCCTTAGTGCACCTCTAGACCACTCGAGGAATGTCTCTTCCAAATTTCAAACCTCTATCTCCTCTGCGTTGTCTATAATTGAGTCAGGGTACTTGTTTTATATGTATTGATGATTGTATTATGTTTGTAACGGGTTGGTCTATATAAAACAGTGTCACAGGGTCTCGACACAGTTTCACTTGATATTTCAGAGCTGGATGACTGAAATAAATAATTTAGCGCAAGTGTGATGGGCCATTTATAACAATATCATTTGTTTTTTTTTTGCTTAGTATTATAAATTGATTCTATACGGCCCGACTGCTGTAAGTATTTTTATATATTTATTTTAATTACTTTTATTACATAGTTTTTGTGACAATAAGTATAAATCATCCTCTGCTCGAAAAATTATTTCTTCCGTAATGTGTACTAGACTAGTTTCTGCCGGTGACATCGTCCTTGTAAGCTTACCTATTAATCGCATTTGCCCTTTGCTATGCTCGTCTTGGCGGGGGCATTACCGTGCGCCCAGATACGCAGTTTGTTAACATCACCATGACCTTAATAAAAAAAAATAACGAAATTTCAGATTGCGTTAATTTTCAAAGAAAAGTTAAATTATAAGCAATGTACGGCAAGGTTAGTACGTCAGCCACAAATAACAATGACAGTAAACCATAAAGTTTGCCATTCTAACGTCATACATTGAAAACACTGAAAAGTTAAGAAAATTGATTATGGGGGGAGAGCGCTCACAGGGTCTTTAGGGAATGTTCAAAACGACTGGTGGAGTTGACGCGTGACTTGGTGTCTTCAATGTCAAAATGAATAGGCATTTTCTGGGTAAGCAATTTCAAAATACCGAATACCAAGCTTATAGAATTTCTTATTTTCGAAAAACGTTGGACAGAAAACTTTAGCCTTACATTCTCATTATTAGGTACTTCTCTGAATGGGTTTTATTTGCTTTTTAAGTATTAACCCTAATGCTAATACTTTAGAAGCAAAGAGCGCTCAAGACAGAGGAGGCGTGGGAGGCGGAGCCACCCGTAAGGGAGGCTCGGCCCTCCGGCACAACAAAACAACAAGAAACAAAAACCCTCCAACAGAGCCCAGGACAGATTTGGGCTTGAAGGTGTAGGAACGCTGGTTTGTTTCTAGATCAAAATGTAACTTCAATGTGCATAACTATCCCGTACCCCTATATATAACCCTAGTTTATAGTGCTTTTGGAAAATACTGAACTGTCTGCCCGAATTCAGAAGGGCCACTCAAATATGGCGATCAGCTAACGGTCGCTCGAAATCCGAACGCCTAGTCAAAATAAGTGGTATTCGACAATGACATATTATAGAAAGACACGTTATATCCATACTCAACGCGTTTCAAAAACGTGACTTAGATAATTTTCTTGTTTTCAGGGTTCCGTACCCCAAAAGAAAAAAAGGAACTCTTATAGGATCACTCGTGTGTCTGTCTGTCTGTCTGTCTGTCTGTCTGTCCGTCTGTCACAGCCTATTTACTCCGAAAATACTGGACCGATTGATTTGAAATTTGGTATACATATGTAAATTGGTGATCGCAATAGGGGTGCGTAGCGTAAATAAATTAATTTTGAACATGGGGCCCACTTTTGGGGAGCCGATCAGAAAATTAAAATAAAAAATTACGCAAACTATATCATGTGACATATCAATTAAAAGGGCTTATTGTGAAGGTCTTAAATATGTTTTCTCTGGAATTTTAAGATAAATGGTTTGGAAGTTATTTAGGAAAATAGGCGAAAGTTGACTATTCCTTATCTCCGAAACAACCGGGCCTAAAATTTTGAAAAAAAAATACAAAAAAATAGTGCTTTACCTATAGATTACAGGAAAACATATAAGAAGTCTATGGTATTTAAAGTAACATAGGAGATTTCAGTTAATCCTGTATGGAACGGAGCCCTCTCCACGCGGGTTTCACTCGCAAATTAATTTTAAACATGGGGGCCCACCCATGTTTATAATTAATTTATTTACGTTACGCATCCGTGTTGCGGTCACCGATTTATATATGTATACCAAATTGCAAATCAATCGGTCTAGTAGTTTCGGAGCAAATTGGCTGTGACGGACGGACAGACAGACAGACAGACAGACACACGAGTGATCCTATAAGGGTTCCTTTTTTCCTTTTGAGGTACGGAACCCTAAAACGTAAGTATACGGAAACGAACGCTTAATTTTATCAGAATTAACATTATAATTTTAATATATTAACATACTTTTTTACTTCATTGTTGACTGTAATGCATGTATTTAAACTTGCAAATGAATTTGATGTAAGTAGGTAAGTACCTTTATAAGTGGTTCAATTTAATAATAATAATACGTAAATTTTTGAAAAATGTTCATAAATGTCAGTGGTTTGCGGTCTCTGATATTCATTACAAAGTAATTGAAGTAGTTAAATAGGTAATAGGATAACATTATTTGTATCGTAACTATATATCCATAAGAAATGTAAATTTATCAAGATTATCTGTGGACCGAGAAAAAAAAGTAGAATTGAGTGTGTATCTATAGCATGTTGTTGGTACTGCAACAGCAAAATTCATATACAACCGTTTATATTACAGATTTACAATCATTTGAAATACGGAAATGAAAGGTTGGGAGTTAATTCGGAAAAAACAGGAGGCATGAAAACACATAGCTGCATTGTATGATTCTATGAACCCACACGGCTATTTTCACCACCAGTATGAAAATATGAAATAATTGTCCCAAACAATGTTCCCTGAGACAATGTTAGTTAATGTTTTCACACAAGTTTAACTCTGCATAAATTAGATATTGTATCAATACATATAAAACAGTACCGTGACTCACTTATAGACAACGCACAGCGTAAACGGGTGGTCTTAGAGGTTTGAAATATTGGAGGAGACATTCCTCGAGTACCCTAAAGGTGCACTAAGGGATTGGAGGGAAATTCCATCCCTAAAGGAGTGAAAAGGGGTGATAATGTTTATATGGAAAATAGCGCGGGCAAAGCTGTGGCGGGTCCACTAGTTTGGTATACTTGCAATTTCCAAAGACAGCAGTTTTTTTTAAACATGAAACCAGAAATAATAAACAGTGAAAAAATAAAGGCATTGAAAATGAAAGCTATTAGGGACAGGGACAAGCTTGGTTTATGTATTAAACCACCCATGCCACAGCAGTACCTTTGCTTTGATATTCACGGCTTCCCGTACAGACTTTGAAACAATTTTTTACCCTGAACAGAGAAATAAAAAAATGCTTTTGTAATGAGTAGAATTAAAAAAGAACAACGATGCAGGGTTCAGTTCTGTAGTTTTTGTAGTGTTGAAAATAAAATGATAAATACATTATATTTTTACATAGCGGTAAGATCACAATAATTTATTATGTATTGACATAAAAATACAAAAATAATTTATAAGCTGTGAGCATGCAGCCAGCTCGCAGCTTTTGGGTAATGAACTTTATATATGACTGTTAAGTGAGCAAGTGAGTGAAAAGATATACTGATACCTTTGAGTTCCAAGATATCAGTATAAACTCGCAGACATATTATATTATATATTAGATTAAATATACTCAGTCTGCGCACAAGCAAATTAAAATTCTTTTTGAATTTCATCAAAAATAAGGCAAGTAATTAAACATAATTGATCCTTCAGGTATCTAATGAAATGCTTAAAAATAGTAGATTGTTGCACCAAGCAGAAGTGATTCACTATTGCGCCGAGTGTTAGTTTGGAGCCCGAACGCTAGTGAGGGCTCTAAAAACACGAGCGCAATATAACATCACTTGATGCGAGGTGCATAATCTGCTTTTCTTTCTACTACTGCAAAAAGTTGGTAAAAAAACGTTTAAAGGTACAGTTAAACCCAACTAGCGACGTAAAAAGGATTTTTGCACCTGTTCTGACGCACTCTTTGAATTTTTATACAGCCTATGACACTCGCACGTTCTCCCTGAATCTTAAGATACCCTATTTATTAAAATCGGTCCATTAGTTCTGAAGCTAAAGTCGAACATCCGAAAATTTTCACAGAATACTTGTATCTATCTAAATTTCAACTCAATCAGTCCAGTAGTTTCGGAGCCAATTGGCTGTGACAGACGTCCAGACAGACAGACAGACACACGAATTGATCCTACAAGGGTTCCGTTTTTCACACAAAACTTCCTGGATTTTTCGTCGTTCTCATTTAAACGCCTTTTTTATCACGATGCTATAAGTGCCCATGCTTTCCACTTTCGAAAATTGAGGAGGGTGGGTTCGCTCCATACTATAGTAGTAACGAAGCAAAGGTCATCATCCTCCTCTTCTCCTAATAATATTTTTATACTTGATCGGTTCATTGCTATCAACACAACCGCTAGGTATGGAACAACAACTGCGACTGACGCCGGAGTCGCGCTGCTCGGAAGTTAAGCGGGCATCCATTAATTACGTGAGGTGTTCAGGGGGGGGAGGGGGGGGGGGGGGATTGAGACGAATCTTACTAAATCTCACTTGGGGGAGAGGGGGGGTCTTGGCAAATATCACGTAATTTTTTTCTAGCAGAAAACGGTGTGAAACTGCGTGAAAGTTAAGTTAAATTAAAATAAATGAAAGTAAAAAAAAGTGTCTTGAATTTACCCATAATATGGCAATTTTTTTTTATAAATTCAACGCTTTTATACCCAAAATACAAATTTTGAAAAATCTCATGCAAGATTGGGGCAGGGGGGAGGGGGTCGAGAAAAATCTTACAACATCTCACAAAGGGGGGAGGCGGGGTCAAAAATTAAAAAAAAAATACCTCACGTAATTAATGGACGCCCCCTAAGTAGTGTGCGTCAGAGCCGCTGCGGCATTGATAGAGCCGGTCTGCGCCTCTAAGTGATGTTGTAGCGACTCGCAAGCGAGATTTCTCACCCCACTCTTGCGCACGACGCGTAATGCGTAAGAGCGAGATGCGAGTCTCACTCGCGGGTCGGTGCAGTATCACTTAGACATTCCGCAATAGACGCCCCGGTCGGAAGTGCAGCTTTATTACTAAACAATAGCTACCCTTAAGATAGCACTAAACACTTTCTTCAGTCCTTGATCGCAATGGCGCCTAACACAGCCGAGAAGGACGTGGGTATGGAAGATGAAACAATCTTCCCAGAGTTAAAAGCACCGCAAGCCGATAACTGCAAGTTTGAGATCATTTGGGTGGTAGTGGTCCTCATGACATACTTGCACGCCGCCGCGCTCTACGGAGGCTACCTGTGCTTAACTGTAGCCAGTTGGGCTACCATCGCTTTCTGTAAGTTTATTTATTGCATTGTACTGTTTATTTATATTACTAATTACCCATAATATATAAAAAACGGCAACCCACCGACCATGGAGCAAGGCACAAGCTGCCGGTGGTTAGGGTTGCATAGTGAGGAACCTCCGGATAAAAGTAACGTCTTCTGAATCTGACCATTTGAGCCAGCCACACAGCGAAAACCTCTTTAGATGGTACTCGAAGTTTTTTCCAAGACGCCCGTTCAATCGACACCGCTCTTGTATGCATGCGTTTTATGGCACCAGGTTGGCTTTTCCATGAAAATGTTGACACTGTAGACATATTGTATAGATATAGACGGGCACCTATCTTATTACTTGTATTCCATTTTGCAATCATATTACAGATTTTTGTGTAATAATCACATCTAGGTTCAGAACTGTCCCCTCCTGTCCCCGAAAGTTAAGGACCATGAGGACTGATTTTTTTGGTTTGACTATCGCTGCATGTAGAGCGTCACGCATAGTTTTGGCTTGTATAAAGAGAACGTTAATTGTACCCTCGTTTTCGTTAACTTATGGCCATAGGAAAGACAAATGTTATTTCTTTACGTAATTATTATGTTTAACTATGGTTATTTTTCGTATAATTATATAAAATGTATTAATTTCTTTAAAACAAAAAGAACACGCAGTTGTCAATATGGCAGCCCTTGATCATTATTATTATTATTGTGTGTATGCATAGGCAGTTTATTGTTGATACGTGTACAGTCAATGTTTACTTGTGTGTCTAATCACTACATACATACATAGCATCACGCCCGAAATCCCTAATGGGGTGGGCAGAGCCACAAGACTACTTGTGGCCACGTTCGATTAATTAATTGCTTGTTGTCTAATCACTGGCTTGGACAAATACTGTTTTACGACGCAATTTGTTGCGAAGTGGTTTCTGGAGTTGTTGTACATTAAACTCTTCTTTCAGCATTCGTTTCGCTAATACTCTGTTTGTTGGGAATAACGGCCGGAGCCCACCGACTGTGGTCGCACAAAAGCTACAAGGCGAAGCTGCCGCTGCAGATCATTCTGATGCTCCTCTGCACGCTGTCCGGAGTGTTCACGGTGTACACCTGGGTCCGTTACCACCGGATGCACCACAAGTATAGCGACACCGACGCCGACCCGCACAACGCCACCCGCGGGTTCTTCTACTCGCACGTCGGTTGGAGCATGGCGTTCAAGCATAAGCAGTTCAGAAAGAGGGGAGCGACCATCGATTTGTCCGATATAAAAAGCAATCCGGTGCTGGCCTTTCAGAAGAAGTCAGTATTTTTTTATTTGTTATTTCACGTAATATTACTTTCGCAAAATGAGTAAATTATTTAATTTTTACTTTTTGATAACTAAGCTGAAAGTAAAAAATAATTTCTAGGAAATTGTATACGTTTTACAATAAAATACCTAAACTCATTACATAACAAACAGTCACAATGTTCAAATCTACTGTAAAGCGAATTCTTATTTCTAGGGCATATTATTTCATATTACATAGTAAAAGACTACGTCATGGACAGGGGCGTTTGGGTTAAATCCTGACCTGCACCGGCAATCCCTGGGTCTCAATGAGCGTACCTACTGTGGTATATTATACTTAGATTTGTATAAAACTGTAAACATCGTTCTTAACTTATATGTTTACTGTTTTGAAAATCTATCTCATTTAGCCAGTTTTCTTTTTGTGTTAACTTCTTAAAACTCAAAAAAAGCTATTTATTATAATAGTATAAAAAAGATAATCACGCGGCAAAATGTCATAATCTACCATATTAATTAATAAATGGATACAAATATCTTCAATCTTTAAAAATTTGTAGCATGTATGTGTATTCGATTTCAGGTACCGAGCTCCATTGTTCACGCTGATATTAGTCATCATACCAACGGTAATCCCTATGTACTTCTGGGGCGAGTCGTTCTCCGTCGCGTGGCACATGAACATCCTCCGTTACGTGATGAACTTCAACGTTCAATCTTTAGTCAACAGCGTCGCTCACAGGTTCGGAAACAAACCTTTTGACAAGAACATTTTGCCAGTCGAGAACAGTTCCTTGTCGTTTTTCTGCCTCGGCGAAGCTTTCCACAACTACCACCACACGTTCCCGTGGGACTACAAGGCGGCTGAATTCGGTAACGAAGTTGCGAATCTTACGACGAGGTTCATCGATTTCTTCGGTTGGGTCGGTTTGGCGTACGACCTCAAGTCTGTCAACCGTGACATGATTAGTAGGAGGGTGAAAAGAACCGGTGACGGTACGTACTATGAAAATTGACTATTTCTGACAATAAATCGTGAGTAAAGCCTTGTGTATTTCAAATATTCAAGATATTCTATCTTAAACTTTAGCGATTACTGAACATATTTATAATTATAAATAAAATAAAATAAATAATATTTATTTTCAGAAAGCTAAGTTCAAAGTTTTGTTAGTGTTCAATGCAAACTTAAAAAGTCTATTAGAATACTTATATGATAAGTAAAATAACCTTATATATAACCTCGGAAAGGGTGTTATTACACACAGGCGAATAAAGCAGTTATGAGTTATGGATTTTTATAACTCTCGAGGGAGTTATGAGTTTAGTTTTAAATTATAGTCACCCACTCGTACGTCATTTACCCAAGGTTTATTTCCTATCTTCAAAACTTGTAGAGTTGTAATAATGTAGAGTCAAGGTAGAGCCAGTGTAATGTTTCAACTTTAATAAAGTTATTTTTTATCTATATTTTATTTTATTTCCTCAAAAATATGATGAAAAACATTGTGTGTATCACGGGCCCTAAGGAGTCATGGTTTAAAGTAAGTGCAACTGAAAAAACCATCCAACCAACCAACCATCTTAGGACTAATTAATCGAACGTGGCCACAAGTAGTCTTGTGGCTCTGCCCACCCCATTAGGTAGGGATTTCGGGCGTGATAATATGTATGTATGTGTAACTGAAAAAAGCGAGCTCTTGGTATTAAAAGGTAGAAATAAACCGCCAGCGTCAGTGGCAGCTGGCCTCCAGTTGTCCTCAATGGTGTGTTATTGCAGAGTCACGCAGTTTAGATACCTTGGCCGTATTATGTCTATGATATGATAGGACTCTGCGAGTACTGTAAGGGTAATAATGTATTCAGGTTGTTGTTGGGATTTCAACCTCGCTGCAGTGCTTCTGGCATGTTTGCCAATGGGCATTGATGCGCAAAAAAGTTGCTTCTCTCATCCGCCGAGCGAAGGATAGTCCCAACAGCCTTCTGCATGTTGTAGCGGCGAGACTGGACAGCGCTCTGCTAGGGAGAGTTAATGAGTTGCATTATCGTACATTGTGCATCTAGGGCCGTAAGAACTAAGAACTTTTTGCGCATCAACGCCCATTGGCAAACATGTGAACATGTAATACATGTGCAGACTGTGAAGAATAGCGAATGTGGTCAAATGCAGATGTGTAAAATTCACATTGTGCAGAATTACGAATACATACATACATACATACATAGCATCACGCCCGAAATCCCTAATGGGGTGGGCAGAGCTACAAGACTACTTGTGGCCACTTTCGATTAATTAGTCCTAAGATGGTATGATGAACCGTATGGTGACAGGTGATCAGCCCATCGCCCATACAGATAGTCCACCATGTTGGAGAGGACTCGTCCCTTAGTCGACTTTTACAACATGCCAGGATGATAAGCATCTGCACGCATATAATGGCATAAACGTCGAATAATCCGGCTGAGTGCGGATTGGGGACTTCACATGCTACTAGGATGGCTTAATTTCAATGTGCTGTGGCTAGCCGCTAACACAAGTTAGTAACAGCTCATACATTAGGATTAGTACAATATACCTAATATGAAACATAACTCCTCAATTCAAAACAGTGGGTCCAATTCGAAACGGTGTCTTCTTAATTCACCTAAATTTAAAATAAGAAACGTCAAACTCGATTTTGTACAGCACAAAGCTGTCAAAATCAAGTCTAACTTTATTATTTAAATTTGAATTTAGCGAACACACTTTCGAATTGGCTCCATTGTCCCCTAAATTTAAAATAAGAAATGTCAAACTTCGAAATCGAGTTTGAAATTTAGCGAATCCAAATTCAAATTGGCACCAGTAAAAGTCAATGTATATGTGTACATTACTTGAGGGTCTACATTATTACTCATAGCCCATTTAAGGCACGTTCTTCAGTCTCTGAGGTTATCTCGAACTAATGTTCTGTGAAAATTTATACGGACGACATTCTAGCAAATATTATGTCTCAGATACTTATTACCTGATCTTTTAGGGTTCTTTACACGCAAGGCTCGAAATCTGTTTTAAGTAACGGTATTAATTTAAGGTTTTAAGGGATCGTTTTTAATCAAACAGAAAACATTGAGGTCCGGTTAGGTTAGGTTAGTCGCGGTAACTGATATTAACTGGTTTTTGAGTGCGTTTACGTTGGCAAGAACTCCAACAGTGTTTAGAAGAGATGGCACATAACTCGCTCTTATTTTACCCACGAAATTCAAATGAACCGGTTAATTTCGTTCAACAGAACCGAAAAAAAAAACAGTTCTTCTTAACCGGTTAATATAACGGTAACCACAATCTAAACTGAAATCATCAAATTAAACCGGTTTTATGCACGATTATTTATGGATGGTACTAGACAGTCCGCGAAGTTCGCACTTATTCTCGTCGTGACTTCTCGGGAACGGGTCTATATTGTCTCCCATAAAATTAAAGTTCCGATTTTCACAATCCATAACGTTTTTGGTCATAATAATTATTAGTCATAATGTTGAAAGTCATATATTAATAGCTTCGCTCCCGCTCGCTCACTGACATTTACCATTTGTAGTCATAATATGTCAAACTCTTCAGCATAACATCTTACAAACAAGCAAGATACTTTTGAAATATTGAAAAATACGATTATTAACTTTAGACATTGAAACGGTATGGGTAAAAATAATTAGCACTTTAAAATATATAGCTTAAAATATTTCTGAATAATAATCAATTTGCCTTTGTATGTTATAGATATCAATTTTATGACTTTTGAAAATTATAATCTGTAACAAAATGGATTATAAACGTTAGAATTATAAAGGTTATGCTTTACAACTTTTATGACTTTCGATAATTATAAGTATAAATAATATGGAAAACAATTTCTGACTTTCAAAATTCGAAACAGTAAGTTTATGGGTAACAAGGGGATCCCCTCGGGAACATTTGTAAGTGTGTATTGGCCAAGACAGTCGTTCACGGTTATTCACACTACGACTTCTTGGGAACATTTGTGAATGTAGATTGGACTAGACAGTCCGCGATGTTCGCAGTTTTTCACGCAGCGACTTTTCGGAAAAATTTGTAATTGTGTATTGGACAAGATGTTAAGTAGTTCACTTTTATTCACGTTCACTTTTATTCATTTTGTGAGTGTAGTTTGCACTTATTCACGCCGCGACTTCTCGGGAACATCTGTGAGTGTCGGTTATTCATTCCGTGACTTCTCGGTAAGATTTGTGAGTGTGGATTGCACTAGGCAGTCCGCAACGTTCGCAATTATTCACGCCGCGACTTCTCACGAATGTAGAGCCTTGAAAATGTTTCAACCATGCGGAAAACAAACCATCAAAGTAAACAAGGGCACGTAACGAATATAACAGAATTAATATCAGTCCGATTTTCCACAATACCGCTCGTTGCGGTTATTTTTCAACCAATTACGTTGCAAATAATAATGAAAAGCCACCCATACGCCGTCGTATCAGAGTATAATATTAAATGCAGCAGTTATTAAAATCTGTAAAACTGTGGTTATTAGGTGGTGACAAAGTTTGAAACGTATACCACATGTAAATTGAATAACCGCAGCTATGAGTTGTGAATGGGATGATTAATAGGCAAACATTAATTAAACTCAAATTGGTTTATTTTGACAATGAATTCAATTCGAAACGGTGACAAAAGCTGTCAAAACCACGTTTGACGTTTCTTATTTTGAGTTTAGTGACTTTTAAATTTAGCTATCACGCTTTCGAATTGGCCCCAATATAATTAACTAATAGTTAGTTGGGTTAGTTAGGGAAATTAACATTCCCCTAAATTTTTTAAATAAATTAGTTCTCCAAATACAAATTTTGCAACTACGTTCAATCCATTTAGTTTTATTTAAATTACTAGCTACTGTGTGGAAGTGTGCATGTTTAAAATATGATGAACTTTAATATTACTGAATTTTTAAAGCACCATACCTTATTTCTTTTGGTTGTCTTAAAAAAGTAGTCTGTGCCATAGGCCTCAAACCATCACCATGCCAAATTTCATTAAAATCGATTCAGCGGTTGCGGTTGGTGCGGTACAACGGACTGACCGACTTATAATATAGCTTGGAAACTCATGACCGAGTGTAAAAGTTCCTGAATGGAAACCACAGTTTGGGAGATGAAGCCTAGGTCGGTCCTTAAGTCGCGGGCGGCTATCCGCTTAATGGAAATGAGGCCTTAAAGGAGATCTTTGTTCGGCAGACGTCCCCAGCTTAAAATGAAAAAAAAATCTAATCAATATGGAAATCGCGTTGCAGATCGTAACAGATGCCAGCCCTACATACAAACATGCACACGTTACCCGTGTGTAAACATGTTATAACTGGTTTGTGGTATGGAGAGTCCGGGCTGTGTTAGGGTTGGCACTAATAGTGAAGTAGCAAGTAGCATTGTAGGATCCAATACCGGCGACTGCAAATACGGTTCTATAAACAATTCATATTCCTTCTTGCGCGCAGTTTCCTAAGGGTTATCGCAAACGGTAAACGTGCTTAAGGTATGTTTTTACTGGTCTATATTTTCAAATTCAAGCGATTGTTTTTACAAACTGTGGGCGCGGTTGTTCCCCAGCTTCCACCTAAGGTACACTCGCGAAACTGTAAACCATATTGACGATGTCATTATACATCACTGGGCACTGCTTCTGCAATGGATTCGCGTAGGGTACTTTCCACGATACTCAATCCCTAATAGTAGACGATGAGTTTTCATAAAATCCTATAATAGCTGTTTAAAGTCACCTACTGCTATGTTCATATCCACCATGAGCACAGCAGAATTTATTTGCTGTTTTTTATCCATTTCTTTTACCAAGTATTTAGTTATTGTTGACAACTAATCGCAAAGCATGCCCAGTAGTTGGGAAGTTAATTTTAGACAGGGAAATTTTTCATGGTGATTGTGTATCCACTTATTTATATGAGATCGATCATAGTGTAAAAAAAATATAGTCGTCTCACGCACCAGTCGCTAGTCACGACAGGTCAACTGTGCGGGGTTTGCGGGGTGAGCGGCTTGATGACCTACTGCCCGTTCTGCCTGCGGAGCGGTTCCTCAACATTTTCCCGCTGAGGTAATAACTGGAAGTAGCGGCCATATTGCCACCACGCGTCGGAATCGCGCAAGTTCTTAGCTGATTACACTATACATGTTTTTATAGTATGGATCAGTTTTAAGGTCACCATTAAATCGTAATTTCATAAGCTCAAACTCAAACTTTAACTTTATTCAGCAAATTAGCCTCCTGTGGACTTTTTTACTTGCGACATGAATAAATTATAATGGGTTGAATCTACCAGCGCTTCGGACAGGACCATTATTACACAATGATTTTACATCATGTTATTATATAAAAACTCAAATAAAAATAAATAGAAACATTTCACAGTAATAAAGCAATAAATGATTATTATTAAGACGATCATCGATCGATAATCAACGAATGTGAAAAACTATAAAATATAGTATAGAGAACACTATGAAGTATCTCTAGTTAGGTTCAGATATCGCACAAAACTAATAAACTAAAAACTAGTAAATTTAATTGGTCCTTGCAAGCATGAACCGTCCGGATGGATGTCCGGAAGACTAGACACACTGTTATCAGTGCGCGGCCAGCCTAAGCTAAGCCTTCTTACTGGCTGGCCATCCAATAAGACCAGCTATCCGGACGAGCATTGCGATTTAATGAAGAACAAAGGGTTTTTAAATCTATAGAAACTTTGTAATAGGATTGCTAGTTGGCGTTAGACCGTGTATAAGTGAATTAAATGAACGTTTTTCGCTGGTTAAATACGTGACTGTCTTTTGTTTGCCTACTCGGGTAAAAAAATTGGAGTTGTCAAAATTTTGACAGAATGTGAAATTTGGATTGGAGGCGAAAAATGGAGCAAGTTTGAGAATTTGTATTTTCGGGGTCGCTATTTACAAGAGATGGATATTGTGATAGTGATATTGAAAACAGAGCGAATGCTGGAAATCAGGTGAATGGAGCTTTGCATGCATTTATGAAGAGCCAGAATGTGTCCAAAAAGGCTCGTCTGGCTGTTCATAGAGGTGTGCTGGTTCCAACACTGATGTATGGAAGAGAATGTTGGGTATGGCAAAAGAAACATGAAAGTAGAATCAATGCAGAGGAGATCCGAGCTTTGAGAAGTATGTGTGGTGCTTCCATGAGTGACAGGATAACGAATAGCGTGATAAGAGAACGATGTGGTGTGGAAGAAGATGTAGTCGTGAGAATTGAGAAAGGTATGCTCAGATGGTTTGGACATTGTGGAGAGGATGAACGAAAGAAGACTCACGAAGCAGATTTATAAGGCGAGTGTGCATGGTAGGGTTGGAAGACCGGTGGTTGGAAGGGGAATACTTCTGCGAACGTACCAAAACCAGATCGAGGACGTTCTTAAGAAAGGCCAGGTCAAGAGTATTCTAAACCGGCGAGCGTGCATGAAGACCTTAATGAGAGTAGACGAAGCGAAAGGTGTGTGTCAGGATCATAGCAGGAGGAAATCCGTGGTCTCTGCCTAACCCTTTGGGAAACAGGCGTGATATATGTATATATGTCTATGTGTATTCGGGTAAAAACTTGCATACTTACTATGCAGATGTAGTCCAAGCAAAAAAATCGGCCTGCAGGGGACTCAACTTTAGGGAAAGGAGGGACATTTCTGAACCTTAAAGTGATTATGACCCGATTAACTTCATATTTTGCATAGCTAGTTGAAGGGCCGTAGAAGGGGAAGGACTGCTGTTTGTCCCGAAAAAATGCACAGTTCTTGAGGGACTAGCGATAAGTTCTATGCGGACAACGTTGCGGATTAAGCTTAGTACGATATAAACAATACTAAAACATTTAATCAGCGATCGAAACGCACAAACATAGATTGCAATAGCTATTAATGTTAGCGAATATTAGTGATTTTGATAGGCATCTAATCATGAGATTACAAAAATGGTTTGTATCAATAGCACTTAGCTAATCATAGTTGTATCAGAAATTATGGTATTCTATTGCTTAGTATAATTTTATTTTTAAGGGTTCCGTACCTCAAAAGAGAAAAACATATCAAATTTCATATAATCACAGAACCATCTCCATGCGAGTTTAACTCGTACTTGTCCGGTTTTTTTATTAATAATTTACGCCTTATCCACCTTTAAAATATCCTGAAAACTGATTAATTATTAATCATGACAAATTAAACTTTATGGCAAATTATCGGTTAGGATATATGATATTAAGTAATCTTTAGTAACAAAAATGTGTGTTTTACCTCGAACCTTTGTAATATTTTGATCAGCAACATGCTGAGTTTCCCTGAGTACATTTAGTTAGTAGACTTTACTACAAGTTCCACAAAGACTTTGACAAAGCTTAACCCGCTACCAAACTGATGTGATTCCTCGACAATATCCGCTCTTCGGCAATTAAGCGACAGACAGGATATTAGAAGCCGTGTTCAAACCGACGAGTTTGTTTCAAAACTTCATTGCAATCTCGATTGTAAGGCAAGGATGATAGATATTTTGGGTTCCATTTAAGTAGTTGAACTTAAAAACTACAGAACCCACTATTTCTAGAACACGTTGTATAGCGCTCCGTGAGTCACAGACGGTGCTGGCTGAAAATCAGCGCTGCAGGTGTCTTACGCCTCAGCATTATGCTGAGCCAGTGTCCCATTCACTGCCGCGAGGACACACACCATTATTTTGTTTTGTATTGTTTTTAATTTATTTTTATGCTACTCTGTCTGTGTGTCTTCTGTGTTGGTGAATAAATGTATCGTTCTTCTTTCTTCTTCTTTCAATGCTGTTTTTTGGGTCATAAACCTTCCCGAGCGCGCGCACTATTGTGCCACCAAAATTTCATCGTAATCGGATGAATCGTATAGAAATGCATAGAAGACGAAAAAACAAACATTAATACAGTTCATAGAGGGTTTAAATGCATAAAGTCAAGGGTTTAGGAAAATTTTTAACTTTTTTAACCAACTTCAAAACGTTCATAATTTTTTATCTACACGTATATCATAAAACCTCCATTGGTTAATCAAAAACCGTATGAAATGACCACCATTTTGACAACCAATTAGGAAAAACCAGTGCTGCGATAAAGAAATAACATGACTTCTTTATCGTTTTTAGTAAAGAAATGAGATTAAATTTGGAACAGCTGTCAAAACTCAAGTGGGTCTCTATTCTAGTATCCATAGATATTAAAAAGTTATTGATACGAAACGTCAATTCAGTATGTTTTTTTAATATAAACTGCACAATATTTGATCTCGAGTGACGTGAGAATAGAGACTTCATCCGTTTGTCTATGATTTAAAAAAAAAATGGTCTTGACGGAAGATCGTATTTGCCGCCATGTTGACGTTTTACTGAACGAAAGTAGAATTGTTGTTGAATTGAATAGAAAAAGTTGTTTGTAATTTACATTTTAGTTGAAAATATGAATAGTAAGTAGTCTTCTCGGAGTGTGTGTGATGTGAAAATGCGCCGGATATCGGAAATATGCAGCCACGATAGCAACAAATAACTTTTTGCCAGAAAATATTGTTTCTGAACCCATCATGGAGGATTTATAATATGTGTGTAGATAAAGTTATGTATGCAACACTGCATAATTTGGCCTTAAAACACACGTGCGATCTTATTATGAAACTCGCCTGTCGGCTCGTTTCATGAAAACCGCGCTAGTGTTTTAAGGCCTATCATTATGCAACCGTTGCATAAACTACTATTTTTCTATTATAACTTCAATTCCCTCTCTTACCCCCTTCCAGGTTTATTTCTTGCCAGAAGTTGCTCTTAACATAATATCGAACGTCACGTTGAATTCTAGCAGTTTAAAAGTTTATCGCGCACATACAATCAGATAAACAAACAAACATACAAACCGAAAAAAAGACATGAAAATCAAAAATAATTGGGATTTGGTGTGCTATTCTGAAGCCCCTATATTTTTAACACGCTTTTTATTAGCTTGACCTGTATGTATGTATGAATGTATGTAATGGAATCCTTCAGCGTAATTTTAACCTTTTTCTTATTGTCGTAAATATTTAAAATTTTGTAAGTGTATGCAATTCGGATGACAATACAATAATTTGGTACCATTGACCTGATCTGACCATGGCGCCAGGAGGTGGATAGTTGAACTCTTCAATGACTACTAGTATACCCCTCGAGTTTGGGCTCATTTGGTTTGCAATTCGGATGACAATACAATAATTTTGTCGGTAATCGAGCTGGTCTGACCTGGTTTGTCAGCCAGGAGGTGGATAGTGGAACTCTTCAATTACTACTAGTAAACCCCTCGAGTTTGGGCTCATTTGGTTTGGTTTGACGAGTCCAATAGGTATACCTTAGTGATGAGGGTCTTTTGTACTTTTCAGTGCGTTACTGACAAGAGCGTGTTTTTTTTTAGTCTTTGTGTAAATTATACTTCAAAAAAACTAAAAAACACGCTTTAATAGCAAACCGAACTAAAAACTAGAAAAAAAAATTAAGTATGAAAGGTTTCTGTTACAGTAATAGAAATTCCAACAATCAATTATGGATTATCAGTAAGTTATTAACAAATAATTCAATTATACTAAAAAAGCGTGGGGTGCAATTTACTATATTTTTAAAATGACTCTAATTTTATAAATAGCTACCAATGAAATAATTGTAACATTTAATACCAAGCACCCCACGCATTTTTAATATTATTGAATTATTTTTGTTAATAACTTCATTTTTATTCTAATCTTATCCCAAATTGATTAGATATAATTGATTATAGGAATGTCTATTACTGTAGAAGAAACTCTTCATACTTAAAAAATATTTTCTACTTTTTAGTTCGGTTTGCTATTAAAGCGTGTTTTTAGTTTTTTTTTTAAATTAAATTGGTATCTTCCTTGTACAATATTTTTCACTTCACGATATCATTATATGTATAAAGGTAGATAAATGGTTTGATGGGAGGTATGTCGTGAGACCCCCTAATTTATAAGTCCTTATTTAGTTTAAACTTCATATTATAAATTATATTTTGAGCGCATCACTGGGGCCAATTCGAAACGGTGTCTTCTCAATTTCAATGCCAGTAATAAGAAGCGTCAAACTTGATTTTGACAGCTCTGTGCTATAAAAATCGAGATTAACGTTTCTTATTTTAAATTTAGGAAATTTTCAATTTCAACACACCGTTTCGAATCGGACCCATTGAAAAGTTTGCCCTAAATTTTCCAATCTCATTGCCTTAAATAATAACGTTTAAATGGAATCTTCCAATAGAAACAATTTATACTTTTTTTAATAGCGAGATTCCTCAAAGTGCCCGACGTCTAATCTGCATTTAAATTATGGATTTAAATAAGGCGCGTAGTAAAATAAAACCTGGGATGAATAAAGAGTGGGCTTAAAATAGGGATGGGGAAGTTGCTAATTTAGAATATCGACGTTTTATGTGGCTGAGACGTAATACACGGGAAAATAGTTAGTTTTTCCCATTGAAATATATGGTAAGGAAGTCAAAGCAATTTTCGGGATGCTTACTTTGGGGTGTCAGAACGCGAATCTGACACCATCGCAGGTTCAGTCGCATGTCAACCACCATCCATGACATCCGTTTAAGTGGCACTGTTATAATTTATAATTCAAAAAATGCCCTCCCGCATCGTGCGGTGTGAGACCGCACCGCCACCGACCACTCCGTCCAAAATGATATTGATAACGTGTGAATCAAGCAGTATTAGACTTTTGTATGTATGTCGTTAGAACTAAGACATCAGCAATAGGGTGTGGGTAAGCCATGGCGCTGGCGTTTGACAACCTTCTATGAGACTTGTTACACGAAATTGTACTAATAGACATATCCTTCTTTTGAAATCTTTTGTTTTTCCTAAAACTTGAACATAATAGTGTAACAGAATATCTAATTTTATGCCCAATGGTTTAAAATTGCAATACACTCATTAATAAAAAAAATTGTAAATATACAAGAATATATATACGTGCACAAAGACGTTAATGCAGAAAAGTCGTCTTTGCAGCAATGATAAGTACTTGATTTTCGAAAATAAGCTTTTTGGTTTCATTCAAAAAGTACCTATGCGTCAAAAGTCATGTAAAAGGAAAGTACTTAAACATTTTGCCGGATCGCTCGACGCTATTTCGTTGTCACGCGCGTGTCAATCTGGCACTTTATCACGTTTGCCATTTGGCGACAACAAGAAAAAGGCTTTCGTCGGTGCTTCACTGACATGTGTCGCAATTACATTCGCTATATAGCCTCTATTTGACATCGATCTAAGTGATAAAGAAACCGAGCGTTTCTCTGGTAATGAACAGTCTTTTTCTTTTTAGTATCATCTTCGCAAAGTAAGACTAAGGCAAAGAAAAGTTACTTATATGGTAATATATACCAAATCGGTACGGCAATAACGAATAGACACTGAAAGGCGCTAGACAGTAATGAAACGTCAAAACAGAAACTTATGAATTAGTAGTTTATGCAACGGTTGCATAATGATAGGCCTTAAAACACTAGTGCGGTTTTCATGAAACGAGCCGATAGGCGAGTTTCATAATAAGATCGCACGTGTGTTTTAAGGCCAAATTATGCAGAGTTGCATACAATAACTTTATCGACACACATATTATAAATCCTCCATGATGGGTTCAGAAACAATATTTTCTGGTAACAAGTTATTTGTTGCAATCGTGGCTGCATATTTCCGATATACGGCGCATTTTCACATCACACACACTCCGAGAAGACTACTTACTATTCATATTTTCAACTAAAATGTAAATTACAAACAACTTTTTCTATTCAATTCAAAAACAATTCTACTTTCGTTCAGCAAAACGCCAACATGGCGATCCTCCGTCAAGACCATTTTTTTTTTAAATCATAGACAAATGGATGAAGTCTCTATTCTCACGTCACTCGAGATCAAATATTGTGCAGTTTATATTAAAAAAACATACTGAATTGACGTTTCGTATCAATAACTGTTTTAATATCTATGGATACTAGAATAGAGACCACTTGAGTTTTGACAGCTGTTCCAAATTTAATCTCTTTTCTTTACTAAAAACGATAAAGAAGTCATGTTATTTCTTTTTCATCACACTTGCTCGGAAAGGGTGTTAATATACGCAGGCGTATAGAGCAGCTATAGCCGATTTAGCTTCTCTACGGGTCCCGCCGTCAGCGGGAGTTATAAACCATACAAAATCCATAACTCCCTAGGGAGTTATGGATTTTGTATGGTTTCGAACTCCCGCGGGCTGTTAGGTGCGCCAGGTCGGCGGAGCTGCTCGGGAGCCGCAGCCGGCGGCGCGCGCGACCGCAAGCCGGAGGAGCTGCCCCGCGCTGATCGCAACGTACGCTCAGTTTATGAACACCCACCTGATGGTAATACACGACGTAAAATGGGAATAAAATTAATATTTATACTTTTTTTGTCTAATTTTTATTTTATTTCCTCGCAAATGTGATGAAAAACATTGTGTGTATCACGGGCAGTAAGGGGATAACAAACTCGAGTCATAAAAGCCCTCGCCTATCGGCGTCGGGCTTCTAACAGACTCTCGTTAGTTATATCCCCTTCTTACGGCCCTAGATGCACAATGTACTATATCGCAGCACTGGTTTTTCCTAATTGGTTGTCAAAATGGAGGTCATTTCCTAAGGTTTTTGATTAACCAATGGAGGTTTTATGATATGGGTGTAGATAAAAAGTTTTTGTCGATAGTTGGAAGTTTCGTATCGATAGTCCTGTGTTTTCTAATGTAAACCAGAGTGAAACATTTTTAGTTTATGTTAGTCTAATTTATTCGTATTTATTGTACACATGTGCAAGTTAAACTCGCGTGGAGAGGGTTCCGTGATTATGAAATTTTCTTTGCTACATTTATTTAATACTTATAGACTTCTTATAGGTTTTCCTGTAATTTAAAGGCCAAGATCTATTTTCTGCGATTTTGTTTTCAAAGTGTTAGGGGAATGTTCAATTATTCACCTATTTTCCTAAATAACTTCAAATTCATTTATCTTAAAATTATTAAAAAAAATACTTAAGATTCTGACAAGCCCTTTCATTTGATATGTCACACGCCATAGTTTGCAAACCTTTTTTTTATTTTATAATTTACCCCCAAAATTGGCCTCCATGTTTAAAATTCATTTGATAACGTTACACGTCCGTGTTGCGGTCACCAACTTATATTATGTGTACCAAATTTCATCTCAATCGGTTCTGTAGTTTCGGAGCAAATTAGCTGTGACAGACGGACAGCCAGACAGACAGACCGATACACGAGAGATCCTTTACGTCCTTTTGAGGTGCAGAACCCTAAAAAGTACCATTACTGACTGCCAGAAAATTCACAGCCTAAACCGATGGTCTAGTTATCTATTCTAAATATTCTTAGAGTACCCTAAGGGTGCAATGAGAAAGGATTTTTTGAAATTTCATCCCTAGTGGGGTGAAATGCAATGGCATAGTTTGTATGGACAATACCACAGAAGAAACTGTGGCGGGTTCACAAGTAATAAATACAATTAGTACGTACGCAGGTGAGCTGATCCGTTTGAGGGATCTCTTCCAGCTAGCGGTACGCAATTTCCGTAAATTGTTTTTTTTTTTTTTTTGCATACGTATAATTTATCAGTACAGTCAGCGAAAAAAACAAAGACGTAATATAAAAATACCTACTATAATAACACAATAAAATATTTCGTATGCTTTGAATAAATCTTTGTTCACTATCGACAGTGATGATATGTCGATGATTCAAGTTAGTTTGAACTCATCACTAGCAAAGAAAAGCTGAAGAGCTTGGAGTCTTTATAGCGCATTGCCGCACCACCCGGCTCCGCCTGTGCAGTTTAATTGTTGGCCAGCTGTTACTTCAAATGGTCTTTGCTATTATTAAACCGCTCTCAGGAAATCGTAAATCGGTATAAAATATCACAGGAAATTTCCAATACTGTTCAATTTCAAAATTTACTATAAGTTACTTTTTTTTTAGTATACATGAAATTAGGGCTTTGTTATCAAGATAAACTTAATGATACTTATCTATTGAGTCCAGGCATATTTATTATATACTTGTTTTTTATGTTTAATTTTAATTTAAAGTTTAAAATTTAATTCAATGTAGGTAATTGAGATTGTAATGTAATTTCATTGTATTTTTATTAACTTTAATTAATTATCTGTAATCATAGAATTTTTAATAACGCTGTGTACCATAATGGAGAATTTGGTATTTACCTAACAGTCATGAGTGTTAGTCAAGAAAATATATTGTGTGAGAGACTATGCCCACTTACATATGATACGGTGTGGTACAAACGCATTGGTACTAGTAAACATTTACTTTGCCGTATTACCATCAATGGTACCACGGCAATAAAATGCTTCAGCTGTACCATTAATGGTACCATGGCAAAAAAACATCATAGAACCATCAATGGTACTATCTGATGCTACCACGGTTAAGAAAGACGTGTGCCCTACTTGCCAAATAAATATTTTAATTTTCATAACCATTTTGCACGCATCGTAGGTCTAATTTCCTCTGAAATAAGCCACTACTGCCGCTTCTGAATGACAATATAATTTGTTTCCCAGTCTAAATGTCAATTCCAAGTGAAACAGGGCCCTTCATTATACCGCTGCCAACTTATCATTTGCACTCGGTGAAACGGCGAACTAGCACGACCACGTAGAGTATTTGCAACATTTGTTCGGAAGTGGCGCCGCGATAGGCTGAAGGGTTAAGTTTGCGGCTATACTTTCTTTCGGCACTTCTTAACAGATCGTGGGCCCATAAATAAAGGCATGGACACATCCAATTTTATCGCGGGGACACTCGGCCACCCGTCTTGCGGAATGGGCCTCGTTGAATTACTGCCCTATTGTGTCCCTTGCTTAAGGATTAGGTGGGGTAGATGAGACAAGAGGCGGCCTTGAAAAACTGATCCGATCTCAGATTTACAATATAATCTTAATTATCGATTTTAATATGTATTGTATTCAATAAACACTTTTTACTTTCAAATATATATAGAATGTTCAGTCACATCCATTTTTTTTTTGATTAATGTTAAAAATAATCATTTTTAGGATTCCGCACCTCTAAAAGAAAAACGGAACCATTATAGGATCACTCGTGTGTCTGTCTGTCTGTCTGTCTGTCTGTCTGTCTGTCCGTCTGTCTGTCCGTCCGTCACAGCCAAAATGCTCTGAAAGTACTGGACCGATTGAGTTGAAATTTCGTACACATATGTAAGTCGGTGACCGCAACACGGACGCGTAATGTAATTAAATTATTTAAGCATGGGGGCCACTTTTGGGGGGCAATTAGAAAATTAACAAACAAAGTTTTGCAAGTTATTGTGTGGCATATAAAATGATTAAAATGACTTACAATTCCAAATGCAGTTTTTGAGAGTAAGTGAACCTAGCAACTGCACTTCAACCAGAAAACAAAAATTATTTGTTTGTTGCTGTTAATGTACTAACGATTAAGTTAGTAGCTAAACAATGACAATTAACGGCTGCCTTAAAATACTATGACTAATACTAATACTATGCAAAATTAACTCTGTATGTTGCTTTTTCACGGCTAAACTGCTGAACCGATTTCAGTTAAATTTACTATGGAGATAATTTGAGCCCTGGGAAAGGAAATAAGCATTTTTTTTTAAACAATAACTAATCCCAACCTATGATCGCCACGCTTGGCAGGTGGATTGGCGATCGCAGCTGGGTGTGAATGTTCTTGGAGTCTGACCATCTGCCAGCTAATACGGCGTTCTAAAATGTGCAGCGTGGGCAGACCACCCATTCGCGAGCATTCATTCATTCATAAGATGGATCACTTAAAACTAGGCCAATGAAGGTACAAAATCAACCAATAACATTTAAAGTACTATTTCAAGAACACAGATAATCAACAAAGTCAAAGATCAATAATAATAATAATATGAATTGTCAAAAAATTATTTAAAACATAAAAAATTGGAATGTAATTAATACAGTCGTCATGAATAAAAATTATAATCACTTAATCATCAATCAATTTAATTTTTGTTATTAAAAATATCATCCAGACGAGCAGCACAGGATTGGTCGCTGTGATCATTGGGGCAGCAGTAGACGTCTTTCAGCTGAAATGATAAATTAAGCACATAATAATATAAGGACCAAATTAATTGGACAATGGGTCCAATTCGCAACGTCTTCTTAATTTAAAATTTCCTAAACTTAAAATAAGAAACGTCAAACTAAATTTTGTATAGCACAGAGCTGTCACAATCACGTTTGACATTTCTAATTTTAAGTTTAGCTACTTTTAAATTTAGCGAAAACACTTTCGAATTGGCCCTACTGGCCAGTCTCGTATGAACTCTGTACTCATAGCTGGGCACAAGACCGTTAAACCGTTAATCGTAATTAACGAAGTTATCATTTCGAGTAACGGATTAACTTCTAAGTTAACTTCAAAAATTGTTAATCCACTCATTAACTTCCGTTAAAACAATTAAAGTCCGTTAAACGTTAATTAGGTACCGACTTTTTCCAAAAGGACACCGCGCGGCTTATGTCAGATAGCTTTTGATTTGAATTTGATCTCTAAATAATAGGTATTATTACAAACTCTAATGCAATACCCTATTTTTACTAATGTTTCATGTCCTGCCTAAACTTCCATAGCACATACCAACATTTTTAAGTAAATTACTAACGCAACGACATATAATATGCACTTTCTATCACGAGTTAACGATTAACGTTGACTTCCGAAATGTAACGCTTTAACTTTTTTAGTAACGGATTAGCGATTAACGAAGTTAACTATTTAATTAACGGTGCCGAGTCTGTACTTATGTGCACGTGCTTACTAAATTCGCTAAATACATGGCAATTTCGTTTAGCTATCGAGTTTGGCGTCTCCAATATTAAATCTGCTGCCCTTTCACACGGGGTGGATACGTCACGCGCGCGGTCGCCATGTTTCGTGCAGGTGAAATGCGGTGTTTGATACAATTTCATGATTTTACCGCATTTTTGTCGTGTTGGAAGTTTTGTAAAAGATTCAAGCGAACTGAATTTAATATAAAGAACGGTAATTTGCCGTCATTAGGGTTGAAGAAGGTTTAAATCCCCGCTTGCACCTGAGAATGTCAGTGAAGGAAAACATCGTTAGGAAACCGCACTTATCTGCGGAGTAATTCAATGATAAACGTCCCTCTTACTGTGAGAGGAGACCCATGCCAAATTGCCTGGGACGTACGTACATACAGGCCGATAATGATAATGATGGAAAAGTATAGAAAAGTTGTCAAATTTGTTAAATATACCTGTACCGTTAAATCGGGCTGATATAGGCACTATGGTAATATACAATTTACTTTACCTGTGCTATCAAAATATATTTTTTTTAAACCGCCCAAATGCAAGTCAGACTTGTGCGCCGAGGGTTCCGTACTTTCCTATGAAAAAAGAATGCTTTTAATAACCGAGCAGTCATTTAAAACCTACCTATGAATTATAATAAGGAATAATGTACCTGTCGAGTGTGATACGACTATGCCAAGGTTATTCCGTTTTATTTTGTGTCCTCGAAAACCATAAATATTTGGTACATTGTGAATACTTGAAAACTTGAAAAACACATTAATAAACATATTTTTAATTTGACTATTTGGTACATTGTTTTATTTTTCCTGTAAAATATACCTTACTTTCTCTTAACATGAATAATTTGAGATCTTTGGGTATGCTAATTTCGGAGGGAGGCGGTCTTAATTGCAAATTAAATAATAGTTCTAAAATGCTTAAATAGAGCCCTTTAATATGACAACCCTAATCACTTTATTGCTTGATTTTCAAAATTCAAACCATATATTTGGCCCCTTTGTCAATAGAATTAAAAAAAAAAACACTTCATTCCGGCAATAAATTGGAGTATGCAAATTCTACAACTACCTACTTATTCCTTTCAACTTCATAGCATTAGTAGTTGCTGAGATAAACGGTTGTGACATGCACACGAACAATGAAGAAAATGAAGTCTCACCTGCACCTCTATTCGGGAACCCTAAGTGATGTTGTAGCGACTCGCGAGCGAGATTTCTCATCCCATTCTTCCGCACGACGCGTAATGCGTTAGAGCGAGATGCGAGACTCGCTCGCGGGTTTCTGCAGTATCACTTAGACGTTCCCGAATTCCCTGTCTAGGACTAGGGTAGGTACTTTTACCATTTAGGTGCGGAACCCTAAAAAGAAGTTAAGCAAATCCTTACGCCGCAATCCAACAATTTTATTTATTTTAACTTATTTAAACTGAAACGTCTGAATAAGACGAAAAGTTATATTTTGCTTATTGGAAAGCGTTTATTCCAATCTCTTTGGGTATAATCTGATTTGCATTTAAATTCGCTTCTTTTGACAAGGATTTCTTAAAAGTTGAAGCGAGTTTATTGATCGGGGCATTGAATCGCCAATAGGTCTTTCTAATTGTTGAGATTTACCATCTGTATACATACTAGCGACCCGCTCCGGCTTCGCATGTATGTGTTTATGACCAAATTCAGAAAGGCCACTCAAATTAATCTTTAATTAAAGTGACGTTTGAATGACGTTTTTGTTTAGGATGACAACTAGTTGAGGGGAGGGAGCTATTTAATCTTTAATCAAATGCTCCAGTGGCGTTTCTGAATTCGGCCATTAGAGTCTAAAATATAAGGTCATTCTTAATTTCGATGTCGAATTATTTTTTATCTACACCCATATCATACAACCTCCATAATGTAATCAAAAACCGTAGGAAATTACCAGCATTATGACAACCAATTAGGTAAAACCACTACTGTAATGTTATTACAGTAGTACCTATCATAATGAGATTAAATTTAGAACAGCTGTCAAAACTCAAGTGGGTCTCTATTCTAGTATCCGTAGATATTGAAACGGTTATTGATACGAAACATCAATTCAGTATGTTTTTTTAATATAACCCGCACGACATTTGATCTCGAGTGACATGAGAATAGAGACTTCATTCGTTTGTCTATGATTAAAAAAAAATGGTCTTGATGGAGGATCGAATTGCCGCCATTACTGCTTTCATCATTCATGTTGGTTTTTTGCTGAACGAAAGTAGAATTGTAAAAAGTTGTTTGTAATTTACATTTAGTTGAAAATATGAATAGTAGTCTTCTCGGAGTGACTGAGTGATGTGAAAATGCGCCGGATATCGTAAACGCAGTCACGATTGCAACAAATAACTTGTTGCCAGAAAATATTGTTTCTGAACACATCATGGAGGATTTATAATGTGTGTAGATAAAGTTATGTATGCAACTCTACATAATTTGGCCTTAAAACACATTTGCGATCTTATTATGAAACTCGCTTAAAAGCTCGTTTCATAAAACCGCACTAGTGTTTTATGGCCTATCATTATGCAACCGTTGCATAAACTACTATAGTTACACGCGCTACGGCTACTTTTGTTGAGTGATTTTTCAACCTGTGATATCTTTAAAGATAATAATCTGAGGTGGAACTATGGGGCCAATTTGAAAGCGTGTTTGCTTTTAAAAGTCGCTAAACTTAAAATAAGAAACGTCAAACTCGATTTTGACAGCTTGGTGCCATATATAATTGGGTTTGACATTTCTTATTTGAAGTTTAGGGAATTTAAAATTTAGGCGACCACGCTTTTTTACTATAATTGAATTATTTTTTAATAACTTAATTTTTATTCTAAGCTTATCCCAAATTGATTAGTCATAATTGATTGTTGGAATTTTTATTACTGTCACACAAACTTCATACTTAAAAAATATTTTTTACTTTTGTTTCAGTTTGCTATTAAAGCGTGTTTTTTAGTTTTTTTAAACTATCATTTTTTATAAATAAATTACTAACAAAACGACATTTAAAATGTATTTCTTTTTAACACGAGTCATCGATTAACGATTAACGTTAACTTCCGTTAAATCTCCCGAAATGCAACTCTAACGTAACGGATTAGCTATTAACGATAACGATGAATTATGTTTAGTTCAAATCTTGCAAGCTGAATTAGAACCACTTTCTCTTATCCTACGGGGTTAAATTTTTACAAGTTGGTTCAGTTCCGATTACAATTCATTTTTATGGTAAGCATACCCTGAGTCGACATTCAGGATTAACTCCTGATAAAAGAAGTCTTCAACGGTCAACAGCACAGCTTAATTAAAGGGCAATGGGCAAAGAATCTTGTAGTAAAAATGCAATATTTTACAAAAAATATTTTGTTGTGACTTGCAGGAAGTAGGTAATATAAGTACTTTGAAGGCTACACCGGACGTGTCTCCTTTAGCGGTAAGCGCTTTGCTAAGAGCTTAAATGACATTACCCTAGACATCCTAGTGAACGAACTTACGATAATCTGTGGTGCTGGCTTCACTGCCTCTAAGAGCACGTTCACACGGAGACATCCAATATTTTGCAGGAACTGTTTTTTGTAGGATACGCTACAGTATTTCAGTGCATACGGTTGCAGGATCCAGCAATAAAACGGATCCTGAAAAATGTGTCATCCGAGTTTGCGACTAAAAATCAGTCCGGTCGTTCGATAAAATGCCGGATCCGATTAACAGTATTTCAACACAAGCTCGGTACAAGAATCCTGCAAAAAACCGGATCCGGTGAATCGGACGGGGGCGGGCGCGGTCGGGGATGCGTCGACGACGGATAGTGTGTTCTCACGGAGTCTGGTTTTACAGGACCGGAGGATCCTGTAAAACCGGGCAACCATGTGAACACTGTATCCGGTTTTGCAGGATCTGATAGTTAGTAGAGCCGCCAAAACTTGATGCCGTGTAAGCGGGGTGTAAGCGGCAGTGGCGAAGCGTCAAATATTTCCTAAGGGAAGCCGGAAGAATTAGAACCGTACGTGCGAGTCTGTCATTTATTTAGAGTAACATCGACTTCACTGACAGTTAGCCGTAGCTTTCTAGCTTGGTAAAGCCGTCAGGAATCGGCTTATAGGCAGGCTGCGCCACTGGTAAGCGGGGTGTGAGGGATGGATTATCGGGCGGCTTTGGCCTAAGTTTCAAGAAAAAAAGCAATGAGCGGACACGTTGACAATAAAGTCGTGTAAACATATCTTTGCGAACTTCGACCCAACCATATTTTCATTGCTGTAAGGTACAAAATACATTCTGAACAACTTGTAGCAGATTTTGACAAAAAATTACCTAAGAAACTTACTAAGGAATCACTAAATAACGATTCCCAGAACAAAGACAAATTTGTCAACAATATTATTACTTTATTGCCGGCAAAATAAAAATAGAATTATTTCAACAAAATCAAATAAAATCCGCAAAAACTTTACTAAAGCTACCTACCATTTCAATTTACGAATTTTAAACTCTCGTTGGCTGAAATAAATCATTAAGAAAGTAATTAAAAACAAAATCGTCCCTGGCCCGGTAATTTGCGCAATAAAAACCTTTATATTCCACAATGAATAGGAATAACCGTATTTCAACAATAAAAAATGTTTCCCTTCTGTTTCGATCTTTTTGTTTCACCTTAATTTTGGAGTTTTGTTCCGCGAGGAAACACGCCACCATTTTGTTTTGTATTGTTTTCTTAATTTTTATTACAATTTGGGTCTTCTGCACAGACTAATAGAGATGCAACGGATAGTGGTTTGGCCGGATACCAGATATCGGATATCCGGTATGGCCATTGGCCGGATAGCCGGATATCCGGCTGCACATGAGCTATCTCTAGCCATGTTAGCTTAAGCGGCCTTCGCGCAGCGAGCAACTTTCACCTCGGAGGCCCTTTGAAGTTCATTACGCGCTTTATTACGTCAGTTGAGAATATTCCATATTGCACGGCGTAATGTTAAGTGAAGTTTAATGTTTGAATAAAAAGAAATTAGGCTTTAATTTAATAACTGACGTTGATTTTGTTTAGTTGTGATGGCGTTTTATTTGTTTTATCATATTTACATTATGCTGAGCGGGAGTCCTTTCAGTGACACTCCGTCGTATTGTGTCCTTTGTTAAAGGGCACAATGTATTCAGAGTCATCGAATAAATCTTATCTTATCTTATCTTTATCTTTATTTCTGATCCAAGCTTTTACTATCCCATATCCGACCGGATAGTAAAATCATGGCCGGATATGCCGGATACCGGATAGTAACTGGTATATCCGTTGCATCTCTACTATATACCCAATAGACTCTGCATAGCCGGGCGAAATTAGAGGCAAAAAGTCATAATCGGCGGGGCTAGAGGCACGCGCGGGGCGCATGATCTCGAACGCACCCAGGACCAGCGCCTCTATTCGGGAACGCTAAGTGATTCCGTAGCGACTCGTAAGCCAGATTTCTCATCCCACTCTTCCGCACGACGCGTAATGCGTAAGAGCGAGATGAGAAATCTGGCTTACGAGTCGCTACAGAATCACTTAGCATTCCCGAATAGAGGCGCAGAACGTGCCCGCGACTTTTGTTCGCGTGGGATTGGGATGAAAAGTACTGTATGTTAATATAAGTCCTATAGGTACCCTTATAAGCTATCTCCATTCCAAATTTCACCCAAATCCGTCCAGCCGTTGAAGCGTGAAGGAGTAACAAACATACTAACATACACACAAACTTTCGCATTTATAATATCAGTGTGATTTTTTATTTTTGTTGTTCAGTGAAATAAGTACAGGAAATCTATCTTGTGTTTTATCCAATAGATTACTTGAAGGCAACTTTAAGAAAAGGTGCCGTCTGTACATGACTGAAGTTGGCAATATTTTATTGTGAGAACATCAGCCAGCTGAGAGTCTATTCCACAATTTGTAGACTGTTGGTACGACAGTGAGTTCACATTTACTGGAGCGTCGATAGATTCGATTTGCACACGATTCAAAATACTAAAAGGTTAGGGTTAACTTGTGTCCGTTAGAGCGGAAATAGGCACCCCGCGAAGCGATAAACTAATAATTTTACACCAAATGATAATTTGAGTAAAATTGTTATTAACACACGCGGGCGCGCGCGTGTGTGTCTGTCTGTTACCAGTTAGCTCAGTAATAACGGATTTTCATAAAATTTAGTATACAAGTTACCTTAGGTCGTGGAATAGGAACTAAGGGTACTTTTTATCCTGCAAGTTCCCGAGGGAATAGCTATGACTTGATTTCCACGCGCAGAAGCTAGGTAATATTATAAGCGAAAGTACGTTTTTTATCGACCTGATTTTTTTCACAACGATAGTTGAAGGGCCCGGGAACATATGCTAGTTTTTATTTCAGAAAAATGCAGTAAATAAAAATAAATGTAAAATAAAATCAGAGACAGTCTGAAGTTACTTGGGACGTAATGTATACAATTCAATTTGTTCTTGGTGGTGCTGGCTGAAAATTAACGCTGCAGCGCCTCTATTCGGGAACGCTAAGTGATTCTGTAGCGATTCGTAAGCGAGATTTCTCATCCCGCTCTTAGGTATTACGCGTCTTGCGGAAGGGTGGGATGAGAAATCTTGCTTACGAATCGCTACAGAATCACTTAGCGTTCCCGAATAGAGGCGCTGGTGTCTGACACCACAGCATTATGCTAAGGCAGTATCCAATTCACTGCTGACACACACCTCCGCTTTGTTCTTGTGTTGTTAAATTGATTTTTAACTGACTTCAAAAAAAAAGGAGGAGGTTCTCAATTCAGCTGTATTTTTAACTGACTTCAAAAAAAAAGGAGGAGGTTCTCAATTCGGCTGTATTTTTTTTTAATGTTTGTTACTTCAGAACTCCGTCAT
Organism: Tortricodes alternella; assembly: GCA_947859335.1. Classification (NCBI taxonomy): domain Eukaryota; kingdom Metazoa; phylum Arthropoda; class Insecta; order Lepidoptera; family Tortricidae; genus Tortricodes; species Tortricodes alternella. The sequence goes on from OX401969.1 coordinate 19,910,473, forward strand.
TTATTAACCGATTTTGAAAATTCTTTTTTGAATCGGTAGGGTATACCTCCTGTTTGATCCCGTTGTAGTCAAAGTTGAGTTATGATGAGAGGATCTATGAGGAATCGACGAACTCGCTAAAAGCTCGTTTCATAAAACCGCCCTAGTGTATTAAGGCCTATCATTATGCAACCGTTGCATAAACTACTATTTTCTAACTTGTTAGGGTTCAGTACCTCAAAAGGAAAAGACGAAACCCTTATAGGATCACTCGTGTGTACGTCTGTCTGTCCATCTGTCACAGCCAATTTGCTCCGAAACTACTGGACCGATTGAGTTGTTTGGTACACATGTGTGTCGGTGACCGCAACACGGTCGCGTACGTAAATAAATGAATTTTTAACACGGGGGCCGCTTTTGGGGGGTAAATTAAAAAAAATAACAAAAAAGTTATGCAAACTATATCCTGTGACATATCAAATGAAAGCGCTCATTGGGAGGATCTAAAATATATATTTCTGGAATTTTAAAATAAATAGTTTGAAAGTTATTTAGAAAAAAAAAACCGGCCAAGTGCGAGTCGGACTCGCGCACGAAGGGTTCTGTACCATTATGTATAAAAACAAACAAAAAAAACACGTTTGTTGTATGGGAGCCCCCCTTAAATATATATTTCATTTTAATTTAATTATTTATTTTTTAAGTAAATATATATCTAAATATTCTGTGAATTTTTCAAGCGTCTACCTGTTGCCGTTATCAATATCGAGCAAAAATGATTAAAAAAATCACGTTTGTTGTATGGGAGCTCCCTTAAATATTTATTCTATTCTGTTTTTTAGTACTTGTTGTTAAAGCGGCAACAGAAATACATCATCTGTGAAAATTTCAACTTTCTAACTATCACGGTTTATGAGATACAGCCTGGAGACAGACGGACAGACGGACAGACGGACAGACGGACAGCGGAGCCTTAGTAATAGGGTCCCGTTTTTACCCTTTGGGTACGGAACCCTAAAAAAGGCAAAAATTGACCATTCCCACCTTTTATTTCCGAAACTACTCCGCCTAAAAATAGACCACTTTTAAAACTAACTATATCGTGTGACATCAAATGAAATGGCTAGTTGTGAAAATCTTAATTTTCTTTTACAATTTTAAGACAAATGGTTTGGAAGTTTAAATAACTTCAAAACCATACAAAATAAACAGGCGAACATTGACCATACCCCCCAGCCTTATCTCCGAAACTACTGAACCTAAACTAATTTTGAAAAAAAAAAGATAAATAAAAATTGTTCTTTACCCACAGATTACAGGAAAACCTATAAGAAGTGTATGGTATTTAAAGCAACATAGGAAATTTCAGATAATCATGTACGGAACGGAACCCTCTGCCCGCGAGTTTAACTAGCACTTGTACCACACTTGTACGGTGTTTTTCTTACTACCTTTTGAAAAAAATTGGACTTTCTTTCTGACTCTTTTGAATAATAAGCGCATCATCATCTTCTCGATCAAAATCACGAAAAATCTGCGATGCGCGTTAAAAAGCTGATCGCATAAGATTGTACATTTTATTTGAAATAAATTCCGTTTCATAGAATTTAAGCCATAGAAGGATAGTCAGATTAAAAGTTTCGTGAGACATGGAGTCATGGAGAGATATGGAGTCCTTCTTCAGCAACCCACGCACTGCCCGACGCGCGGCCCGTTGCGCCCGAGCTGAGAGTGGTGCGGTGGGGGGCTGCACCGGTGTTGATGATGCACCAGGCTGTGGCTCGTTGTGGTGGTGGTGGTGAACAGTAGCAAACATGCCGAACTCACAGTGTCCACAAGAATGTCAACACGTCCAGTATTCCGAATCGCTGAGACAACGGGCTTCTACGCTGGTGGCAATACCCCATAGAAGGATAGTTTACATACAACCGCCCTGACAAAAGTGAAGCAATAAACCGGTGCGCTTTGACATTTGACACTACGTTTGTATGAATTTGGAGCCATAAATGGCTCTAATTTTGTTGCTTTAAATTGTGCGCGCGGACTTGGTTTCTATTGCGTTATTATTCTAAGTTCCGTTTGCGATTCATTCGTTGTTATTTTAGAATGGAATAAAACAAATGGTTGGAGTTATTTTAGAGTTTATATCTACCATTTCCATTTCTCCAGATCCTCGAGCGAAGTCGCAGTCATACTATATGGTTATTTGCATTTTCCCGTCGCAGGAATGCTCGCATCGACGTTTATTAAAGCATTTAGGAAGCGGACAGCAGACGGCGGAATCCAATATAAGTAGATCAAGGAGCGGTCCCGGAAAAACGGAGGAATCGGGAGTTAAAGATTGCGCTATTCGCCTTGCAATTTAATGAGGCCGAGACTTTGTGTTTGTTTTTACTTCAGGCTTTGTATGTGCCCGAGTGTAGTCTACATTACTCCTCACAGATCAAATATCCTAAGGACACCGCATAGCCTAACTTTAACTAAAGTCTGTTCGCCGAGAGATGATAAAAAAAAAACAAATCAGGGCTTTTTAACTCATTACAAATAGCGGCCCGCTAATTATTTTTACCGATAATAATAAAAAATTAAAGGGAAACCTATATTTTTTTCATATTATATTATTGAATAGCCTGTATATGTCCTATTGCTAGTATATCATCGTACGACTACCATGACGAAATCTCAGGAGTCGGAGGAAGAATCAGAGTCGGTGACGTTTATTATGAAACGTTAAATCGCTTCGTCTACAACTACACACGAATACCAAAACAATTCACTCAAAGCGTATTCCAGATCGGAATGGCAATATGGCCGCTGCGTGCGCGCGCTTTCCCGCCCGGTGCGGCGCCTCGCTTTACAACAACTGCGTGACTCGTACCATGACACTCAGTGCCCGTCATACAGTTTGCGATAGTTAAGCGACAGTCGCTATTTCGAGACGATATCATAATATTTATCAACTCTCGGCGAACAGACTTTAGCAAATAAAGCTGCCAACTTTGCGTTGCTTGCCTTGCTTAACTCCTAAGGTTATGCGCTCCCTTCGCATGCCCCTGTAGCCCCACCGATAATGGGTTTTTACATCTTATGCTAGCTGTTGTGGTCGCCCGGCTATGCGGAGTCTATTGTACTAAATACAGTACCTCCTACTTTGCCGTCGGTTAATAAACGAGTCGGCTTAACTTTTTTTAAAGTTCGCAGTGTAATATTAAACGCTAATTATGTCGGTCAAAAGAATAACTAATTGTCCGCGCACAAAGGAAAACTTGTTACAACTCGTATAATTTTTCTGCTGCCCTTCAAGAGTTCGGGCTGCGCTCGGGTAGATAAGAGTGTCTATTCGGGAACGTCTGAGTGATACTGCAGCGACCCGCGAGTGAGACTCGCATCTCGTTCTTACGCATTACGCGTCGTGGGGAAGAGTTGGATGAGGAATTTCGCTCGCGAGTCGCAACAACGGCACTTAGCGTTCGCGAATAGAGGCGCAGATTTATTCTACTTATTTATTCTTATTTATTTATGCTACACTTACTATTGTGCTAGACATTTTGTCATGTGAAAGCTCAAAACGTTGCCTACAAGCTAAAGATACAAAAAATTATTTTGACGACGTGGTTAGCCTAGTTGGTGACCCTGCCTACAAAGCAAACGGTCCCGGGTTCGGTCCCCGGTATAGGCAAATATTTGTGTGATGAGCACTAATGTTTGTGCCTAAGTCTTGGATGTTGACTATGTATTTAAGTATTTATTTATCTATACAAGTATGTATATCGTCGTCTAGTACCCATAACAGAAGCCTTCAGAGCTTACTTGGGACTAGATTGAATTGTGTAAAGATTGTCCCCTGATTTATATTTATAATTAATGAATCTGGATTCAGGTTGAAAGCGTGTGGGTAATGTTAAAAAATAACCGAATGGACATCGTTTTCAATGTATTTGATTTATCACTTAATCTATTCCATACAAATATAAATAAATAAAATTGAAGTGTCTGTTTGTAATTTAAAAATAACAGCCTTTTACTATATACCTACGGTACTTATAATAAAATAAAATAAATGATTGTCCGTCTGTCTGTCTGTTTGCTCCGGCTAAATTCCGAAACTGCTAGTCCGATTTTGACGGAACTCACTGGCAGATAGCTGATGTTATAAGGAGTAGGCTACTTTTATTATAGAAACAGAATTGGGGTCCCAAGCAAAAAAAAATAACCCATGAAATTATGAACCAAATTCGATCAACGCGGGTGAAACCGCGGGGTATACCTAGTTAACAATATATCTTTTGTTTCTAACGAAGATTACTCATTATGTCTCACTTTTTCAAAAGGTTTTACATTCGATTATTTATTAGTTAATTTTGACAAATCTCATGGAAGTAGGTATTTATGCCTTAAGTATATAGAAAGAAGTGTGATTATAATGGTTAATTTAAGATAATTTGTGAATTTACATAACAATATTACGGTTGAAGCCCTCTTGCCAACGTAGGCTTCGGAAAAAACCAGAACGAACGAGAGAGAAAAACAAATTGACGTCCTTTAGAAATTGCCTACAGCAATTATAGGCAACAATAATATGGTGCGTCTACATTCGACGAACGCGCCGCGAATGCGCCGCTGGCGCGTCGTTCGCGAACCGCTCGCGCGCAGTGCTAAACAGTACAAAAGTACTCGAGGAATGTCTCCTCCAAATTTCAAACCTCTAGGACCTCCCGTTTAGGCTGTGCGTTGTCTATAAGTGAGTCACGGTACTGTTTTAAACCTACGTATTGATAATACCAACTATAAAACGATGTTAAAAACCTATCGTCATCTTCGGAATAACTAGTAAGTTTAGTGTCAAATATTACGTAGCAATTTATGTCATGTCATACACATTTTCTGTGAAACTTTATTCATTTTGTAGTGTTAGTAACATGTCGTCACAGACGTATACTCAATAGTGATTACGCGCTGCAAATGACGCAAATGCCGGTAAATTTTGTGATAAGCGCGATCAAAGCCGGCTGCGAGTTTACAACGATAAAGGGGCTAGAAGAGGTAATAACAACAGGTACATTACTATACTTACGTCTATAGGTCTACGTATATATATGTAATACGTCTCTTATACCTCGTTTACTTGCAGCCACTGCCACTGCTGCTCGGGGGGCGTCCATTACTTACGTGAGGCATTTTTTTTTTAATTTTTGACTCCCCCTCCCCCCTCGGTGAGATGTTGTAAGATTTTTCTCGACCCCAATCTCACGTGAGATTTTTCAAAATTTGTATTTTGGGTAAGTATAAAAGCGTTGAATTTATTTTAAAAAAACACACAGATTGCTTAATTATTTTTATTTAAGACTTGTATAATGTAAGAATATTGCTGTAATCTTAAATCACAGTGATAACATTAGATAATAAACAAATAGTTTCACACCGTTTTCTGCTAGAAAAAAATTAAGTGATATTTGCCAAGACCCCTCTCCCCCAAGTGAGATTTAGTAAGATTCGTCTCAATTTCGTCTCGTTCTTTTATTTCATTTCCTCGCAAATGTGATGAAAAACATTGTGTGTATCACGGGTAGTAAGGGGATAACAAACTCGAGTCATAAAAGCCCTCGCCTATCGGCGTCGGGTAGTCGTTCTAACAGACTCTCGTTAGTTATCCCCTTCTTACGGCCCTAGATGCACAATCTTTATATATATAATTCTTCTGTGAGTGTGTATGTCACTGAACTCCTCCTAAACGGCTGGACCGATTTTGATGAAATTTTTTGTGTGTGTTCAAGGGGATCTGGGAATGGTTTAGATTCACAATTTTGTCCGCTGGACAATGTTTTTTTAATTAATTTTTAATTTATTAGTAGTTGTTGATTTTGGAATGTTTTACACGGCGCTACCATCGCAGTGTCAAATTTTAAATAATATTCGAATTTTAATTTTAGTCTGTCCCGACAGTTAGCGCTGCGATCAAATTAAAAAAAAGTTTTGTTATCATTGTGTTATTGTAGACCATGTGCTGGATCAAATATTAAATTAAAAGGTACTGAGTGTTTTGAGAAGAGTTTTGAAGTGTGCCTAAAAAACTATACATTTTGCGAATTTAGTGCAGAATCGAAGTGAGTATATTTCTTGCTTGCCTTGCCTGACACTTCCGATAATTTCATACTTACTACTTAAATGCTGGAACCTCTATTCGACATTGGCTAAGTGATAAAGTATATGAAAGAAAGAAAGAAAAAAAACATTTATTTAGCAACTACTATATACATTGTGAATCGATAAATACTTGACTATCTTTATATATATAAATATAATACTACTGTACGTGTGTATATGTCACTGAACTCCTCCTAAACGGCTGGACCGATTTGTTTTTTTTTTTGTATGTGTTTGGGTGGCGTCCTGGATGGTTTAGATTCACAAATCAGCCCGGCAGATGGCGCTGCAGTCAGTACAAATACCGCGGGCGAAGCTGTGGCGGGTCCACTAGTGTACTATAATTCACTAACACTAAAGACACACAGAGTAATATAAATTTAGAAAACAATACAATGATAAAATTGTGATGTGTCCTCGCGGCAGTGAATGGGACACTGGCTCAGCATAATGCTAAGGTGTAAGACACCTGCAGCGCTGATATTCAGCCAGCACTGACTGCGACTAACCGAGCGCTATAAAAACATACTAAAGTCTGTACGCCAAGAGTTGATAAAAAAACAGGGCTTCTTAACTCATTACAAATGGCGGCACGCTAATAATTTTTGCCGAGCGCGGCGTCTCGCATGACAACAACTGCGTGCCTAGTACCACGAAACTCAGTGCGCGCGGCGATAAGCGACGCCCGTCATACATTTTGCGATAGTTAAGCGACAGTCGCTATTTCGAGACGATATCATAATATTTATCAACTCTCGGCGGACAGACTTTACACACGGATAATTTACCTATTAACTTCTCCTTGGATTGATTGATTATACTTTATATACTTTAATATTGTGATACAGGTTGTACGGAGAACTAACGAAGACAAAAAGAAAATAATACAATAACAAATACGGCATTTATTACAGCAGCATTAAGCATTTTAGACACAACAAAAGTAAAACAGTATTTCTACATGATACAAATCGAGACTCGAAGCTAACTTTTTGATTCCTTACACGATCATCATGGCAATGGCAATTAAGCGAACTTTTAAATGTCTTGCTATTATTTTCCTAAAGCATTCACGTTTCTTTTTTAAGGTTCCGTACCCAAAGACCCTATTACTAAGACTTTGCTGTCCGTCCGTCTGTCACCAGGCTGATATCATGAACCGTGACAGTTAGGCCCGTCACATACATTCGTTTTCCTGATTCGATTTCCGAATTGGTTTTCCGTATGCGGCCATTCCGAACGCAAGCATTTCATATAAATAGTTCTACATGACACACACGTTCGAACGAATTCCGTTCGGAATTCCGTACGGAAAAATTACAAACGTGTGTGTCATGTAGAACTATTTATATGAAATGCTTGTGTTCGGAATGTCCGCATACGGAAAACGAATTCGGAAATCGAATCAGGAAAACGAATGTATGTGACGGGCCTTAGACAGTTGAAATTTTCACAAGAACTAAAAAAAAGCATAAAATAAATATTTTTGGCTTGGGAGCCAGCAATAAACGAGTTTTTTTGCCATTTTTATAGACAATGGTACGGAACCCTTCGTGCGCGAGTCCGACTCGCATTTGGCCGGTTTTTTCTTCTATCTGTCTATCAAGTACAGCGCCTCTATTCGGGAACGCTAAGTGATTCTGTAGCGATTCGCGAGTGAGATTTCTCATCTCGCTCTTAGGCATTACGCGTCGTGCGGAAGAGTGGGCTGAGAAATCTTGCTTACGAATCGCTACAGAATCACTTAGCGTTCCCGAATAGAGGCGCTGGTCGTTGGTCCGTAACCTTAAATCGTTTTTATTAATTACTCCTGGACATATATGTACTATTACTATACCTAATTATATTCCTCACCGCACTATAAGTTCATATCCAGCATCCAAACTACATCCTCGTTTTATTATTCCCTCGAAACTTTTCTAATAATATGAAACTCGGGTCTTCGTTCTATGTATTAGTCTCTTAATCGTCGATTAAAGTCTGGTTAATCTCCGCTTTATGTGAAACCGGGCTTAAGGTTTACGATGTAGGTTTATTGCGTCTAGCCTTGCACTTGAAACCTAAAGCTTTTAATAGCCTTTGACACTATCTAGGGTTTTGCTTGTTACCTAGACAAAAGAACTCTTCAATGGTCAACAGCACAGTCACGAAATGTTGTGTACGCAGTTTATTATGATACTTAGCTGGTTACAAGTCTTTCCATGACATGGTTGCTGCACTCAGGGTTGGCTCCTAACTAGGGAACTCTTCAAAGGTCAACAGCACAGTCACGAAATGTTGTGTACGCAGTTTATTATGATAGCCGGTTTTAAGTTTTACCATAACATGGTTGCTGCACTCAGGGTTGGCTCCTACTTAGGGAACTCTTCAAAGGTCAACAGCACAGTCACGAAACTTTGTGTACGCATTTTATTATGATAGCCGGTTACAAGTCCTACCATGACATAGTCGAGTGCAGACTCGAAGTTAGCTCCTAACGAGGGCACTCCTCAACGGTTAACAGCACAGACACGAAATGATGTATATGCATTTAATGAACCATGCTGTTGTTTATTTAGGCTCAAAGCTCTTCGCTGCTGACCGAGTATACGTGGCCTTAAGTAGAGTCAAATCGCTAGAGGGTCTCCTTATCGAAGAACTAGACTGTACTAAATTAAGAGGCAAACGATCATGCAACAATGACGCATGACATGAACATTCTTAGAAACATGTCCAGCAAAAACTAAAAACTAAAATAATATTTAAAAAAATATTTTTAAAAACAAGCTTTTATTTAAATGCCCTAAAATTAAGAAAATAAATTTTAAATTAAATCAAACCCTTCAATTTATTATTACATTATACAATATATTGAAATAAAAGCTTGTCGCGGGATTTACCTGTGTAAATAAACAAAAATACAATATGGAACTTGATCTTGACACAAGTATTTCTAAGAAAAACGTTATGTACCTATTTCATAAAGTAAATTTACACAGTTAAATCTCGCGACAAGCTTTTATCTCATATATTGTATAATGTAATAAATTGAAGGGTATAATTTAATTTAAATTTTATTTTCTTAATTCTAGGGCATTTAATTTTTGTAATAAGTTCACCTTCTTCATAGGGCTGCTATGAAGTCAACAAAATCTTGTAGAACTTCTGACAGGTGGGCGCCATTATTTCGGGAACGGCATTTATATTATTTATAAAAGTTCCATCACTTCCAAATAAGTAAAATAAAATTAATACCATTCAAATGATAGAGGAACAAAAAGAGTAGGCTGCGTCATGAAATACTTTTGGCTTCAGTTTCACTTGATACCCAAACGAAAACTGATACCATTAATATTAGGGCCAATTCAAAATTGAGTTGGTTTATAAAAATCGTCTAACTCGATTTTGGCAGCTTGGTGAACACAAAAGTGAGTTTATCTACACCCATATCACAAAACCTCCATTGGTTAATCAAAAACCGTATGAAATGACCACCATTTTGACAACCAATTAGGAAAAACCAGTGCTGCGATAAAGAAATAACATGACTTCTTTATCGTTTTTAGTAAAGAAATGAGATTAAATTTGGAACAGCTGTCAAAACTCAAGTGGGTCTCTATTCTAGTATCCATAGATATTAAAACAGTTATTGATACGAAACGTCAATTCAGTATGTTTTTTTAATATAAACTGCACAATATTTGATCTCGAGTGGCGTGAGAATAGAGACTTCACCCGTTTGTCAATGATTTAAAAAAAAAAATGGTCTTGACGGAGGATCGAATCGCCGCCATGTTGGTGTTTTGCTGAACGAAAGTAGAATTGTTGTTGAATTGAATAGAAAAAGTTGTTTGTAATTTACATTTTAGTTGAAAATATGAATAGTAAGTAGTCTTCTCGGAGTGTGTGTGATGTGAAAATGCGCCGGATATCGGAAATATGCAGCCACGATTGCAACAAATAACTTGTTGCCAGAAAATATTGTTTCTGAACCCATCATGGAGTATTTATAATATGTGTGTAGATAAAGTTATGTATGCAACTCTGCATAATTTGGCCTTAAAACACACGTGCGATCTTATTATGAAACTCGCCTGTCGGCTCGTTTCATGAAAACCGCACTAGTGTTTTAAGGCCTATCATTATGCAACCGTTGCATAAACTACTATTGACGTTTCTTAGTTATTTTAGTTATAATTTGAAATTTAGGGTCACCGTGGGCTCTTTATGCCATTAAAGTGACTGAAAAATAAATGATCATAGCCGACACGTCCCGGTCGGAACGAAAACATTTTCGTAATTGGAATAATTACACGTCAAACATCTGCCTGTTATTACAAACGTTGAAAATTAAATTACAGATTCCAAAGTCACGCCACGACGCCATTAATTATGTACTTTTTTCAACATTGCGTAAATGGTGTAAATAAAAAAAGGTAAACTTGTTCTATTTTTATTTATAAACATTTTCGCCCTGTGAATACGAAAAAAACGAAAATGTTTTTGACATTGGCACAGAACAGATAAAAACGAACGTACGGAAGAATCACTGTCTAAGAAAACCGGTGTTTAGGTGCAAAAATATGCCTAATCATGCCTTCTCTCTCCGTCGCATAAAACGTGCTCTTTCGTGTACGCTTGGGTTGTCAGTTTATCCGCGTCACCCAACAACACCAAACATCTAGGCTACTTGACGACGCGCAAATCGGCCAGCGAACTCGGAGCTTGGAGCGGCCGAGCGTACCTAAAGTGCGGAATGAGACCGACCTAACATGGTTTCAGATGGTACAAGTTTAATTGAAACCGATCGTTATTTTATAAATGACATGTCGCTTTATTTAGCGACTTTTTTTTTCAATGTAAAGATATCTTCACAAAGTAAGATAAAGAGGAAGCCATATGATATAGATACACGTATAATATTGCGTAGCTAGTCGAATATAGTGTCCGTGTGGTGCCGGCTAAGGGGGAGGCACCATTGGTGCGTTGCGTTGTCGGAGCGTCAAACGCTGCAACGTTTTACGTATATTATTTATGATTTGCCACATGAATGCGTTGCGTCGTCGCAACGCAACGCTCTAATGTGGCCTCACCCTGAGAATAGCATCACCCCATCACCGGTGGGTGTCTTAAAAGGCGATAGAGGGGCAGCAGCGTCCTTCGAGTACTTACTAGGGGGGGAGGGGGTTAAAATTAGAAAATTAAACATAAAAGTTTTGAAATCTATGGCTTGTGACAGTACATATCAATGAAAAGGCTCTTTGTGAGTTTTTTTTTATAATTTTAAGATAAATGGTTTTGAAGTTCTTTAGTATTTAGTCTATAGTATTTAATAATAATAATAATAATAAAACTATTTATTTCAAGCATCAGAGCCCATACATAATTACCTTACAGACTAACATACATATTAAAATAGCTTAAAAGTAGGTAATTAAAATTATTTAGGGCAGGAAAAGGCATGGCTTCTTAGCGTCGTCCCACCTGGAGTCGGGTCCTGAACAGGCATGTTGAAAGTAACATAGGAAACAAATTTAGTCACGGAACCCTCTCCACGCGAGTTTAACTCGCACTTGTCCACTTTTTAATTTACATTTATAAGCATGTACCTTTTCCTATATATACTATATATTGTATTATATTTGTTTTTAAGCATGTAGGAACAATGTTACTGCGGTCAGTTAAACCATCGTTAAAATTCATAGCAAGCCGTGTTATGACGTAATTTTAAAATGTTACTGTTATTGCCAGCCTCAAGCAACATCTACACGTCATAAACCCATGTTATGGAGCAAGGCACAATGGTTATCTTAGAAGTTACGCAAACAAAGGATACGTTAGTTTTGAATGTTCATTGTTGTGAACTTAGACACAAATATCTCCAGACATATTTGAAAATATATATTTTTAGGGTTTCGTACCTCAAAAGGAGAAAAAGAACCCTTATAGGATCACTTCTTTGTCAAGACCTTTTTCTCAAGAACGCGTGGAGGTATCAAGTTGAAATTAATATCAAATGCTCTCAAGTCTGCAATTAATTTCCTGGAGCTGTGAAAAACTAAACCTTCTAAGTCACAGCAATCAAAAGATACGGCAAACTTTGAAACTCGCAAGCGAATCCAAAGAGAATCAAAACCTATAGGGTACTTCCTGCTGACCTAGAATCATGAAATGTAGCAAGAAGCAATGTCTTATAGCACAAGTAAGGAAAAAATCCAAAAACAGTAATTTTGTAGTTACATCGCAAAAAAAATATTGTTTAAAATAACATTTGCAAGGTGTATTACACTCAACGGGTGCGAAAGTTATTTTTTGTCTTATTTCATAGGTAGGTTGTAAATGGTTACCCGGACAACCGGGTAACCATTTACACAACAATAAAAGCAATTTTTTTCATTTTTAAAGATTCCGTACCTAGAAGGTACTGTCTGTTTTTCATAGGTAAGTACGGGACCTTCGGCGGGCGAGTCAGACTCGCACTTGACCGGCTTTTTTTAATAACAATCATAATTGTAGACTATTTAAATAAATTTAAAATAAAGAAATCATATAATATAACAATGAAAACTACCAAGTCGGAAAACTGTGTAAAGAGCAGATAAAAAATAAACCGGCCAACTGCGAGTCAGACTCGCGCACGAAGGGTTCCGTACCATTATCTATAATCAAGTAAAAAAATAATAGTTTGTTGTATGGGAGCTCCCCTTAAATATTTGTTTTATTTTAATTTAATTATTTATTTTTAAAGTTAATGTATATCTTAATATTCTGTGAATATTTGAAGCGTCTACCTGTTGCCGTTATCAACATCGAGCAAAAACAAGCAAAAAAATCACGTTTGTTGTATGGGAGCCCCCTTAAATATTTATTTTATTCTGTTGTTACATCATTTGTGAAAATTTAAACTGTCTAATTATTACGACTCGAGATACAACCTAGTGACAGACGGACAGACGGACAGACGGACAGACGGACAGAAGGACAGACGGCAGACGGACAGACGGATAGACTGATAGATGGACAGATGGACAGCGGAGACTTATTAATAGGGTCCCGTTTTATCCTTTGGGTACGAAGCCCTAAAAACCTTCATCATACACCGTTATTTACTTCCAATGAATAAGAATATAGAATTTACTTTTAAAAGTGTTCCAACCTGTTAAAATTTTAGGTTTAAGATCCCTGGATGGACGTGAAGGAAGAAGTGTTGTCACTGGCGGCGTAGCGGCCATCTTGACATCAATGGTTACATGTATCCGATATATCCGGCTCAAGCACGCCGCGCGTCGCTAATGTCCTGCAGAATATGAAAGAGAACAACATTTTTAATTATATATATATATATGTTGCAAAAATAGATTTACAGTATATAAACATTTGGAATCGTAGCACTCAAAATAATTAATCAGGGTATCAAAAACTACGAGTTTTTAAAAGTGCCATTATCTCAAAAACGATGTTATTTTTATTAAAGTCGTTATTACTTAATCTAGTAGCTCTACCGCCGCCCTACCAGCTCCTTTCGTTTTGTCGTTGGTTTTAGGGACACCCTGTATAAGTTGAAGTTGAAAATAATATTTTTATAACAACCACGTTTACTGACTGTACTATAAATGAAATTCACGTGGAGCTTAGCCAAATGGATGCTAAAAGTAAGTGAAAATGGATTTGCAAGATGGATCCAAAAGTAAGAAGCGAAGTTGAATAAAAGCTTCATGGTAACGCATTAAGCTTCATAATTAGAATCTGAATTTAATAATAATATTTTGTGACATTAGCTCACTTTTTTGTAATTTGTCAAGTAAGCTAACCATCAAAATACACGAGGCAGTATTAAATGGCGCCCAACATGGGGCCGCCCTGTGAACTCGTTTTAACAAGTAACGACTCTACGATACCGCTTACTTGTCAGTAATTTAAGTTAGTAATTAGTGTGTGTAGTAATTAGAACCATTTTTTTTTAATTCGAATCGTTCTATTAGAACGGATCCCCAACGTGGCACAGATGTTGTGACAATCAAACATTGTGATTTTATAGTTTATTTCAGTAATTAAGTTTGTAAAGTATATTAAACCCGTTATAAATATAATTGCTTTACTATAAGTCATCCAGATACAGGAGAAAACCCGTATATAGAATTATTTACACCGGAAGCGGTTTACGATGCCATGCACTCGTTCGCAATCAGAACCTATAGAAAATGGCGCCCAGCATGGCGCGTCACTTTTGAGAACCGACACGTTGTAATTATTTATATTATTTGGAGGGATTCATAGTTAGTTAGATGCTAAGAGTACCCGTACCCATGGCTGCCTTAACTCCGATACTATATTGAGCAAAAAAAAATTTACGCGTTAGGACTCAACGAACTTATAAATACATACTATATACATCGTTTCCGGATACGATTTACAAGAAAATTTTTTTTATTTAAACATAAAAAAATACAGGTTAAACAGATATGTTACAGCACGATAACTTCACGATTTATCTGCGCTGCCGCCTTAATTTATATTCCTTATTTTATATCCCAATTGGTTCTTTATGTAATATTTTTTGAGTTTACATAATAAAAGTTTTGGATGATGTGTTCGAGTACATTATTTTTAGATCTTCCGGTAATTCATTTACAATATCCGGTAAAACATATTCACGTTCGAGTACCATATACATTTAAGAACGTTATTATCAAAGTTACGATGCACTCTTAAGAAGAGTGTGAACTTACTTACGGCTTTTCATACAAAAGGCGATAACGGTTTCCAACCCTTAAATGTTAACCGATTTTGACCAATTTTTGATAGGTTAAGGTGTAAGAACAAAATCTAGGTCTATACGTTTTGGTTTTTTCACTAGGTATAATAAATAAATTCAGTTTTATTGCTGTTTCAGAATTCTCAAACACAACAAATTTCTACCTTTATTTGACTTTGTACATCGTTAATCAATATTCAAAACCTATAAGAAATTGGTCAAAATTTGTTAACGTCAAAGGGGTGGAAATCATTATCGGCTTTTATATCATACGGTTATTTTTGCCGTTGGTTCACAGGCCTCTTAAGAGTTCGGTTTGAAACCTTAAAATATATTCCTACAAAATATACAATCCTATTTAACGCAATGCTAAACACGTATTCCCCTTAGTTAGCCAGCAATGTCCACTAGGGGTTAAACTCCGATTAACTGCCCTAATAGCCGGATAAACTAGCACTCTGTCCTAAACAAACACCCTGTCGGTAACCGGGTAAAAGCAATACGCACCAGCATTCAAATTGGGTCGCTGGTACGTATAAGTTCGTATAGGATGTGACCCAGGTTTTTATCTCTAGTTTAACAGTCGTAATGGTTAGTGACTGTTATCCCGAACAAATAATAATAGCCATTTTCTATATGATTTCCTAAGCATCGAGTTTTAAAATTAATGTAAAAGTCGAGTGCATAGGCATAACTATAAAACCAAATAAATAAATAAATAAAAAATACAGTGTCTCTTTACAAATTTTGTGAGGTTGTCAGTTTCTTTTATTACACCAAGGGCGTAAATGACATAGGAGTCTGAAGACTACAAACTCCAGCACGTCTAGCATGTCATTTGTCACTCAGTGAGCGACAAACGACTCGCGCGCATGTCGTGCTAGACCCCCAACTCCGGATCTACATTTCAGAGCCGGGACGAAAACTTGACATTCGCGCCCCTCACAGCATTTGAGATTAATGATTTTAGTGAAACCAGTTTTTCATAACACATGAATTTGGCGCACCGTAAGATTGCCGCCCGAGGCACTTGCCCCGGTTGCCCCCCTAGATCTGGGACTGAAAACTCAACTATTTTATTTTATTAAATTATGTTTTTTTTTTATCTTTGAATTGTCATGCTTTTGTTTGCCAAATTCAAGATACGCGTTGACAATTTAGGTTTTAAATAATTAATTGTCATTTTAAGTGTATTTTAATACTAATCTTTGTAAGTTCATAATCCAATAGGTATTCTAATTTATGCTCATAATTAATTAAAAAAACTTCCAAATAGTCCCAATCTAAGTTCTTAATAAAACTGGTTTCACGGTAAAATCTAAATTCATTAGAAACAATTTAAAATTATCCTGCTTGCTAAAGTCCTTTGAAAGAAAAACACTTATTAAAACGTCTAGACTTTGCCATTTATTATAAATTAATGAAGGCTTATTGCTATAACTTTCGTACTTAAACATGTAAAAGGACCACCACAAATTGTTGAATAGTTTTTGATTAAAAGCGTTTGTGGACTACGGCGATTCATGAACGTTTTGCGAGACGCAAAAATACGCTCCGTCCATTCTGTTTAAAACAAAAACATGTTCTGAAAGCATACCCTGCAGTGCCTGTATGGAAATGTGTATCGATTACTTACTTACCTACGGAGTCATCTTCTGGGGTGATTCTTCAGTAAAAACATTTATTCTACTGAAAAGATGCCTATTAAGGACTAAGTATTTATCGCATGGCCTTTGAAGAATCGCTCCTAAACGTTTTCCGAGTAAAGCGACTCCTAGCTGACACTGGCTAGTATCAACATCTTAAAAAAACCAGACAAGTGCGAGTTAAACTCGCGTGGAGACGGTTCCGTACATGATTATCTAAAAATTTCCATGTTACTTTAAATACCATAGACTTCTTATAGGTTTTCCTGTAATCTATCGGTAAAGAACTAAGTATATTCTGTATTTTTTTCTAAATTTTAGGCCCGGATAAGGGGGAATGGTAAATTTCCACCTATTTTCATAAATAATTTTCTAATTTATCCCCCAAAAGTGGCCACCATGTTTAAAATTCGTTCGTAGATTCGTAATTTCGGAGCAAATTGGCTGTGACAGATGGACGGACAGCTAGACAGACGAGTATTCCTATCATGGTTCCGTTTTTTCCTTTTGAGGTACGAAACCGCTACTTGTATAAAAACAACCAGTATATTTTACAAAACATAAATATAATATTAAACTCCTGAAAATAAGAACCAATGTACCACATACAATTTTGGCGTAGTGTGCAAAACATAGTGAGTAAACACTTATGCGTACGACCCCGAGGCGCGGTGACAACATGGCGGCTGCCGGTTATTACCTCACCGATAATATGATGAGGTACCGCTCCTCACCCCACATGCCCCACACGATTGATTTGTCGCAACTGGCACGTGATACCACTATAACACAGTATAATAAGTAAGCAGTATTACATCTTCATACAAACGGCCGAAACGACGCGCTTCGAAATCTCGGTAAACTTCGGTACACAACAGTCACGAGTGCCCCGGGGTTACGTACGGACTCGGACAGTGTGAGACGCTCCCGCGCATTTATTCACGTAAATTATGGTACGAGAATTTTTCAAGTTTTTGATATATTAAAAGCAAAATAGAGGTACATAAAATGCATTTTTTTACTCCATACTGAGTTACAGTCACTTTTGAAACTAAAAATAAGAACCAAGTAAAAATAATTAACATTAAAACTTACACAATTTGAAGTAATGTTTCATGAAAAGATACTACGACAATAGGGAAGTTTCCTGGGTAAAAAATAATAATTCAAATTTGTCCGCCAGTTAGATTATCAACAAATATTGAACATGTATTTGTTGCTTTATCAAAACAATCAAAATTGACAAGATAATGCGCATCAAAGTTCGGGTGTGGGGACTTATTTGTACAAAGTGTGAGAAGTCGTGACGTCACGCGGAACTTCAACGCACTATATCTTCGTATTTTTTTGTCTAATTGACAACAGAAAAAATATATCTTCATTGAAAATAATATTTAATGTAAATGACGGACTAATTAGAATGTTTCAGGAAACTTCCCTATTTAAGACGCTAGACCTGACGCCGTGAATAAAAAGCTTCCGATCCGTTTTTTCGCCGCGCGGCAACATTGAAATACTCGTATTATGTACTAACGTACTATAATGGCCGTCAACCAAAGTGACGACTGGGGCCATAAAAATTAGAATCGTGCTATCTCTTTCGCACTTGCATGATCTTACGGAGCGTTACTCTGCAGGGTTGCAAAGTGCAGAAAGAAAGGAATGTTTTATTGCCCAAGTCGTCACTTTGAGGGACGGTCACTATTGTACGCTAGTTAGTTAGTAGTTAGTAGCATTATTGTAGTTAATATTACATACATACATACATAGCATCACGCCCGAAATCCCTAATGGGGTGGGCAGAGCCACAAGACTACTTTTACGTTACTGTTACGTTAAGACCACGTTCGATTAATTAGTCCTAAGATGGTATGATGAACCGTATGGTGACAGGTGATCAGCCTATCGCCCATGCAGATAGTCCACCATGTTGGAGAGGACCCGTCCCTTAGTCGACTTTTACGACATGCCAGGATGATAAGCATCTGCACGCATTCTATGCTATTTCTTCACTCCCAGTGCAGCAGAGGAGGAATATATTAATATTAATAATAATAATAATATCCATTTATTTCAGGCAACAAGGCCCATAACACTTCAATGTTTTTTACATTATTTAAGTTCAAGTTTCAATGAAAAACAAGGAATATTAAATCCTAAAAGCTATTTTAACCCCACTGTAGTCTGCTTCCTTTATTATTTAAGGTAATTCGCTCCCGGATACGTGGGACATCAAAAATTTACAATTTAAACACGTCATGGATTATTATTACTGCTTAATAAGTCTGCCGCTGTAGCTTTACCGCATTAAATGAAGACGAAGATATACCGTAATGTACATCTATATATATAAAAATGAATTGCTGTTCGTTAGTCTCACTAAAACTCGAGAACGGCTGAACGGATTTATCTTATCTTAGTCTTGAAATGTTCGTGGAGGTCTAGGAAAGGTTTAAAAGTACATAGGTTACTTAAACTATTATTCTTCGCAGACGAAGTCGCGGGCACCAGCTAGTTATAAATAAAATAAACTTTAGAACTAAAACATTATTTAAAAGATGTGATTTAAATGTTTTTCGCTACTGCGGCCCTAGCATGCCAGACACGGGGATAAGTTAAACACGTTTATATCTCTGACTATCTCTTTCGTCGGCACTAGTGTGAGAGAGACGCACTCAGAGATAAACGGGTTTAATTATCCCCGTGTCGGGCATACTAGGGCCGCAGGTTGTGCTTGTCCTTTTAGGTACAGTTCGAAGGGTCAAGCGACTCAAATCATAGAGAAATGCTTATTTCAAGAAATGGCATGGAATCCTCAAATGGGTATATAATATCAAAATTGACTTGATAATGATGGGTAATGCCAGATACCTAAATGAAAACAAAATAGTATATTCATACATATATCACGCCTGTTTCCCAAAGGGGTAGGCAGATACCACGGATTTCCACCTGCTACGATCCTGACACACCTTTCGCTTCGTCTACTCTCATTAAGGTCTTCATGCACGCTCGCCGGTTTAGGGTCCTCTTGACCTGGCCTTTCTTAAGAACGTCCTCGATCTGGTTTTGGTACGTTCGCCGAGGTATTCCCCTTCCAACTAAGGCACTTAAATTTACTTGTTCAGACGCGGAGACTATACATCTCCCTTATTAGTTGTATACGATAATTAATTTGTGCCCATTAGGTTTATTTGTTGCACTTTTTATGTTAGTTTTAGTTATATGTAATTTTAAAGTGTAAAAAAGACTTACTGCTGAGTTTCTTGCGGCGTTTCTTCTCAGCACATGCCACTTTTCGAAGCGCTGGTAGATTCAGACATGTAAAAGAGCCCGTGTGGCCTACTTGCAAAATAAATATTTTCATTTTCATTTTCATTTTCAACCCTACCATGCACATTCGCCGAATAAATCTACTTCGTTAGTCTTCTTTCGTTCGTCCTCTCCACATGGACATGTGACACCGTCTAAGCATACCTTTCTCAATTCTTACGACTACATCTTCTCCCACACCACATCGTTCTCTTATCACGCTATTCCTTATCTTCTCACTTAAAGAAACACCATACATACATCTAAAAGAACGCATCTCCATACAAAAAAAAAATACAAAATAGTAATTAAATATAAATGTTTTCGATATCTTTCCACCGAACCAATTTACTATTCGAATGAAATAGTATATTAATTCCGTGGGAAGAATCACGAATGAAGCTTGTCTTTGTGATTTATGAGCTCTAACTAAAGTGCTCTCTGTTTTCAAAGGCCTCTCGGTACTCCCGTCTCATCAAGGTTCTTTATAATGAAATCACATATTTCTTGCTGAAATAAAAATAAGTCAAAGAAGTACTTCCCGCACTCTTCAAAGTATTGTACGGTATTGTAGCGTAGTCCAAGCATTTATTATTTATCAGTAAAGTCGACGAGGTCCAAGAAAGGTTATATTTGTTATTAATACCCTATTTGTTTTCCTTTAGTTGCCTGAGCTGCTTAGTGAATATTGTTTAAACAGTAAACGTGTTTTATTAAGGGTATTAACTATGAAATGCGAATTGTGTGAGTTGGAATAAATGACAGACATGGATGATTTGAATAAACGAATGGTTTAAAATCTGTGACGATTGTTAACTGCGAGTGTTTCCTACCAAAAATTTATAATTAGCGATTTATATGTTAATGAGTCCAATTTGAAACGCCATCGCCTTTGATTTTGTATAGCACCAAGCTGTCAAAATAGAGTCTGACATTTCTTATTTCAAGTTAGGCACTTTTAAATTTAGCGAACACTCTTTCGAATTGGCCCCAATGTCCCAGGTATCACCTTTAAAAACGTATTTAAAGCTTGCTAGCGCAAAAAATGCACTGTTTTCGTATTTATAAAATAAAAATTGCAAACTCTAGTTGCTCAAGCTCTGTGATAGTGTTACTAGTGTTTCTATAAACCGGTTTTTTTCTAAATCACCCGTACTGTGATGGCAGCGGTAAAAGGCGGTTGATTGAAGCGCGACACCGTTTTTTTTTAAAGCGTCACGCGGAAAATGGCAGCGGCGCGTCACAAAATATTTACGTTGTGTTACACCGACTTTGTAAATTTGGAGGTGATAAAATAGTTCTCCTGCCTGTTAGAATGAATTTTGAGGATTTAATTAGCAAATTTGATTTGATAGATATTTAGCGTGTCCTTAACTGGCACGAACCGGTTTCTACTTATAATAATGCTTTGTTGTTGAAAACAATTTAACGTGAGTGTCTAGAGAGGCGACATGATATTATACACTTTCTTTCAAACCAAACACAATCCATGCAAGTAATCGAACATACAATTTTAAACCTGGTAGATTCAGACATGTAAAAGAGCCTACTTGCAAAATAAATATTTTCATTATTTTTAGATGTTGGCTCCTCCTAAAACCCGGCGTCCTATATAAAGAACAAAATCTATAATAATGTTTGAATTTGCCTTAATTTGACAGGATTCAAAATTAAAGTAACACAATTGACATTTGGGACTTTATGAGGTATACTAAAATGCGTATCAGTCTATAAAAATACTGCTTCTGGCAGCAAAGCCGTTTCGCTTCGGGGTTCGGATTATTCCGACCGATGCCCTAATTTGTTCATTCGATTGGCTTATTCGTATCGATAGTTGCAATCTGCACTGGGCGCGCGTGTGTGGGCGCGAATGTTTTCTCTAAAGCTGTGAGAATCGCTGACGATCCCGTACCATAGAACTTTTTTAAAGAACCCCGCACAAAATGTTCGGAAGAAGCCGTTCGGTCAATTTGGCTGAAATTTTGTGGAAATATAGCCTCTAGTACTCTGATGAACGGTGTGAAGTTGCAACTTTAATTAATGACCAGTTATTAAAATATAGCTATTTTAAAATACATAGTTATTTACATAGTATTGACGTATGTAACTACACAGTTGCATATCGTCTCTTATCTATCTATGAAGTAGCGAGACCAATTCAAATGACGAACGGCTTAAAGAACTCTTGGGAAATGTCAGAATTCAAGAACACAATAACGGGTGTGATGAAGATCCCATCTTAGGCTATTATTGCACGTGTAAAAGTGGAACAAGAACCCTTGGTACATGCGGTCACGTTACAGTAATATTATGGTTTTTAGGTTTTGACCGATACGAAGAAAATCTGAAGTATCCATCATTAAGAACGCTTTATACCATAATTAACGCATTCAATGCACAAAGGTAGCCTTGTAAAACCAATTACATATCAATTAATTATAACTTGTACAGTTTAGTATCGTAATGTACCTACATACCTACGAGTTTGTCATTTCTCCACGCTCAAGCTCGAATGGAACTGGACGAAAAGAAACACCGTGAAGGCGCGAAGATAGCTTGAACTTTCGAATGATTTTTTATCCCGATATTGCCACGGAAATAATGATAAGCCAGGTTCCTACCGTGTAGCTTAACTAATAAGAATAATATGTAAGTAAAAAATAGTGGACATAAAAATAATTATATCTTTAAAACTAGTCATTAATTAAAGATGCAACTTCACACAGTTCATCAGAGTACTAGAAGCTATATTTCCACAAAATTTCAGCCAAATCGTCCGAACGGCTTTTTCCGAACATTTTGTGCGGGGTTCTTTAAATTGAAAGGGCTTTGTCGCAAAGTGACTACACTGCCGCGTGAACGCCTACGTAGGTAAAAATTCAACTTATCTAAGCTTAATTTAGCTGTTCTATGTATACAACCTCTCGGCCTCTTTCGACATGGGGAAAGTCAAGACACTGTTAAGGAAGCCAACCTATAAACAAAAACATGATTTCCTAAAGTCTCGTTCCGGGCTCATTCCATCAAAATATGTTCAGCATTCTCCTAGAGGATTGCATATATACATTTTTGCATTAGAAATGCTTTGTTTGGTGAAATACGTTCGCAGAATATAGCCTATTTCAATATATTCTTATAAAAATGCTATTTAAGCGGACAATGTCCCGTTCGCAAAATGCCCATCCACCATTTCGCAAAGGGTCCCTATCGCAAAATGTCCCTTTCGCAAAAAGTCCCTATCGCAAAATGTCCCTTTCGCAAAAGGTCCCTATCCCAAAATGTCCCTTCACAAAAGGTCCCTTTCGCAAAACGTACCTTTCGCAAACAGTTCCCTTCGCAAACCGTCCCTTTCAGGACTTGACGTCGCTGTTTGATAGGTCACAATATCTACCTATTAAAAATACAGCCATAGGTTCGCTTATAATAAACACAATAACTGATATTGACTTATAAACCTAAAGTGGCATTCTAAACTGAACTTAAAATAATTAAACCTTTCCTTAACCAGCTGCTATCTACTTAATATAATAAACCTTAAGTCTCACGTATTGAGAAAGGGACGTTATGAGAAAGGGACGTTTTGAGAAGGGGACATTGGGGCCAATTCGAACGTGTTTTCGCTAAATTTAGAAGTCGCTAAATTTGAAATAAGAAACGTTAGACTCGATTTTGAACCTTGGAGCTATACAAAATCGAGTTTGACGTTTCTTATTTTATGTTTAGGCAATCTTAAATTTAGCGGACATCGTTTCGAATTGGACCCATTGTCCAACTAAATGAAAAAAAAAACATCTGGTAAAAACTTAATTGGAATTCAATTTACAACACGCAATGACTGAGATAATGTCATCACAGATGCACATGCCATATCTAGGGATCTATGCAAGTTTGTAACGCTTTTCACAGGATTCTCGTTTTTCTACTATTTTATTTAGTTTAGCTGTTTCATTGAAACGCACACCGGACGAGGCTGAATAGAATCCGTACATAGTTGGTGGAAAAGCTTATTTATTTATACATACATACATAGCATCACGCCCGAAATCCCTAATGGGGTGGGCAGAGCCACAAGACTACTTGTGGCCACGTTCGATTAATTAGTTCTAAGATGGTATGATAGTCCACCATGTTGGAGAGGCCGCGTCCCTTAGTCGACTTTTACGACATGCCAGGATGATAAGCATCTGCACGCATTCTATGCTATTTCTTCACTCCCAGTGCAGCAGAGGAGGTTGGAGGGTGTTATTTATTTATCATGTGGAAAATGAAAAACAACACGTTAACATTACAAGCATAAAGGGTAAGTCGCGTCGCGTCGCTTGGAGTCTTTCTTTCGTTCAGGAATGACCACTATTTAGATAAACTTGGAAAGTAAAATATTATCTGAATACAAAATTTCATCCAAATCCTTAGAGCCTTTCCGAGAATACCTACAAGATTGTTTGAAAGTGGTTATAAATGTTTTTTTAAATGCAACAAGGAGCTATTGTTTTCTTGTTTCGATAGCTAGAGGATTTATATACCAAACTTATAAGTTTAATTTTTAAATAGTATTTGGATGTAAACTAAAAAAAAACCGCCCAAGTGCGATTCGGACTCGCGCACGAAGGGTTCCGTACCATTATCTATAAAAACGGCAAAAAAACACGTTTCTTATATGGGAGCCCGGTTAAATATTTATTTTATTCTGTTTTTTTAGTATTTGTTGTTATAGCGGTAACAGAAATACATCATCTGTGAAAATTTCAAGTGTCTAACTATCACGGTTCATGAGATACAGCCTGGTGACAGACGGCCAGACGGACAGACGGACGGATGGACAGACAGACAGACGGACAGACGGACAGACGGACAGACGGACAGACGGACAGACGGACAGACGGACAGACGGACAGACGGACAGACGGACAGACGGACAGACGGACAGACGGACAGACGGACAGACGGACAGACGGACAGACGGACAGACGGACAGACGGACAGACGGACAGACGGACAGACGGACAGACGGACAGACGGGCAGATGGACAGACGGACAGATGGACAGTGGAGCCTTAGTAATAGGGCCCGTTTTTACCCTTTGGGTACGGAACCCTAAAAAATAAAATAAGACTGAAACTGTGTCATTTAATCACCTTGTTTTTATAGTTGCTTGTTTCTTACTGCTGTTTTCCAAAGTTAAGTAAAAGTAGCTGGGTATTGTACTTCAATAACCGTATCTGGCTTCATTTCCGTCTATTTATTTATGACCTACGCTTAAGATTTTCATTCAGATCATTTTATATGTCCAAGGAAGTCCAGGAAAATAACAGACAGACAGACATGACGAATCTATAAGGGTTCTGTTTTTGCCATTTGGCTACGGAACCCTAAAAAGTATTGGCTAGAATTAAAATTAATAATGCCATTTAAATAAAACTGATCCAATGAATACCCCATTGGATCATATGTTAAAAGGGGACGAGAATTTATGGTGCCCAATGGAGGGGGATTCAATTACCGGGAATAAGTTAAAACCTGCTTCAGTAGCTGAGTATCAAGTATTTACATACCAGACGTATTACGTACTGAAGTATTTTGTAACAGTGATAAAGCTGACCAACCAGTTTGCCCAGTGGTTGCATTTGGTTGGTTTGGTTTGGTTGGTGAGTTGTCCACGTTACACAATTTATTATCAAGTAGATACTTATAGACGTATTTATTATGAGTCATTAATATTTGATCAAATTTCGGCTATACTCTAAGGTTCATACACAGACCAAATATCCTAAATACACCGCTTAGGCTAACTTTTACTAGCAAATATGGCTGCCGAATTTGCGGGGCGCGCGGGTATAGAGCGCTGTGATTGGTGCGTTCGAGTTTATGCGCTCTCCGCGTCCGTCCGCAGCCCCGCTGATTATACTTTGTGCCCTAACGCTGGCAGCGGGGGTCGCTCGGCTATGTGGAGTCTATTGGATATATAATCTATGGGTTCATCTCTATCTCTAAATAATACTAGTGGCTCCGTGAGCTGTAGACCTCGCGACAAAAGACTTCAAAAAACTGAATCTAAAACAAAAACCCTTTGAGAAGTAAGAAATAATGATTGGCCTTGCGACAAACTTAACTTTGCCGTTTAAAAACTGATATCTCAATACATCGACATACGTAGAGTCAGTTTACCCACACCGCCAGTAAGTTTGTAATTGCAAAAACCTCCATATCTCCGCCATTTTGAAATATTTCGAAAAACTTAATCGACAAATTTTTGTATACATTTACCGAACCTCGTCAGAAAATTTCACGAGACGAGAACAAATGGACATCCGCTGGACATACGAAAGAATTTTTGCCCAAGCTGAAACGGAGACGCTTCGCTGGCTTCGCTCGCTCGGTCGATAAAACAAAGTCACTTTCCGCGTATTACTGCCTGTATATCCAGTAACTCCTCCTAAACCACGCAACAGATTTTGATGCGGTTTTTACCAATGGACGACATGGTTCATGAGGAAGGGATATTTTTGCATAATATTCCAAAAAAGTTTTAATATTTAGAAAATATATATATATATATATATTTTATAGAAAATTCAATGTTTTACAATGAATTCGTCAAAAAATTCAATTAATGGGCGCTTACATGGCTTGCGCTAGCTAAACCTTAAGAGATTTATTAAAATAATGTAGTAAATAATCGTAGTTCTTAAAAAAAGCCTAGAGAATAGTCCGCGACGGCATATCTCCTATACTTTTCCCATGGACACGCTATACGTGGCCCTAAAATTTGTTCGCGTTGAGTAACGAAAAGTCAGTTGCAAACATTGTTTATAAAGAAGTTCTATAATCAAAGGCAGTAACTTCACGTTTTTACCCTCTGTTTTATCTAAATTACACTTGCGCGAAGCCGGGGCTGGTTTTTAGTACCTACTAATAAAGATTAAATAAATAAATGAGTATGAGGTTAATAAATAAAAACCTCATTTATTAATAAATAATAAATGAGGTTAATATCGCGAAAGTTTAAGACAATGTAATGTGTTCATTACTTCGAGGACTTATTTTCTTAAAGTACTTACTTGGTATTTTATACTTAGTATCTGTCACTGCTTGCCGACTTGGTCCATAAATTTCCCGGCGCTAAGTTTTAATAAAACCCTAATCCCTAATTTAACAGTTAACGTAGAACAGGAAGAAACAACTGTAAAACGAAGTTGGATGAACGTAATTCTAAAATTGTAGTTTAATACGTTTATTTAATTTTTGCGTTCGGCTTTACAATTTAATCTAATCTGCGTTAGATTATATTTCTATCGGGGTTAATTTTCGAGAGATGTGATATATAAATCAATACTAACGAAATGTAACTTTATTTATGAATTTCTTTCTCTATGTTAATTTCGCAAAGTAAGATATAGACGCAAAGTGCACAGACCGAATATCCTAAGAACTTCGTCTTCGTCACCATTAAAGAAGTCTTCGGCCCTATCGGCCATCTGTTCTACGTGCTATGTGCGTGTAGGTATTCGCGGGTGTGTGTGCACACGTGTGAGCCTCTATTCGGGACGCTAAGTGATTTACTATATCGTTAACTAAAATGCCGAAACCGCCAATGTGTTTTTCTTTTGTTCGTGTTTGACGTTCACATTCGCGGTTTTGTCAATTAAGTGGTTATATAGTAAATCACTCTAGCAGTCTCGAATATAGGCCCAGGAGATACTCGTCATCGAGCGGCGCCGGCGACTTAGATGCCACACCATCAACCACAGCCTCTGATTAAGTTTGTATTCTTCGCTGATTGTCACTGCTCTCAGTGACTTAGCGACAAAGACCAACGAGACATCAATCGGCTGAGCATACTCAATTCAATCGTAGCAGGGCTCAATTATTTTATCCATTTTTCTATTACATTGCTTACAAAAGGGCCGCGGGAAATCGAAACAAACAAACAACAGTAATTGTTTGTTAGCCTCAGTAAATACGGGCATTCGGCCATCAGGTTTATTGACGGAGAGATTGATAGCAAAAGGTCCAGTCTCGTAGACTTGTGTAAGTATAAAGCTTATAAAATCTGTCAACTTTGTTCAACTTAAAGTATATTTTTCACAAGTCTCTACTTTGTGCAATTTGTGCACAATGTAGAATTACATTCTAGAAAATCGTGTTCAATCCGAAAAGCATTTTGCTGAAGAATTGACGCTATTTTGCTAACAATAGATTGCCTATTTGTTCCCCGCTGCAGCGTTCGGAAATGAGCTATTCTGAAACGGAGGCTTCGTAGGAAATTGTAGGCTTTATTAGCTCTCTGATGTAACGATCGATGGCGTTATCCGGATATCGGATTTGGACGGAATATGGTAAAATGTTTGCATGTAAACCTGAAAAGAAACGCATTTATTTTCGAAGAAAATTTCCAAAACATGCTCTTACGCCTCTATTCGGGAACGCTAAGTGATGTTGTAGCGAATCGCGAGCGAGATTTCTCGTCCCACTCTTCCGCACGACGCGTAATACGTAAGAGCGAGATGCGAGTCTCGCTCGCGTGTCGCTGCAGTATCACTTAGACGTTCCCGAATAGACGCCCTGAATGTTTTTAATGAAGGATTGGGTATGCTTTTGACCAGACAACAGCCGAAATATCCTAAAGACATAGCTAAGCCCAACTTTAACTTGCAAATAAAGCTGCCAAACTTGCGGGGCGCGCGGGGTTTTTAGAGCGCATTGATTGGTGCGTTCGAGGTTACGAACTCGGCGCGCGTGCCCGTAGCCCCGATGCTTATGGCTTTTTGCCTGCTTGCCAGCTGCCTGCTTTAATGCTGCGGAGTCTATTGGTTATATGGTCTGTGCCTCTGTGCCCTAGATCCGTCTCGTGAAAAGCAAAAACAGGGTGGGTGCATCACACTTGCCAAGTAAATGCCTTGCCTTGGAGACACCAAAACTGATGTTATGATTTAGGAAACAGACGGAGTGTTCTAAATCTTAATCATCGCTTAGTTTTGGCTTTATATTTTCGGTAAAGGGTAATTTTCAGATGCTTGAGTTTGACTCTTTAAATTCGCTTACTCGGAAACTGTGCAATTTTATCAAATGCTTCAGCAGTTTAGTCGTTGAATGTGAAGAGAAGTGTGAACTGAACCTATCTTCTATAAAAAAAGAACCTACGGCTTTTCATACAAAAGGCGATAACCATATCCACCCTTTAAATGTTAACCGATGTTGACCAATTTTTGATAAGTTGTCAGTCAGAACAAAATCTAGGTCACTATAATTAATAAATTCAGTTTTATTGTTATTTCAGTATTCTCATGCAAATCTAATTTTGGCGATTATTTGACTTTGTTGATCTTTAATCAATATTCAAAAAAAGTATAGACCTAGATTTTGTTCTGACTGACACCTATCAAAAATTTTTCAAAATCGGTTAACATTTAAGGGGTGTAAATCGTTATCGCCTTTTGTATGAAAAGGGTGATTTTTGCCATTGCTTCACAGTGCTCTTAAGAATCATACAGACAAACTCATTATATAAAATTGTATAGTGTAGATAACACTGAAGTTTTGTTGCGTTTAAATTAATTGAATTAGCTTATCTCGTTGCGATCAGTCTGATCCGGTAGAATTTCGGTGGGCATTCAGTGGCCAGTCGAAATTCATGGACTGCAAGAGCAAACCAATGCATTCCTGCTCAGTGGAAATTACTGAGTATCGGTGTATTATGAATTGGAAGCGGCTCTAGCAAGGTTGACAGGAGGATAAGTTAAACTGTCTTATCTCTAAATGCGTCTCTCTCACTAGTGCCGACGAAAGAGGTAGGAAGAGATGTAAGACTGGGTTAAGTTACCCCCTAGATAAAATAGTGAGTTTGCGAAATCGCATAATCGCTTCGGTGAAAGTAAATACTTGTGTGTGAATTGCTAACTAGGTATGTGTCGAAAACAGGATTAGTTTGTGAAAGAGTAGGTATTATTTACATACATACATACATAGCATCACACCCGAAATCCCTAATGGGGTGGGCAGAGCCACAAGACTACTTGTGGCCACGTTTGATTAATTAGTCCTAAGATGGTATGATGAACCGCATGGTGCCGTGTGGTCCCTTAGTCGACTTTTACGACATGCCAGGATGATAAGCATCTGCACGCATTCTATGCTATTTCTTCACTCCAAGTGCAGCAGCAGTTTATCTGTATAAAATGAACTAGACACGACCAGATTAAAGCATAATTTCCACCAAACGGCTCGCATCGCATCGGATTGGAATGCATTATACAATCTTTAAACAATATTAAATCATGTACACAGTATTTAAAGTCTATATTAGCTAGCCGCGCACAGCCATTTGACCGCGGGCGTCTTCCGCGACACGCGATCGTCGCCGAAAGTATGCTGCGACATGCGGCTAGTTAATATATACTTTGAGTACTGTGTATATGATTTAATATCGTTTAAATATTGTAAAATCCGTTCCGATCCGATGCGATGCGGGCCGTTTGGTGGAATTTATGCTTAAGAAGGCAAAACTAACAAACTCTTTTACAGGTTGGCGAAATATTTCAAAGATGTATTTGTATGAAATACTATGTTACCTAGAGATGAATTTAAGGTAAGAATTTAGAACGAGCTTGCTGCAGAAACGTTCCCGGACAGATACAACTTAGGGATCTGCAAAAAACGAGCCTACTCCTTTCTCAAAGGGCCGGCAACGCATCCGTGATTCCCTTGGTGTTGCGGGTGCCCATGATGGGTGGCGGTGATTGCTTACCATCTGGTAGCCCGCTTGCTCGTTTGACCCCTCTCTTAATATAAAAAAAAACAACAAAATAGGGCAGCAGTGGTCAAGGTAGTATCATTATATGAACAAACAATTTTCCGGTGGTAGATTCATTCCTTGACCTTCAAAAGAGCTTGTAAAAGCCTAAATTGAATAAAGATAGTTTGACTTTGACTTTGACTTCTTAGCATATTATCTTAGTTTATGTTAGGGCATCACCTGCACCTGGCTACGGCTCTGCCTGCAAAATATGTATGTAATGGTGATCTTTACTATATATTTCAATGTGCACATGTCGGTTCAAGCAAGCAGGCCAATATCTCAAGCTGCCTCAACTAAAGTTCTTAATACCAATCCTCATTTGTTTGCCCCCGTCAGGATGACGAATGGGTGTCAACTTAGCTTCGCCATCGTGCAAGTTATAGGCGAAGAAATACTTTCAGAAATCCATAGAAAATTGGAACGCAAATTAAAAACCAAAATACTTCAAATAAGTGCATTAAATTAGTATAGTGGATATACAACATGGCATTGGCTGTTGGACGTTCCTTAAGAGAACTGTGAACCGATGGCAAAAATCACTCTTTTCATAGAAAAGGCGATAACGATTTCCATCCCTTAAATGTTAACCGATTTTGATCAATTTTTGATAGCTTGTCGGTTAGAACAAAATCTAGGTCTACTGCATACGTTTTTTGGATATTGATTAAAGATCAACAAAGCCAAATAATCGCCGATATTAGATTTGCATGAGAATATTGAAGCAACAATAAAACTTAATTTATTGATTACTAGTGGACCAGCCATAGCTTCGCCCGCGGTATTTTCCATACAAACTTTATCACCCCTTTTCACCCCTTCAGGCATGGAATTTCAAAAAATCCCTCATTAGTGCACCTCTAAGGTACTCGAGGAATATCTTTTCCGAATTTTAAACCTCTAGGACCATCCGTTTAGGCTGTGCGTTGTCTATAACTGAGTCACGGTACTGTTTTATATGTATTGATAGTGAAATTTGTTATACCTTTGTAACTTCAGTGACAATACAATAATATGGTAACATGGAGCTGGTCTGATAATGCAGTTGGAAGGTAGCCATAGGAACTCCTCAACTTCACAACATAACCCGGTCGTGTTTGGGCTCGTTTGATTGTCTTGACAATAAGCTAATGGATATTTTAAGTTCGAAATAAAGATTTATTATTATTATTATTATAATTTCCTAAAAAATTCTAATTAGTCCCTCATTTACATTATAAAAAAAAATTAACATAAATTTTTTCGCTTGTCAATTAAACAAAAAATGACGAAGATATAGTGCGTTGAAGTTCCGCGTGACGTCACAACTTTGTAGACATTTTACCATTAAGTGACGTCATTAGCCCCCACTCCCGAACTTAGATGCACGTTATCTTTGTCAATTTTGATTGATTTGATAAAATAAAAAAATAAGAGTTCAATATTTTTTGATAATCTAGCTGACGGACTAATTAGAATTACTATTTTTTTACCCAGGAAACATCCTTTTTTTATGTCAATTGCCTGACAAACGAGCTGACGGCCCACCTGATGGAAAGTGGTCACTGCCGCCCATGGACATCTGCAACACCAGAGGTGCTGCCAATGCGTTGCCAGTCTAGGGAGGGTGGGGAATAGGGATGGGATGGGAATGAGGGAATAGACCTTCGGATCTCGTCACTCACCGTACGAAACGCAATAGCAAGCTATTATACGCCGATATTCTGTGAGAGTGTGGTACTACCCCGGTCGAGCCGGCCATTCGAACAGCAATCATCTAGTGAGGATTACTGTTTGGCTCTACCACTACGAATACCCTATTACTACAGCGGGATGAAAATGCAATATTATAGTGCATATTACGGCAAAAACAGCTTGTTTTTTTAAAATATGGATAACTATTATTTATTTAAACGCTGCACTCTTCAACCTCACACCTTACGCCACGCGACGTTAAAATACTCATCTCGGAGTCGCCCCGCCACTGCCCGCGATAATTTATAGACCTAGTCAGTTAACAGCTATCCTAGGCGGGTAGGCGACAATTATTATTGTCCACATTGAACTATTTGAACAACAATGGTGCCAATTTGAAAGTGTTTTTGCTAAAAAAAGTAGCTAAACTTGAAATTATAAACGTCAAACTCTAGTTTGACAAAACTATAAATTTCTAGATCTATTTCATCATCATCATTTCAATCGAAAGACGTCCACTGCTGGACATAGGCCTCCCCCAATGATCGCCACGACGACCGAGACTGTGCTGTTCGGATTTGGCGAAGTCCTGAAAGTCGCGTCAAAATCGGTCCAGTTGTTTCGGAGATTAGCTGGAACAGACAGACTGATAAACATTTTAAAACTTGTTTTTTTGTATAAGTACCGTATATACTTACTTGCATAATATGTATTTAGTAATATCTGTTAATTTTAAATTACAAACAGACACGTCAATTTCATTTATTTGTATATAGGTTATAAAGGCTTCCACACACTGACACGCGGGTCGTGCGTGGGGCGGGTCGCTTGCGGGCCCGGGCCCGCGTAAGAAGCGTGTATTGGACAAGTGACAATGACCTTGAGTGATTGGTCTCTGTCTGTTTGCACCGGAGTGAACGAGAAGCACTGTGCGGTTATTTGTATGCATAAAATTAAAAACTGATGAATTATATCAGTAAACACACAACACGTATAATACAAATTAGTGAAGTTTTTAGTATGGACGTGATGTAATAGTGTTATTAATTATAGACACATAAGTAAAATTTTCTATGACATAAAACTGTTTAAAGAGGATTTCAGACGTAACTTCACATTTTCACATTTTCTATCCTATCGATTTCATCGTATTGTGAAATAATAAATAAATATATAAAGAATATGAAAATAATTATATTCTTTTCGCTTTGCTAAATAATAATAGTTTTTGTTAAAAAACTGTTTTATCGGGCGGGCTTGATCTAGCGTCCATATCGAAAATGCAACGGATCATTACTTATCTATCACCTTGCCCCAGGATCCATCACGATAATAATGGCTCAATTTGTGCACGGATGGAGTAATCACACAATCTTATTTTAGGCATACGATCTGAATTATCTCATTAAGTATGTTTCATTTGTGATTGTTGACGATCCTGTGGTACACAACAATCATGCATCGACTCCGTTATTTAGTTTATTTATTTTTTCCGACATTTTGTGTTGCTGTAAGTATTTTATCTTGAAAATTTATTTATCTTCTTTTTAAGGTGGTGTAGGTAAAAGCAAGCAAAAGGGCAAAACGAACTCCACTTTTTATGGTGAGACAACGTTGTCTGTCTGTATGTCACGGCCGTTATCTCAGGAAATGACGTACACACCAGTAGCTAAACCAACAATGCAACTTTAATTTAAATATTTTTACCTTTACCGACTGGTAATTGGTACCAAAGAAGTGGGAACACGATGACGGAAGTTGTTTCCTCAATTCAAATGCCAGGAAGTACCTTAAAACAAATTAGCTATATTATTATTGAATATTTATAGTATGTATTGTATGTAGTATGTTCATATAAGAAAATTTAAGTAACAATGTAAATATTTATAAGAATGAGTATTAGGGTGTCCCTTATATGAAGGAAAAAATAGGATTGTCCAAGCTTTCAGAAGAACTACTAGATGATAAACTACAGGCAGCAGACGTATCAGATTGAGCTGGTGAATGATAATGCGAAGACACTGTATTCAGCAGTAGACAAGTGTTTTAATCTTTTCTTCTCTTCTTCTAACTTTCTCTGTCTTAGTCTGTCTTCCTTTTCAGTTAATCTTTTTCCCTACACCAGCCAGACATCCTGGTCACCCTGGTTCTCTCTGTTGTTGTAAAAATAATCTATCCTCTTCTATTTTAATTTTATTTAAAACATCGGCATGTGCGATATTAAATAAATTCACTCATTTTGAAAATCTTGTTCGCGTTTAGTGTAAACTTCATGGGATTTTTTGCATTTTTTTTTTGTAAATCACGCCATACCGTATAAAGATTTACTAACTTTTTAACACAGTTAGGTACTGCTCGGGTTGGTATTCAAGCCTTTTCCCAGAAGATTATATTCACGGTTCAGAAGATTTGCACTTTCATTCACTGTTAATTTGACTTCCCGTATATTGTAAAACAAAACAGCTAGGACTTGTCGTTTTGGAGGTAATTTTGTAACCCAACACTAACTAAGTACTCAAATATCTTTTTTAGCACTTCGTAACTCGATTGCCATCTTAGAACAGTAATTTAAAACTCGTTATTTGAATGAAAACAGTCACTAAAATAACTAATTGCAAGGCACGCGCCACTTGTCACGCGCAACTTGTATGAACATGATAAAGATGCAAGTCGGCACGGGTTCCCGTTCATAGAATGACCTGGCGCCTCATTCGGGAACGCTAAGTGATTCTGTAGCGACTCATAAGCCAGATTTCTCATCCCACTCTTCCGCACGACGCGAAATGCGTAAGAGCGAGATGAGAAATCTGGCTTACGTGTCACTACAGAATCACTTAGCGTTCCCGAATGAGGCGCCTGATTTTTTTACTGGAAGTATATAAACACGTAATAAATATAATAAGAGGGTATGCGTTACAAAAAGAAAAAATCGAAAAATAAGGGACACCCTAATGAGTAAGTTTGCGTAAATCAACTGTGAAATGAACTGGAGACGCCGAAACAGTTAACATAAATTAATTACTTTGACCCCTCTTTTGAGGCATCAAAATAATCTTTATCAACACCCATATCATAAAACCTCCATAGTGTAATCAAAAACCGTAGGAAATGACCACCATTTAGACAACCAATTAGGTAAAACGAGTGCTGCAATGTTATTCCCGTATCGATTTTAGTATAGAAATGAGATTAAATTTGGAACAGCTGTCAAAACTCAAGTGGGTCTCTATTCTAGTATCCATAGATATTAAAACAGTTATTGATACGAAACGTCAATTCAGTATGTTTTTTTTAATATAAACTGCACAACATTTGATCTCGAGTGACATAAGAATAGAGACTTCATTCGTTTGTCTATGATTTAAAAAAAAAATGGTCTTGACGGAGGATCGAATTGCCGCCATTATGTTGGTGTTTTGCTGAACGAAAGTAGAATTGTTGTTGAATTGAATAGAAAAAGTTGTTTGTAATTTACATTTTAGTTGAAAATATGAATAGTAGTCTTCTCGGAGTGTGTGTGATGTGAAAATGCGCCGGATATAGGAAACATGCAGCCACGATTGCAACAAATAACTTGTTGCCAGAAAATATTGTTTCTGAACCCATCATGGAGGATTTATAATATGTGTGTAGATAAAGTTATGTATGCAAATCTGCATAATTTGGCCTTAAAACACACGTGCGATCTTATTATGAAACTCGCTAAAGCTCGTTTCATGAAAACCGCACTAGTGTTTTAAGGCCTATCATTATGCAAACGTTGCATAAACTACTATTCCAGAATAGGTTTAGTAAAAACTTGCTTTTATTTTATTTCCAGTCTTATCTGAACGCGGAACGGCCTGTGATCGCGTACGTGAACGAGAAATACATGACTTACTTAAACATTTCCTCCCGGAGGTTTGGCCGGCGTAATCCACTGTACTATGTTGATATTCATACAACGATCACTGTACCTGGAGATAACAATATGACAGTAGGTATTCCTAAAAGTTACTAGTGGCTCCGAGAGCTGTAGACCTCGCGACAAACTTAACTTTGCTGTTGGAAATCTGTTATCCCCATTCATCGATATAGGTCGGGTCAGTTTACAAACACCGCAAATAAGTTTGTAATTACAAAAACGCCCATATCTCCACCGTTTTGATAAATTTCTAAAATTGAATCGACAAAAAGTTCTAAATAATTATCAAACCTGCTCACAAAAAGTGAAATATTCAGCATTCGCTTATTTGCTTTGAAATACATTGCATGCCTAAAACATTGCATGTCAAAATGAATAAATAGTAAAAACATTTTTATAAACAAGCTTTTATTGAAATGCTCTAAAATAAAAAAAATAAAAACTAAATCCGTCCCGTCAAATTATTGCATTATACAATTTATATGATATAAAAGCTTGTCGCGAGATTTACCTGTGTACCATTTCATTTTTAGGGTTCCGTACCTACAAGGTAGTATGGGACCCTCGGCGCGCGAGTCAGACTCGCACTTGACCGGCTTTTTTATAATATTGTGAATATGTAAGTATAAAATCAAATCCATATTGTAATCTAAGAACTCTTTCATGTTATTCAGACCAGTAAAAAATTATAAGCTTCAAATACATAGCGCGTACGCCATTTTTGCATAATAATTTTCGTTATCGCCTATTAGTAAAAAATTACACGTCAAAGTCAAACTCAATGACAAATATATGGAAACAGCATCGATAAGTATGAGCATGCCTTTAGAACGCTTACGGGTCATTCTTGAGAATTGGATTATTCATCTCATTTTCTTGGCGTTTTTTATTTTATAAAATTTTGACTTAGTTACAATTAAATATGTAATTTTATTTAATTAAATATAAGCATATTTATCGAATTGACATCGCTTTCGGTCAATTTGGTAGGAAGATATACCACTTTAAAATTTTAACTGCCAAGCAAATGAGATAAGACGACAGAGGCATCATAAAAACAATAAGCGAATCAACATTTTAGTAGTATTTTTGAGATCTGATGATTTATTAAATGAAGAAAAAATGAAAATATTAAAATATAATATTTTATACAGTACATTTCGTGGAAACCGAAGAAAATATTCTAAGCTTCAATTTAGCACAAAATTTAATATTTCAGTCCTGCTATCGATGGAATAAAATTCTAAATAAATTAATCAATCATATGCAATGCGAATCAAAAGAAAATATTTTTTCTTTGCAAGAAAACTTGAGAAAACTATCATTACTGTGCTCAAAACGCCAAGAAAATGAGAGCCAACGAACTGAGAAAAAGTATGTTTCTTGTGGATTGCCGACATGCCGAAACTGTTATTAATACAGGAATAACTATTAAATGAAAACATGCAGTCATTCATGTAGTTTTGTTTTCGCTTACAACTTTATGCCAATTACAGGAAATAAATTTTATATGAAAATATACAACAATGATAATCATAGTAAACCAAAGCCAAGCAAATGATAGATTTACCCTCATAGCTTAAAGCTCCAGCGATGAGTCACGTCCTCTCCCTGCGGCTTTAGAAGCGTTACTGATGCTGTATAGGCACAGCAGGTGCAACTCATAGAAAGACGTCTAAGTAGGGATATGCACGTTGTTAAGTGAGGCATCAAGTAAATGATAGCTTAGCTCCGGACAAACCTTTTATAATTATTCTAAAAAAATTATGATAAACACAGGAACCACATTTTTTCTTTCAAATCAATAACTAATATTCTAAAGATACGACTCAAAACATTACTTGATTTCAATCCATGAATTGGTCTTTTCGGGGTAGTTTGTTCACAAAATGGCAAATGGACGCACCAAGATAATGAGGTTTTAGATATTTGATAGTTTTTGACGGGTAATTTTATTTACCTTAAACAAAAAAGAAATCGTGCCCCAGTTAGATTAAGTGGCAATGTAACTAAAAAAAAAATAGTAAGGTCAACTATTTTAATTCTACGGGTACTTTTTCACGCAGGACGCTGTAAATTGACCCTTTCAAGAATCACCCTTACGCACTAGGTCCGTTCCGTAACCGATCCGTATCCGTGAAAATACGAATGTTGACATCTCGGACAGATAGACGGATGACGGAAGCCGGTCGTAGTGCGTAAGGTGCCATAGAAATAGTGCTAGGACCACTCCGGACCGTATTTTCACGGATACGGAACGGACGTAGTGCGTAAGCGCTCTTAGGATAATACTCGTACTTACCATTACCATGAGTTTACGCAAACCGTTCTCGTTATCGAAATCTATCGGAAATACTGCTTGTTGCCGACACAAGTAAAAGGGACCGTGCGACAGCTTTCTATTACGAGAACGGTTTGCATAAAGTCATGGTAATGGTACTATTATTCTCTAAATTAAAACTTCATTCATGAACGTACCGGCGAGCTTTAGCTCCGAGATTCGTCGGAGCTCACGTGCGGACTTTAGTGACCTCAGTGGTGTAGCTACCGAAGGGCTAGACGGTGCCGTGCACCAGGGCCCCCAAGTTCAGGGGCCCTCGGACTCTGAACAGCAAACCTCGTACTATCGACCGAGCGAGCGAAGCGTCTCCGTTTTAGCTTGGGCAAAAATGCTTTCGTATGTCTCCGGCGTCTGTCCATTTGTTCTCGTCTACAGGGCACAGTCTTCAACCGATTCTCGTGAAATTTTGTGAGCAGGTTCGATATAGGTATATTTTTGTTTGTCGATTCAGTTTTTAGAAATTTTTCAAAACGGCGGAGCTACGGGGGTTTTTGTAATTACAAGCTTATTTGCGGTGTTGGTAAACTGTCCCAACCTATGTTGATGTATTGCGATATCAGTTTTCCAACGGCAAAGTTAAGTTTGTCGCAAGGCCTATAGCTCACGGAGCCACTAGTACTAGCTAAAAATTCTCCCACCAATGTAAATAAAATAGGTTGTTTAGTTAGGACCCCATTTATTTTTGCACCGGAGTTTTGGTTTGTACATTGTAATTATCGACCTAGTGAAAATGTTTTCGTATGTCCGTCTGTCCATTTGTTCTCCCCTACAGGTCGCGTTTCTCAACCAATTCTCGTGAAATTTTTTGAGCAGGTTCGATAATTATACAGATTTTTTTTGTCATTTCAATTTTTCGAAATCATTCAAAATGGCAAAGATATGAGGGTTTTTGTGATTACAAAGTTATTTACGGTGTTAGTTAATTGACTGCGACCTATATTAATGTATGGGGATAACAGTTTCCCAACGGCAAGGTTAATTCTGTCGCGAAATCTACAGCCCACGGAGCCACTAGTTTTAAACATATACGTAGGTATGCTGCCTATAAATGTAAATAAATAAATTAACAAATTAATAATTGGTTTATTTCAGATCGATTTCTACTTCTTCGAGTATGTGCATCGTCAGCTTCGAAGCAGTTTCCTGGAGATGCACTTCAAGTGGTGCAATCTGTTCCTAAAGGACTCCTTGTTCGGAACAGCGCTGAGGAGCACGTTGCCGGCAAAATGCCCGCATCCGGCAGTAAACATCTATTTATCCTAACTAGCTTCTGCCTGCGACTTCGTCCGAAGAATTTATTTACCGCGATTTCTTGGGAAATTGTCCGTGACAAAAAGTATCCTATGTCCTTCCTTGGACGCTAAATTAAATCCTTGCTGAATTTCGTCCAAATTGATTGAGTGGTTTGTGCCGTGAAAACGTTACACAGACAGACGCGAGTTACTTTTGCAGTTACAATATTTTTAAGTTTTAGACTTGCATTTTCCCCCGCTGTCAAAATTATCCGTCGAAAAATGGCGGATGCGTGGAAGAGAACGTAAAAAATGGTATAACTGGAGAAAAGGAGATGGCACTATTTTGTGGGTTCACGCACACACTCATACGATGCGATAGGCTTCTAGCCGATGCTGGGCCCCTAAAGTCTGTTCGCCGAGAGTTGATAAATATTATATCGTCTAGAAAAAGCAACTGTCGCTTACCTATCGCAAACTGTATGACGGGCGTTGCGTACCGCTGCGCGCACTGAGTTTTGTAGTATGAGGCACGCAGTTTTTGTCAGGCGCGGCGCTTTGCCGGGCGGGTGAGCGCCATTATTATTATATTGTCATTCCGTTCTGGAATACGCTTCGACAGTCGTTTGGGTGTTCGTGTGTTGTTTTAGACGAAGCAATTGAACGTTTCATATTAAACGTCACCAACTCTGTTTCTTCCTCCGACTCTGAGACATCAACATGGTCGTCTCCGATGACATGCCAGCAATGGGACATACACCTACAGGCTGTTCGATAATAATATTCCAGGGGAAAATTATAGTTTTTCCCTTTAATGTTTTATTATCATCGGTAAAAATAATTAGCGGTTCGCTATTTGTAATGAGTTAAGAGGAGTGTGAACCTACTGCTTTTCATACAAAAGGCGATAACGATTTCCACCCCTTAAATGTTAACTGATGTTAACCAATTTTTGATAGGTTGTCAATCAGATCAAAATCTAGGTCCATCCGTTTTGATTTTTTCACTATAATCTTTAAATTCAGTTTTATTGTGGTTTTAGTATTATCATACAAAACGAATTTCGGCATTATTTTACTTACATACATACATACATACATATAATTACGCCTCTTTCCCGTTACTCCTCTGCTGCACTGGGAGTGAAGAAATAACATAGAATGCGTGCAGATGCTTATCATCCTGGCATGTCGTAAAAGTCGACTAAGGGACGGGTCCTCTCCAACATGTTGGACTATCTGTATGGGCGATGGGCTGATCACCTGTCCCCATACGGTTCATCATACCATCTTAGGACTAATTAATCGAACGTGGCCACAAGTAGTCTTGTGGCTCTGCCCACCCCATTAGGGATTTCGGGCGTGATGCTATGTATGTATGTATGTTCCCGTAGGGGTAGGCAGAGACCACTTCTTTCCATTTGCTACGATCCTTACATATTTGTTTCGCTTCGTTCACTTTCATTATTCCCTTCATACATGCTCAGATTTAGATCAAATCTCCAATGAACTGATGAAAGCAGCCATGCCAGCACTAACAAATATTTATATACACAAAAAGGAAGATATAAGTAATATTAATAATTATAGACCTATTAACCTCACATCAAATATCTATAAAGTGTTCTCAAAAATAATTCTTCAGAGGATAGAAAAAACTTTAGACCAGAACCAACCCATAGACCAGGCCGGGTTTAGGCACAGCTTTGCAACTATAGATCATATATATACAGTCAGCCAAATTATAGAAAAATATAATGAATATAAGAAAAACATATACGTGGCATTTATCGATTTCTTAAAAGCATTTGACAGTTTAGAACACATCAAGATCTGGAAAGCATTATTAGAACAAGGAGTCGAAAAAAAATACATACGAATTATTGAAAAAATATATAAAAACAGTACCGCCAGAATCAAGCTAGAAAAAGAAGGAAAAGAGTTCAAAATCACAAGGGGAATAAAGCAAGGTGACCCTCTATCACCAAAATTATTCAATTCTACCTTAGAAAGCATATTTCGAAACTTAAAATGGGACTCATATGGCATACTAATAAATGGGGAACGGCTAAGTAATTTAAGTTTTGCTGATGATATAGTACTAATGGCTGAAGACCCAGAAACCTTAGAAGATATGCTCAATGACTTACTAACTGAAAGTGGGAAAGCCAGCTTGGAGATGAACCTTTCGAAAACAAAAATTATGAAAAACATGTTATAAAAGTTAACAATAACATCATAGAATATGTAGAATAATATGTGTACCTAGGAGAACTTATATCAACAGAGAATGAAATGTCCAAAAGAGTTAAAAGAAGAATACAGAACTCATGGAGTAAATACTGGGCATTAAACGAGATCATGAAGAGCAAAACCTTTCCAACCAATTGCAAGAAAATTGTTTTCAATACATGTATTCTCCCATGTCTAACATATGGGTCGCAAGCCTGGGCTTTAACAAAAAATAATTTAAAAATAATTTAAAAAAAAGCTAGAAACATGCCAACATAATATGGAGAGGAGTATGCTGGGTAAAAAACGAATAGACAAGATCAAAAACACTGACATCAGGAAAAAGACAAGAGTAAGAGATGTAACTTGCACAACACGTAAGTTAAAATGGAAATGGGCTGGCCATCTTCACCGTAGGACGGATGAAAGATGGTCCAAAAAGGTCACTGATTGGTACCCACGGGACAGTAAAAGAGCGAAAGGGAGACCAATATCTTTGGTGATGCAAAGACGTAGAAGAAATGTTGGGACGTACATGGAGTAGGACGACACAAGATAGGAAAGAGTAGAGACGACTGGAGGAGGCCTTCGTCCAACGGGCGCGCTGAGTTGACCAACTTTATTTAATAAGAATATTATAAATAAGACTGAAATTTATTAGATAAGACATTACAATAGATAATAATAAAACACGAATTCCAGAAAGGAACTACAATAGGTAATAATAAAAGACGAATTCCAGAAAGGAACGAAAACAATGATGCAACAATTCATGTGTATTTAATAATTCAGCAGCACAAGGCTAATAAATAAATAAATAAAAAAAAAAACATGCTCTTCGGTTTAGGGTACTCTTGGCCTGGCCTTTTTTCAAGACGTCCCTGATTTGGTCTCGAAACGTCCGCCTAGGTCTACCCCTTCTAAAACTTTCATTCACACTCGCCTTGTACACTTTTTGTCAATCGTTCTTCATTCATTCTCTCGACATGACCAAACCATCTCAGCATACCTTTCTCAATTTTTGTCACTACATCTTCTTTCAGACCACAACGATTCCTTATCTCACTATTTCTTATCCTGTCACTCAGCTTAACTCCTATCATACGTCTTAACGCTATCATCTCAACTGCATTTATTCTGCTTTCATGTTTCTTTTGCCATACCCAACTTTGACTTCCGTACATGACTGTCGGAACCAACATCCCCTCATGCACAGCCCGACGAGCCTTGTTAGACATCTTCCAACTGTTCATAAAGGAGTGCAAACCTCCATTCACCATGTTTTCTGCATTCACTCTACTTTCAATATCACTCTCACACTTTCCATCTCTTGTAAACTTTGAACCCAGATACACAAACTCATTCACTTGTTCAATTTGTTCATCTCCAATCACGATATTGCAGTCTGTCACTGCCTCATCTCTTTCAAACACCATCACTGTCGTCTTCTTTACATTCTTCTTCATTCCCTTTCTAATAAAAGCTCCACTCATAGCAGTTACCATCTCTTGCAACTCCTCGGCCGAAGACGCAAGTAATACTTCGTCATCAGCATAGAGAAAACATTTGACGAGTAACTCATTCATTCTCAACCCACTTTCATTCTCTTTTAAATCTGTCAAGCAATTGTTCATGAACAGATTAAACAGCCACGGTGACGCTACACATCCCTGTCTAACACCTTTGCCCTGTTTATCCTTACACAAGCACTAGAATCCTTATAAAGAGATTGCAATGCTCGTATGAGGATACTGCTCACACCGTTCACGGACAATGCTGACCACAATTCATTCCTCACCACTCTATCATAGGCCTTTTCTAGATCCACGAACGCGCAATAGACCTTCTTGTTTTTAGCCAAACACTTTTCGGCTATGCACCGCAAGGAAAAGACCTGATCCGTACATACCATTCCCTTTCTAAATCCCGCTTGTGCATCCCATACTTTTTGGTCTGTTTCATTCACAACCCTCTCAATCAACACTTTCGCATACAATTTACCGACGACGCTGAGAAAGCTTATGCCGTGGTAATTTATGCAGTCCTGCCGTGACCCTTTTCCCTTATACAATGGCACGATTACGGCTTTGCACCAGTCTCCCGGTACTTACCCATTTCGCCAACACAAATTGAAAAGGCGGTACAGCTGGCTAGCCACTATGCCCTGTCCAGCCCTCAGCATCTCGACGGTAATTCTGTCATAGCCTGCAGCCTTACCTAATCTCATACTTTTCAACGCTTTCACTATTTCAGCCATGCTTTATATTTCATCAACATTTATATTAGTTTCCATGGAAGGTGCCGGCTGTTGTACATGTACTTCCTCTTCTTCAAACAAACTTTCAAAATACTCTTTCCATCTCTTTAACACACATTCTTCTCCTTTTATATTTTACTTTCTTGATCTTTAATCAAAATTAAAAAAAAACGATTTTGAGACTAGATTTTGTTCTGACTGACAACCTGTCAAAAATTGGTCAAAATCGGTTTACATTTAAGGGGTGGAAATCGTTATCGCCTTTTGTATGAAAAGGGTGATTTTTGCCTTTGGTTCACAGTTCTCTTAAGAATCCCTGATATTTTTTTTATCCACTCTCGGCGAACAGACTTTGGGCAGTTGCCTACACTGCCTTATGGATAATTCGTTCTTAATGATGATTATCTTTCAGGGTACGTATCA
This sequence comes from Tortricodes alternella, assembly GCA_947859335.1. Lineage (NCBI taxonomy): Eukaryota > Metazoa > Arthropoda > Insecta > Lepidoptera > Tortricidae > Tortricodes > Tortricodes alternella. Next base: position 19,955,142 of record OX401969.1, read on the forward strand.
TATGTACAACATGACGATTAACTCTGAGGCGATTCCACACAGCTTTCCCTTCACGAAGGGCCGTCTGACCCTCAACATTTCGGTCGGTCGTGTGTCCATCTGCTCCGCACACATAGACTTGGAGCTGAAGACAAAAAAGAAAACGTGATGGATTAAAGTTATTTAACCTTTTGGCTATGCGTGACAGGCTATACAGGGTAAAAAAAGACCTTTACTACCTTGACTTAAAGTTGAAATTCGCGTTACTTGTCAGACATGCTTGGCGGCCAAAAGGTTAAACAGTGTTATTTTATTTTATTTTTTATTCTTTCTGTGTAGAAATAAGAGTACCTAACGATAGAAAATTACTAGACTAAGATCCCAGCGCCGCCAGACGTCACTTATTTTCTGATAAGCGTCTGTTAGGCAACGATGCATACGATAATGCATAACTCGCCGGCTTAATTTTTTTTGACGTTAATATTGGCAGAGAGTAGTCTATAGGAAACATGGTCTGGGAAATTAAATAACCTTTTCCTACTTTCACCTTAAAGTACTAAACTTCAAGAATGAAAAATAACTATGAACTCAAAAGAGACAACAGGAAAAACCAACTTATCATTGCTACCAATAAATGAAAAACTATACATATCACTTATAAAATAGCAGCATTTTTAGATAGTTGATCCGCTACCGAATGCATAGATAAATTGGTGGTTAGGGTAAGTCACTATTTCATAGGGTAACCGTAATAATTTCTACCCCAGAGCTTAAGGTATTTGCGGTTGGTGCCTACATTAAAGTTAATATTTTATTTCGCTATAGGATTACCATAAAATAACCGAATCCTTTAGATTACTTTAACTGTTAAGTAGATGTGGATCTCGTCTACTAAAAGTGAAAAGATACTTTATGTAATATTTTTGGTGAGTAAAATATTTAACTTTAACACCATCTACAGTAATTATTTTATGTAAGGATTAACTACAGTGAAATTCTAATTCGAGACTAGGTTAATGAGCTTACTATCTTTTACGCGCAGCTTCGTCTGAGTGGAAATTCATCTTTAAACGAATATCTACCTTATTAAGTTCAAACACTAAAACTCGACTACCGAAAAGTCACGCTCTAAAAAGTATGAAACAGCTAAATATATATACATCTTTGAAATGTGCTAATAAACCCCTTTTATTTGATCACGTCATCATCAAATAAAATGTTTTTAGTTCATGACTTTATGTCCTCTAGAGGGCGCCATATTCAATTTATGTGACGTCACATCCTATAACCAGCGGACGAGCAAGACGCTTCCAACGATACCCCATTTGTTAAATTAAGATAAGTAGTTTAGAAGTTATGAGGGAAAAGATGAAAATACATACATGCCGGTCAGAATCATAACCCTGCTTTTTGCTTCGTCGCAGTCGGGTAAATATAACGACTTTGTATGTTAGTAACTTTATAAATTTTAAGATTTTTCAAGCACACACACGAACTTGACGTTAATTAATTTTCCTGCCTCTATTTCAATCTTTTAGGAGTTGTTTGTCTTAAAATAATACAAAAAACCGGCCAAGTGCGAGTCAGACTCGCGCACGAAGGGTTCCGTACCATTATAATCAAGCAAAAAATACATGATTATCTGCAATTTACTAGGTTACTTTAAATACCATAGACTTCTTATAGGTTTTCCTGTAATCTATAGGTAAAGAACTATTCTCTGTATTTTTTTCAAAATTTTAGCCCCAGTAGTTTCGGAAATAAAATCGGGGGGGGAATGGTAAATTTTCGCTTATTTTCCTAAATAACTTCCAAACTATTTTACTTCAAATTCAGAAAAATATATATTTAAGATCCTCACAATAAGCCCTTTCATTTGATATATCACATAATATAGATTGCATAACTTTTTATTTAAATTTTCTGATTTACCCCCCAAAAGTGGCCCCCATGTTTAAAATTCATATATTTACGTCACGCGTCCGTGTTGCGGTCACCGACTTACATATGTATACCAAATTTCAGCTCAATCGGTCCAGTAGTTTCGGAGCAAATTGGCTGTGACAGACGGACAGACAGACAGACAGAGGCACGAGTGATCCTATAAGGGTTTCGTTTTTTCCTTTTGAGGTACGGAACCCTAAAAACACGTTTTTTGCATGGGAGCCCCCCTTAAATATTAATTTTATATTAATTTAATTATTTATTTGTTTTTGAAGTTAATATATATCTAAATATCCTGTGAATATTTCAAGCGTCTACCCGTTGCCGTTATCAATATCGAGCAAAAACGAGCAAAAAATCACGCTTGTTGTATGGGAGCCCCGTTAAATATTTATTTTATTCTGTTTATTAGTATTTGTTGTTATAGCGGCAACAGAAATACATCATCCTGTGAAAATTTCAACTGTCTAACTATCACGGCTTATGAGATACAGGCTGGAGACAAGACCGGACAGACGGACAGATGGACAGACAGACAGTGGAGCCTTAGTAATAGGGTCCCGTTTTTACCCTTTGGGTACGGAACCCTAAAAAGTAGCCACTGTCCTTCCCCAGGGCCCAAACTATCTTCATACCCAATTTTTTTGATCAATTTAGCCCTAAAAACGTAACAGACAGACATATAGAGTTACTTTCGCCTTTATAATAATACTATGGATTATATTATACTTATCCAGAATTCGAATAGGCCTGTCTCTGTTTCGACCGTATTCGACCGTGAACCGTGGCAGAGCGCGACCCGGATAATACCCGGATCAAAATCTCCCGGTTATATAGCGTGGTAAAAATATCATAAACCATGCCAAATGTCATAGGAGTAACAAGGGTTATACATTCGAACGCATGCGTAAACATTTTATGCGTAAAAATGTGGGAAATATATAAGTCTAAGAGGAAGGCCGTTTAAGCATTTGATCCGACATTAAGTAAATGATTTAAGCGGACTATGATCCAATGGCAAAAATCATCCTTTTAATTCAAAAGGCGATAAGGATTTCCACCCCTTAAATGTTATCCGATTTTAATAGGTTATCAGTCAGAACAAAATTTGGGTCTATACGTTTTTTAAATATTGATTAAATATCAAAAAAGTCAATTAATCGAAGAAATTAGTTTTGTATGAGAATACTAAAACAACAATAAAACTGAATTTATTAATTATAGTGTAAAAACGAAAACGTATAGTCGTAGATTTTGTTTTGACTGACAACGTATCAAAAATTGGTCAATTACATTTAAGGGGTGGAAATCGTTATCGCCTTAGGCTATAAATAAGAATTCGAAATGCGTCATACTAGGAGCAAATGCTTTTACGTTGCCAGTTGGGTTTTAGTTTAAACTTCAGTTTTTAAAATAAAGACTTGCGCTAAAGGTCGGTTTCGGTTAGGTACTGTTCAGCACTGTGGCCTACTGCTGCTGTATTTGTGTTTACCTACGCCTGTCATTTAAGATCGTCGTAGGATCAATTAGCGATGTACTGAAATAAAACATTGCTACCCTATTATTTCCAGGCGTCTTATGGTCCATAGCACACATAATAATAGGTAGCCTATAAAGTTTCTATAAGGTGAATTCATCCTTACTTGTCTTATTTGGTTAACAAGTTTATAACCTCAAAATGTACCTTTTTTGCGTGAAAGAGCTATTTTATCCAAAGTAAAGCAAACCTAGGTGAAAATTTGGCAAAGTGACGTCTAAAATAATATACCTATCTGGTTGCTTAATTTACGAAGAAATAACTGTTTTAGCCAAAAAGGTGTATTTTGAGGTTAGAAACTTGTTTACCAAATAATACAAGTAAGGATGAATTCACTTTACATATTTTGGCTCCGTTTCACTTGAAGAATGATTAATGGCCGAAAGTGATCCTTGTTAAAGTGACGACTGATTTACGGTGACTTCAGTATTTAACCTCGGATCAAATGCTAGTGGAATTCGCTGATGAATCTTGCATCTTAGATAGCTTAGGTGTGTAAAATTGAACTAATTATCAAATAAATTTTACTAATTCGATTCCACGATAAAAAGAAAAGTATTTATAAAAGTGCCAGTGAATTCATCCATACTTGACTTATTTGGTAAACAAGTTTCTAACCTCAAAATGCAGCTGTTTCCTTGCAAATAAAGGAACCGGAGACAATATTTTAGACGTCACTTTGCCAATTAGGTTTGCTTTATTTAGGATAAAACAGCTGTTCCACCCAAAAATTGCACATTTGAGGTTAGAAACTTGTTTACCGAAGTATGGATGAATTCACTGTACCTACTTTCAATCTGACCTCTATCTGATCTGATATTGACAACCATAGCCAAATAGACTTCACCATCATCATTTCAGCCGAAAGACGTCCACTGTTGGACATAGACCACAACGACCGATTCCGTGCTGCCCGCGATCTTCACCAGGTTGTCTGCGGCTGCGACCAAAAAAGGAGAAGACCGTGAAATAAATATGTGCGATACCGGGTATTTCGGGCGAGTACTTTGGAACAAGTATTCCGTATCTATAACGATATTGGACGGATTAAGGACCAATATCAGGCGCGGGCTGATCGTACGTGCCGATTCTGGTTGTGTGGAAATTAATTTTCCTTTTGTAGGTATAGAGTAGGATGACACAGAGGTTGCATGCAATTAGCAATATTAAATAATAATAATAATGGCGAAGAGTCTCGACCAACTCTCTCTCAATCAAGACTCTCGCTAGATGGCTGGATCAAGAGTCAGATACAGAAGGTGGTACTCCTGGACACGGCGCGCATCGTCAGGAGGTTCCCTCTCTCTGCGGCCCGAATCACCGGCAGCTGGAGCCCTGCCCCGCTGCCGGCGGCACCCTAGATTAAGATTTTTAGTCTTTTTATATTTTGTACTGCTTTTATAATATATATTTTAAATATGTGCTACTGTTTTAGCTATCGATTTAATAACCTACTTTTTTGAAGAAGGTTAAAAATAAAATTACACCTTTAACAGTAATCACCAGGTAAGGTTAGGTGAGGTTAGACATCTTGCGAGTAGGGAGAGTGTTTTTATAAATAATTCCTTAAATTTATTTTCCTAACTTGAAAGACACAAAGATAAATTAAACCCGTTTATCTCTATGACTATTTCTTTCGTCGGCACTAGTGTGAGAGAGACGCGCTTAGAGATAAGACGGTCTATCTTATCTTTGTGTCATTGATGTTAGGGCCGCTGAGGTGCAATACGTTCGCAGCGGCTGATCAGCGGATAAACGAAACTAGTAATTTAGACTGTAAAAACAAAACCATTTTCGGTTTAAATTTGAATGTGTATTCTGATCAGCTGCTGCACACGTTAGGGAATCACATGGCTGAACAGATTTTAAGGAAAATTGATAAACTTAAGGTGGATTCATCTATACTTTTTTTATTTGGTAAACAAGTTTCTGACCTCAAAATGTACCTTCTTGGCTAAAACAGCAGTTTCCTTGCAAATAAAGAAACCGGAGACAATATTTTAGACGTCACTTTACCAATTTTTAGCCTAGATTTGCTTTATCTAGTATATAATAGCTATTTAACCCAAAACTTCCACATTTTGAGGTTAGAAACTTATTTACCAAATAAGACAAGTATGGATGTATTTAGCTTAGTTAGTTTCAGTAAATGGAAGAAATGCTCTCGGCTGATATAAAGATTTTAATCTTGTATATCAGTCGCTTATTCAGCCGTTTATCGCAGAAACTCGTACAGGGCGTTTATTCGCGAACGTCTAAGTGATACTGCAGCGACCCGCGAGCGAGACTCGCATCTCGCTCTTACGCATTACGCGTCGTGCGGAAGAGTGGGATGAGAAATCTCGCTCGTGAGTCGCTACAACATCACTTAGCGTTCCCGAATAGAGGCGCAGCTCGCGAATGAAGTCGCTGGCAAAAGCTAGTTTCTTGAAGGATTCTGACCAATTATGAGTTTTTTTTTGAGCTATGTTACTTACTCTATTCATACTCTGTGCTATCATTAAGGGGTTACTGTTCAAAACAGCTTATTCCCATCTCGATAAATACTTTTAATTCCGACTTTAGATCTAAAGTGATAGGGTCTCAATTACAATGTGTTCCTCGAAATGAGATAAGGACTAAACTGACTTAGTTCGATCTATCAATGATGCGCCAATATAAAGCGTAAGTCATACGTTTTACGTAGTATTAGTTTCGGAAAAAAAAGGCTGTGATGTGACAGACGGACAGACAGACAGACAGACAGACAGACAGACAGACAGACAGACAGACAGACGGACGGACGGACGGACGGACGGACGGACGGACGGACGGACGGACGGACGGACGGACGGACGGACGGACAGACAGACAGACAGACAGACAGACAGACAGACAGACAGACAGACAGACAGACAGACAGACACACACACGAGTGATCCTATAAGGGTTTCGTTTTCGCTTTTGAGGTACGGAACCCTAAAAACATAAATGGAAATAGCAGTCAGCTAAGTATGTACTTCCAAACGTAGGTATATATAAATTTTACGGAGAGTCACCTCCATATCCACTCCATCTTCTGCTTACCAACGTCCTGAAGATACGATACTGCCTAAAGCAAATAATGTCAAACATTCGGCCACATATTGGCTAAACTCGGCCAACGTTGGTGGGTCAGTCACCGCCTACTTTTGCTACGATACATTGTTTACATTTCCGTAACTATGGCAATGCTTGACCCCTTCTAACCTGCATCGATTAGGTTGCATCTGCATTGCCTGAAGGCTTGCATAAGTACCTATTTTAAGAATTCACCTTTCAGTCAGTGCATTTGTGAGAGACGCCATATTAGTTAAAAAGCTAGAGACAAAATGAAGCCCAGTGGGCGGATAGGCTCTAGACTCGGAAAGAGAAATGAAATGAAAATAAAACTGAAAATGGAAAATATATTTATTTGTACTTGAAACAGAGATCGTTTGCAAAAAAAACCGGACAACTGCGAGTTAAACTCGCGTGGAGAGGGTGCCGTGGTAATGTGAAATTTCCTATGTTACTTTAAATACTACCTTTTATACGTTTTCCTGTAATGTATAGGTCAAGAACTTCAAAACTTTTCTAAATAACTTCAAAACCATTTATCATAAAATTATTTAAAAAAAAATTAAGATCCTCATAACCAGCCCTTTCATTTGATATGTCATACGCTATAGAATGCAAAGCTTTTTTTTTTAGTTTCTAGTTCTAGTTCTAGCGGCCTGGCCCCATGTTTAAAATACATTTATTTACGTTACACGTCCGTGTTGCGGTGACCGACTTACATTATGTGTACCAAACAACTCAATCGGTCCAGTAGTATCGGAGCAAATTGGCTGTGAGAGACAGACAGACAGACACACGAGTGATTCTATTCTTTTTCCTTTTGAGGTGCGGAACCCTAATTACTCAGATAACATAGAGGGCGTTCCACGGCTATAGGACATGGAGGGAAAGTACTTTACATATTGTAGTTAGGATATTTTGCTTCAAGGAGACATTATTTATGTTTAAATAGTAGTTTATGCAACGGTTGCATAATGATAGGCCTTAAAACACTAGTGCGGTTTTATGAAACGAGCTTTTAGCGAGTTTCATAATAAGATCGCACGTGTGTTTTAAGGCAAAATTATGCAGAGTTGCATACATAACTTTATCTACACACATATTATAAATCCTCCATGATGGGTTCAGAAACAATATTTTCTGGCAACAAGTTGTTTGTTGCAATCGTGGCTGCATATTTCCGATATCCGGCGCATTTTCACATCACACACACTCCGAGAAGACTACTTACTATTCATATTTTCAACTAAAATGTAAATTACAAACAACTTTTTCTATTCAATTCAACAAAATTCTACTTTCGTTCAGCAAAACGTCAACATACCTAATGGCGGCCGTCCGTCAAACCATTTTTTTTTTAAATCATAGACAAACGGATGAAGTCTCTATTCTCACGTCACTCGAGATCAAATATTGTACAGTTTATATTTAAAAAAACATACTGAATTGACGTTTCGTATCAATAACTGTTTTAATATCTATGGATACTAGAATAGAGACCCACTTGAGTTTGACAGCTGTTCCAAATTTAATCTCATTTCTTTACTAAAAACGATAAAGAAGTCATGTTATTTCTTCATCGCAGCACTGGTTTTTTCCTAATTGGTTGTCAAAATGGTGGTCATTTCATACGGTTTTTGATTAACCAATGGAGGTTTTATGATATGGGTGTAGATAAAATAATTAATGCATTCGAAGATTTTTAAAAGATGCTTGCCTCATGCTGGTAATCGAACCGACCATAAAAAAAACCGGTATTTCTATAATGCCGATCGAAAGGGTCAATGGCCGAATGCAGAAACGCCACTTAAGCATTTGATTAGATATTAAATCGTTAAATGTCCCTCAACTAATTGTCAACCTATACAGAAACGTCATTTTAATTAAAGATCAATTTGAGTGGCCTTTCTGAATTCGCCCAATAGTATCTTAAATTAAAAGAACATCGTGAAGTTTTACGTTTGACAAATTAATTACAAATACTATTGATACATAAGTATAATATTGACAGTGCTCCTTTAATTTAAAATATTATGTTACTTAAAATGAATTAATCCTTACAAGCACACATCAGCCATGACGCAATCAGCTAGGTCGTCTACCATGATCATGAAAAGTAATAGACCGAACAGGGACCCTTGACTGAATCCCGCTCTATTTTGATTAACGTGTAGAGTCAAAAACCGGTCAAATGCGAGTCTGACTCGCGCGCCGAGGGTTCCGCACTTACGTATGGAAAGAAACAGTACCTTGTAGGTATTGAACCCTAAAAATAAAAATGAAAGGTAAATTGCGGTTTACGATTTATGACGAATGAAAAAAAAAAACTACTTACTAGATCTCGTTCAAACCAATTTTCGGTGGAAGTTTACATGGTAATGTACATCATATATTTTTTTAGTTTTATCATTATCATATTTTAGAAGTTGCAGGGGGGGGACCCATTTTACCACTTTGGAAGTGTCTCTCGCGCAAACTATTCAGTGTAGAAAAAAATGATATTAGAAACCTCAATATCATTTTTGAGGACCTATCCATACATACACCACACGTATGGGTTTGTTGAAAAAAAAATGATGAGTTTCAGTTCTAAGTATGGGGAACGCCCAAAATTCATTGTTTTTTTTCTTTCTATTTTTGTGTGAAAATCTTAATGCGGTCCACAGAATACATCTACTTACCAAGTTTCAACAGCATAGTTCTTATAGTTTCGGAAAAAAGTGGCTGTGACATACGGACGGACAGACAGACAGACAGACATGACGAATCCATAAGGGTTCCGTTTTTTGCCATTTGGCTACGGAACCCTAAAAACACTAGGCGTAAGAATTGCAGGCCATTCCGATGTACCTGGCAAACAATCGCAAGAGATAGAGACTAAGACTAATCGAGTTTTATTTCCTAAGCAAGACGTCATAGAATTGATCGAAGGCTTTCCTAAAATCCAAATAGCACATCGACCTGACGTTTTTCATCAAGTTTCTTTGATACGTGATCTACCAGTGAATGAAGCTTTGTTGATCTATAAAGCCGGTTGGCCGTGAAAACGGAATAAATAAACAAACAGACATTATATAAGTATGCATAATATTCCACTAACTAGTCAATTATGTTCATAGTGTGCTTAAATACATTATAAATCTAGGACGAGATATTTTAATTATAGTTTAGTGAATGAGTTTTTTACACGCAATAAGATGAATCGCGTGAAATATTTAGAGTTAAGGCAATCTCACTGATCTCATCATTATCTTTAACGTATTTTAACACGGATCAAATATCCTAAAGACACCGCTTATCAATCCTAACTTTTAGTTAATTACTAGTAAATAAAGCTGCCAAAATTGCGCGACGCGCGTGGTTTTTTAGAGTGCTGTGATTGGTGCGTTCGCGATTATGTGTTCCCCGCCTACATGTAGCCCCGCCGCTTATGGCTTTTTGCCTCTAATGCTTGCAGCGAGATTCGCCCAGCTATGCGGAGTCTATTGGATATATGGTCTGTGTATTTTACATATCAAAATTAATAATATCTTGGACACTAGCACAAATTGATCTCATCCCAAAATAAGATTCCCTGTGCTATGGATGCTAAATGAAATGAAAATGAAAATATTTATTTTGCAAGTAGGCCACATGGGCTTTTTCACATGTCTGAAGCCACCAGCGCTTCGAAAGGTGTCATCTGCTGAGAAGGAACGCCCGCAAGAAACTCAGCAGTAAGTCCTTTCTTTCCAACTTTTACATTACAGTTTTAACTAAAACTAATAGTAGAGGAGACGTGGAAGATTGACCCTCACCCATCAGACAACTTGATGAGACATAGCCTCCATCAAATATTATCTATTAACAAACATGTCTACAACAACCTGCTCACCGAAAAGTAGCCATTTCCAATTGAATCAACTTTACTCAACTCTCTCTCATCACCTTCACTCCCCTCACAACCTGCTAGCCAACGCTAGACAACGTTATGAATACTTATGTACATAAATACATACATTTACAGATACTAAACGTCCATGACTTGCATACAAACATTCGTGCTCATCACAACTGTGACGAACATGAATTGATGAACGAAAAACTATAAAATATAGTGACGAGATCCGGAGGCCTGTTCCCTCATCCCCATTCCCCATCCTCCCTAGACCTGCAATGCATTGGCAGCACCTTTGGTGTTGCAGATGTCCATAGGCGGCGGTGACCACTTTCCATCATGTGGGCCGTCTGCGTGTTTGTCAGTCAATTGACATAAAAAAAATATAGTATAGAGAGAGAACACTATGAAGTGTCTCTAGTTAGTTTCAGATATCGCACAAAACTAATAAATTACATTAGTCCTTGCAAGTAAAAACGTCCATCATGAACAGAATCTCCGTGAAAAAATGTTCCGTTAATGGTTTAACCTTCTTTGACTATATCTAAGTATACTAAAACATTAGCTATAGTTACATCCGTGATATGAGCTAATGCCATAATCAAAATCCCAAAATTACCAAGTCCCACTAATGATTAAAAAAAAACAAAACAATAGCAACAATAACCCATAATTTATGTATTAAAACTTATCTCGCTAGATCTTTATTGGTAAACAAATGAATTTCGATCGAAATTGCATTTTAACTGCAGTTTTTAAGGTTATGTTTTGCTTGTTCTACGTTTGGGTGTTGAGTCGTTTTGTTGACGATAGGTGAAGAGATCGTGATACCTTTGCGCTGCATAGTTTCTGCTGACCTTCCGCGCCTCACGCCTTCTGTATCGTCGGCGACAAAAGGGGTTATTGAAATAGAGATTAGTTATTTACTTATGTAATTGGTGTAACAGATTGTAATAATTATGATAGTGAAGGTGGTGATGATGCTCTTTCGACTGATTTCAGCGACAGCGACTGAAACAACTCAGGGCCGTAGCTAAGGGGGGGGGGGGGGCATTGTGGGACAATGCCCTACCATAAAACACCAATGCCCTATCTTAAAAAAATACCATTAGTAAGATAATATGCTAAGAAAATTGTTTGTTAATAGTATGATAGTACCTTGTAACCACTGCAGCCCCGCCTAAAACCACCGCTGCCTTAGCGTCTTTCATAGTCGCTCCACGTTGCGACCATCCATGTTGCTCCATGCACAACATTCTGTGTTCACTTTGCCAATATCAGATTCACAAATAACTCAACCCCGCTTTTGCTATGGAACTAACTATGGAACTTTTGTTCGAGATAATTCTAAGTTAACAACTTTTCGACCCAACCGTACCCGTTCATCAACTAAGTTAGAAGTCAAGTACAGTCGTACTTATGTAATTGAGATGACGGGCTGCAGCCAACACGGGCATTTAATCTCAAGCTTGATTCATTCCACGCTCATCCATATTACAAACGTAAAAGAGTTGAATTTACTACACATTTCAATGAAATCTTTAATTGATCTGCGGTAAGTAATCGCGCAATAGAAGAGCTGCAATTAAATTAAGCTTTAATTCCTTCGTAATAGCATTTAAAATACAATGACCCCCTTTGAAGTATACGACAGGTTATCACTTAGGTTTAATGAACAATTTTACCGTGCATCTAGTTAATGACTTATAGCTTTAGAAAGAAGGTTATTATTGCTCTGTTAGATATGTCAAGGTAACTTTGTATGAGTTAGTAGTTGTGAACAAAGGTTGTTTGCGTCAGCAGGTTTTTACCTAGATGAAGTGCCTGGCGGTGCCATCACAATGTCATAGAATAAATATATTCAGAGGTATCTAACATTTAAAAAAACTTTATTATAATGTATAAGGGGCATTCGACATTGGACATCATGAATGAAGACAAGGCGATATGATATACGGAATTGCTTAGGCAATGTGGAATAGAGCGTAGTAGTACTATTAGAAATTGTGTGACAATATAGTTACCTTCTTTTCATAATAACGATGAAGATGATAACCCCTGTTGTTTTATCTCTCTGACTATCTCTTTCGTCGGCACTAGTGTGAGAGAGACGCAGTCAAAGGCAAGCTCTGAGCAAACTCTCTTCTGAGTGCATAGTGCGCAAGCATCTTCCCCTTAATCTCTTATTCACTTAACTGGTCTAGACGCGGAGACAATACATCTCCCTTATTAGTTATTTATTAGAATTAATTTGTACCCATTAGGTTTGTTTGTTGCACTTTTTATGTGTTAGTTTTAGATAAAACTCTAATATCAGAGTTGAAAAAAGACCTACCGCTGAGTTATTTGCGGCGTTTTTTCTCAGCAGATGTCACCTTTCGAAGCGCTGGTAGATTCAGCCCATGTGGTCTACTTGCAAGACAAATATTTTCATTTTATTTTTGACTATTTATTATGTATTAACATTATTTAATTTAAAAGTTGTATATTTACATATTATAAGTTAGCAGTAATTAGCACCAACCTCAATATATTTCTGTTTGGCCTGATGGTTGACTAAAGAATGTATAGTGTAATAAATTTTAAATAAATAAATATATTAATACGAAACTGGCCAACTGCAATACTAATAGAAAAAAAATCTAACGTATATAAAGTGACGTGGCTGTTTCATCGCTACACTACGCTAATAATAAGTACATCCTCCTAAAGACTAACAGATTAGATCCAATGACTGTTAATAACTTTATATATTTTATGATAAATATACTACGTTATTTGTCTATCCTGACACGTCTTTAAGGTTTCAACGTCTGACGTTTAATTAATTAATGACGTCTGTCATTAATTAAAGGGCCCACAATAGAGAAGTTTTCTGAAAAATTCTAATTAGTCCGTCATGGACATTACCTATAAATAAAATTGAACACATAGGTGTTCAATTTTATTTATAGGTATGAAGGCACCGCTATAATATGCCCTGAATCACTCCTGAAGTCGTTGGTTCACATCCATTCGTTAACACCCTAATTCGGAAGAGACATTGACAAATGACAATTAGAAAACAAAAGAAATACATAACAAACCTTCTTACATACTTCAATTAAACAAAAAATGACGAAGATACATAGTTCGTTGAAGTTCCACGTGAGGTCACGATGTCTCACACGAGTGTATAGAATTTTGTTTCCCAATATTTTTAGGTCCATTCCCGGTTTTCCCCACTTTTTAGGGTTCCGTAGCCAAATGGGAAAAAACGGAACCCTTATGGATTCGTCATATCTGTCTGTCTGTCTGTCCGTCCGTATGTCACAGCCACTTTTTTCCAAAACTATAAGAACTATGCGGTTGAAACTTGGTAAGTAGATGTATTCTGTGAACCGCATTAAGATTTTCACACAAAAATAGAAAAAAAAAAAACAATAAATATGGGGGATTCCCCATACTTAGAACTGAAACTCAATTTTTTTTTCATCACGCCTATACGTGTGGTGTATCTATGGATAGGTCTTCAAAAATGATATTGAGGTTTCTAATATCATTTTTTTCTAAACTGAATAGTTTGCGCGAGAGACACTTCCAAAGTGATAAAATGTGTCCCCCCCCCCCCTGTAACTTCTAAAATAAGAGAATGACAAAACTAAAAAAAAATATATGATGTACATTACCATGTAAACTTCCACCGAAAATTGGTTTGAACGAGAACTAGTAAGTAGTTTTTTTTTTACGTCATAAATCGTAAACCGCAATTTACCTTTCATTTTTATTTTTAGGATTCCATACCTACAAGATACTGTTTCTTTCCATACGTAAGTACGGAACCCTCGGCGCGCGAATCAGACTCGAACTAGACCGTGTTTTTATTTTCCTATGCAGTTGTGTTACCATTAGGTTATTTCTGCGGACGCATTAATTTCTATTCAGTTTTATTGCCAGACGTATTTTTTTCCATGCATTTTCTCTTCTAGTCCGTATTATCCTCATGCATATGTTTTACCTGTAGAACCGAGTCAGACTCGCACTTGACCGGTTTTTAAAATTATTAAACTTGACACTAAATTTGAATCAACTGTGTTAATCATAATTATTATTAGGTACAGTTATGTGATTAGGTACTAATATGATCGTGACATGTATTACTATTATTTTAAATCTTCTATCAACAACTGTTAATCATTTTTAAATTATCTTAATCATTAAAAACCGGACAAGTGCGAGTTAAACTCGCGTGGAGAGGGTTCCGTTCCGTACATGATTATCTGCAATTTACTAGGTTACTTTAAATACCATAGACTTCTTATAGGTTTTCCTGTAATCTATAGGTAAATAACTATTTTCTGTATTTTTTTCAAAATTTACCCCCAGTAGTTTCGGAAATAAGGGGGGGGGAATGGTCAATTTTCGCCTATTTTCCTAAATAACTACCAAACTATTTTACTTAAAATTTAGAAAAATATATATTTATAGTCCACACAATAAGCCCTTTCATTTGATATGTCACACAATATAGATTGCATAACTTTTTTTTAGAATTTTCTGATTTACCCCACAAAAGTGGCCCCCATGTTTAAAATTCATATCTCACGCGTCACGCGTCCGTGTTGCCGTCACCGACTTACATATGTATACCAAATTTCAGCTCAATCGGTCTAGTAGTTTCGGAGCAAATAGGCTGTGACAGACGGACAGACAGACAGACAGACAGACAGACGCACGAGTGATCCTATAAGGGTTTCGTTTTTTCCTTTTGAGGTACGGAACCCTAAAAATCATTCAATGTTGTACGCCGGCAACCGGTAGATTGTGATGCACATTTACATACATACATAGCATCACGCCCGAAATCCCTAATGGGGTGGGCAGAGCCACAAGACTACTTGTGGCCACGTTCGATATCGTATGGTGACAGGTTATCAGCCCATCGCCCATACAGATAGTCCACCATGTTGGAGAGGACCCGTCCCTTAGTCGAATTTTACGACATGCTAGGATGATAAGCATCTGCACGCATGCTATGCTATTTCTTCACTCCCAGTGCAGCAGAGGAGCATGCACATTTAACCATAACAATACCATTTTGTAACTCACTCACAATTAGACAATAAATTATTTCTATTTCTATTCCATAATGAGAGAGACCGGTCCATCCCCACGCGGTCCTAGTGCGGATTGGAGACTTACCACAATAAATTATTTGGTTGGATTTTAAATCAGGTCCCTGTTGAACCAGGAGAGTTCGATCTACATGGCTATCTGACCGGAACGATTGTAAAAAGTAGACGTCCTCGCCGTTTTTTGCTGCCTTGGAGTTTTTGTTAAGTGCTCTGTGACTAGGCTTGAATGATTATATGGCTGGCTAGCCCGCCACCTCGTCGCCCGCGCATCTTTCCAATACAATCTTTGAACAAAGCCTCTATTCGGGATTCGATTACCAAGTAATTCCCTTGTTTCGACGCTAAAATACCAAAACCACCAATGTGTCCTTGTTCTGTGGATTCATTCATAAAGACAAGTATGGTTAGATTCGATTAGATACGATTTATTTATTTCCAAAATTAAATTAACAAATATTAAATGTCAGAATTACAAATGAAAATGGTAGGCATCTCCGTAAAGGATCTTCATTTCAAAATATAAATTAGACACTACAATCATAACAGATGTTAGAATCACAAATGAAAAAGGTATGCATCTCCGGCACGGTAAGAATTTGGAACGAGCTTGCTGCAGCAAGATCGATAAGTATAGCCTAGGGATCTTCAAAAAACGAGCCTAGTCCTTTCTCAAAGGGCCGGCAACGCATCCGTGATTCCCCTGGTGTTGCGGGTGTCCATGGGCGGCGGTGATTGCTTACCATCAGGTAACTCGCCTGATCGTTTGCCCCCACTTACTATAAAAAGAATAAAACTCCGTAAATGATAAAAAACCTTGGCTAAACATTGGCAGTGACGTCCAAAATACTTTCTCATCATCATCATCATTTCAGCCGAAAGACGTCCACTGCTGGACATAGGCCTCCCCCAATGATCTCCACAACCTAAAAAAATACTTTCTACGGTTCCTTTATTTGCAAGGAAATAGCTGTTTGTGGTGCATTTTGAGGTTAGAAACTTGTTTTCCAAATAAGACAAGTATGGATGAATCCACTGTACGTGTTTGACGCTTCCATTCGCGGCTTTGTCAATTTAATGGCGATACAGTAAATCACTTAGCAGTCCCGAATTAAGGCCCTGGATTTCATATGGATTTTCGTAAAATCCTCTTAGCGAATACTTACAAGCTATTAGAAAACATGCCGAATTTCAAATATATTTTTGGCTATTGGCTGCATGAGGCTCGCGGCGATGTAGGAATAAACCTATTTGGCCTGGGTATCTTTGGGTTCTCAGAAAACCAAGGTAAGGAAAATAAATAAATTTGAATTTGAAATTTGGATAGATACTTACCTATTTATTACGATTTTTCATAAAGTCAGGTTGTCCTTAACTAGCCTGTCGGTTCTCGAGATATACTTAATTTCTAAAAAAAGAATGTCTTTCTTTTTATATATTGCTTTATATCTTTTTTAAGAGACAGAAACCACCAATAAACCTATAAACGAAACCCACTTTTTTAAATTGCTTGGTCGTTGTGTATGCGAAAACTATTGCAATTTGCATACAAATTATTGGATTTAGTAGCGCAATTTTTTTCTTATTTAATTAGTTTTTTATAGTTGATGCGGTGGGGTTCATTGGATCAAAGTCAAGGTCATTTGGAGCAGTTAGGTATTTAACAAATTTAGTGTTCCAGTGCCGAAAGAAAGATTCCGAATAATAATCGTGTATAGATGTCAAAAGTATTCTTTTACGAAATTAGAAGACCACATCTAAACTTCATATAACGAAACTATACATTATTTGGTCGACATTATAGTTTTCTCAGCAAATAAAAATAGCAGTAGCATTTTGTTATTATTTAAAGACGCAAAACCTAACCATAAACTATTCAAAACCAAATACAATATCCATTTATTCTCTAATGCTTAACTTTTTAATATTTGGTCCTTCGAGCCGGATTTGTTCAAATCGTGACGTCACATCCATCGTTAATCTTACTTCCACGTTCAGGCAACTGTTACACTCCCGCGCACGCTAATAGGAAGATTGGCGTTGAGCAATGCAGAGGCTTAACCGGTAGAATCCTTGGCGAATTCGAAAAAGACATTCAGACTGTCGACAGTTAAAAAAAGTTATATTGTAAGTAAATTTCAAGAAAATAAAGATAAGATAACATTTATTCGATGATTCAGAACATATTGTGCCCCTTGATACGACTGAGTGTCAGAGAAAGGAGTCCCGCTCAGCATAATGCTGTGCCTCGCTAGGCACAATGCTGATCTTGAGCGGTCACTTAACTACGCAGTTCGTTTGGAAGTATGTACAAGTATAAGTTACATAAAACATTTACGTTAATTATATTGTACAAAAAACCGGACAAGTGCGAGTTAAACTCGCGTAGAGAGGGTTCCGTTCCGTACATGATTATCTGAAATTTCCTATGTTACATTAAATACCATAGACTTCTTATAGCTTTTCCTGTAATCTATAGGTAAAGAACTATTTTCTGTGTTTATTTCAAAATTTTAGGCACAATAGTTTCGGAGATACTTAAGGGGGAATGGTCAATATTCGCCTATTTTCCTAAATAACTTTCAATAATTAAAATTCAATAATTGATACACAATATAGTTTGCAAAACTGTTTTTTAATTTTTCTCATTTAGCCCCCAAAGGTGTTTAAAACTCATTTATTTACGTTACGCGTCTGTGTTGCGGTCACCGACTTACATGATGTGTTCCAAACAACTCAATCGGTCCAGTAGTTTCGGAGTAAATTGGCTGTGACAGACGGACAGACAGACATACAGACAGACAGACAGACAGTCAGATAGACAGACAGACAGTCAGACACACGAGTGATCCTATAAGGGTTCCGTTTTTTCCATTTCAGGTGCGGAACCCTAAAAAGACCAACATGGGTGCGTACGCACTATGTAATCACGTACTTTAAAACTTCATTTAAAGTTTTAAAGTACCTAAGAAGTGGTGATACACGTTAAGCAGCAAAGCAGCTAAACAGTTTAGTACTTAACAGTGGAGAAGGCTAGGCTAGTTTTATAAGTGCAACACGTGTCACGCGATGCCTTTGTTACGGTTCACGATGTATGGGTACTAAATAATGCATTGCATTGGAGCGAGGAGCTGCACTCAATTGATTTGATTTGATTTGAACGCCGATTTGCCGCTTACTTATAATCTGCATCAAACATCAAATATTAAAATAATTAAAGATCAAAAAAACACATTTAATCATTAAGTTTTTACTGAAAAAATGGGAAGGCTAGAAGTAAACAAATTATAACATCAAACAAATCAAAACAATCACATGTCTATAATTAACAAAACTGTTATTTATTTTTAATAAGTCTCGGTTGTATGCAGCCACAGACAAGCCAAATTGATAATTTGCTGGCACTTCGTTGTTTCCGTTTTTAGAAACAACAAAAGAAAAGTAAAAGTTATTTTACTATTGAACCTATTTACTTTATTTTCCACTTTTTGATGCCATTATACAACTTGAATAAAACTTGAAAATTTAATTTTTACACTTAAGCACCCTGTTAAATGGATCCCATAAAAAACACGTGCGTCAAAGCTGATTTAAAATTTTGTCAACGCGTGTCATTATCCAATTTCATATCAATTACGATTTCAAGATTTTCTTTCATTTAAACAAAAATGTTTTAAATAAGTATATTTATTTTTTATTTTATTTTACACATCAACAAAGTACAAATACCTATATGCACTACCAGCATAATATAAGAAAAAATCTTGCATACCTATACCTAGCAAAAGACAACATCCTAACTCATATTATAAATGCGAAAGTAACTCTGTTTGTTAAGTTTTCAGGCCTAAACCGCTGAACCAATTTTGATGAGTTTTGGTATAGAGATAGATTGGACCTTGGAGAAGAAACATAGGCTACCTAAATAATTATTACGCAGATGAAGTCGCGTAATATCGCTTAATATATTCTACCTTACCTACTCATAGTTTGGAACCTCCTTATTACTATATTCTCATTAATAAATTTATTTGACTGATTGATTAAAAATTAAAACTTAAGCGATATTCTCAGCGTTAGCGAAAGCGGTAACGTTATCGCTAAGTCTCCGGGTAGGCTCAGTGATTTCGGCTCCTCGACGTGCTCAGCATGCGAGCAGGCATCGAAAGTGACACTTAGCGGTGAATGCCTAATCCAAACCAAACTTGACTAGATGACATAATCCGGACTCCGTGACGCGGTGTTCATTTGTTTAACCCATTAAACGCCTATTGGCGTAAACATTGGCTCTAACGCAATATCGCGGACGTCTAATGGCGTTGAATGTACACTTACGCTTTCATGATTGTCATTTAAGTGCAAGCTTGACGCTAGGCTATGAATGGGTTAACCTTTGTCATCGTAAATCAATTCCGCATCCGCACTGGGCACGCGTACGGACTACTGCCTAGAATAATGTATGTCAGAAAAAATCTGTAGATAAGCCGAAGGCAACTAGAAATACCGGAAAACTTAAAGTACCAACTAATAAACTAGCTAAAACTAAAACTCATTTCTAGCAAATTGTACACGTTTTTACAATAAAATACATACTTAAAAACATTATAGAACAAACACATACAATGTTCAAATCTACTGTAAAGCGAATTCTTATTTCTAGGGCATATTACACAGTAAAAGACTACGTCATGGACATGGACGTTTAGGTTAAATCCTGACCTGCACCGGCGATCCCTGGGTCTCGATGGGCGTACCTACTGTGGTATATATTTAGACTTGTATAAAGCTGTAGATATCATTGGTAACTTATGCGTACGTTTTGAAAAAAATGATATCTCACCGAGTTTCTTGCCGGCTCTTCTCAGTAGAGGATTTTTTTCCGAACCGGTGGTAGATTCATTCCTTGACCGTCATAAGAGCTTGTAAAAGCCTAAATTTAATAAAGATAGTTTGACTTTGACTTGACTTTGACTTTGGCGACCAATCGAAACGTTTGGCTGATAACTCCAGCTCAGCATGCATTCTGCTAATGCTGCGGCACGTCTATGGCCTCATTAAACACTTCTTTAGAAAAATGGCACGTTGATCCATAAAAGGTCGTCATCCCTGGCCTAGTCCCTCTCACTAAGAGAGGGGACTGTCCCAGCATTGGGAGGCATATAGGTTGATGATGTCATCATCATAACAATGGTCTTATCCAGCGCGCAGGCTCTTAAAAATTACTCTTTTTAGAGTTTCGTACCTTAAACGACAAAACGGAACCCTTATAGGATCACTCGTGTGTCTGTCTGTCTGTATGTCTGTCTGTCTGTCACTGCCAATTTGCTCCGAAATTTCTGAACCGATTCAGTTGAAATTTGGTACACATATGTAAGTCAGTTACCGCAACATTGTGACGTAAATAAACTTTTGGGGGGTAAATAAGAAAATTATAAAAAAAAGTTTTGTAAACATTGACGTGTCATATATCAAATGAAAGAGCTCATTATGAGCATCTCAAATATAGTTTATTTGTATAATTTTAAGATAAAAAAAATTACAAGTTATGTAAGAAAATACGCGAAAAATTACCACCCCCCACTCCGCCTCTTATCTTCGAAACCCAAAACCACATTTCGAAAAAAATACAAAAAATACTTCTTTATCTATAGATTACAGGAAAAACTATAAGAAGTCTATGGTATTTTGAGTAACCGGTAATTGCATATAATCACGGAACCCTCTCCACGCGAGTTTAACTCGCACTTGTCCGGCTTTTTTTAGTCGACTAGGGCCACGTACCTACAACTTTTATTTTAATTTTAATTGTGTGACGCGGCTGTGACATTGACACTTGTCACGGCCGAGATTCGCTAATGAACTATACAAATCAATATTGTTCATGACATCTGTCAAATTGGTTTCAGGTCTCACGGCGTCTTGCAAATTTATTGGTGCAACATATTATGGATGTTTACCAAAGTGATTGATATTTGACTTTAATGTCAATGTCACAAGACTGACATATTGGTGATAAGTAGGTAATGACCAAATTCATAAAGGTCACTTAATTTGAATTTCGGTTATAGTTATTCCCTCGGGAAAATTTTAATTTTCCGGGATAAGAGAAAGCCCATGTGTACCAGGGTATAAGCTAACTCTATTCCAAATTTCACTCAAATCTGTTGAGCCGGTTCAGCGTAAAAAGTAACAAACATACGTACTCACTCACTCACAAACTTTCGCATTTATAATATTATTAAATTATATTAATATTATAGTGACTAGCTGTGCCCGCGAATTTGTTCACGTGGGAAAAGTATCCTATGTGTTAATCCAGGGTATAAGCTATCCCCATTCCTAATTTCATCCAAATCCGTCTAGCCGTTGAAGCGTGAAGATGTTACAAACATACTAACTGACACACAAGTAACTCTATCTGAGTGTTACGTTTTCACAGCTAAACCGCTGAACCGATTTTGATGAAATGTTGTATGGAGATAACTTGAGCCCTGGGAAAGGGCACAGCTTACTTAATTTTACCTGACTATAGCGAAGCAAAGAGGTAAACCCTCCTTGAAAATCATAAAGCAGAACAGATGGCCTATGGGGCCGAGTCCTCGAATGGAGACCACGGACCGGTTAGCGCGGCGGGGGGCATCCACCCACAAGACAGACAGACGACCTAAAAGAGACCGCAGGAAATCGCTGGATGCAGGCCGCTTCCAACCAGCCCTTATGGAAATCGATGGGGGAGGCCTATGTCCAGAGTCGGCTGAAATGATGATGATGATGAAGTGATCATTTATTTAAACCTGAAACTGAAACTGAATATTGTTGTTAAGTAACTTTAAAACTCGTATGTCATCCAAGGTTACGTCATAGACGGTTAAGCGAGTGATGTGTCAAATCAAATTTGATTGACATACAAATATACATAGATATTTAGTTCTAAATAAACATAATCCTCCTTTTTTCTTCGTTGCAATCGGGTAAAAAATCATGAACGTGCATGTGTCAGAATTGATTGGTTACAAAATGGTTAAACGGACTAGGTTTTCGGCAATTTATTGCAGCAATTCGGGCTATCCGCAAAAAGATTACAAATTACATCACGGATGGGGTCAAAACGTTTGATTGTAAACTTTTGGGAATAGCCCGAATTGCTGGAATAAATTGCCGAAAATCTAGCCCGTTTACGAGCCCCTTAAGAGGAGTGTGCACCTACGGCTTTTCATACAAAAGGCGATAACGATTTCCACCCCTTAAATGTTAACTGATGTTCACCAATTTTTGATCGGTTATCAGTCAAATCAAAATTTAGGTTTATAGGTACGTATTGATTGTTTCACTATAATCAATAAATTCAGATTTATTGTTGGGTTAGTATTCGCATACAAACTAATTTCGGCGATCCACTAATTTTGTTGATCGTTAATCAATATTCAAAAAACGTATAGACCTAAATTTTGTTCTGACTGACACCCTATCAAAATTTGTCAAAATCGTTTAACATTTAAAGGGTGGAAATCGTTATCGCCTTTTGTGTGAAAAGGGGGATTTTTGACGTTGCTTCACAGTCCTTTTAACTACTTATACATAAATTTAGCTGAAGGGCATTCGAGCTCGTGTTTAAACTAGGCTAGTTTCAATTCTCACCTCGTAAAACTATCTCCTGGAATTTCCCTCTGACCTAGAGAATAAAGTGAAATCGTCACGCCGATGAGCCGCGACGGTTCAATGCACAAGCGCGTTTTTGCTGCGGTTTGTTTAATCCACTTTTAGCGCGTAAACTCGATTAACAATCGAAATGTCTTTGTACATTCGATTAAATTAATAAGTGGAGCACGCTTCTACAAAAGAATGTTACTGGCTTTAGCACTCCCCTACCTTAAGCCAACGCTTGGCGCCAAATTCATGTGCTTAAAAAAATATTTCACTAAAATAATTAATTTCAAATGCTGCATGGGAGGGGCACAAACGTTAATGTTTTGCCCCGGCTCTGAAAAATCGTAGATACGTAGCTGCTTAAGGCTCCCACACACCGGAATGCAGAACGGAAGCTGAGCGGGCTCGAAGCGGGCCCACGTAGGCAGTATCACAGAAACTAATATGGAAGCCCTCACACCTGCGACTGTGCGGCTAACGTGCGGTAGCGGCTCGCTTCCGACTCGCTCCGCTTCCTGTTCCGAGTTTTGGTGTGCTATCCCTCCATCCCCATGTCCGCCAAAACCTACGACGCATTGGGTGCGCTTCTAGTGTTGCAAATGTCCGTACGGTATAGTGAATAATATGTTTCCATCGGTAAAACTCGGATCTCAATCGGAAGACGACGGGACCCGAAGTGTTAATTAATTATTGTATCCAATGAGTGACATGCTTAAATTCATT
The DNA here is from genome assembly GCA_947859335.1 of Tortricodes alternella. Taxonomy (NCBI): domain Eukaryota; kingdom Metazoa; phylum Arthropoda; class Insecta; order Lepidoptera; family Tortricidae; genus Tortricodes; species Tortricodes alternella. Next base: position 19,979,038 of record OX401969.1, read on the forward strand.
AATATGAAACTTTATTATAGACCTAGTGTCGTAGTGTCATATGTCAAAATGAAAAATGACAGCATATGGCACTGTATAATATAAAGATGTTATATGGGTACTGAAGCTAATTGAGAGAGCACGATAAATACGAACTTTTCAGATAAAACACGATGGAAACTAATTATGCACTACATCTGTAGACGGCGACGACCTCTTTCAATCAGGTGGGCCGTCTGCCGATTTGCCTGTCATAGCCAGACCATGGCAGGGAATATTCCGAAAATCATAAATTTAAATTTGTAGATACATCAAATTTTTTCGTAATTTTTGTGATTATAATCTTATTTGCAGTTGATTTGTTGGTTGGTAAACTGACCGCGACCTATGTCTATGTATGGGTCAATATTTGAAAATCGGCCGAAAACGACTACAAAAAAAAATATGTATTTTTTGTCGTATTTTATACATAATTGATGTTTAACTAACAGAGTCAAGTTAAATCTATATAATAACTACCAAATCGATACACTTTATTCGATTTTAGGGATTTTTGAGCAATATTTGCAAATATACAGAACAGGAAAATGACACTAGTGGCAGGATAATGAAATGGACCGACAGACTAATCAAAAAAATGAAAATTATCCATTATTAGTAATTATTATATTCATTTTTAATCCAAGAATAATAATCAGTATCACAGAAAACAAAATTACATTGCTCTTCATAAAGTTTTGAAGAACATACAATTAATTATATTTATTAAGTAACATATATGACCAGATTCATGAGGAACTTTAACTTACTGTATTAATCAACACATTTAAATCACGCCTCTTTCCTTGTACCTTTATATTATATTCTACCTTTATTCAATAATCAACAAATAAGTAATATTATTTCATTTAAGAGTAATTATGAATAGCTAAATCAAATACAGAATTTTTAATCAGTTACTTGAAGAATGTATCATTCTATAATAATATAATTAGTTTAAACATTTCAACTTTAATAATAGTAATAAAACAGAAATAATGTTTTTCATTTTTAAAAGTACATAATAACAAAAATAATATTAAAAACATTTTATAGAAAAAGAGCAAAACCCGACAACAAAGCTATTTTTCCAATACATCTAAATATTTGCGAACTTATAAAAAATACGTTCTCCTTTGAGTAATAAAGACGGTTGAGGTAACTTCAAAAGTATATCTTCAACTGGCAGATCATAGCAATTATCATCAATTTTAAATAGTTTACCATCATTACCAGTGGTTTATTAGAGTGGCCATTAGAGTTACATTTTTAAATGTAACTCTAATTTCGCCATCTTCTTCATCTACTTCTCCCATACACACAGCAACATATCTATATTCTGTTTTTTTAGAGCTACATTTAACAAGAATATAGTCTGCACTGTGATAAGTTACATTTTCTTTTCTTGGAATGTTAGATGAACTAGTTGTCGCAGCGTGATCTTCAACGGCATCAAAATTTATATTTGAAGTATTTGGATCGATGTTTTCTTTGGGTGTTTGAATTTCGCGTTCATTCTCTGACTCTGAACTTATGTAAATATGTTTAGCCTTTTTAGCATTGACATTATCCACATAATTCAAAGTGCCCATCAAATAATGTTCGCAGCTAAACATATTCTCACAAAAGCAACTCAAGGATTTCATTGTTAATTTGAAGCTATCTTTATTACCGATTACTTGATGGACTTTTAAAGTTCCCGAATAAGGCTTAGATGAGTTTCCAATCAATTTAATTTGAGTATGGTCATAATCTTGTTGCGTCACTGTTATAATCTTAATGTTGGGACAGTTTTCTTCTAGAACCGTTTGTTTTTTTTTTATATCGACTAAGTCTTCACATAAAGCTACCATTCGAACGGCAGTGCGTTTACAAACGGCCCCAACACCATCAGCCCACCACCTTTGCGTGCCCAGCTTCACTATAGTTCCAAGACAAGAAAGTGTAATTTTCATGAAAATATTAAGTTTGTTTGCAAGAATGAAGAACATGAACCTATTCCATTGCACCATGAATATATTGGGTAACGGGCCCATCGCTAAGAAAATGCAAATTTGTTACAGATTTTAAGTTTGTGGAAATCCAATCAAATATAGGGTGCAGGTGAGTCCATATGGCATAAGCATCGTGATCTGAAACAAAATTACAATGAATTAATATCATTACTTACCTTGTGATGTCATTTTCCTGCCTGAGAGTCATTTTCCTGACAAGAAAATAACAGGAAAATGACCACAGGAAAATGACAAAAATGCACATTATATTTTTTATACATTCTAATAACCAAAATAACTACATAATCATCAGGTGATACGAATTATACCTTAATTCGTGAATGTTTATTACAAAAAGCAGAATGATTTACTTACGGTTCACCTCCTAATAGCCTCACAGGAAAATGACAAAGTGTATCAACTTTACGCACGCACATGTCATAATCAGTCCACAACGCCGAAGCAACTGCCGACACCGCGTCTCTCTTCTCACCAACCACAAACACGGACACCGCGTCTATTTACAATGCGCTCCTGCGTTGTTCGCGACATTATAAAACGCGGTAAATTCAAATTCAAATTTCGGCAGCCTAATGACGCCGTGACCATTCGCTTAGATTTTTTATGATTTTTTTTGAGTTTAATATCATATTATCTTAAATAAAATATTGAACAGTTTTAGATTAATGCGTATACAATGTAAATATAGTCAAGCTTTTATAATTTACTTTTAATTCTCCATGTTATTATTAAAAAATGTCACCAAAATGGAAAATTCCACCGACAGGAAATATGACCTCTAGCACGTTTTGTTTATTTTTAATATATGTAAACCAAACATATACTCACCAAAGTGTTTGGATATGTAAACAAAGTAGTGCACTACATTATGAAAATACTATTCAGTTTAAATATTACATTAAAATTACAAAATAATTATGGGGACCTGTTTTGGCCGATTATCAAATATTGACCCGTATAGAGCGTTGGTAGCCTAATGGCTAAGGATGTCGACTCGTGATCGTCAGGTCCGGGTTCGAATCCAAGCGGTTGCCATGTACCAATGAGTTTTTCTAACGTACATCTAATGTACATTATCTGCGTTTGAATTGCGGTAACCGATGCTCTTACGGTAAGGGTCTGAGCACACGGTGGAAAGGGCCGCTAGCGGACCACCCCTGCCGAGGCCAGCAGTAGCCAAACCGAAGGGCTGCCACAATAGATCAGCAATGGTCGAAGCGGCACATATATGGCCCATAAATTAACATTATTATTGGAGGTTACCAATAATAATGTCAATTTATGGGGACAACAGTTTTCCAACGGCAAAGTTAGGTTTCGGGAATTGAGCGACATTTGTTAGACAATAACATAGCTGCCACTGAACTGTCCATCTCTTTAACCTACGTTGTCATTGGAAATATAATAATAAGAAACTTCTCAAAGCAATTCTCGCGATGCTTACTGTTGAGGTGTCAGAACGCGGCAACCACGGGCCTTGACACCCATTTAAGAGTGACACTATTATAATTAAGTATCCAGGCTCAATTCGAAACATTGTCGCCTAAATTTAAAACTCCCTAAACGAAACGTCAACAGAATAAGAAACGTCAACATCGATTTAGTATGGCAACCAGAGGTCAAAATTGACTTTGACGTTTCTTATTTCAAGTTTAGCTACTTTTTAATATAGCGAACACACTTTCGAATTAGCCCCACGTACAATTCCACAAACTGTGAGACCGCACCACCGACCCCACCGCTCACAATGATATGATAGCGTGTGAATGAAACAATATAAGACTTTTTACGTATGTCGTAAGAACTAAGACATCAGCAATAGGGTGTGGATAAGCCATGACGCTGCGGCCCTAACATGCATGGCACAAAGATAAATTAGAACCGTTAATCTCTAAGTGCGTCTCTCTCACACTAGTGCCGACGAAAGAGATAGTCATAGAGATAAACGGTTCTAACTTATCTATGTGCCATGCATGTTAGGGCCGCTGGGCGTTTGACAACCTTCTATGACACTTGTTACACGAAATTGTACTGATAGGCATATTCTTATTTTGAGATCTTTGTATATTGTATAAACATGATATCAAATATCAAATCAAAAATTTCATAATTAAAAACACGCTCGACTTACGGACATATCAATTTTCGGAAAAGTGTTTAATTATGAAACGCCATACTTTGTTTAATGAACATCTTGGTAGATTACAAAACACTCATTATTTAATATTACAAAACGTGATCGCAAGAGGCCTTGTTGTGATCTCTTGATTCTCTTGATATTATACCAGCGGCCCTAACATGCATGCCAAAGATAAATTAGAACCATTTATCTCTATGACTATCTCTTTCGTCGGCACTAGTGTGAGAGAGACGCCCTTAGAGATAAACGGTCCTAAGTTATCTTTGTGGCATGCATGTTAGGGCCGCAGTGGTGTGATTCTCAAACGCGCAGCAGCTGAGCAGCGGATCAACGAAACTGTTAACTTACACTGTAAAGACAAAGATACTCGGTCCAAATTTGAATGTGGTCCTTATCGCTGATTAGCCGCTGCACACGTTTACATGACTGCGCTGGTGGATTGTAAATCAAAGGTGAGACTAAGGATTAGTGTTGCCAACTCTTAAGAGGACTGTGAACCAACGGCAAAAATCACCCTTTTCATACAAAAGGCGATAACGATTTCCACCCCTTAAATGTTAACCGATTTTGACCAATCTAGGTCTATACGTTTTTTAAGATAAGATAAGAAGATAAAAGATGAAGAAAATTAAATAATGCCAAAATTTGTTTTGTATGAGAATACTAAAACAACAATAAAACTGAATTTATTAATTATAGTGAAAAAACGAAAACGTATAGACCGCGATTTTGTTCTGACTGACAACAACCTATCAAAAGTTGGTCAACATCGGTTATCATTTAAGGGGTGGAAATCGTTATCGCCTTTTGTATGAAAAGCCCAACTCAACACACAATTTAAAAAGTTACTAGATGTACTTACGCCTAGAAGATGCTAAAAAGTTGCTGTTTTGTTTTTATCATTATTTATAAAGCAAAATTGGGTTGCCTGCAACATAAGTACGTTATTATTATTAAAAATCGGCCCAAAGGAAAGAATTTTTTAACGTAATTTATATGAAAGTTTAAGTATATAGCTATATATATAGACTCTGTGTAGACATAAACTAAGTCTCCACAGCGGCCCTAACATGCATGCCACAAAGATAAATTAGAACCGTTCATCTCTATGACTATCTCTTTCGTCGGTACTATTGTGAGAGAGACGCACCTAGAGATAAACGGTTCTAATTTATCTTTGTGCCATGCATGTTAGGTCCTTCCGAAAAATACTTACACCACCGTATTTGTGAAATAAGTTGTATTTAAAAAAAAAATGACACATATTTGCAGTGTTTGTTTCAATGTCACAGAATTAAATCTTGTTCTACGAGTATTTTCGAAGGTCTATCGTCACTTGCTCATCCAATTCTCACCTTCCCGACCTTGCGAGGCTGCAGCGCAGTCCACAGATAAATAAATGCATCTTTTATAAACAAACCAACTCAAGCGATCCGTGAACAGTTTCCACACGATTTCCGACCTTACCCTGTCCTAATTAGGTAGAATTAATGGTTATAGTTGGTAAAGTTAGCTTGGTATTAATTACGGAGGTATAAACCGAAACGATTCATTGTTTTCAGTTTGCACGACGGAAAACGGTTGCAGAACGCGACTCGTCAGTGAGATCGCGGCGGGCCGGCGGTGCGGACGTGACGCTTTCGTATTCTGAACGCAGCGCGAGTGTTAATAAATATTTTACAATTCAAAATTCGAACTGAGTGCTTTTGTTTTTTTTTTTGTTCCCTCTGTGTGCAGTGCCAGGATTACATTTTTAATAAGCAAACAGGTTGGTTTAATAATAACTGCACGTAATACTTACGTACAATTGTAACAATTGTAAATTGATTGTGTAAGTAAAAGTGGGGAAAAGAAAATTGTGAGCACAAAAGGTTTTTTTTAATTCATCGATTTGATACGGTTTCGTTGGAATTTTAATTAAAGTCCCTTTTTGATGTATTTTGTGGGAATGTCAATAGGAATAAAATCACGTGCGTAGCATTTTCATTTGAGCCGGGAAAATAATTAAACGGGCTTTTTGTGTCTTGGGTTTAATTATTAACTTATTTTTGAGCGTCAATTCAAATAAAAAGATCTCTCGTTTATAAGACTATGTGAATCGTTTGAGACAAAGTTTATTGATAAAAAGCTTGCGTTTTCTCGATGAGAAAATTGTGAAAAACGTTGACCTGTGAGAAACTCTCGTTTGGTATTGTTTACATATTTGAACAAACATTTGGATAGTTTACAAACATTTGGTATAATATGAGCAACTGTTTGTAGAATATTTTCAATAGAGCATTGTCTTATTGTAAAGGTACCTATCATAGTGAAATGTTTTTAGGAGAATGACATATCATTTTTTACGTCAGATTTTGTTCTGAATGAAGTCATTGTTTAGTAAAGTATTCGGTGAGCATTATAAGTAAATACCTACCTTCAACATTTGCTTCATCATCATCTTCCCACTTCTGGAAAAATGCCTCTAATAGTGAGAGGGACTGGGCATAAATCTCCACGCGGGTCCAGTGCGGATCAAGGACTTCACACATATAATTACGTGTGCAGCTGTCACGATGTTTTCCTTCCCGAAAATCTTCTGGTAAATGCAAATACTTAGTAAAAATAATCTCACACAGCTAAATATTTTACAGATTTTTAGTGATCTTGGGACTTATTCAAAATATGAACTTACTTACCTCGTGTGTAACTGACATTATAATCAACAATACAGCGAGTTAATTTTTTGAAAACATTATTAATTATAAAGGTCTGATGGCCGAATCCATGTTGGCTCAATCCGAGTTTTATTGAATGTTCCCATACAAAACTAATGTCGGTAATTTGACTTGGTTGAACTTTATAATTTTTTTTTTTTATGTCAATTGACTGACAAACGAGCAGACGGCCCACCTGATGGAAAGTGGTCACCGCCGCCCATTGACATCTGCAACACCAGAGGTGCTGCCAATGCGTTGCCAGTCTAGGGAGGATGGGGAATGGGGATAGGATGGGGACGAGGGAATAGGCCTCCGGATCTCGTCACTCACCGTACGAAACGCAATAGCAAGCTATTACTTTACGCCGATATTTTGTGAGAGTGTGGTACCTACTACCCCGGTCGAGCCGGCCCATTCGAACTGTAATCATCTAGTGAGGATTAGGTACTGTTTGGCTCTACCACTACAAAACTAATATTCAAAAAACGTGTAGATTTCGATTTTGTTCTGACTGACAACCTATCAAAAATTGGTCAATTCGGTTAACATTTAAGGGGTGAAAATCGTTATCACATCGTTGGGTCACAGTCCTCTTAAATGTCCCTCAACTAGTGCTCAACCTATACGTAAACGTCACTTTAATTAAATATCAATTTGAGTGGTCTTTGCGAATTTGGCCATGAGAAACTTTTTGAAGCGGTTTTTTTATAAATTAATTTAAAAAAAAACTAATATTACCAGTGCCGATGGCATTGAGCCATCGCACTGGACAACTTCGGCTCCAAATCACCGAATTGTAGGCATATTCTACGGACCAAGCTGCTACTCCGAAGAGAAAATACGAGAGGAACGTCACGCTAAGAGTATGAGGAATTAAAGACCCGGCCACTTGTACCATTACTATGAATTTACGCAAACCGTTTTCGGTATCGAAATCTATCGGAAACTGCTTGTTGCCGATACAAGTAAATAAAAGGGACCGAGCGATAGTTTTCGGTAACGAGAACGGTTTGCGTAAACTCATGGTAATGGTACAGGGTTGCCTCTCGTCTTTTCGGTTATTATTTAGAATTTTACCAGAGGGGTCAAAGATCTCAAAAGGAGGATATGCCTATCAGTACAATTTCGTGTAACAAGTCTCATAGAAGGTTGTCAAACGCCAGCGCCATAGCTTAACACACCCTACTGCTGATGTCTTAGTTCGTACGACATACATACAAAAGTCTAATATTGCTTGATTCACACGCTATCATATCATTGTGGACGGTGGGATCGGTGGTGCTGCGGTCTCACACCACACGATGCGGGAGGGCATTTTTTCAATTATAACAGTGTCAAATGGGTGTCACCGATCATGGTTGCCATGCGACTGAACCTGCGATGCTGTCAGATTCGCGTTCTGACATCTCAAAAGTAAGCACCCCGAAAAGTTCTTTGAGCAGTTCCTTACTATACTTCAATGACACAGCACCCCTGTGCTGACTTGCAGCGAGTATGAAACTTCGGTTTAAAATCGCCGGAAGTCGAGGCGTACTGTAATACCAAGGTGCCTTCGACAAGAAAGTCGCGAGAAACTTGACGCTAAGCGCATGGAATTAACAATCCGACCACCGACCATTCATTACACGTTTGCCGGAGGGGTGCTGAAACGAAGCGAGTGTCGCACATTCGTTTCAAAAATTGGCTACGTTAGTCACAGCTAGGGTTGCCAACCGTACTATCTATACATTTACAACGTGTAAAAAACCTGTATATGAACCCATCATGATATACTCATCAAACTGAACAACTTTCCCCAAGGAACGTAGTTTGGAAAGTGAAGATTATTTTTCATCTTTCTATAGTAAATAAGTCGATCAGCTGATCGTATATCGTCTACGGGATGACGACATTGTTTTTTCAAATTTCTTCTAATACTTACTTTTTTCTCCGTTTTCTTTACACGTTGTATATAAAAATCTCGTGTTACAGTGTTTGTGGTCACACTCCCCTGAAAAAACTCGACCGATTTTTAACCGACTTCAAAAAAACCGAAGGAGGAGGTTCTCAATTCGACGCGTATATTTGCTTTTTTTTATATGTATGTTCACCGATTACTCGGAGATGGCTGGACCGATTAGCCTAATTCTTTTTTTAAACGATAGGGTATTTCTTAAAGTTGGTCCCGTTGTGATCGAAGTCGAGATCTGATGAGAGGATCTATGAGGAATCGAAGGAACTCTTCAAATATTATAGGCACACATATAGAAATTTTGATATTTTCTTTCATAACTCAAGCAGTTGTGTTTCAAAAACATTATTTGATGAAGTGAAACTGATGATGAAGACCACGGGTGACCACCGGAACTCCTCAATGATAAGTATTTCACGGGTGGCGATTAGATTTCTGTATAAGGTTGGAAAGCAACTTATGCTCATAAAAAATCATGTGGTAAAATAGAACCGGTGATGAAGAACCAGGAGAACTCCTCAACGATTGACGTCCTTGCACCTAGGATAGCAACATTTTGTAAAGGGTGATGAGCAATTGGCATTATGCTATTGTTACTTGATGTAGTAAATGTGTGCCGTTAAATCACATATGATAATCACTAAAAAAAGTTTTTTTTTTTTTAATTTAGTAAATAAAAAAACCGACTTCAAACACCCTTTGAAAAGTAAGAAATAATGCCCTTCTTAAGTAAATTACCTAGAAACGTCAAATACATTTACAAATTTAATGTATCACTTAATCAACAATATATTTGACGGTTCTAGGTAATTTACTTAACACGGGCATTATTTCTTAATTTTCAAAGGGTGTTTGAAGTCGGTCTTTTTATTTGTTAATTATGATTTTTTTTATGTATATTTGGTAGGATATGAGAATAAGTCGTAAAGTATATTTCATACCGCTGGGTGATTAGGGTGTCCACCCGGACGAAGTCGCTAGTCGCGGGTGGAAGCTAGTAATATATAGTATTGTACTATATTTTGGCTCGTGTGTACTATATACTGTTGTAGAAATTATATAGTACGCAAAAAATTTGCCCGGCTTTTTTGCAGCTTGGATAGCCACTAGATGCGCAATCGTAATGTTAGTAAGACGGATTTTGTGTATTACATTTAATCAATTATACCTTACACTCTTACACTCTTTTTAAAAGGTTTTTCTTGAAAGTATTATATTTTCTTTCAGCGTACTATTTTATTTATAACTTTGACTGGACAATAATAGTTTTGGCCCATAAATAGTTGGCAACCCTAGTCACAGCGGTAGTCACAGGAGGATAAGTTGTCCCCATCTTATCCAACAGTGCGTCTCTCTCATGCTAGTATTGAAGAAAGAGACTGAGAGATAAGGACCACAGAGAGTACACGAATGACGCTCTCTCTAGCCAGCTATACCAGTTGCCATGCTAAGAAACGGCATGGAGATAGAACCAGGCAGAACACGATAGAGGCAAACGTGCTTAAGCAACCCATCGATCTATTACCAAAGAATGAGCCGGATTATGTGGAGGAGCGTCGGGAGTTTTGGCAGTAATGAAAATTGATTCACTTCACTCGTTTGCCATTAATCCCGCACTTCCCTAATAAGAGCTCAATTAGTGAGTGTTTTACCGATATCTCTAGATTCTTCGTTAGAACTCTTTGGAGGGATTAAGTGTAAGCGTAACTTTGTCTGCGTTTCCTTTTATAGATTTAATCGGGAACTGGTAGTTGTTCCGGAAAAAAGTTGGACACAATGGACATTTTTACCAGAAAGAAGGCGTGCGGCTGTTCTTTGTGGGAGATAGGAGAGACCTGGCGCCTCATTCGGGAACGCTAAGTGATTCTGTAGCGACTCGTAAGCCAGATCTCTCATCTCGCTCTTACGCATTTCGCGTCGTGCGGAAGAGTGGAATGAGAAATCTGGCTTACGAGTCGCTACAGAATCACTTAGCGTTCCCGAATGAGGCGCCAGGGCTTCTATGTGACATTTCCTAAGCGACATCACGTATGTTTTTTTACTGTCAAGTTAATAAGAGCATAATGAACTAAACGATACCGTTATTTGTAATTTTGTTAATATTTAGATGTATTAGCGAATCCGCCGAATCACATGTGTATGATGTGTACCGTTGACATAAAAATCCAAAACAAATAAGATACGCTTCAACGTAAATTAAAGAAACAATAGTAGATTGTTACACCAAGCAGAAAGTGATTTATTATTGCGCCCGAACGCCTAGTGAGGGCTCAAAAAATACGAGCGCAATAATACATGACTTGATGCGACATGCATAATCTGCTTTTCTTTCAACTACTGAAAAAAGTTGGTAAAAAAAGTAAAAGTAAAGTTAAACGCCCGACTAGCGACGTAAAAACCATTTTTGCTCCTGGTATGACGCACCCTTAGAATTTTTATATAGCCTATGTCACTTGCACGTTCTCCCCAAATCTTAAGATACCCTATTTATTAAAGTCGGTCCAGCGGTTCAGAAACTAATGTAGAACATCCGAAAATTTTCACAGAAAACTTGTATCTGTTCAATTAATTTTCATATTACGCCTATATTTTTTTTGTCTTTTAGTAACCTATACTATATTTTCAGCCAGTACAGTCGCGGTCACAGTTCGATATGGCCGCTGACATGTGGACTGTCTTACTAAAACTTTGACACTCTACAGAAAAGTGGTCAGCTGTTCCGTCGGACTGTGAATGGGCGGAATAGGTGGCTAGGGGTGTAAACTTCTTAATCAACTAACCAAATGAAAATATAAATAAAACTTGAATTTTGTATGCAATTTTATTGCTCTAGAGCAAATAAGTGCTGCTTTGTGCTGAGTATTTAAGGACATAAGTGACGAACTTAAAGCGGAGTTAGAAGAAAAAAATATAAAAGCAACGAATAGTTTGGTTAAATACTATGTCATATTAACTTCGACATTGATCGTTATTTTCTCTCTTCTTTGAAATATTGCATACCTTACTTAGAATAATACTGCAATAGAAACCAAGTCCGCGCGCACAATTTGAAGCAACAAAATCACAGCCATTTATGGCTCCAAATTCATACAAACGCCGGGACGCTACGTAGTGTCAAATGTCAAAGCGCACCGGTTTATTGCGCATGCTTGTTACATGCGCATTTCTGCGGGCTCGTTAATACATCTATTAGTCCATCTCAGAGGAAAAAACTGTAGTATATGACTTCGGATAAATACCTATATAGGGGTGTGTCACTAGACCCACCATGCTCGAATAGGTAAGTATTTTTTACGCGCCGGCTAGGACACTCTTATAAGACCCGAAAGACCTACAAAGAAGAAATTGGTCAAGTGCGATTCGGACTCGTGCACCGAGGTTCCGTATTAAGCCAATTTAGCATGGTCTCAACCAATCAATAATACACTTTATGTTAATGATATAAGGACTTTCACAGTTGCAACTAAGTTGGTAGATTCTTAAGTTACAGCGGTAATTTAATCGGTTTGATTTCGATATGTTTTTTCATTTCTATATCAGAACACCATTGAATTGATATTTATCTACACCCATATCATAAAACCTCCATTGGTTAATCAAAAACCGTAGGAAATGACCACCATTTTGAAAACCAATTAGGAAAAACCAGTGCTACGATAAAGAAATAACATGACTTCTTTATCGTTTTTAGTAAAGAAATGAGATTAAATTTGGAACAGCTGTCAAAACTCAAGTGGGTCTCTATTCTAGTATCCATAGATATTAAAACAGTTATTGATACGAAACGTCAATTCAGTATGTTTTTTTAATATAAACTGCACAATATTTGATCTCGAGTGACGTGAGAATAGAGACTTCATCCGTTTGTCTATGATTTAAAAAAAAAAATGGTCTTGACGGAGGATCGAATCGGCGCCATGTTTGTGTTTTGCTGAACGAAAGTAGAATTAATTGAATAGGAAAAGTTGTTTGTAATTTACATTTTAGTTGAAAATATGAATAGTAAGTAGTCTTCTCGAAGTGTGTGTGATGTGAAAATGCGCTGGATATCGGAAATATGCAGCCACGATTGCAACAAATAACTTGTTGCCAGAAAATATTGTTTCTGAACCCATCATGGAAGATTTATAATATGTGTGTAGATAAAGTTATGTATGCAACTCTGCATAATTTGGCCTTAAAACACACGTGCGATCTTATTATGAAACTCGCTAAAAGCTCGTTTCATAAAACCGCACTAGTGTTTTAAGGCCTATCATTATGCAACCGTTGCATAAACTACTATTGTTGTCTGACTATGGAGTATAAACTAAAATCTGGCCAAATTTGATAGCTGAAACTTAAGCCTTTATGGCAATAAAGCTGGAACAAAAGTGGTCATAAAACACACAATTTTTAGCTTGTATGCGGAGCTTCTCAGGCTTAAAACATTTTGATATTTTTATTATTTGTCAGTATTTATGCAATAACAACACATTTATTCCGTTAAATTTCAACCTTCTAGCTCTTACCGTTGCTGAGCCAGAGGCCTCTGACAGACGGACGGACGGACAGACGTTGTAGGCTCAGTCACAGAGTTCGATCCCTAAAAATGGAAAAACCCTAACCCGAACCCTAAAAACGGAATGGATCTGAAATCCATAAAATTGCTATTGGATGTCATAGAAGTTTTTAAGTTTTTAGGAAGAATGTGCGATGTCACAAAACTCAAAATTGTAATAACGTACAGGAGTGTCCTAGCCGGTGCGTAAGAAATAGGTATTGGTAGAATTCTATCCGATTTCATATACTAAAGTTTTGTACCTCTGAGACGACGGACTATATACCGACCTTATATTATATAAGCTATATAGTTTGAGGCAATTGGCAATTGGTTATGCAATCGGCCCCCGAGGACCTTGCTCGGTTAAAAATGATGAGACATGTTCATTGTTTAGTCCCTTAGTGTAAGTTTAAATCATTAAAAACGTTTCGTCCATAAGGAAATAGAGACTTTTACGCAAACGAGTTGAGGCGTTTGCTTATGACTCAAACATACATTGCTTAGCACCTAGAGCCTTAGCTATAAACAAACGTTCTAGACTTCTCGGCACTGGCCGCACTGCGCGCTTGGTGCCGCAATAGTCTTAGCCTTAGCCGAAGGCGGCGCAGGCAGGTGGCTTGCTTAGCGCCAAGCGCCTAGCGAGTGAGGTGACTATTGAAGGCGCTAAGCGCGCAGTGCGGCCAGTGCCGATAAATATAGAACGTTTGTTTATAGCCAAGGCTCTAGGCGCTAAGCAATTCGCGTAGATGGCCACTGGCCAGGGCTGCACCCTGGGTTATTTTTTTAAGTTGTAAATTGTCCTATTTCTTCTTGGTGGTGCTTGGAGATTGACAGTCAGCTTGCATGGTTTTCCTAAATATACCTTAGACTTTTGACCATCTTAAAAAGTCTTATTATAAATGCGGAATTTCAGATGTCTGGTCATTGGTCCATACTCAACGGTGGAACGGATTACGATGTAAATCGGCGTGTAGATAATTTTTGTCCCGGAATAACTTAAGATAACGGTTCTATGCGGATGAAGTCGATGAAAACCAGTCGTATAAAACTAATTATCATAAACAGTAACTCTCTCTCTCTTTCTAGTGCTTTTTCCGTCAGTAATTCGGGGTAGGTACGCTTTGACCATAATCCCAGATTCGGCAGGTCGGGTTATTACCAGGGGCGTGCATAGGGATTTGAATCAGGGTAGGCAATGAAAATTAAAAGTTAAAAAGATACTCGTCACATTTCTGGGCGTCTATTCGGGAACGTCTAAGTGATCCTGCAGCGACCCGTGAGCGAGACTCGCATCTCACTCTTACGGATTACGCGTCGTGCGGAAGAATGGGATGAGAAATCTCGCTAACGAGTCGCTACAACATCACTTAGATTTCCCGAATAGAGGCGCTGATATTAGTTGTATATGTATTGGAGCCGGCGGCGTTTCAGTTCTGTACCAATGCAATGAGCCTAATCAGACCACCTCGTGCATCTAACTAAGTTAGCCAGTTAAAAGTTTTATAATATCTAGAATGAAATTTACGAGTTACATACCCTTCTTTTGCGATAACTGCAATCAAATTCCGACATACATCTGCCTTTTTCAATAACTTTCAATTTATCATTGAAAGACAATTTTGCGAATTCACCGTTATTTAATATTTGTAAACACACACTGTCAACGCAAACCTCACAACTAAATGACATATTTAGGAAATATTGACACTAATAAACAACAAATTATTAACTTTAAACAAGAAAAAAGCATAAAATAACAATGATTCTTTACGAAAGCTTTCGCGTCACAACAAAATCAAAACAAAACTAGCGAGCAAAAAAAACACTATCAAAATATAAATGTAATTTTATTACATGACAAAACGTAATCGAAGCGGACTTCATATTTAGCCGCGTTATACTTACCTAAGCGTGCGCGCGCATGCGCGGGTCACGTGGACCAAATTGAACATCGGTTTAGCATACATTGCTGTATTTGTTCTTGAAGTTGCGGGAGGAATTCACACGATTTGTCAACACGTAATGGACGTAAAAGTACATCCAAGTCAGGCGTGCCTCTGTGATTTTGTATGAAGCGATTTGTTTTTGTGTGCGTATCGTGTTAATGTGTGGAGTTGCTCATGTTCGTACAGAGTTCATAAACAGTCATTTGCACACATGTAACGGTGTTTGTGTTGGTTAAAATGAGGCACTGTCCGGATCTGCCTCTTTCGCAAGGCGCGAAAAAGGTGACTAGCTAGCTACGTTTCGCTGTACGTAATATTTCAAATTGTACGTTTAGCACGCTACGGCGCTATTAATTGTAGAGGTTCTTCTCAGGGTTCAGGGTTTCTTCTTCGAAGTAACTAATACCACCGTTAGCATGAGGAAATCACTTTAATTGTTTTAAACAACTGAGTACACCTTGTATTAAATTTGTTAACCGTTTCTTGCAAGACGACGCCATTAGTCTCGCTTAAGAGAGAGTGGGCGGAAGTGAGTGAATACAAAATAATTACCGGAAGGACCGGAACAAATAAAATGGATGATTGATGATTGAACTATTGACCTATAAACAAACACAGATTGATAAAATGAGATACAGTATGCATTACATATGACCAACATTACAAAAGCATTAGATTAAAACAGGGAGCACA
The DNA here is from genome assembly GCA_947859335.1 of Tortricodes alternella. Taxonomy (NCBI): domain Eukaryota; kingdom Metazoa; phylum Arthropoda; class Insecta; order Lepidoptera; family Tortricidae; genus Tortricodes; species Tortricodes alternella. Next base: position 19,995,043 of record OX401969.1, read on the forward strand.
AAAAAATTAATCTCTATAGCGGGCGGGCAACACTGCCCTTCGCTGTGAGCGCTGACGAGCGCTGTCGACAGATAAGTCAGGGACTCGGCCCTCGTGAGTGTCATTAGCAGCGGCAGATGGCAGCACGGGTGTTACATACTCCCCCTCCAAGTCACTAACACGCCCCGTGAGTGGCTTGGCAACCACAGAAACCTTTGGACGACCCCTTTGACGACGCGGTAATACTGGCTGTGCCTCACCTTGCGTCGCGACCCATGGCGTCATATCTCTGCAATGAAATTTACCTATCATTAAACCCATGGAATCCCCTAATTCATAGGTCGTAGGGCTTGATTTCTTAAGTATTGTATAAGGCCCATCCCTCTTGGGCATAAACTTCTTTGTTAACTTCTTGGAAGCATTGCTGGATTGGTGAACAGTCACTAAAACCAGATCTCCTATGTTGTAGCTGTCACTGGATGGCCTGCGTTTTCTATCAGCAACTTCCTTTCTTCTATTTTGATGGTCTTCAACCACTTCCTTCACATCCTTCAAGCTGGTTAGAAACTTGTCTAGGTACGGCGTGACTTGTGGTAAGAAGTTCTCTTTTGCTAAGATAGCACGCAAATCTCGACCGGCTTCGAAGGGATCTCGCATCTCTCGTGCGAACATCATATAAGCAGGGCTGCAACCAGTCGTCGAGCACACTGCAGAGTTCATGGCGAAACGTAGCGCAGGCAAGTGTTCAGGCCATGACTGATGCTTATCTTTCACTAAAATAGCAAGCTGTGTCTTCATGTCGCGATTTTTCCTTTCAGCTGGGTTAGCTTCAGGATGATATAAAGGTATGAGATTCTGCTCAATACCTAAAAGAAACATTGTTTGCTGCATAACCCCAGATATGAACTGGACTCCGTTATCTGACACGATGCGGCGTGGAAAGCCAAACCTTAAAAAATACTCTTCATTGAGTACGCGGGCGCATGCCTCTGCGGTAGCCTCACGTAAAGCGTACAGCTCCACCCATCTAGTTGCAGTGTCTTCTACTAATAGAATCCATTTCTCCCCCTGGTCTCCAGCTGGCAGCGGGCCAAACAAATCTATCGCCAGTACTTCGCCGCGCTGGTTGAGGATCGGTGTTTGCAGTAATCCAGCAGGTTTCAAATTTGTTGGTTTGTATCTTTGGCATTCTGCACAGGACTTAGTGTAATTTGTGACGTATTTTCGCATACCTGGGAAGTAATAGCGCTGACGCAAGCGGTGTAACGTGCGCTCTACTCCTTGGTGTCCGGCTGTCGGCGAGTTGTGGTACTCCTGCATTATAGTTTCCCTCATGGACAACGGCACGACGAGTTGGGCCTCTTCAGCGTCGCTATCTTGATCATAGCGGTATAATACTCCCTGATTCATTAAGTAGCCTCGTTCAGTCCAGCGGCGAGCTGACAAGTCATCGGCGCCTTCTATCGCTGCGATAATGGGCGCTACATCTCCGTCTTCCATCTGTTTACTTCGCAGCTTAGTCGGACTAATCGCAGGCAGGTCTATTACTACTGTGCTTACTGCACATTCAGCTGCTTCATCCTCTGGACGGCTTAAAGTGTCTGCAATCACATTTGCCTTTCCAGGTGTATATTCATATTTAATGTTATGACCCTGGAGCTTAAGAGCCCATCGCGTTAAGCGTCCACATGGCGACTTCAGTGACATCAGCCATTTCAACGGCTGGTGGTCGCTGCGCACGATGACTTCATGGCCGTCGAGAAAACCACGGAACCGTTCCACTGCCCATACAACAGCCAGAGCTTCCCTTTCAGTGGTTGTATAGTTTCGCTCGGCTGGGGTAAGCAGTCTGCTGGCATACTCCAGAGGACGTTCACTGGGACCATTTCCTTGAAGTAAGACGGCACCCAGGGCGTAGGCACTAGCATCTGTTCTCACGATGAAAGGAAGAGAGTAATCAGCCTGGATTAGTATGGGAGCTGTTGTGAGAAGTCTTTTTAACTCACTGAATGCAGCTGATTGGTGTGGACCCCAAATCCATGGCTGCTTTTTTCTAGTCAGCATAGTAAGCGGCTCAGCGACATGGGAAAACTTCGGCATAAACTTCCTGTACCAGGAACAAGTTTGAAGGAAAGACCGTAAGTGCTTCAAGTTAGCTGGCTCCTGCATGGATGTTATAGCCTCTATCTTGGCGTCATCCGGTTTGATCCCCTCCTGGGTAATGAGATGGCCGAGGTATTTGACCTCTCGGCGAACAAAATGACATTTGTTTCGATTGGCATGCAATCCAAATTGACGCAGACGATGGAAAACTTTATCAAGATCTTGTAGATGCTTCTCTATGCTCTCTGAAATGACTATAATATCATCAAGGTAGCAAAACATGGTGACATCACTCAAAGAAGCAGATGATCTGAGACGGTCCATAAGTCTTTGAAATGTGGCCGGGGCATTCTTCAGTCCGAAGGGCATTCTGATGAACTGATAAGTACCAAATGGTGTTACAAAGGCAGTCTTCTCTCTGTCACTCTCTGACACTTTCACTTGCCAGTAACCATTCTTCAAGTCCATAGTACTTATGAAGCAGTGCCGTTTTGTCCCATGAATAAGTTCATCGATCAGAGGGAGTGGATATGTGTCTGTCTTGGTAACTGCATTAAGGCGCCTGTAATCTACACAAAACCTGTAGGTACCATCCTTCTTTTCTATAAGAACCACAGGTGCAGCCCATTCAGATTCACATTCTTCAATCACTCCATCTTCGAGCATCTTAGTCAACTCCTGTTCCATAATAGCTCTCTTCGCAGGTGTGAGCCGGTAAGGCGGCACGGCGATTGGTGCATGGTCTCCAGTTTCTATTCTATGTTCTGCATATGGGGTTGCTTCTCCCCCTGGACAAAAGATGTCAGCATTCCTTTTCAAAACATCTGATAGTTTCCTTCTATCTATGTCCCCAAGGTCACTTCCTTCATCACTCCTCATGTCTAATGCAGAACACCTCCTGGGCAGTGATGAGTCAATCTCGAATTGAAGACTGTAAATGCAACTCGTGTCATCTGAAAAATGCCAGGTTTTCTGGTTAAAATCAATTACTATCCCAGCCGCAGTGATGAAATCGATGCCCAGTAATGTTTCATTATTATCAGAATGAGGGAATATCATGAAATCCGCATGGATGCTTTTCTGCTTTAGTGTCACTTTGACATTTGGCACTTCTGTGACCTCCATAGTACGAATTTCTCCATCTGCAAGCTTTACCGCAGTAGTGGTTGGATAAAATTGACAGCTGCGCTGCAGAATGGGACACAAGGTATGCCCTGCTATGGAGCGTCTTGCGCCCGTATCGATAAGCGCTGTTCCTTTACAACCTAAAATCTCTATATTAAATATGGGTCGCAAGAAATGACGCGACGGATCGCGATCGTCACGGTGGGGCACAGAAAGCAAATTAAAATTGTTATTACAAAATAACGGGGTTGTACTAACCTGAGGCGTAATATTGTTACCTTCGACAGGGGTGTTGACGGTATAAAATGGTTCCGAGGGGTTACAAACCGTACACTGCGCTCTGACAACTCCTCTTTTCCCACAACCATAACACGAAACCACACCATTACTAATGTCTCTAGTGTCATTTCCTTTTTGTAATTTACTACACTCGTCACGTAAATGTCCACTTTTCTTGCAATAAACACAGAACTTCTTCAACACATTCTTGCTATTGTTTACGTTTGGCATTTGATTGACGTTTTGAGTCTCCTGTCGGCGATCGGTAGATGGCGCCTCGCGGCGAGGCGCGAACTCGGGCTGCGGCGTAGGCGCGCTAAATATCGCTTGCGGTGGCTGCGACGCAGGCAGCGGGGATGACGAGTTGAAGCGCGGGCGGCGATCACACGGCGGCGGTCCACGGCGAACTGACGGAATTTCAAAGCCAGCGGCGCGGAGCGCTTGTGATGAACACGCTACGGAGTTCAATTCTTTGTCATCTTCAACTTCTCGAACGAGGTTCAATAGTTCTTCAAATGAATTGTAGTCACGTCTTTTTATTTCATTTCTAATTCTCTTATTAAGGAGACTGTGGACCATATCCAGCTCTACCTTTTCAGTTAGGTCTCCTCTCGGCAGACGAGCGAGCAGCGCTCTGGCTTTAGCTACAAAGATGTCGGTTCGTTCTTGACCTTGCTCTGACGCAAACAGCTCTCTGTAGATCTTTCCAGGTGGACGGCGGTCTCCGTAGGCGCTACGTAGATTGTCGATGGCGCTGTGCCACGATGTAACTAGATGTTTTACACCTTGCCACCATGTGGACGCGTCATGCGTCAAAAGCATGGAAAGGCCACGCAGGGCGGCGACCTCGGAAACATTTGCACACTCCCGATAGCTCTCAACTGCGTCGATAAATCCTTCCAGGGATTCTTCAGGGGCGCCGCTATACCGCGCAGTGCAGCGTGACAGATTCCCGCCTGGCGCTGAACACGAGGATGAGCTGGGTAACGGCGACGAAGACACGAGGTTGGGTATCGAGTCGCACATTTTGTCCAACATCCGTTCAAATGCTTGGGTTTGGGTACGCTGGAGTGCTTCAATCATTGCGGTGACGCTGGCGGAACTCATTGTATCAGTAGCAGGTTCGTCGGCCACGGCGCGGTCGCTATCGCTTTTTCGCGCACGACGAGGCATCGTTCTTGAAGTTAGTATGCACGGTGAAATTACAACGAAAAACCGAGTTGGGCAGCCATTTTTAGCACGCTACGGCGCTATTAATTGTAGAGGTTCTTCTCAGGGTTCAGGGTTTCTTCTTCGAAGTAACTAATACCACCGTTAGCATGAGGAAATCACTTTAATTGTTTTAAACAACTGAGTACACCTTGTATTAAATTTGTTAACCGTTTCTTGCAAGACGACGCCATTAGTCTCGCTTAAGAGAGAGTGGGCGGAAGTGAGTGAATACAAAATAATTACCGGAAGGACCGGAACAAATAAAATGGATGATTGATGATTGAACTATTGACCTATAAACAAACACAGATTGATAAAATGAGATACAGTATGCATTACATATGACCAACATTACAAAAGCATTAGATTAAAACAGGGAGCACAAAAAAATTAATCTCTATAGCGGGCGGGCAACACTGCCCTTCGCTGTGAGCGCTGACGAGCGCTGTCGACAGATAAGTCAGGGACTCGGCCCTCGTGAGTGTCATTAGCAGCGGCAGATGGCAGCACGGGTGTTACATACGTTAATTGATGATCTCTTCACTAGCTTTGAATTAATACCTTATTATATGAGATATAAGATTGAATTTAGTTTGTTGGTTGGTGGGATTTTTGTTAACATGGAAAAATAATTATTTTAGGTATTTTTGAATCGTAGAAATAATTTAATGCGGATTACGAGTTATAAATCGAACACAGTTAGGGTAATTTTGCGAGGGTAGGCACTGCCTCAATGCCTATATGGACTGCACGCCCCTGGTTATTACAGTGGAGCGAATGCCGCCTGACCTCCGTAACCTTTGTGACAGGGGAAACAGACCAATTGGATCATGGTCACACATTTAGTTACCTAAATGTGCAGGTATCCTCACGATGTTTTCCCTCACCGTAGGAGCATCGGTTACGGTAATGTACATAAGTTAGAAATACTCATTGGTACATGGCAACCGCTTGGATTCGAACCCGATCAATCATGAGTCGACATCCTTAGCCACTAGGCCACCGACGATCATGAACAGTAGGTATCTGAGTTAAGAAAAAATCCTTTGAGATTTAACCTAGTTCATCTAACACTCCTCTAAAAGGTCTAACGTAAGACCTAACTGAGAACTAATAAAAGGCAGGCGCCTGGAACGCCGTCGACTATTTAGGTTAATGAGTTCGTGCCTGCACATGTGCATGTTATGTCAGATTTGTCTTAGTGCATTGTTCAGTCTTAGCACGTTCGCAGGTATTAAGATTTTTCCTAGAATTTTATTCATTTAACAAAACGTACATAAAATATTACACAAATAATCCTCGCCAAACTGACATAACAGTTTTTTGGCGAGATCGCGCTCAAACTTACCTTTTTTTCCCATATACCTAAATTAATTTAATAATACACAAGTCTATATTCTAATAAAATATGAGAGATTATTTATTTAAAAGAGGGGGTAAGGATACTCGAACTATTGGAAAATTTGCCCAATGTCAATCTCTCCAAAGTTTTTTTTTTGTGAACTAAATAATAATAAGAACTGGTACACACACACACACACACACACATTTATTGAGTCCCAAACTAGGATTGCCTGTGCTATGGGTACTAGACAACGGTGCCAATACTTATATAGATAAACATCCATCACTCGAATACAACCATTTGTCCTCATATCACACAAAATTTGCTTCTAGCGGGAATCGAATCCGAGACCGCACACTGCGCCATCGAGTTAGGCAATTTAACGGGGACGGAAGTTACCTACACGGCTTCTTTATTGCTACCATAATATGGAGAAATAACCGGACAAGTGTGTACCTAGAAGGAATATCCGTACTTAAACGTGTAGGTATTTGTAAAGGCGACTGCGGTAAAGAAAGGAACTAGAAATATAGAACACACTTTTTATCAGATTTCGGAAATTCTGGGACATTTTGTCACAGAATCAAGAATAATACTGATTGTAATGGGAGAAAATTCCCCGGGTCAAAAAATTCAATTGTGTTACTTTGCATACATTTATGTAATGTTTCAATGTAATTAGCAGCGCTTCTTAACTCGAAAGTCTAAGTAAGATTAGAAGTTAAGTTTATACATATTTTTTTGTAACTATTTGGGAAAATTAAATACTTATCCCGATTCTTTTAACATACCTGTCTATGAACTGTACTAGGTAAAGAATGGGACACTTTTTTATTTTCCCCTAAAATGTTTTTTCTTGTGCTGGTTTTCTTTAACGTGTACGTCAGTTTGGATGGATGGGACCCTCGAAATCCTTCCTCTGTCTATGGGGCTGATATCACTCCTGCGCCTCTATTCGTGAACGCTAAGTGATGTTGTAGCGACTCGTGTACGAGATTTCTCGTCCCACTCTTCCGCACGACGCGTAACGCGTAAGAGCGAGATGCAAGTCTCGCTCGTGGGTCGCTGCAGTATAACTTAAACGTTCCCGAATAGACGGGTCATCCCGCGACCTCCTTTTTTATGTTTAGCCTCTGCTCTGGTAACTATCTTACAGGACCCAATTTTATTCCGTATCTATCTGCGCATATCGCCGTTCCAAATTCAGCCCAATTGTACCTAAGCTGGGCAGCCGTGGCACAGTGTCTATTACAATTATTTTTATGGAAAACCGTTAGTGTCATAAACATAGAGTATGGTAAACAGGATTGCGAGCTATTACAGAACGACCCTCGCAAGACCGAAGGTCAAACTAATAACTTGCACGATAGCACGCACCGTTTCACAAAATGTTTCGTGAGTTATTGCAAAAAATGGCTGGTTTAAGACCGGCCTGTAGTATTAGCAAGGATATGGGAAGCATGAACTTATTTGCTCAGATTAACATAATATTATTTGGGAAAACAAAAGATCGTACGATCGTTATCGATACAAGAATGGGGTACCTACAGTGAGACTTTAGGATATTCCTTTGGTTTGGAACCTTAGGTACGTAGTTACAGTACGAAATATTAAATATTTTTTCTTCCTCCTACGCTTTAACTTCACATGTCATAATAATACTCAGTACAAAGCAGCTCTTTTTTGTTCTAGAGCAATAAATTTGCATACAAAATCATTATTGCACTGTTTTGTTTGTTTTTTTTTTATTTGGTTATTTGTCAAAAAGTTTACACCACCAGCCACCCAATCCGCCCATTCACAGTCCGACGAGATAGCTGACCACTTTTCTGTGGACTTGGACTTGGCTGTTAGCATAACAGTCCACATGTCGGCGGGCATATCGAACTGTGATTACCTCGTCTAAAATATTATGCTTAGAGTACGGGCTGATAAGATAGTATAGGTTATAAAAAGATTTAAAAAAAAATGGAATAATATGAAAATGAATTGACTAGATACAAGTATTCTGTGAACATTTTCGGATGTTCGACTTTAGCTTCAGAACCAATGGACAATTTTAATAAATAGGGTATCTTATGATTCGGGGAGAACGTGCGAATGTCATAGGCTATATAAAAATTCTAAGGGTGCGTCATACCAGGTGCAAAAATCCCTTTTACTTCGCTAGTCGGGTTTAACTATACTTTTACTTTTTTTACCAACTTTTTGTAGTAGTAGAAAGAAAAGCAGATTATGCACCTCGCATCAAGTGATGTGTTATTGCGCTCGTGATTTTAGAGTCCTCATTTGCGTTCGGGCTCCAAACTAACACTCCGCGCAATAATGAATCACTTTCTGCTTGGTGCAACAATCAACTATTTTCTACAGTTATGACGACGGAAAGAGAAAAATAAGAGTAATGTCTAATGACAACTTGGTTTAGTTGTATTTTTTTAAATTTTTATTACCTCAGAACTCCGTCATTTATAAGCCGATTTGGAATTGTTTTTTTTTTAATCGCTAGGGTACTTATAACTCTAAGTTGGTACCGTTTTAGTCAAAGTTGAGGTGTGATGAGCAATCGATGGGACTCTTCAAATATTATAGGCACGCATATAGCTTTGGTATTTTCTGTAACATCTAAAGCAGTTGCGTTCCAAAAACATTATTTGGTGAACTGGAACGCATAATGAAGACCACAGACCACCGGAATTTTTACCGGAAAAGTCTTTCTTTTTTATTTGTTAATTATAATAATGTTCAAAACCTAATTGAATTATAATGAAATCTTCCAAAATACATTATTTTTTTCCTCATAAACCTCCGATACCTATCGATACGTAGATTTGTCTATTGTACTTTGTGTTAGATTAGTTATTTTTTTGTATCATTGAAAATGTAAACGAAATAGAAATTACTGCTAAGTTTCTTGCGGCGCTTTTCACCAGACGTCACCCTTCGGCTGGCAGACTTGCAAAATAAATATTTCGAATTTTTAATTTATTTTGGAACCTTTTTATAGATCGGTACAGAAAATATGTTGCACAGTTAGCAGCGATTGTTGCTATACTCTGCTATAATAGCAGTTGTCATAGCATGCACGACTATCCTTATAAACTGCGCAAGATCTACGAAAGAATACCCAGCGTTACGATATGCAATCATTATACTTATTACCCGTAATTACGATGTTTTTACGATCGGATGTCAAATTGCTTCCGTTGGATATTGAAAGTATTGAAACGTGATTATAGAGGGAGAGGTGTTGTTCTTTTGTTTCGTACAAAATTTATTTAACATCTTAATATATTATTTGAGCCAATTCGAAAGTGTGTTCGCTAAATTTAAAAGTAATAGCTAAATAGGAAACGCCAAACTCGATTTTGACAGCTTGGTGCCATAATTTGAAATATTGGAGAAATATTTGAAAAAATTTCATTAGACCTATTGTACCTATAAGTAAGTAATCGAATTTATTATAATAACATGTTTTTAACTATATTGTGACCAACTTAGGTGATCTTCACATATAAATTCTCTAAATTTATTACTAAAATTAAATTAAACCTAACTTAACCTACAAATCCACGCAAAATCATTACGTAGGAATGGAATGATTTTTTCTAATGAAAGAAATAAGTCGCCTAAAAATTGCGCCAAAACAAACTTGGTAAAAACGGTATTCATTTTAATTTGTCATCAGGATTTGTGTCCATTTTACTGTTTGTTTGATTTATTGCGGCGTTTCGCTGCTGGCTTTCTTTTTATGCGCAAGATTACGTAATGGCTTCATTCTTGACATTTAAATTACACGCTTATTATGCAGTTAAAATTACAGTCTGCTTAATATATTAAAATGTCATGTAGATGGTAAAGTCAGCGTCCAAAATTACGCATTTTAATTCTGTGTCACTCCAAGTTGACGACATCATTTATTTCGCCTTCGAGCGATGTTCGAATTCAAACCCTCATGAATGTAATTGGACGATTCATCGATATAACAGTCTTTATTCTAAAAAAACCGGACAAAAGCGGGTTAATCTCGCGTGTAGAGGGTTCCGTGATTATATGAAATTTCCTAAGTTACTTGAAATAGCATAGACTTCTTATAGGTTTTCCTGTAATCTATAGGTGTAAAGAAATATGTTCCATATTTTTTTCGAATTTTTAGGCCCAGTACTTTTGGAGATAAGGCTATAAGATATAAGAATGGTCAATATTCGCCTATTTTCCTAAATAACATTAAAACCATTTATCTTAAAATTATAAAAAAAAATTAAGATCCTCACAACATTTGATATGTACGCCAAGGTTTGCAAAATCTTTTTTTTTTAATTTTCTAATTTACCCCCCTGAAAGTCATGTTTAAATTCATTTAAGTATTTACGTTACAAGTCCGTGTTGCGGTCACCGACTTACATACATTGTACCAAATTTCAACTCAATCGGTCCCGTAGTTTCGTAGCAAATTGGCTGTGACAGACGGACAGATAGACAGACAGACACACGAGTGATCATATAAGAGTTCCGTTTTTTTCCTTTTAAGGTACGGAACCCTAATATTGTCAATATCAAATTAAAACTTGGTAATAAGAAGCTTTGTATTTTATTAAGGGACGGGTCCTCTCCAACATGGTGGACTATCTGTATGGGCGATGGGCTGATCACCTGTCACCATGGTTCATCATACCATCTTAGGACTAATTAATCGAACGTGGCCACAAGTAGTCTTGTGGCTCTGCCCACCCCATTAGGGATTTCGGGCGTGATGCTATGTATGTATGTATGTATGTATTTTATTAGAAAATATCTCAAAGCGAAATACATTTTTAATCTTTATACTTATTGGGCCAATTCGAAAGTGTGTTTGATAAATTTAAAATACGGAACGTCAAACTTGATTTTGACAGCTTTCTGTACCATTACCATGAGTTGCGCAAACCGTTCTCGCTAGCGTAAACTATCGCTCGGTCCCTTTTGTACTGGCAACAAGCAGTATTTCCGATAGTTTACGCTAGCGAGTAAGTTTTGCGCAACTCATGGTAATGGTACTGCTGTACAAGATTATTTTAAGTTTAGGAATTTTTAATTAAGATGACACCTTTTCGAGAAAGAAGAAAAGATGCAAAAATAACGCCTATCCCTCCAACAAATTAGAATATACTAGTGGAGCCACCGTAGCTTCGCCCGCGGTATTTTCCATACAAACTTTTTCACCCCTTTTCACCCATTTAGGGATGGAATTTCAAAAAATCCCTTCTTAGTGCACCTCTAGGGTACTCGAGGAATGTCTCCTCCAAATTTCAAACCTCTAGGACCACCCGTTTAGGCTGTGCGTTGTCTATAAGTAAGTCACGGTACTGTTTTATATGTATGGATATATATATAATATATATAAAACTTATACCTTTACTCATGATTTATTGACATGAAGAAACCCTGCTATTTTCTGAATATTTATTTGTCGTCCGTATTTGGCCTTTTACATTCATTAAATATGGTATGGGTTATCAGTCTGTAGTAAAGGGAACTTACAAAAAAAAAGTTGGTTGGTGATTTAGGGGATTTTAGGGATTTTTTCGACTTGCTTTTAGGGGTATCTTTGAAGAGCGCCAACCCTGCTCGCAAGTTTGGCGGCTTTATTTGCTAGTGAAAGTTACGCTGAGCGCTGTCTTTAGGATATTAGGTCTGTGGATATAACCTACAAACTTGTGGTATGTTCCTTTTACGGCACATACGCTAAGACAGTATTTTACGAAAGGGTGAAACGGGTTCAAATGTTTCTATAAGAAATACCGCAAGCGAAACTGTGGCCGAGCGACTCATAACTAATAAATCCTTTTCAATTTTATTTTGAACCTTTTTAACGTGAAGAAAGAAAACATTAATACAAAGCCCAATGGAAGTCGATGGGAAATTGGGAAAAATGAAAAAGAACCCCTAATACTTCTAAAAGCACTTCATTATGGGGCAGTAAATTATTATGTTAAGCTTGTCGAGGTAAGGCTACATTTGTCGTTAAGATTAGCGACAAGCGGTGCGTCTTGTTTTACGATAGTGAAATTTCGTAAAATTTTGACATAATTGATATTTGCGGGGAACTTAGGGTGGGACTTTAATTGTGTTATGTTTCCTTTAGATGATGCTCAGCTGCGACTTTTGGTCTTTGTTTACTTCGTATAAAATCACTTCCGCGTGCCTCTATCTTTGCTCTTGATAGGGACGCGTGGAAATATGGGAAGAAACATTCGCAGCGAGACATTCAAAGGCTAGCTAGGTTGACTCAAAGATAAGCTATCACCATCATATCCCTCAGTGCGTCTCACTCATACTTGTATCGAAGGAAGATATGCACTGAAAGATTAGAGTGGAATAACTTTGCTCGTGTCAGCCTTGCTAAGGCCGCAGGGTTCATAAAAAAGTGGCCCGCATGTTTAAAATTCATTTATTTACGTTACACGTCCGTGTTGAGGTCACCGTCGTGCGTCACCTACATATGTGTACCAAATTTCAACTAAATGACTGTGACAGACGAACAGACAGACATACACACAAGTGATCCTATAATGGTTCCATTTTTTCTTTTTGAGCTACAACACTTGGCTTTTACTATTTTATCCTCTACCGATTTCAAAGCACCTTATGCACAAGTTAGATACCGATATTCAAAAAAAACAATAAAATAGGCATAGTGCAATAATTTCATCTGCATCAAAGTTTATCAGACTCGCTCACACCTTACCGCTTCATGCAAGACCTGTCCTGTAGTCGAAAATTATCGCCTATCGCTCCCCACAAGACGTGCCCTTATCCGGCAAGGTTCATGGTAGTGAACATCCTTCACCTTATCCACAGGGCAGGCTTTGCGTAGACAGGCCCCGCATAAATTTGCAAAATGATCGATTGGCGACGTCGTTTTTTTGAAGCCCAAGGGACGCTGAGATGTGCTCTTCCTTGAATTGATTTAGAACCTTTTTGCGTTGTTGGTAGGGCGTAATAAAGGATGCATTTTAAATTGAGAGTTAATTATAAAAAAATATTTGCTAGGAAAGATAAAACAGAAAGCAAATAAGCTTCAACGACAATCGAATTTTTCAAGCAAAAATTATATTTAAAAAATTTCACTTTTACCATTTTACGTTTGGTATTTCGTCGCTGCTAATCCCAAAATCCCTGTTTCTTCTTTTTTTTTTATCTTGACACTAATATTTCTATTTTGATTTCTGCATCAGCCCACATTTTTTTTTTTTGTTAGCATGTTTTGAAATGCTGCTGAATTTAAAATTTTCGCTTTGTTAGGAGGCAAAAATGTACCTTGATAAATTCGCAATGTGAAATTGGGCAATTTGCGAATTTTATATAAAAACGCACACTTAATAAATTTTAATTCGCTATGTGTGCGTTGATGCACAAAGCGATATTTTTACACATGGCGATGTTTAGCAGTGTTAATATAGCTGGCATCAAGGAATTTTAATGGTAATATTTTTTTTTAAGTGTAAAATGCAGGATATTTACATTTAAGAAAATAGCGTTGTAACTGTCTCTTTAAAAGTAGAACTAAAACATAGTGATTTTGGGATTCGCACCGAGGATTTTTCTTTAACCACTTTATGTATTAGAATATGTAAAAAAATTCAAAGGTCTCCAGTGAAGTTTGTCTTTAGACAGTGGGGTGTAATTCTCTAACGTTTGCAGCAGCTGATCAGCGGATAAACGAAACTAGTAATTAAGACTATAAGAACAATGTTATTCGGTCTAAATTTGAATGTGATCTACGTGGCTGATCAGCCACTGCGCACGTTATAGAATCACAAGGAAATATGCTTTGTGGACTGTTTTCGCATAATAAACATTCATTCGACACAGATACCTACCTTATCCGTGTAATTGTAAAATTTCTGAAGTCAGTGTACTTTAGAATGGACACAGCCACTGAACCGTCGTTTGTTAATGATCTCATGCATCCTGAAAAACTTATGCAAAAGATTACTTCAAGATGTTTATTTACGTCTTTAGGGTAGTCAATGAGGAGTTTAATAACAATGTTTTTTTGAGGGAGGCAGGCAGTAGATGTAAGTATTTAATTTTAATAAAGTCATCCATTTTATTGCCCTGCCTCCGAAGCTAGCAGTCCCGAGTTCGATCCCGGCAAGGGCAAATATTTGTGTGATGAGCACGAATGTTTGTTCGTGAGTCTTGGATGTTTAAGTATTTATTTATCTATATAAGAATGTATATCATCGTCTAGTACCCATTACACGAGCCTTTTAGAGCTTACTTTGGGACCAGATCGATTTGTGTAAAGATTGTCTCCTGATTTTTTATTATTTAATTCTGCGGTGAGCCACAAGGGTTCTGGGGGTTCTGGGTTCCCCTTTGTTACTCCCTTGACACTGACACTAATTCCTCTGTTCGTGAAATTTTCCAGTATGTTAAGACTAGACAGTATGTTATTATTTGAAAACTATCATCTAAGTATATCAGATGATAGTTTTCAAATAATCCAAAATGCCCCAGTTCCCAGATTTCAGATCAATTTGTGCCATATTTTTGTTTTTCAATTACAAATTCCATTTCATTCTCGTTAGACTGAAGGAAACGAGTTGTTTAAAAGTTTAATCATTATCTTTGTCTTCGATGTGATTAATAGGCGGTTCGCTCGAAGAATAGAGTTCGAAATTGGCTTGTTTTTCGAGGATTCCATTCATCCTTAAATATGATATTAATCCTTATAAATGTTGAAGACTTAATTGTTTAAAGACAACTGCAGAGGTATAATAAATCGTCGGCTACGAAACAAGATGTTAAGGGTTCGATTTCCGCCTCCGGTTGATAATCGTATTATTACATACGTGTAATGTAATGTTTAGAGGTTTGGCTATTTACTGGCTTTGTGTAATCTATACATACGAAACAGTACCGTGACTCACTTGTAGACAACGCACAGTCTAAACGGGTGGTCCTAGAGGAGACATTCCTCGAGTACCCTAGAGGTGCACTAAGGAGGGATTTTTTGAAATTTCATCCCTAAAGGGGTGAAGAGGGGTGATAAAGTTGGTATGGAAAATACCGCGGGCGAAGCTGTGGCGAATCCGCTAGTACTGTTATAAATTGTTTAACCCTCTAAAATTAGCATTTTGAAATTCATGTAAAAAAATCACCAAAATCCATTACTTGGAAGGAAATAATTAATTGAATTCAAAATTATATTCAACAAGTTATAATCTCGTTAAGCATTAACATAAATTATGGAGTATTAACACAAATAAATCGGGGTTTACATGAAACAACGTCATTATTATTCGCATCTGTTTGACCCACAACATTAGTGCGGTTCGGTTCGTGCTGCACGCAAGCTATTGATATTTACTATGTTTTTCTAATACATACTCAGGTCGTAAAATTCATTATAACCATAGCTGGGCACAAGACCGTTAATCCGTTAATTAACGAAGTGAATATTTCGAGTAATGTATTAATTTTTAAGTTAACTTTAAAAATTGTCAACGGACTCAATAACTTCCGTTAAAACAATTAGAGTCCGTTAACCGTTAACAAAGTACCTTCTATATCCCAAAAGGACACCGCGCGGACCGTATATATTGATGTTTATAAAGGGGAATCTCTAAATAATTAAGTATTATTACAGTCTAATACACTCATCCTTACTTTATACATTTTTGATGTCCCGCTTGTTCACACTAACATTTTTTTTATAAGTAAATCACTAAGGCAATCACTAAAATGCAATTTCTATCACGAGTTAACGATTAACGTTAACTGACATTAAATCATCTGAATTGTAACCCTTTAACGTTTAACGAAATTAACTTTTTTAGTAACGGATTAGCGATTAACGAAGTTAACTATTTGATTAACGGTGCCCAGCTAACGATGTCGTAATGTTTCTTTTTTCTTTTGCCTACACCTTACCGTCTGCTCTTAAAGCGCACAGCCCCCCGTGCTGCCTTTTCAATATGGTGGATGCTTCCCGTTATATAATTATCATTATAATACTAATCATAATCATTACTATATAATACTTTAGCAACTTTGCATAATTAGTAAAACACTCATGGGATCCTATTATGAAACTCACCTACAGTTCGTTTCATAAACACCCACTCATATTTTAATAACCCTTACTATGCAAGTGTTGCATATAACTATGACTGCTTTGTCTTCTTGTATAAAGCTCAATAAAAATATTTCTGTTCAAAAAAATAGAATCGTTCATCGATAGAAGTTGATTATATCAACTACTCTCATGAAGTACCTTTTAAAGATTCATATCGATGAAAAAGTATTCTGTGTCCGGTTTTATATCTCAATCTTTAGTGGTTGACTAGTGGAGAATGTCTTAAAGCTTTAACTCAGCCATTTGTACTTTTATGTACTGTTCAAATAAGTTTAAATCACTAATTAATACCTCAAAACAATATAACTTGACTTAAATACTACGGTCATTGGAGGAACCGCTTATTGATTTCATGTTTTCGTACTTTCGGAATCAAGTAGGTATAAATATTGTTTGAAAATATCGCATAAGTATTATCCAATAACTTTTGCTGCTGACTGTTTTCAGGTTCGTGGAAATTACATAGTGGTATTAGACAAGTGCACGCCCTGAGGTTGACGTAGCCTTAGTTTAACTAAGGTAATAAGGCGACCACGTACTGGGCAGACCACCCACAAGGTGAAGGAAAACCTGGTAAAGCAGCACAGAATCAGTCGTTGTAGCGATCACTGGGGGAGGCCTATATCATCTTTCGGCTGAAATGATGATGATGAAGTAATTAAAGCTTTACAACTGCTCGCTAGCTATGGACACCGCTCCTAAGGTTGCGCCGCGCATTAACAAAACCGTCACGATACTAAGCCGTTAAGTGCGGATTAAATCAAACAGCAAATTCAAATACGCTACGCGACTAAACAGACATAAGTCCATAAAATGCTATTTATGTTTTGGACTTTAGTGATCAGTTTTAAGATATAAATTAGAACGAATTGTTATTCCGAGTCATGTTATATGCATTTTGAGAATTATAGATACATAAGTGTTTCTCTTGTTACCTGCGCGATGTTACATTGCTGAAATGAATGACATTATGTGCTTGATGTATATGATTAAACCTGCTATACTATGTTATTATAATCATTAGTAAGTAATACTTTAAACAACTAATATTTTTTTTATATATAGTACAGAATAACATTGTACGTAACGTAAGTATTCATCATACAAAAAGCTAGTAATATTATAAAAATCAAATTCTCTAGTGCCTTTTTGCGTCCCTGTAGTCGAGTACAAATCAAACACCGCTAAACCTAGATTTTAATCTATCCGACATCTTTTTTTACCCTTTTCATAAAATCTGATTTAACATGATCCGTTCTCTTGACTGACTATCAATAAAAAAATCATACAGAACATTTTATATTTATCCTCTGCGCCTGGATTTTAGATATTTCTCGGTTTTACAACAAGTCATGGAAATCATTTTAAGCTAATTAAAATATAATCAATCACTTCAAAGTCTGAAACAGTACTGTGTAGGTAATGTTATTTAAATAAGACGTACTTAAAGAACTGACATAATTGCTCAGGCATCAGTGTCAATGCCAACTAGTGTTGGCATTTTCTAGCACATAATACATAATAGTTATTAGTTTATTTACATTAAAACCCTCAAGAAGTCCTAAACGACGATGTGCACTGTATTAAAATCCGTAAGTACGAGTATTTTAGAAAAGGGAAGTTGCATGAAAATCAAAATGAGGTTTAAAGGATATATATTATGAAAGTAAATGTAAACAAAAGCGTATTAAAGAAAAAAGTAGATCATTTTGACTATTCATTATTATTTGATTAACGGTAAAAATTAGTAAAATATATCTTGTTTTTTAGTTCTGATTTTACTTTTTTGGACATCCTCGTCAAAATGTCATGTGTTATTTCTACGATGTTGATCTAAAAACAGTATTTTCGGAAATAATTGCAGATTTCGTTTAAACGCCATACATTATGTACAGTCTAACGACGGCTGTGACTTCACAGCTGTTGTCCATTTTGTACTCATAAAATAATCAACATAAAAATGTTTTGCGTACACAGATCGGTTTCCATTTTGCACTTTTCAATACAAGATGAAAAAAAAATTGTATCCATCCTATTCTTTTGAACCATATTTTCTTTCCAATATCAACCAAATAAAGTTAAAATGAAGCGCCATACCTACAGTAACAAGAAAATAAATCACTATCTAACTAACAAAGATTGAAATCATCTATTTAAACACTGACTGACAGACAACGCCTTAAACGATGTGTCTAGACAAGAAACAAGGCTCCTTATGTAGGTCAGCACTCAGAAAGGATTTCTGAAAATTCAACCCGTAAGGGATTAGGTATATAGGGAATGAAGAATGTACAGAAGTTTGTCATTTTTGAAGTTACGTGGTTTTGCCGATGTGAAATGCAGTCGGGCACATGGCTCACCTAATTGTTTTTAGGGTTCCGTACCTCAAAAGGAAAAAAGGAACCCTTATAGGATCACTCGTGTGTCTGTCTGTCTGTCTGTCTGTCTGTCCGTCTGTCACAGCCAATTTGCTCCGAAACTACTGGACCGATTGATTTGAAATTTGGTAAACATATGTAAATTGTTGACCGCGACAGGGATGCGTAACGTAAATTAATTAATTTTGAACATGGGGCCCACTTTTGGGGGATAAATTAGAAAATTAAAAAAAAAAAGTTGTGTAACTGAAATCGTGTGACATATCAAATGAAAGGGCTTATTGTGAGGATCTTAAATGAATTTTTTGTTTAGTATTAAGTAAAATCGTTTAGAAGTTATTTAGGAAAATAGGTGAAAATTGACCATTCCCCCCCCCCCCCTTATCTTCGAAACTACCGGGCCTAAAATTTTGAAAAAAATACATAAAAATAGTTCTTTACCTATAGATTACAGGAAAACCTATAAAAAGTCTATTGTATTTAAAGTAACATAGGAAATTTCAGTTTATCATGTATGGAACGGAACCCTCTCCACGCGGGTTTCACTCGCACTTGTTTCGAGTAAATATATCATTCAAATCCTTGTTAAAAGCTGTGAAAACTTTTTATATGCAAAGTAGATATGCAACGGATAGTGTTTTGGCCGGATACGGCAACCGGATATCCGGCTGCACATTAGCAGTGAAGTTTTATGTTTAAATTACAAGAAACTAAGCTTTAATTTGATTTCGTTTATTTCTGATGGTTTTTATTGGCCCTATCCTATTTTTGATGCAAGCTTTTACTATTCAGTATCCGGCTGGATACTGACTCACTATCCGGTATCCGGCCGGATAGGCTGGATACCGGATAGTAGCCGGATATCCATTGCATCTCTAATGTACAGACAACAAATAAAAGTAGCGATCGGTGTCTGTATCACTGATATCTTAGTCAATTAGTGAACGATTAATGTTTCTTTGTGAAGATTTTGTAAGGCGATTTTGAATTATTATAACAAGCGCTTTTGTCCATTGTACTTTAATATTGCAATAAAATGCGTACACAAAATTTCGTGTCCGTGCTGTTGACCGTAGAGCTCCTTTATCTGGAGCTAGCCCTGGATGTCGATTCAGGTCATGCTTACCATAAAAATGCATTGCCATCGGAACTGAACCAACATTGTAAAAATGCAGCTCCGTAGGATAAGAGGAAGTAGTTCTAATTCAGCTTGCAAGATTTGACCCGAACATACATATTTACAAACATTGCAATTGAATAGAAAAGTTGTAGAAAGGAACACGGTAATGGTTCATTAAGTGACTTAACTGACCGACTTGACCAATATCGAGGAAGCCCAGATGTGCAATGACAGTCCAAACTCCACATGGCCCTAATCCTTTATTGACGTCAGCCGTCGTCGGGCGTGGATGTCAAGGACGGAGCCGCAAACAAGGTTCTTTGAGGCCTTCGCTATAATTATTATACTTCTGAAATAACTCCAGTCATGTACATTAACGTTGGGATTGCCTTTGCATATACGCATAATAAGTTAACAATTTAATGCAATCCTTCCATTATTATAGCGTCGAAATGCTAATGTACATTTGAGCCGGACAAATTTAAAATACTATCATTTTTATACTAAGTAAAAAAACTTATATTTACCAAGTATATTTATTATACTACAGGTTTTTTAAAACCGTCTCCGACTTTGAATTTTCAATCTATTTAGATCTTAAAGTAGTTGAATCTTAAACATAATTGTGCTTTTTCTGCTACTGGCACTTAACTTATTCATGTATTTTTATTAAATTATAGGTACGTTCCTGCATAATTGCGAACAAGTTTATTGTGCGAACCACTCATGCAAGTATTTTAATTAAGATTACATTAGGTACATTTACACTAATAATACAACGGTTCAGGATTTCCCTATAATATTTTATTATGGTGCTTATTCTCAATGAAATTGACTCTTCAATATGAACACTATTTTGAACTGATATCCTGATCCGTGTTATTTGAACGTCATGAAAATACCAGGTGACTTTTTTGGTACATTTTCGGTTATCCGATTAAAATCGAACACATCATTCCCATGAAAAGGTAACCACATTGCCCGACATTCAGGCACACGAAGAGATTGCTTAGAGTATTTTATACTCGCATACTTGCAAAATACTGAGTATTTAGGCTAGTACGCGCCATATTGTGATGTGACGTGCAGTCATGCAGCAGTCATTGCGACCGACGGGTCTATAGGGTGCATTGATACAGTAATGGATACGGCTTCGATTATCGGGCGAGGTTATAGAAGCTGTTGTTTACAATTATATTTTTTTTAAAAACCTGACTGCATAACCTCTAAAAAAAAGAAACACGACATTGATTCTGCCGTGCTCGTTGGGTCAATATGGAAATAGCGGTCGGTGACTTCAAATAGGTAAGGTATTATAGGATTTTATGGAGAGTCACCGACTGCTATTTCTATTTCCATTTTGTTTTTCATTAACTAATTATTTTTATTTTTATCTTTTTAGTTTAAGTTGGACAGCGCTTTATACGGACAGTTCGGGTAGTGATAAATTATTCGCCGTTCTGCAGCTGGTCTCGACGGGTCCAAGCGAAGGACCGGAGGTCCTAAGTGATACAATAACCAATCGTTGTTATAGTAATGAAATTTAACTTTTTGACACTTTCTATCCAATGTAAACTTCGCGAAGTAAGGTAAAGTTAAGGAAAGCGATATGATTGACCTTATCGCTTCGCTCATATCGAATATAGGCTCAGATCTGTAGGCATTCTCACAATAAAACACTTGAAATTTGTTTTTGCCATTTCACGGAAAAACACGGCTAGCCTTAAAGCCTGTTCACACTGCGGACGCGGCAGCAGCGCGCGCGAACTATCCCGCTCACACAAATGCAATACTAGATGACGTCGCGCCACGCTGCGGGAATGTGATGGCATTATGTTGTATTGCATTGGTGTGAGCGGGATAGATCGCGCCGCGTCACGCCGTACCCGCAACTTTAAGCCGCCTTTAAAAACACCGCAGGGCATTGATTTACACGTCCTATTTTGAAATACCGTTGCTTTATTCACGATGAGTTGGGATGAATAATAATTAATTATTAAGTTTAATTTGTCATTAAGTCCCGTTTTTCAGACAAATAACAAGGTTCAGTTTTCTTTTATTGAAATACAATGTGAGTATGATTAACTGAAATAAAGCTCCTTTTTTATTATTGAGAATCATACAACGCAACCACAAGCGATGTTACTTCAAAACAAGCCCTCTAAGCCTCCGGCGATGGCGATGTTTTGTCTAAGACACGAATGACGTAGGTAGGGAGTGTAAATAAAACAGAACAACGGATTAGTGAGCCAATTTGAGACGACTAACGAGTCTGCGGCTAATGAGGCACGTCGTTATGGTCTTCGCGGTTAGGGGTCTGTTTTTATATAATTGGCCGACGAGTTGCCAAACTTGTTGTAGGATGCAAGCGCAAGTTTAAAGGTGGGCTTCCAAAGCAAGCGTCAGTAGTGGTTTAAACTTCTAATACAAGACAACAGATCGCGACACGCTGCGGTCGCGCCCGCAATGTGAACATGCTTTAAATCAGGGCCCAGCCCCCATAAATAACCTGTAATTTTTTAACCTTTTCAACGCTAATGATAGATATATCCGCACCACTGGTTCACCGCCAACGACGGATATATCCGTCAGGGCATAGACGGTAAAAGAGCCCTAAATGAGTATGTCATAAGGTTGAAATTCGTGCTACTTCTCAGACTCATCTTTTTTATTTGACGTGATTGAAGAGGTTGAATGACTAATCTATAGTGGCCGTCAACCAAAGTGACGAGTGGGGGAATAAAACATTCTTTTCCTGCACTATGCGACCCCGCAGATGTGAGTCACGCTCCGTAAGACCATGCAAGTGCGAAAGAGACATGATTCTAATTTTGTATGGCCCCAGTTGCCACTTTGCTTGACGGCCACTATAGATTAGTCATTCAACCTCTGGAAATTGAAATGAATATTGAAAATTTTGAGAGGAGTTGGGTGACTTTTCCTATTAATCGATGAAGCATCATTTGGACATCGCCTCCCCTTCAATTGTTTCTGGATCGCGCGTTTCGATATCCTGCGGAAACTGTTTATTGGCATAACTTCGGAACAGAAATTATAAAAATCACGCAAATCTCAATTTACTGCTTAAAATACGTTATCGCCTAATTATTGTGAAAGTCTCCTTTTTAGAATTTGCCTAAGATTTTCACACTTAATATTATAAATGTGAAAATTTGTGTGTGCGAAATAGTTATGTTTGTTACTCCTTCAAGCGTCAACGGCTGTACGGATTTGGATGACTTCTGGAATGGAGATAGCTTATACCCGGAATAAACACACAGGCCACTTTTTATCCCGTAAAATTTTCCGAGGGATCAACTATAAGTGAATTCCATGCAAACGGCTCGGAGCGAAACGAATTATGCAATAATCCTAACTTATTAACCTTAAGAATTCCTCTTTTATTTATTTCAATAACAATAGTGCATTGTGTTTGACGATAGATAACTTTAGTACGTATGTATAAAAGTAGTAATTAGTAAATACATTACCATTTCCTCAAGAACTTACCGAAACCGAAAGCCTCTATTTCATATTTATTTAGAACAGATTTAGAATTGCTAAATTAGAGATTCATTAGAATTAAACGTTGCTCATTAAAATTTGCACGTTTGTTGCTTTTACACATTTTCCTCTTGCTTAATTATATATCTTTGAGGTTATGAAATAAAGATTTAAGAGGAGTGTGAACCTACGGCTTTTCTTAGAAAAGGCGATAATGATTTCAACTCCTTCAATGTTAACCGATGTTGACACAATTTTAATAAGTTGTCATTTAGAACAAAATGTAACTGTATGATCCATAAATTCAGTTTTATTGTTGTTTCAGTATTCTCATACAAAACTAATTTTGGCGTTTATTTGACTTTGTTTTTTGAATTAATTCAAAAACGTATACACCTAGATTTTGTTCTGACTGACAACCTATCAAAAATTGGTGAAAATCAGTTAAAATTGAAGGGGCAGAAATCGTTATCGCCTTTTGTATGGATAGGATCATTTTTGCCGTTAGTTCACAGTCCTCTTAATAAATATAGAAACTCCTTGATAATGTTATAAGATATACAAAGGATTTATGTGCAGACATATTTCCAATATGAGGATTATCACAGTGAAGGCGAGATCAGAAAAGTTATTGCTATAAATAACTAGTGGGAGAGAGATCCATTGTTTTACAGCACACGAAGATACGAAGAGATTTTTGGTTCATAATTTTGAAAGAAAACGTTTTAAATTTGTTGACGCCATTTTCTATTTAGAAACTGCAATCGTTACTAATAATTGTTAAAATACCTATTATAAATCCAAAAATGTGTTTGTTCGTTTCTTTGTCACGTCGAAACGGAATAATGGAATCTCTTGACTTATCGCATAGCGATTTTTGAACGGCCGGAGAGGGAAAGCTGCTATCCCGGAAAAATGCATTCCAACAAATTCCGAATTCCACGCGAACGAGGTCGAATGCAAAACCTACTTTGCCATTATAACCCAGAATATGCTCGTTTCAATTAATTCGCCTATGTAAAATGGCCGATGTGTGAAATGGAAGGCAACTTATACAGTAGAAGAAAAGGAGATGATACAATTTTTCTCGGTTCATGCACACATTCATGAATATGGCTACAGATTAAAGTCTGAAGGAGCTCGTAAGCGAGCCAGTTTTTTGGCAATTTATTGCTGCAATTCGGGCTATCCCCAAAAAGATTACATTACATCAGAAATGGGAATTAATTTTTAAATGTAAACTTGAGGATAGCCCGAATTGCAGCAATAAATTGCCGAAAAACTAGCCCGTATACGAGCCCCTTAATTTACCGAAACACAAAAAGCATCGGTTTGCGTTCTAAATAATAGGTAATTTATGATTATAAACTTCCGGACGTAGGATCAGAAAGTACTTGCTTTTTTAATTTCACTGTCCTTACATAGTCTGTGGCAGAAACAGATGCGGGCATTAAGCCCCGGCCCTTAATATCGTAGTGGGTGTCGTATCAAACTCTCGTTGCGCCATACTTCGCTATAATTCGCCATAATTCTCTTCAGAGGACGCAGGATTTCACTTAATATCAGATTCATGATTGGACGAAGTTTAGCAAGAAGGATCCAAACCAAAACGAATGCCATTATTATGCTGAGTTTGGACGTTTTCGTCACAATTGGTAATATGTACCTACTTCTTTCTTCTATCATGGCCCCATTGCATAACTACTTGTAACTTGTAATACAAGTCTCTTTCTAGTCAAAGAAGTCGAAAAAAGGTTTCCGCTTGTATTACAAGTTAAAAGTAGTTATGCAATGTGCTTTGTCTGTATGCAATGTCTTTTGTGCTGTTATAAATAAATGTTTTAATTTTTTCTCTTTCTTTCTTCTATTATCGTTTCACCCGCCTTGATCGAATTTTTTAACATGTGTGTGTGTTTTATGGGTTTGCATGTTTTTGCGTGGAACCCTAATTCTGTTTATAAAATAAAAGTAGACTACGTTACGCCTTATAACATCAGCTATCTGTTTATGAAATTCACGTCAAAATCGGTCCAGCCGTTTCAGAGATTAGCCGGAACAAACAGACAGACAGACAACAATTTTACAAATAGGTTTTTTTGTTATAAGTACCCTTTAGGCCCAATTTCCACTGAGCGGATAGTCGCGCGCGTGTGGAAATCGGGCGTTATCCTTTCATATTTATTTATTAAAAGCTGTTATTTCAACATGCAATTTCATTTATTTATTTAGATTGGATCTTTTCTTAATTACGTCCAATTTCATCAGTCTTCGTTAGACGGCTCTGTTCGTTTACGTATTAGGGAAATGCAATTAGCAGCGGCTTTTGAATAAATATTCGTCGTGTTAAATTGATGAATGAAGAGTTATCTTTTATAAGTTTACGAGCTTATGCCCGCGACTTTATCTGCGTTGAATTAGCTTATCGTTATTCCCTGGGAAGCTGCATTTTTTCCGGGTTAAAAAGCTTATGTCCTTTGCCTCCAACTATTGCTATGCAAATTAAATCAAACCGTTGCTCCGTTTTGACGTGAAACAGGAACAAGCAAACAAACTTAATTTATAATATTAAGTAACTAGTGGACCCGCCACAGCTTCGCCCACGGTATTTTCGATACAAATATTATAATTTCAAAAAATCCTTCCTTAACTTCCTTAATACACCTCTAGGGTACTCGAGGAATGTCTCCTCAAACCTCTAGGACTACCCGTATAGGCTTTGCGTTGCCTACAAGTGAGTCACGGTACTGTTTTATAGGTATTGATGAAAATCGAGTTTCATTATTATTTAAACAGCTTTTCCCGCAAATACCGTGCATTTTACCGGGATAATAAGTAATCTACTTCACTGTCTATGGAAAAAGATCACGTCGATCCGTTGATACGTTGCTAGGAGAAAGAAGGGCAAAACAACAAAGTAGCAAACCGACAGACACATCGTATTTGTAATAACTATTAGTGGTGATTTGAAAACTCAAAACTCAAACTCTAAACGTTTATTAAATACAACCTATGGGCTCTTCAACTTATCACATGATGAGTAAATTTAAATGAGTTGAATCTACCGGCGCTTCGAACAGGAACTTACTGAGAAGCGCCGCAGGAATCAGCAGAAAGTCATATTTTGAAGTCGAACATTACATTAAATGAAAACTCAAATAAAATTCCGTAAAAACTAAAAATAAAAAAGAAACTATTATAAAGGGATTAAGCAATAATTTATAATTATTTATACTACCAAATAAATATAAAGCACTATACCACTCTATAAATTCTCTCTAACTAGTCAGTTTCAGGCATCGCACAAAACTGATAAAATAAAAACGTCCTTTTATAGAAAAAGTTTAGAAGAAAAAATAACTACAGTATAATTATGTAGGTCTAGAGGAAAAGAGAGAAACAAAACAGTATTTAAAAGAGACAACTCCGATCATGTACCGATTGGCATATGACATATTTGGTAAAAAGACCAAAGAAATTATGGATGAGTCAGTAAATAATAATGTCTAACAAATGATTAGAAGCTGTATAAGCATAGATGGAAAGAGACAACATACTGAAGACCCCCCATAAATTGGGAAAAGGCACGAGAAAGGCAATGATGATGAGAAAATCTCTACTTTATAGATTTTCTCATCATCATTGCCTTTAAGGAAGATTGAGATATTCCGATTTCAAGCAAAGGAATAAAAGTTGATGAAGTCTCAATAATAAACATAGTTTTAAACATGGCGCAATGTGAGATGAGGGCGATTTATAATCGTTCTCTGATAAGAATGAAGTTGAAGCGTAGTTGCGGTAAGTGATATGACGCCAGACACTAATAGGTATTAAATACCTATAATTACATTCTTTCCAATAAATTAACTCTATGTAAGATCGTGACGCCTACGCAATTACAATGTAGAGCAAGAATTGGCAGCCGGTTCACTTGGAATTACCGAGGCTCATGCTGTGAAAAGTTGAAAGGAAATTGCGTAAAATGTTGTATCATTGGAAATTGAGCACATTATATTTCAAAATGTAATTCCATTTCCATTGTAAGTTTGTTCAAATCAAAGCTACACATTTTTTCATTTGACATTGCTCTTTCTTATCAGATTCAGTCAGTATGTTTATTTTTTGCCAATAAAAGAGAACAGGGCCTGTATTCAATATTGCATAAACGATATCGCAAATTTTATTGCTACGATATATATAATGTTAACTCCTATTAACTTGACAGCAAAGGTGGCCGCATTGTAAAACCATCGCGATATCTATCAAATAAAATAAAATCAAATATTATTGATTGTTGATGATGGGTAAAAACTACGGATAACAACATAATAACATTTAGTATCATCATGATTTTCCTACTAGAGACGTACATTAATATACAAATAAAATTAAAAGTTCAAATTTAAGTAACCTACAGGATTTCAAGCTATCGCCTAGGCAAAGACGAATAGAGACCCAGTTTAAAGCGGCGTGACTATCCTCGGTTTAAATATTAAAATATTAAATACGACAAGTTCTTATAAATATATCTACCCTGCTCCATCGATAAGAAAGAGGAGAATCTATTTTTATTTTTATCCTCGTCTGTGCACACGCTGTTATAAGCTGTGCAATTAAAGGACAAAAACGGGAGAAGGCACTGTTCACTACCACAAGAAGCGTGACCTCGCAGCTTCTATCGGAAGAGCTAGATTGTCTTTTTCAACGATTTTCACGGGCCTTGGGGTCAGAACGCTTACCAAATCAATTTTGAGCTGGCGAAGCGCCTTGCCGAATCGACCGGTGACCAGACGGCTGGGTCATATTTGGCACAACGAAACAGCTTAGACATACAGCGCAGCAACGCTGCCAGCCTTTTGGGCACCCTGGCGCTTGACTCTGACTTGGGACAAAGTCAAACTATCTTTATTCAATTTAGGCTTTTACAAGCTCTTATGAATCTACCACCGGTTCGGAAAAAATCCTCCACTGAGAAGAGTCGGCAAGAAACTCGGTGAGGAATCATTTTGTCAAAACAGTACACATATAAGTTAACCATGATGTCTACAGTTTTATACAAATCTAAGCATGTACCATCGAGACCCAAGGTCGCCGGGGCAGGACAGGATTTAACCCAAACATCCCTGTCCATGACGTATTCTTTTAGGAGGGGTCTTTTACTGTGTAATATGATTTGAACATTGTGTATGTTTGTTCTATAATGTTTTTAGTTATTTGATAGGAATATTTATTTAGTTTTATTATATCATAGGCGCGATATGTTTTTATAAAGCTTAGTACAATCAACAATAATATAACCTATAACATTCAAGATAATAAATTTAGTATGCGACTGTACCATGTAACAAAACAGAAAAAAAACTTGCCGTTGGTAGTCTCTCCTTTAACTCTCTTGCTTAACTCTCTCCCCAAGGCCGTTTAAAATATCACGAATATCAAAGAGCACAATGAAAGTATGACAACCAACCGACAAATTTCCAGTTCACTCACAAATTCACAAGTTTTAGGTAAAAGGAAAGATCATTCCTTCAAAGCCCTGACAGCAGTTCAAATTGAGTTATTAACAAACATGGAAATGTGTTTTATGATCGTGTAAATAAAGTCTAAGACGCTTTGTGTGGCGACATGGAAGGGATTATTTATGTCGAGTAATGAGACGTTAAATGTTTTGATTTAGTTTTAGGACTTTGGGCGTTTCGTAACAATTAATTGTGTTTTGGGAATAGTGCTTTATAAAGGTATTTTATTTTTATTTATCAGTTGACTCGCGAATCTTGATAGAATAATATCATCATTCATCATCATTTTAGCCCAAAAACGTCCACTGCTGGATATAGGTCTCTCCAATGATCGCCACAACGACCGATTCTGTGCTGCTCGCATCCAGTGGTCCCGCAATCTTCACCAGGTGGGCTAGCACGACATACCCGCGAGTCGTTTGCCGCTCAGTGCGCCTCTCTCAAACTTGTCAAATATGTAAGGGATGCACTGAGCGACCAACGATTCGCGGACATGTCGTGCTAGACGTGCTGGTCGCCAGTCCACCGCGGTCGCCACTCAACTCTTCGGCCCCGTCGGCCATCTGTTCTACGAGCAATACAATTGAAGTTTAGCATTTCTTTGGGTTATGTCAGTCACTTTAATTTTTTTGCGGATCACCTAGTTTCTAATTCGACCTTGAGCCTTTTTCGGACAACGGACAATTCTATACGTAGGACAAATTCATATTCGATCGACGCTGCGATCATATGAACAACAAAGAGTACCAATGAGTGTACGAGTACAAAGGATCCATCTCGTCAATGGGCACATCCTGTGGACTGCGTAAGACGTACAGTCGCTTGAGGATAATTACGAAGTCGGTCAAGTCTGGGACGAAACGGAGTCCGCTTTGATAGTATTTTAATTTTAATTTATGTTTAAACCTACAAAACGATATACATAGGTTTCCTGAAAACATCTTATTAATAATTACATTATAAAAAAATATTAACACATATTTTTCTTTTGTCAATTAAACAAAAAATGACGAAGATATAGTGCGTTGAAGTTCCGCGTGACGTCACGACTTTGTACAGTTTTTACCATTAAGTGACGTCATTAGCCCCCACTCCCGAACTTTCATGCGCGTTATCTTTGTCAATTTTGATTGATTTGATAAAGCAAAAAGTACGTGTTCAATATTTTTTGATAATCTAACTGACGGACTAATTAGAATTACAATTTTTTTACCGAGGAAACAACCCTATTCGGCGAACTGTTAATTTTTACTTAGTAATTCATCAAGTCAAACGTCAAAAGCATGCTATTTAATATTTCTAAAACCCCTTCACCTCAAGGGGTACCTTTAAGTACCAGCAGCCTTGCATTCTTCTGTAATTAAACACGACGTAACTCTGAAAATAAGGAAAGAATTTTATTATTAAACAGCTACGTTCAGCGTAAGGTTTCGTTTGATATAAGATACTGACCAATTTAAAATGGGGAGTACTTACTTTGGTATAATTTTACAAGACAATCGTTCATTTGTTGATTTTTTGTTGTGGTAGTTTCGTTTGGACATCATCGCAATTCTCCCTGAAACTAAATATTTCAAAACATAATAAAATGTACATTAACTAATTTTAATCTAAGTATATCACATATTACATTGTTTAAAATGAATGCGGGAAGCGGACAATTTTTTAATATGAAATACAGATTTTACCGATTAATAAATTAAACGGTAAAATGCCAAGTTTCAAGAAAAACGTAAGTATGAGAACATATATTATGTTCTAATTAACTCCTTTTCTGCTTACAAAATTTCAGTCTTGAGCGTTACCGAGAAACTTTTCTTCGTTTATTTATTTTTTAGAAACAATGCTTCCGATGAAAGACCCACAACCTAATAAATTAGAATCTTTACAAAATCACGGAGAACCTATAAATCTGCTCTGGTACTAATTTAACATCTTATAGTTTGACTAGTGGGCCCGCCACAGTTCCGCCCGCGGTTTTTTCCATTGCATCCGGAATTTCAAAAAATCCCTCCTTAGTGCACTTCTACGGTACTCGAGGAATATCTCCTCCAAATTTCAAACCTCTAGGACTGGAAGTGAGGAGGAAGTGAGTCACGGTACTGTTTTATATGTATAGATAGATATTGTGTAACTAGCGGCGTGACTTACGTATCCCGCGCCTACCTCTAGCCCGACCAATTATGGCTTTTAGCCTCTAATGCTGGCAGCGAGGGTCGCCTGGCTATGCGGGGTCTATTGAATATATAATGTCGAGAAATTGAGCCTCTATTGGGGAACGTTCAAGCGATATTGTTGCGGCTCGCGAGACCCGCATCCCAATCTTACGCATCGTGCGGAAGAGTGGGATAAGAATCTCGCTGGCGCTCTACAATATCGCTTGGACGTTCCCGAATAGAGGCGCTGATTGACCAATATGTAGATTAAAAATAAACTACGCTATTTCATAAACCATTATTGCTTTTAGTTCAGCGCAGACTGCCACAATATTTTAATTGCGGTCTGCGGTGACTTGGCAGAAGCACTTTTCGAGGTGGTTAAGCGGGTGACGCATCGGATTATTTCATAATGACATTAGTTACGCCCCTGCCAACTTGAAGGCACGCAAACTTGTGCTATTGTAAGATAATCAATAAAGTTTTGTATGAAACACACACAGCCTCAGTAGCCTAGGGGCTGGTGGCGACTCGACTCGTCTCAGTTGCCATGTACCAACAAGTTTTTCAAAATTATGTTCATTACCTGCAAACTGCGGCGGCTGAAGCTCTTACGGTGATAGAAACGTCGTGAGGAAAGCTGCAATTGGTCTGGTTCCCCCTGAACAAGCAAAAAGCTAATTTGAAGAATATTAACACTAGAAATAAACACGGCTTTACTCACGAATTATTGTCAGAAATAGTCCGACATGTTGACATGGACGTGTTGACATTCCTGTGAACACTATGAGCTCGGCATGTTTACTGCCATTCACTACTGACGATGAGCCGCAGCCGCCGAGTACATCAACAGCGCTGGTGTCACCCCCCGCCGCCCCCGAGCCTTCAGCTCGGTTGGTTTGACCGCGACCGCACTCAACTTTTGAAGAAGGACTCCATATGAGTCCGAAACATATCGGACTATTTCTGACAATAATTTTTGAGTAAAGCCATGTTCTTTTCTTGTGTTAATAATGTCTCACAAAAGTTTTAATTTGTATTTGGAAAGTATTATTTTTTATTTTCATCCGAAGTTATTAATTATCTATTTGTATACTTCACTCGACGGGTTTGGATATTGTTGATTATATTTTAGATTTCACAGTATCACGCGACATAACATTGTATACTTTTTCAAAACTGAGTATCCAATACAATACTCTTTATTGGAGACCACAAAAAAGAAAGTTAAGGTAAAAATATGCGGTCTTATCGCTAAATAGCGTTCTCTTCCAGACAACCTCAACATAGAAAATAATCCACAAATACAGTTCAACTTTAGTTTAGTTTGGTCCAAATCCAAGATAAATTATTGAAATGCAGTCAGCCAAACGGCTCGTACGTGCACACGAAGAATAGATACTCACGAAGCTGATTTCTCGCAGTTGGGAAAGCCTACACTTAAATTCTAATTCTCACCTCGCATCGCTCCCGTTCACACCAAAACTAGAGATCGATGAATCAATCGTTATGTAATGGTAATAACCTACATTGATGCCATACAAATAATTTGATCAATCACCGGTTTCCACACGAAAGGAAGATTTATTTGTTTCCGTTTATTGATTACGCTTAGCTGAGACTTTAGCATTTTGCTTAGCTTCTCGAAGAAACTTTTAGAGTTGCGAAGCATTCATGTAAGAAGTATTTTGTAACTTCTTGGAATATTCTCTTAATTCGTTTTAGAATTAAAACATTCTCAAATGGGTTATGTAATTTCTCGAGAAAAATTCCACGTTTATAGAAATGTGCTGCAACTTATATGGATGCTGGGTTGTTGGTAAATGAAAGAGCTTTTAGCTGTCACAGACCGAACAGAATCAGTAAAAATAAAACCGAATTGAGATCCTCCTCCTTTTTTTTGTAATTCGCTTAAAAAGACAATACATATAGTTACATTCCAAAAAAAAATATTAGAAAGAAAGAAAGAAAGTACCATTAATTCAGCGCACACATAGCGTTAATAGGAATAAAATTTCACATTGTAGATAACAAAAACATCAGTAATCAAAAAAACAAAACAAGAAGAGGCAGTTATAACGATGCACACCGGAGTGTGCACGAGAGCCCGGCAATGTGTGCGGATGAACAGGACCTCGAAAAAGGAATGGAGTGCGACAGTATTACACAGTTACATCTTTAAAAAGAGTTTAAAATGAAAGTATACGCGTTAAGCAAGACGAAATATTGGAAAAATCCTTTTCATTAATCTTTCGGAGAAAATCAATTGTGTATAAAGTGCTTTCGGAATTCTGAAGCATCGCAGACTTTAATTAATTTGACGATGGAATACGATAAATACAATGATTTAAAAATTTCGCTAGTTGAGTATCGAAGTATAGTTGTCGGGCAAATAAAAGTTGAGCTCGCAACTTTCTACGAAACAATCGCTTATATTTCAAGTTCATTCATGCATTTCTTATATTTTTATGTGTACAATAAAGAAAGATATTATTATGATTATTTATTATATAAAAATTATTCTAGATTCTTTCTCTTGACCTCAGTCTCAATTTAATAATGAACTCTAGAGAGCCAATGACCTTGACTGATCAGTCACTGTTTGGACCTGAGTGAACGAGAAGCACTGTGCGGTTATTTGTATGGGGACAATCAATAACGGATGAATTGTATAAGTAAACATACTACACGTAAATAATAAATTAGTCAAGTTTTGAGTATGGGCGTGATGTACTAGTATTATTAATTATAGACAAATAAGTAAAAAAACCGGGCAAGTGCGAGTTAAACCCGCGTGAATAGGGTTCCGTTCCATACATGATTATCTGAAACTTCCTATGTTACTTTAAATACCATAGACTTCTCATAGGTTTTCCTGTAATCTATAGGTAAAGAACTATTTTCTGTATTTTTTTTCAAAATTTTAGGCTTGGTAGTTTCGGAGATAAGGGGGTGGGGAATGGTAAATTTTCGCTTATTTTCCTAAATAATTTCCAAACCATTTATCTTAAAATTCCAAATAAAACATATTTAAGATCCTCACAAATGAGCCGTTTCATTTGATATGTCACATGATATAGTTAGCGTCAGATTTTTTTAAAAAATTCTAATTTACCCCCCAAAAGTGGCCCCATGTTAAAAATTTATTTGTTTACGTTAGCCATCCGTGTTGCGGACACCGACTTACATATGTATACCAAATTTCAAATCAATCGGTCCAGTAGTTTCGGAGCAAATTGGCTGTGACAGACGGACAGACAGACAGACACACGAGTGATCCTATAAGGGTTCCTTTTTTCCTTTTGAGGTACGGAACCCTAAAAATTAAGACGTTTAAAGAGGATTTCAAATCGTATCGATTTATTCAAATCGTGTTTTGGAAATCGTTATGTTTTCAACAATATAATGGATATGAACATAAATATATTTTTTACGCTTTGCCGAATCAAATAGTTTTTGTTAACAAACTGTTTATGTAAAGCCGATACCTAAAGTTATGCTCTTACAATCTAAATTAATAGTTTCATTTATCCGCTGATCAGCCGCTGTGCACGTTAGAGGATTGCACCACAGAATAAATAAATGCTTTAATCTTTGTGTAAATGGTGCAGAAGCGACAGCTAGTGTACCATTTTACTTAAGAGGATCTACTACCGAATATTTCGATACAAAAGGAGTTGCTTTTACCCTTAATTTAAACTGACTTAAACCTTCTCATAACATATCATTAACAGGATTAATATATTTTAATTTAGGCCTAATTTATTTTGTATAATATTTAGATTTTTTACAACTAAGGCTAAGTATGTTTTTGGGTAACAATCAAAGTATATCGCGCATAATGTCGGAATACTCATGACAGTTCCTTCAGTTCTATCCGTGAACATTTTCGTGAAGTTTTGGTAAAAAAATAATTTGTCATTGGTGTAACTTATCATGAATCCATTTATTTATTATCAAAACATTAATTGATTTAAGACTAGAAATAAGCACGGCTTTACTCACCATTTACTATTAGAAATAGTCCGACATGTTTCGGACTCCTATGGAGTTCTTCTTCGAGGGTTGAGTGCGGTGCGGTAGTAAAGAAGGACTCCATACGAGTCCGAAACATGTCGGACTATTTTTGACAATAAGTTGTGAGTAAAGCAGTGCTTATTTCTAGTCTTAATAATGTCTTACGAAAGTTTTAATCTGACTATTATCTGATTTTGTTAAACTCAACAATATTAGTGGTTTAATGTTTTCATATAAAAGTCATTTTACGAGCCTTACATTTGGCATCAGCTGGTATTCGAAGCCGTGACCTCAAGACTATAAAATCAACGTCTTAACCACTAAGCTACGTTAATAGCTTGGGCTGAATCTCTAGCCAATGTTTTGAATTTGTGGCACAGCTAAGAAAAAAACAGTGCATCAACACATTTTTGTTTCTAACATAAAATCATGCTTCCAATAACAAGGAGACAGAAACATATCGCACCTTCGGTGGGACAAGGGCATAGTTGTCAAAAATCCTATTTTTTTTAAATATACAGAAATGTTCCAAATAATATTTGGAACATTTCTGTATACTTAACAATTTTTTGGGTTTTTTAATAATTGTGCCCTTGTCCCACCGAAGGTGCGATATCTCCTAACTCAATTTAGATCTTTTGCACGTGACACGCATCTAATCTATTCGGCCGTGATCATCTTGTGGTTAGGACCCTACGTTGTTGACCATTTCTGACAATAAATCGTGAATAAAGCCGTGTTTATTTCAAGTGTTCATAATGCCTGACGAAATTGATAATTTGACTACATATCTATTCGTTGTAAAAGGTTGGATAACAATAATTGTAGCGTAATGTTTTTTTGTTACGATTTAAAAGTAATGTAAAAAACGTTAAAACATTTTACAGAAATCAACTACAGAAACATAATTTACAAAGTAACGAGACAAATATTATGTTCCAAGGATAACTTATCCCTCTAAAGGACGGATTCAACGAAACTTATTTAGTTAGTTTTATAACGTTGCTCCTAAAAATTATATGTACTATTATAAAAGGTTATTAACTGCACGAAGGAGGCTTGCAGATATATTTTTTAGATAATCCACGGAATATAATGAATGGCCTTTAAAGTTTGAAGCCAAAGGTCATGGCGCGGTATACTACGTATAAATGTTATTTTTTATATAGAAAATATTTTTGTCTTAGTGTTTAGTCGTTTATGTTAAAATGATCTGGTTGGAATTGTCCAATGTGAACAAAATTTTATTGTTTTATGTTTAACGAAAAATCACTTAACCTCAATCAACGGAGTTCCATTTGGCAAACGTCTAATAATTTACAATATAGAAGTGAAACATCTGTGGGTGAGCTATACCAAACGCACTATTACATAAGTTGCCCGACTGGTCGGACGACTAATCCGATCCAATAACATTGACCCGGAGTCGATGAACTCTCAACAGATAATTTTATCACGT
Source organism: Tortricodes alternella (assembly GCA_947859335.1). Classification (NCBI taxonomy): domain Eukaryota; kingdom Metazoa; phylum Arthropoda; class Insecta; order Lepidoptera; family Tortricidae; genus Tortricodes; species Tortricodes alternella. Next base: position 20,031,359 of record OX401969.1, read on the forward strand.
ATTTTTATGGAGTTATTTCTGATTAGCGTTTTAATAGGTTTCAATTAGTTCAATAAATAATAAGTTTAAAGAAATAGGTATAGAGGGTGACTTTGAAAACGTAATGCAAAACGATTGTTCTAGTCTTGATACATACAAGTCACCTAAGTCAGCAATGCCTGAGCATTTCTGGAGTGCTGGAATTACTAAATCCACATTTTATTCATACATACTACGTACATACCTATATCTTAATTTATTTTAACAAAATTAAGTACTAACTTTGACAGATGACACTGGTTTACCTAAGCATGTATGTTAATCTACCACTGTAGTTTTATTAAGTTAATTAGCAACATTTAAATACGATTTTGTAACGTTGGAGTGAGGTATTGCGTTATGCTCGTATTTGCTGTCATCAACTGAGCCGGAAAAATTGGTTCTGCATAACATTTTAAAAGTAATCCTGTATAAAGTTCATGCTTTATTGACAATTTTAAAATAATTTTTATATGCAGTTAAAACCTTCAATAATAATCATATAATTTATAAAATAAAAAACCGACTAAAATAGCCTTTGAAAAGTAAGTTTTTTTTTTCACATTTTATTTATTATCCTGTGATTTAACGACACACGTTTACTACATCAAGTAACAATAACATAATGGCAATTGCTCATCACCATTTACAAACTGTTGCTATCCACGGTGCGAGGATGGCAATCGTTGAGGAGTTCTCCTCGTTCTTCAATTTTACTACATGAATTTTCATGGACATAAGTTGCTTCAGAACTTTATACAGCAATTTAATCGCCAACCGTGCAATACTCAACATTTAGGAGTTCCGGTGATCATCTATGGTCTTCATCAACAGTTCCACTTCACTAAATACTGCTTTTGGAACGTAACTGCTTGAGTTATTACAGAAAATACTAAAATTGCTATATGCTTGCCTATAATATTTGAAGAGTTCCATCGATTCCTCATAGATCCTCTCATTATAAGTCGACTTTGACTACAACGGGACCAAACTGGAGGTATACTCTACCGATAAAAAATAGATTTGTCAAAATCGGTTTATAAATGACGGAGTTCTGAACTAACAAACATAAAAAAAAATACAACAGTATAATATAACCGAGAACCTCCTTTTTTTGATGTTGGTTAAAAATATTACGCGTACCTACTTATCTATTTTGTTGACAAAAGTATCGTGGTTTGAAGTAAGTAAAAGAAGAATTAAATGAATAACGTCACTTTCTACGGCCCGAAAAAGGATAGGTACTTTATTCTTGGGTCCGTAAACCCCAAGACGATGGGAATCGAACCCGGTATCTCAAACGTATTCATTGAAGTACAGTGTGGCTAAAACATTTATATCAAAATCTTTTTCGTATGATAATGATAACCCGCTTGATTACTCTGGTATGAAATAAATTGGTGTTGCTTTTAAAAATATATATTTGTTAGTTTCTGGATTTTTTCTGTCGCACGTAGTTAATTATCAACGAGTACATAAGTCGGTGTTTCTTATGAGTGTTTGGTATTTAGCTCTAATTAGTTCTATACTCACAACTCTGTTTCCAGGAAGTCATAATGTTTTGTAACTCACACGCTTTCCAGAAGATAAGCAAGTCAAAAATAAATTTAATAAACCGTTTAAGTACGAGTCGGACTCGCGCACCGAGGGTTCCGTACAACGCCAACTCAGCATGGTCTCAACCAATGAATAATAGTAGTTTATGCAACGGTTGCATAATGATAGGCCTTAAAACACTAGTGCGGTTTTATGAAACGAGCTTTGCGAGTTTCATAATAAGATCACACGTGTGTTTTAAGGCGAAATTATGCAGAGTTGCACGGTTAAACGGCGACACGGCGACGATGGGGCCCCGCCGGCTACGGCGACGGCGGCGCGCCGGCGTGGGGCACATATCTGTTTCGTTATGACCATTACGATACTAAAATCGATACTGTAATAATATTACAGTACAGATTGTCATCATAGTGGTCATTTCCGATAGTTTTTGATTACATTATGGAAGTTTTATGATATGGGTGTAGTGTAGATAATAAGACTTTATGTTAATCGTATAAGAACTTTGACAAGACGCTCTAAAGTAAACACCCTTAGCGGGGCATCACGAGTAGCGGCTATGAGTTAGGTTATTTCTATTTGTAAAGTATTTTTATTATTAAAACTAAAATGGTAGGTATTTTTAGTTTATTTGATGCGTATCGTAAGCGTGTTTGTTTTGGTTTAGTTGTTATCTAGAACCATTAAATAACAATTATGCGAGACCATTTCTAATTGACTACAGATAACATCGTATTTGTACTTAAAACCACTTATTTTGTCATTAATAAGATATTAATGTTAGCCGACGACGCGGTTAGCCTAGTTGGGAGTGACCCTGCCTCCGAAGCTAGCGTCCCGGGTTCGATCCCCGGTAAGGGCAAATATTTGTGTGATAAACACGAATGTTTGTTCCCGAGTCTTGAATGTTTCCTATGTATTTAAGTATTTATTTCTCTATATAAGTATATATGTCGTCGTCCAGTACCCATAACACCAATCCAATCTCAATTTTGATCCATGTATTTTGACATGTGCAATTTATAATGTTTTTTATCTTGAGAAATAAATAATCTAATCTAATCTAATCTAAACTAATCACAAGCCTAGATCGATTTGTGTAAGATTGTCCCCTGATTTAATTATTTTATTTATTTAATGTTTCCAGCTGATGGTTAGAGGCAAAAAAAGTATGTAAGAAATATCGGCCATTTTTTCAGCCATGTTATGTTGGATGAAATTATTTATAAAAAAAATAGTACTGGTACCTACTGTATTTTATACTCTGTGGTAAGTGATAATGGTTATAATACTGTATGAGTAAGACATTCCTTAATCTCATTCCTCAGTGCGTCTCTCTCATACGATAACTACCTACAATTTGCACCACGTAAGTTTTCGTCTGTGAAGTTAGCCTCAAGTGTTCGGCGCAGGTACACTCGAACTCCTTTGACACCCAAAAACGTTTACTGCGACGCTAGTAGCGTACTTCACAGACGCAAACTTACGTGGTGCGAATTGTAATATGTGTATGTTTAATGTGAGATAAGATTGGGATAACTTATCCTCGTCCCAACCTTACTAGGGTCGCAGTTGCACCTCTGACGCCGTACCGTGGCCAGGCCCTCACTTGTCAGACACTTCTTAATTATTATTTTTATAACGATTAACGCGTCCACATCCTTTGCACAATGCCCCGAGCAGCAATAGACGGTTTCGATTATTTATAATTGTATTTGATATCTTTTGTCTGTATTATTCTGTGTTTTAAATAAATAATACCACAATGTTTCGGCTTACTTTGTATCTTTTAAGTCGGTCAAACCAATAAATTATATAGCTGTTGACACTCGCAACACCATCAATATTTACACAACTTTATAGATGTGCAGATGTCATGGACAAAGTCGCAAATTACTGAATACATTGTCTAGCCTATTATAATGTAATTACATAGTAAAATTTCCCATGTTTTATACAATGTTCATGTATTATTGTTGTCTATTTTCAGGTACTAAATTGCCATCATTCTGAGTAACTGATTAACAAGTAAGACCCATTATTTTTGTCTTTAAGGTCTTTATATTCTGAATTAAACATGTTCATTGGTTCGTGCTCAACTTTGTTTTAGGGCGGGTTCTCAAAATCGGATCAACACTATATTTTGTATATTTTACTATTATTATTTTATTTTAAATAAGTTCTAGACAACTTTTTTATTACTAAATAACTTGCGTGTCATTAAATCATGGTTGAGAAATAATTATTCTAAACGTTTTATTTATTTATTTATTCGTATTGCAAAATCAGTTTCATTACAATTACGAACTAGGCCTTAGGGTAAGTCACTGATACCCTGCGGCCCTAACATGAATGACACAAATATAAATTAAACCCGTTTATCTCTATGACTATCTCTTTCGTCGGCACTGGTATGAGAGAGACATACTTAGAGATAAGACGGTCTATCTTATCTTTGTGTCATTCATGTTAGGGCCGCTGAAAGGGCATTGCAAATTGACTATAATTAGATATATAAGATTAAGCATCGACAAAATATAGGTACATTTCAATTTAAAATAAAAATTTTTTAGAACTGTTTATCTAAAACCTTATTAATTGATATTTGCTATAGGAATCTGCGAAGCGAGCAATTATAAGTTTCCGGACTAGAATGTTTTTATGGATATTGGATCGCCATTATTTTCGGTAATATTTCGCTATAGATATCTGAAGAGCCTTCTAAATATAACCTTCTAAGCTCATTCAAAAAACATGGCCGTCGTTTACGAGTATATCATTTGAAATGAAACCTTTGATTTTAATTCAGTCATTCATTGCCTTGATCAAAGGATCCATGCTGAAACCGCTCCGACGAATTTTAGTCGTGTTAGTCGCGCGATACCTTATGTAATTTGTTTTATGTTATTGTGTAATTGGTACTATTAAATAGGTATTGATATAATAAAATAGAATAAATTATATGTAACTAAATAATTTAACCTAACCTACAGCGCCCTAACTTGGTCGTTGGCTGTAGTTCAAAAGTCTAAAGTCTGTTCGTCGAGAGTTGATAAGAAATAATAAAAATCAGGGCTTCTCAACTCATTACAAATAGCGGCCCACTATTTATTTCTATATATATATATATAGCATCACGCCCGAAATCCCTAATGGGGTGGGCAGAGCCACAAGACTACTTGTGGCCACGTTCGATTAATTAGTCCTAAGATCATATGATGAACCGTATGGTGACAGGTGATCAGCCCATCGCCCATACAGATAATCCACCATGTTGGAGAGGACCCGTCCCTTAGTCGACTTTTACGACATGCCAGGATGATAAGCATCTGCACGCATTCTATGCTATTTCTATTCTATTTATTTTTTTATTTATTTTTATCGATGATAATAAAAAGTTAAAGTGTAGGTATATGTCCCATTGCTGGCACATCATCGGATGACGACCATAATGAAGTCTCAGACAAGTGCTTCGTCTAAGACAACACACGAATACCCAAAGTTCACACTCAAAGCGTAGTCCAGAACGGAATGGCAATATGGCCGCCAGGTGCGCGCTCGCCCGCCTAGCGCGGCCGCGGCGCCAACAGTTGACAACAACTGCGTCCCTCGTGCCACAAAACCCAGTGCGCGCGGCGATAAGCGACCCCCGTCATACAGTTTGCGATAGGTAAGCGACGGTCGCTATTAGTTTAATTTATTTATTACTCATTATAATATACAGTTTAAATTACATGGCATGTCAAATTAAAAGCAATTACATTGAGATCGTCAAACAAGACGACATCATAATATTTATCAACTCTCGGCGAACAGCCTTTAAATGTGATAATATAATAATTATGTGACTATGTGACAATGTGATCCATGTCATACATCTTATGGCGACAAATCGTAAAATGATTCAGAGAGCTGTATCATGAAGCCTCGTGAACGTCAGCTGCGGTTCCGTGGGTGGGTTGAGCAGTGGTAGCCTCCCAAGCAAGTAGATCTGTTTTCTAAATCATTCTCTCCCGATTGAAAAATCAGAATATCTTGAACAATTTATTTCTACGTTCTTGGGAGTATATTTATTTCTACGTTACTCCTCTGCTGCACTGGGAGTGAAGAAATAGCATAGAATGCGTGCAGATGCTTATCATCCTGGCATGTCGTAAAAGTCGACTAAGGGACGGGTCCTCTCCAACATGGTGCACTATCTGTATGGGCGATGGGCTGATCACCTGTCACCATACGGTTCATCATACCATCTTAAGACTAAATAATTAATCGAAAGTGGCCACAAGTAGTCTTGTGGCTCTGCCCACCCCATTAGGGATTTCGGGCGTGATGATATGTATGTATGTATGTATGTTCTTGGGAGATTTCCACTACTCAACCCACCCGCAGCTGACGTTCATGATGCAACTCTCTGAAGCATTTTGAGAGTTATCGCCCGAGAAGAAATGATTCACGAACTTTGTACCTGACTCGTAGACTACTAGGTGATAACACGAACGACAGAGAACAATAAGTTGTGTATGACAATACTCGAGCAATGTTATATTGTAACAAGCCACTGCCAGAATTATTTAATTGTTAATATCAGATATAGGCGCATATCAACAGAACTATTTCAACTTCCTAAATATCTATGGTAGAGCCAAAATGTCCAGAGAATAACCATATTGACTTTGGGATTAAACAACCAGCGGCCCTAACATGCATGCCACAAAGATAAATTAAACCCGTTTATCTCTATGACTATCTCTTTCGTCGGCACTAGTGAGAGAAACACACTTAGAGATAAGATGGTCTATGTTATCTTTGTGTCATGCATGTTAGGGCCCTGTGGTGTTTGTAATAAGACAAGTTAACCCCAGAATGATTCTGTGGCAGTGCTCCTCGACATTACATTTTCCATAAATTTTCCGTCTACTCGGCCCCTCGCAAAAGGGGCTATCTAACAAATCGTATTTAATTTGTTTATGAACACTTGAATAATTTCGTTTAATTAGGAGACGCGGTACATAGTAGAGAAACAGTAACAGATGCTCTGCATCATCAGATGATAAGTCAATCGTGTTGATATTTCTTCTGACATTTTTAATTACAAACCTTTATAAAACTAGAAGAAGATTATATAAATATCGATGCGGATTCGGTTATTTGACTAAGCATTTTGGTGTTGTGTTTTATTAAGAACTAGTGGACCAGCAACAGCTTCGCCCGCGATATTTTCCATACAAACTTTGTCACCTCTTTTCACCCCTTTAGGGATGTAATTTCAAAAGATCCCTCCTTAGTGCACCTCTAGGGTACTCGAGAAATATCTCCTCTAAATTTCAAACCTCGAGAACCACCCTTTTAGACTGTGCGTTGTCTATAAGTGAGTCACGGTACTATTTTATATGTATAGATTACATTGAATTAAATTATGATAATATTTTTTATAATATCTGCCCTTACTTTGTTGTTCGATAATAGTATGAAAGTGGGATGAACTGAAGGATAACAAGCCAGAGATTGTTTTTTGTAAAAAATATACAATATTCGATTTCATCAAAATAAAAGTGGCTGTAATTAGAAAATGACGGAAGGTTGCAACGTCTGAGAATGACTGACTTCTACATAGGTAATCTGTGACTGCAACAGATTACGGCTCCCCAGCACAGCCAAATAAAATGTAAATTTTTTCGTAATCTGCGAAAGGTACACTAATTTACGGATTAGGTACACTATGTACCTTCTAAGTATACGTACATAATTTCAAGATATATTGGATTTTGGTGATGGTGGCGATGCTGGGGAGTAACACACTTATATAACGGGGAATTTGCATATAGATATATCTAAAAAAGGGACGGGTCCTCTTCAACATGGTGGACTATCTGTATGGGCGATGGGCTGATAACCTGTCACCATACGGTTCATCATACCATCTCAGGACTAATAATAATTAATCGAACGTGGCCACAAGTAGGCCTGTGGCTCTGCTTGCCCCATTAGGGATTTCGGGCGTGATGCTATGTATGTATGTATATATCTAAAGTTATCCTTATATCATTCAAGTTCGGGCCGCTGGAAGTATGGATAATTGCCGCGAATCGTCGTCCTTTTATAATAATTAGGTAAATTTGAGGCAGTTGAACAGTCTTACTGTTTTTAAATCTACTGTGTTGCGGTGTCAACCATGACGCCCGTTTTCTCGCAAATTGGGGTTGTACTCTTTGTTTCGGGCAGGTCGGTGACGGAGCGAAATCTGAAAATTTTGTATTTTAAAGAAATTGCTTTTTGTACTTTTAATGGATTTTCGCTAATCTTACGAGGTTGTGAAATGTGAAAAGGTATATTTTTACACGATTTGTAAGAACGGTTAGAAAGTGGATAAAATCAAAATAATTTTAGTATAAAACCCAAAATAAATAAATCAGGGGACAATCTTTACACAAATGAATATAGTCCCAAAGTAAGCTCTAAAGGCTTGTGTTAAGGGTACTAGACGAATATATACATACTTATATAGATAAATAAATACTTAAATACATACGAAAAATCCACGACACAGGAACGAACATTCGTGGTCATCACACAAATATTTGTCCTTATAGCGAACCCGGTAGGTACTGCTAGCCTTGGAGGCAGAGTCTCTACTGACTAGGCTAACCGCGTCGTCAAAAAATTGAATGATTGTAAAATAAAATCTTTAATGCAAATAATTATTAATATGCCAAACGTTACCTCCAAAAACTATGAAACGCCTCCCTTTGAAAGGCATAAGGCCTTTTATATTTATCTAATCTAAATACTAGTGCCTCCGTGAGCTGTAGACCTCGCAACAAACTTAACTTTGTCGTTGGAAAACTGTTATCCCTATACATCGATATAGGTCTGGTCAGTTTACCAACACCGCAAATAAGTTTGTAATTGCAAAAAAACCCCATGTCCGCCATTCGGAAAAATTTCGAAAAACTGAATTGTCAAAAATAATCTTATATAATTATCGAACCTGCTCACAAATTTTCACGAGAATCGCTTGAGGACTGCGAACTGTAGACGAGAACTGGACAGACGCCGGACATCCGCTGGACATACAAAAGCATTTTTGCCCAAGCTGAAACGGAGACGCTTCGCTCGCTTGGTCGATTAAACAATGATCTGTAAATTCAAACCTGACTAATTATTATTTACTTCTCTTTCTCCCTCTTTCTCTTTCTTTCTCTTTAAATCTCTAAAAGAACTCACCTGAATATACAAATATACCCATGTGACATATACGACTGCAAAAGTCACAACTTCCTTTCTGGCATCCCGTAGTCGGGTAAGGTGAAGTTGTTAGCACTCATGACTATAATATTTACGCACTGTTAATATTAACGAATGCGTTACTCGTTCCGGTAGCAAAGACGCATTACTGAACACGAAACGATAAGTTTTATAGAACTTAATTTCCGTGTTCAAAAAGCGTGTCTTACTTCCCAATTATTACTACTCGACTTGACATCTGATTCAAAATATCATTACCGTACAAATGTTTTGCTTACGCGTCAAACAAACAATGTTTGCGTTAAAATAAGTATCGTTTCAAGAGCCAAGGGCGGCAAAAGCGTAGTGATGTGCCGTTCCCGTAAATATTGTCCGAAATGATATTATTGCCGGCAATATTCCCGGGGTCACACTTAATATTATAAATGCGACCGTTTGTGAGTGTGTGTGAAATAGTTCAAGGTTTGTTACTCCGTCACGCTTCAACTACTAAACGGATTTATATGAAATTTGGAATGGAGATAGTTTATACCCTAGATCAACACATAGGCTACTTTTTATCTTTGAAAATTCAAACGTTCCCGAGGGAAAAACAATAACTGAATTCCTCGCGGATAGCAGCTAGTAATTCTATAAAAGTTATAAAGTTGCTGGGCATATCGAATACTGGCTAATTTAGGAATATTCCCGGAATTGTCCCAGGTCGATATTGCTGGGAATGGGAATATGGCAACGGCATATCTTTAGGACAGCGTGAAACTCCATGTTAAGGCGAGCAAAAAAATCTTTATCAGATCTAACAGAATCCAACCCATACCCACTAAATACCGATTCAAATATGTCACTTTACTGTTAGATAAACAGATGGCCGATGGGACGTTAAGGGTATCCACAGACCGGGAGATGCGGCGTGGGTCGGCCCCTTACAATATGGACCGACGACCTCGTTAAGGTCGCTGGAGGCCGTTGGACAAGAAAGGCATGTGATCGTTGGTTGTGGACGTTTTTGGAGAAGAACCTATATCCAACAGTCCTTCACAACTATTAAAAGTACAGAACAAACAGGAAAAATCGCAATTGTGACGAAAACGTTTTACCTCTGACTGTAAACGGCTTTGACCATTCTATAATAATGATTTCACGTCAAAATCTAGGTTTTAGGTTTGAGTATTCATACATTAGCAGATTATTCAGACCATGTTTTGTATGAAAACACTAAAGCCCACGTGCGCCAAGGTGTTAAACATAATAAAATTGTTAAATGCGTATTCAAAAATCTGTCAAAATGTAGAACTATCATTAAACACAATGATTCATATTACCGCCCTTAAGCAGCAAAATTATTATCAATATTTTAACCAAGAGATTGTTCAGGTTGATAAAATGTACAAAAAGTTAAACGCTAAACCCGTATAGACCTATATTTTGTTCTGACTAACAACCTATCAAAAATTGGTCAAAATCGGTAAACATTTAAGGGGTGGAAATCGTTATCGCTTTTTGTATGAAAAGGCTGATTTTTGCCGTTGGGTCCTCTTAAAAATGATCAAATTCGGTTAAAATTCAGTGGCTTTCTCTTTTTGTATGGAATGTATTTTGGTAGTAAATCCCTCTTAATAATCTAAAATAAGTAAAGTATTCACGTTCACTAAGTAATGGTGAGGTGTCAGGATGATGGATATCACTTTTGAAGCTCATACGTTGTTTCGCTAAAAGCCTGTTTCTGCGACGCGCTTATGACGCGGCGTTCTCGCTTTAATATTCAGAATATCTAAATTGACGTGAGGAGATTTTAAAATATATAAAGCTAGCTAGCTTACGCCTCTCGTTTATTGCGATCTCCGGGAACTGTGGAATTTTTCGGGATAAAAATTATGTAATATTAGATGTACCCGCGGCTCCGCTCGCGTGAATGAAATAGTAATGAATTAGCAATATGATAAGACAATATTTACAATTCTCCGCATCACCGAACCATTGCAATATGTTTGACTTTTGTCAGTTGTCATGTCACACAGAGTACCAATATAATCACTACGTGCTTTGACACTTTATTTGTCGTGCGAGCATAGAGGAGCATAGCATAGACTGCATATACCAACATAACAAACAAACAGACTTTTCAACGTCAAAAGATTAATACTCAACTTTGCGAAATATAGCGAGGCTAACCGAGGGTTCCCGACAATGGCCGATGGTAGTGAAATGACGAATTTTCTTTAGCTGATTTTTGATAAAATTCGCAGCGAAAGTGGTAATTTATAGGCTTAGATTCAATTCCCATATCTAGAAAAACAGATTTCAATAGTTCTTTCCAATGAACCGCGTGTTTATTTTTCTCGTTCTGGTTTTCCGATTTTATTATATAGATGTCCTTCCCTAAATACCAAAATTGATCTACATAATTATGTCAAATTTTATCCAATTCATTGCAGCGGTTTGGTCGTGAAAACTTTTCAGACCGACAGGCAGGCAGAGATACTTTCGCATTTATAATATTAGCATTAAAGTATCGTATATAGCTAACTAATTACACTAATTATACTAATTTAAATAGACAATGACCGATTTGCCTAGATTTTACTATTTCTCTTTGAACTGGGAAACATACTCACCTATTACGTATTTTGCTTGGGAACCGGTTTTTCTCGTGTCTTGTCAACGACCTAGATACAAAGATGAGTTGCTGCCCCTACGTTTTATGATCGGACCACCAGACGCAAGAGTCATTCCCTCCCTACAGGGACTTTCCACATTGTCGTACGAAGCTGTTACGTACTTACGTCTATTTAAGAACTGGCTGACCTCCCTGCGTAGGTCTTTCCGGATAGTTATGATCTGGGCACTTTCAAGAGGATAGTTAATATGCATTTCCTGGGCAACCGCGTTCCACCTTTGGCCGCTTCATCCTTTAGAATCTGCATAGCCGGGTGACCTCCACTGTCAAAATTAGAGGCAAAAAGTAATTAGCAGCGAGGCTACAGGCCTGCGCGAGAAGCGCTTAACCTCTAACGCACAAATCATCGCGCACCCCAATGATGTTAAAAAACCAAAGATGCGTCTGTCAAGCTCAAAATTTAAACCCAGAAAGCACCCCAATTGTGATCAGTTCATTTAGTTATGCGCGGACTTTTGGCCGAGTGACACATGTCGTGCTCTATTGAAAATATTCTCAAAAAAAGCCATTCTTGAGGCAAATTTTCGGTATAAATATTACTAAAAAAAAAACAAAGGAAGAACTCATGCTTTATTTCATTTGTAGTATTCAACGTAAATAGAAGTACTAAAATATATTTATTTTGTTTATAGATGATCGCCATATCCCAAATTAATGTGTAATATCCGAACGTCAAATGTCACCTAAAGCTGCACTGGCCGAAAAGAAACGAAAAAAGAAAACATTTATCTAAGTCACGTTTTTAAAACGCGTTGAGTATGGATATAACGTGTCTTTCTATAATATGTCATTGGCGCACCCCACAAGTTTGGCAGCTTTATTTACATACAACATACATACATACATATATCAAGCCTGTTTCCCAAAGGGCTAGGCAGAGACCACGGATTTCCACCTGCTACGATCTTGACACACACCTTTCGCTTCGTCCACTCTCATTAAGGTCTTCATGCAAGCTTGCCTGTTTAGGGTACTCTTGACCTGACCTTTGTTTTAAGAACATCCTCGATCTGGCAGCTTCATTTGCTGGTGTCTTTAGGTTATTTGGTATGTGACGTCATCACTTTCCATCAGGTGGCACTGTGTTCAGGCGAAAGCCGATTAATAATAATAATGTTACCAAATGCCTAGATCTGGATTTGTAGTCACAATGCGTGTAGATTTATGTCGTCATGCGTGAGGTGCGCGCGCGCTGCTAGTTAGTGCCACCACGTGCGCCGACGTCGTTTGGAACACTTTCTTCGTAACATTTGCGCTGTGCCGCAAGTTACTAGAATTTGTATAAGAACTAAACAGTTATATTACTAGCTTCAGCTCGCGACTTCATTCGTTCGGGCTGTACATTTAGACATAACAAACAGACTCACTAATCGAACCTTTGTTGTGGGATCATCTAAATGCTCCTCTTATATTTTTGGAAGATCCTCTTTCTGAAATAAGGAGAGTATAAAAAATAAGCCCGGCAACTTATTTTGTTGATTATTCAACAATCGATTTCATTTTTATTAGTCTTAATAATTTCCTATCATTTATTGCTATATTCCTTAGTAATGTTTGTATTTCATTTTCTTGCGGCGTATTTTCTCAGTAATGATAGTCCTGTCGGAGCGCTGGTAGATTCAACGCGTTTTAATGTATTCACGTGACAAGTAAAATAGCCCACAGGTGGCCAATTTGCTGAATAAATGATTTGAATTTGAATTTGTAAACCGAAAGATGCTATTAGCAATGCAATTTCAAAATTGAATGGCGTTGACAATGAGAGAATAGTAGTTCTATTCCCGGCTGATTTAATAATAAGGTGGTCTCTCAGTAAAAAAAAAAAACACTCAACGCAACTGTCAAAAATTGAAGAACACTGGCCAATTATTAAATGTAATAATATATTTTTCTTTTTAACTAGCCATAGGCTCAGTCTTATCCTTATTTATAATTATACTCAAGTCAGCTACTAAAGTATTCCATTCAAATAAAGTTTTTTTGATAAGATAAGCACTTTGACAGTTATCAGAAAAAATTGTATATCTTTAAAAAAAGAAGCTTGTCACTTAAACTTCAAGCATTATTGTATCGTTAACTCGCTCGGCTCACGCGATTGCGTAAGGAGAAAGAATGAGTATTTCACGCGCCACCGACGAGGACCGATTCTGAATAAATTGAATCTTCCGTTCTGACGTTGTCTATGCCAAATTGAGCCGTCATGTTGGCTGGCCTGGAGCGTTTGGAGTTTACGCGGATTGAATGTAAATGAGTGCTTTTGATATAAAGGTTACAAATGTCTTTTGCGTTTGATGTTATCTGTGGTTCATGAGAAAAGGAAACTTTTTAGAACCATATATTGTTCTGAAAGTTAATAGCTATTTTTTGTAAGTGACAAGGCAACTCAATTGTTTAATTTACGTAAAAACATTCATTACCTACTTAATAAACGAGCGTACATTATTAAAATTTCTGGAGATATCATTACTCCTTACCAAAACATAAATTGTAAACAAACTGCAATAGATAAGTAACTACTAGTTACAATGAACAGAATAAGGCACCTACTGTGGGAAATGGTTTTTTAATTGATATTCTTAATTGGAGCTATAAAATTTCCGGGATGCCGTGTCAAAGGAATGTTAGAAGTTCCCGTTTACTTCCGGATATTAAAGAATAGAAACACGCACGACCGAATTAAATCGCCCAATTATATAATCGATTGATAGTTGCCTTCGCGTATTTTAAGTTGGCCTGCTTGTATAAGATTCTGTAATTACCCCATGATCAGCTGATAATTTTGTACCCGTATGTAGATTTTATTGTGAGAAGCTCCATCCAGAAGAGCCGGCTAGAAACTCATTCAATTTAGCAATGTTGTCGATATTTGAATATTTTTCAAAAAATTAGTATGAGAGGTAGTTAGTTTTAAGTTAGGTAGCAAGACTACGGAAGACCCGGACCTTTGAAAGGCGTACATGCTGAAGCCAACAGGCAGAGGTCCTTAACCGTTTGAACCCCACGGCTGAGTACGAAAAAGCGTGCCTCGGACGCCGAGTGACGGCTGTAGTTGCCAAAATGTATGGAAAACGGCATGCCGTGACGTAAGGGGCACGGAAATCTGCTGTCGGCTACATCCGACTGTGGCGTTCTAAAGGTTAAGGACACTTACGCACAGGCAGGTGCCTTGGATATAAACAAACGTGCTATATTGCTCGGCACCGGCCGCACTGCCGCTTGGCCCCTGACTCGTTAGTCTCTAGGCGCTAAGCAAGCCACCTCCTGCCTGTGAAACCATAGCCTTAGAGACAACTTTAATTTGAACGTGATGTGACATCAACCGGCGATTATCCCTCAGTTCATACTATAACGGTGTGCATGCACGGACAACCACCGTACTGTAGGACTAACTATAAGGAAATGGATATTAAATTAGTTTTGGCTCAGTACACATGACCTAGAATACGTAAAAACCAGGTAACATTAAGCTTACCAGCCGGGCGACCAAATGAGTCTGGTAAACGCCGGTCCAGTTACTGGCAGCACCTACTCTGGTAACTCGATACACGGCCATTATCCAGTTCCAGTTGCAAGAACGCTCATTACACTAGACGTTACTTGAACAAATGTTCGGAGAAACTTTGTACTGGGAAGCCGTAAAATTTGCTAAGTACCTTATTTGAAGTACATACATTAAAATATACTTATCTAATTCTTCTTTATTCTGTTTTAAACAGGAGTGTCTCAATTCGTAGCGTATTTTTATACTTCTATGTTTGTATTATTAACTATCTGTCCCCCGCGGTTTCACCCGCATAGATCAGGTTTAGCACGGAACCCTTATAAGTTGCCTGCCTTTTACTCTTTATAACATTAGCTATCTGCCAGTGGAAGTCCCATCAAAATCGGTCCAACCGTTTCCGAGAGTAGCCGGTACAAACAGGCAGACAGACAAAAATAAAAAATATAATTGTTATAAGTTGGTACCGTATGTACTTCATAGGTATTTAGTAAAAAGCTGTTAATTTGACATTAAAACAGACACTTCAATTATTTTTTTTTTGTATAATTTATACAGAATGTGTAAACTAACGTTTGTTTGAGTTTATTTCTAGTTTTTTCTGCCATAATTTAAATAACATACATTATAATTAGAGATGCAACGGATAATGTGGCCGGATACCGGATATCCGGCATGGCCATTGGCCGGATAGCCAGATACGCTGCTTTTTATCCGTAAAATAATTACGATGCCATGTTTGTATTATTGTCTTTTTTCCACGTGAAAACGGAGGAAGGGAACGACGTGTCTGTTTGCACAGGAATAGCTCAAGAGTCGGCCAGTGACAGTCTGGTTTTTATCCCGGAAAAATCAATGAATAGCGATAAACGAATGACAAACGGAATCGTAGGCAAAAGCTAATATAAATAAATAAAGTAATAAATAAATAAGATAAGAACCAAACTTAAAAAAACGGCTTAACTCAAAATTTATTTTCATAATTAGTCCGATATGTTTTGGACCCGTATGGACTCTTCAGCGAGCCTAGCAAAATTAATACGGGAATAACTTATCCCCATCTTTTCTCTCTATCTCTTTCGTACTTAGAGATAAGACGGTGTTCACTTATCCTTGTGTCAACCTTACTAGGGCCGCAGGGATCCGGTGCAGTGGTAGTCAGAGCAACTCACGCACTGGTCGGCGCGGCCCGCCGTCCGTGTTAAGTTTTCATAATAACTCACAACAGGTGATGGTGGAAAAACGGTGATGAAGTAATTAAGGAAGTAACTAAAGACATGAGGAAAGTAACTAAAGTCTTTGTTAAGTTGGTTGTCTCATAACAATTAAATAAACTAAAGCGCTCAAGTGTCGTAACTACGAAACGTTGGCAACGACAAGTTTCGAAACATGCAAATGTAGTAAGTTTATTTTTGGATAGCAAAATGGTCCAAAACTAACATATTTCCTATCTGGGGCCTGCGTAAATAGACGGTTTTCATAGATTTTAGGGGTCGTATTATGAGGTCTTAATTCCAGGCAGGACCGCCGTGAACTGCTTGGCAAATTAAAACACATTTAAGAGTAAGGAACCTTTTAACCTTTTGTTAACTACATATTTAACGCTACATTCACTTTGAGGAGAAATCAGAAATTTCAGATCTTTACTTATAATTTTCTTCAACATGTTATTTCCAGTGATCTGCTATATCAGCATTTACCTCTCATAACGATATTCTGCAATTATTCAAAATCAAAACTATAATGGTGACATCTGTTGAGAAGAAACTCAGCAGTAAGTCTTTCTTCAACTTTAACGTTACATTTTCAAATGCAACGAACACATAAAAGGGTACAACAGACATACCTAATGGGCACAAATCAATTATAATAAATAACTAATAACTTGTATACCTAGTATCCGCGTCAGTAGAAATTCTTAAACTTAAAGTTGCAGAGATGTACAGTATTATAATATTAATATATATTGTACGATATTAACTTACTATGTGAGTAAGTAATAACGTGCTAATAAAATTTTATGACGCTTAAATGATGGGGTTCGAAGTAACACGCACGATTATACAGCTCCAACTGTCTCCGCCGCTATAACAATGCCATTATACGACGTAAATGGCGAGATGTACTTCATACACAGCACTCCGACACGCTCATTGAATTATACCTAACCGATACATACAAACAGGCTTGTTACGGCTTAGGTTTAAGGATGAAATAAGTCTGATAGCGATGGAATAAGTTGCCAACACAGCACTAACTTTTACTAGCAAATAAAGCTTCCATAATTACTGGGCGCGCGGGGTTTTTTACCCGACTGCGCAACGCAAAAGAGGGTAATGTGTTTATCAGCCTATGTATGTTTGTTCCTTTGTGGCGCTCTAGAGATCAAACGCGTGAGCCGATTTTGATGTTTCTTACGTCAATCGATTTGTCTTAATCTTGCGAGTGTCACTAAAGACATGATATTAATCAAAATCCAATATGGCGAGGATCTATAACAATTTAAAGTTGGTTAGCAACCATTCTCACTGAAATTTTCAATACTAAACAACTTTTTTAATAAAGCTGTCGGTTATGCAGTCGGGTTTTTAGTTTTTTTAATTAATTATAGCGTTGTGATTAGTGCGTTTGAGGTTATGCGCCCCGCGCCTCTCCGTAGCCCAGCTTAGCCTCTAATTCTGGCAGCGAAGATCGCCCTACTATGCGGAATCTATTAGATATATGGTCTATGGTTGCCAAAGATGTTAAGTTTGGCAGTTAACTTTGTATAAAATAACTAGTTATATCACTTATTGCAAAATTCTACCATTTGAGAATGAATTATGTAGTTGTCAATACCGACTTTAGTTATAAAATTCTATAAGTAGTTTTTAATACGCTGTGGGCATGTAATGTCGACTGATATAATTCAAACTCTAAAATGAAAACTTGAACGCACTACCATAAGTCCTTGATCCACGAAATTACTCGCAAGCTAAATGTATTGAAGTGATTTCATGTTCTCAGTCAATCACCATTTTTATGTCCTTGTCCAATTTATTTGGGGTCGGCGCAGTATGTTCCTATCATCCATTTTTTCTGTAATAAATAAATAAAACATCATAATCATCCTCCTATTTCCATACTACTATTTCACCGATATTGATGAAATTTGGAAAGGAGATAATGGGGAAAGAAAAGTCTACATTTTTAAGACAACATTAATGAACGGCAAGTTCGTGCGTGCCCGTTGAGAGCCCGTAAAATGAGGAAAAAATTAAAAAGTCAGTGGATCCAATTAGAACCAGTTTATTTAATTTAAAATTTCCTTAACTTAAAATAAGATACCTACGTCAAACTCAATTTTGACGTTTCTTATTTTAAGTTTAATGACTACTTCTCGTGAAAATTACTTGTTTTAAAGATACTCAGAGGAAGTTGCGGGTAAAAACTAGTAAAGAATATATTTCAATGCAATTTATTTATTCATAGACACACCAACAGTAACATAAACAAATACTTCTTAAATTTAAATTGACGGTTTCAGTCCTATTTATGCAACAATGACAGGCGTCAACAGCATTTGTACGGTTTTTTTAGCAATTTTAAAATTTATGTCTAGATTAAAATCATTAATAATTAGATTTAAATGAAAACGCTGCAAACGAAACTTAAAATTAAATTTAACATTAACGATATTATAATAGTATGTTATGATATTAGCATTCAGAGACTTGACAATACTACCTCTACATCCAAACCCTACTATGGAATCAGTCTATTAACTTGGGTGTAATTCTCTAAAATAACACTTCGCTCATGAACTCGCCGGCAAGCGTAACTTGACCCATCAGACCTTATAAATTACACGGTCTTTCGTGTCTTCGACCTTGGTCATGTTTCGACGCAGACGGCCAGTGTCTTAAGTACCTAACTCACATAATTCTTACGATCGCGCAGGTCAATTTATGATTGTCGTGTGAAATGAGAGGCGAGAGTGACGAGATTTGTTTGAGAATATCGTAGGTCTGTGTTTAAGTGGATGCCAAATGTCCGATGAGGACCCTTCACGGATGAAGGGTTATCCAGTTATCCGATACTAGTATGGAGCTAATGTTAACATCCTATTGGAAAGATTAGGGTGTCTTTATTCAAGTAGATATTTATGGGAAAATGTTACAGGGTCGTAGAAATGTTTCTAGTGACTCTAATTTTACTTAAATAGTGGGTACAATGCGAAACGTTATCGTGTCCCTTAACTTCAAATAAGAAACGATTTAGAACGGTACCACGCTGTCAAAATTGAGTTTGACGTTTCTTATTTCAAGTTTAGCGACTTCTAAATTTAGCGATCATATTAGCTATGAATTAGTCAAATTAAAAATTTCCTGAGACATTATGAATACTTGAAATACACACGGCTTTACTCACGATTTATTGTCAGAAATAGCCCGCCATGTTTCAAACTCGTATGGAGTCCTTCTTCAGGGGTTGAGTGCGGTCGCGGTCAGAGTGCGAAACATGTCAGACTATTTCCGACAATAAATCGTGAATAAAGCCGTGTGTATTTCAAATATAGCTACGCATTGTTCGTACTCACTGTGAGTGTAAATAAATAAAAAATCTATCGGTACTTAAGCTTACCCCAAATAACTTTTATTTGCCCCCATAAACGACGAAAATCAAATCACGGCACATAAAAGTCAATGTGCAAAAAACAATATTACAAAAAACCAAAGTTTAAATTTGTGAACTCACCTTTATTAGCCGTAAATACAGCATTGGCCGGAGTGACCGTAAACAGACTGATAAGGTGCGTTCACACAGGCCGTAAAATATTTTTATATCCTACGGGTCAGTTTACGACTTTATCCCAGGAAATTGGTGGCTACAATAACTTTTGGCTCACAAACCCAATATTGTGTTGTACTCGGATTTTCGGTATTTATTTTTGGAACTCTTTATTTTCGATATTGTATTTGATTACGAGATTTAACTTTTTTAAATAAATTTAAGAACGCCAACATGTCAATTGCTTTTTTTAAGCTTATACTTTGGAACGTGACTTGAAACAAAATAAGTCAATGGAAACACAAGAAGTAGGTACAAAAATGGTGGGCCTAATGTCCAATGGCATCGGTTTTGATGAAATTTTGTATGTAGATAGCTCTGGCGAAGGACTTTACTCCTTTTTTTAAAGGAGCTGGAAAATTTATTTACGGGAGGTTCGTGCGACCTTCTTATATGTAGGTAGCTGCGCAATTTACGGCTAAATCGCTGAGCCAATTTTGATGAAATTTGAAATAGTTGATAGTTTGTGCCCTGAGGAAAGACATAGCCTTTTTATGTGCCAAACAACCCCTAACAAGGTTAAATAGGGGATGGAAAAAAAATCTATGGGAAGGACGGAAAATAAATGATATAATATCATAATTTTAATATTTATTTATACTTTATTATTAACATGACATCTTTTATAAAACTATATTCATGCAAATAAATCGATTTGATTGATTGATTGATTGATTGATTGATTGATTGCATGTTCGTCCGTGCCCGATGAAAGCCCATAATTAACGAGATTTTTTTTATTTAAATGTCAGTAACATTCAGTAATGCCAAGCAGGAAGTTACGAGTATAAACTTAATTTATATTAAACTCTGACACAAATAAAGATGTTTTAAAACCTTTGTCTTGTAATCATGTGGGAATTTTATTTATTTTGTTGCATTACTGGACGGACTTGGTTGTGTGGTTGTGCGACTGGCTACTGTATGAGAGGGTTCAAATACTGCTAGCAAACTTTTGGTGAGGAACACGAAGTTTGTACCAGAGTCATGGATTTTAAGAGGACTGAAGCAACAGCAAAAATCACGCTTTTCATACAAAAGGCCATAACGATTTCCACCCCTTAAATGTTAACCGATTTTGATCAATTTTTGATAGGTTCTCAGTCAGAACAAAATCTAGGTCTATAAGTTTTTAGGGTTCCGTACCTCAAAAGGAAAAAACGAAACCCTTATAGGATCACTCGTGTGTCTGTCTGTCCTACCCCTAACCCCTAACCTATATCGTGTGACATATCAAATGAAAGGGCTTATTGTGATGATCTTATATATATTTTCTTTTGAATTTCAAGTAAAATAGTTTAGAAGTTATTTAGGAAAATAGGCGAAAATTGACCCCCCCCCTTATTTTCGAAACTACTGGGGCTAAAATTTTGAAAACCTATAAGAAGTATATGGTAATTAAAGTAACGTAGTAAATTTCAGATATTCATGTATGGAACGGAACCCTCTCCACGCGAGTTTAACTCGCACTTGTCCGATTTTTTAAATGTTGATTGATTACAGCTCAACTCGTATAGACATAGATTTTGTTCTGACTGACAACCTATCATAAATTGGTCAACATCGGTTAACATTTAAGGGGTGGAAATCGTTATCGCCTTTTGTATGAAAAGACGTAGGTTCACACTCCTCTTAAAATAATATAAAATAGCTAACAAAATAGCTATATACAAACTCTCGAGAATTTTAGATTAAAAGACGCCAACTGCAATAAAAAAATATTGCGCGGGCAACTTAACTCGGAAAACAATCAGGAAAAGGTAGTATTGAGATGCAAACATCATTACCGCACGATTAAGCTATATTATGGTTTTAATCGAGCTAATTATTTATCGATTTATCAGTTCGTCAATCAATTCACCTTGGATCCGCCATGATGTCTATTGTTGTATTACTTCCGGTGGCATGCTCGAACTAATGTCAGGGTTGTAATGGATGCTATTATTTAATAATAATATGCATTTGAATAAATATTTAAATATAAAAGCTATGACTCTATTACATTATTCTGGCGATAGTATCAGTTTTAAACGGATCCGGCCGACTGACATCGTCGTTATACTAGTGAGGCCAACGCATACGGCCTAGTACGGTCTGGCCGTACGGCCATTTAATCGTATCCAGCCGAATATCGTTGTCCTGTCACATGTCCTTCAGCGCCTCTATTCAGGAAAGCTAAGTGATGCCGTAGCGATTCGTGAGCGAGATTTCTCATCCCACTCTTCCGCACGACGCGTAATGCGTAAGAGCGAGATGAGGAATCTCGCTCACGAATCGCTACAAAATCACTTATCTTTCCTGAATAGCAGAAGCGAAGCGTGACGGTAAGCCGGTGTATAGTTTCTATGTTTAAACATTATATTATTACTCATTAAATATTGTATTACATAAAAACATATGTAATATGCAATTTTTATGTTAATACAAGAAGTAATTAATAATATTATAATGTTTGAGTTAAGAAATTATGCACCGGCTTACCCTCACGCTTCGCCTCTGCTGAATAGAGGCGTTTACTGTAGGTACAATCACTCAATCGCGTACGGCATCTGAGGTACTGTATGTAAATACAGTACCTCAGATGCCGTACGCGCATATGTTCAAATAAATACCTTTGTATAAACAAGAATAAGTTCAAAAACTAAAACATGGCTACTGAAATATCACGCTCTAAAAAGTATGAAAGAGCTAATAATTTATTTTTGAAATGTGCTAATTAATTCCTTTCATTTAAAGGCCAAAACCAAATCATAAAAAATTGTCCTTACTTTACTCCCTCTAGAGGACGCCATATTCAATTAACCAGCGGAAAATCAAGACGCTCCCAACGGTACCTGATTGTCAAATTATGATATGAATTGTAGAAGTTATGAGGGAACAGACGAACATAAAACTGTAGAATTTTAAAACTAATCTTTAACTTGTATGACATAAGTATTAATTCTGTAGAACTTGTAATTTTATTCTATTTTCATTGTATTTTAATTCAATTACTGACAATCTCAATTAAGATCCATGTATTTTCACATGTGCAATTTATAATGTATTTTATATTGAGAAATAAATAATCTAATCTAATCTAA
Source organism: Tortricodes alternella (assembly GCA_947859335.1). Lineage (NCBI taxonomy): Eukaryota > Metazoa > Arthropoda > Insecta > Lepidoptera > Tortricidae > Tortricodes > Tortricodes alternella. The sequence continues at coordinate 20,054,268 of OX401969.1, forward strand.
TCTAATCATACGTAAATACATACATACATACATATATACCTATCAAAATCATAACCCCCTTTTTTGCTTCGCCGTAGTCGGGTAAAAAGTAAGTGCAGATGTAATATTCAAGGCATTTTCAACCTAACCAGTTTTTCTGAAGGCGGCTAGATCGTTTTGTGTCGCATTTTGTAGTATCAATTTATCTCACACTGCCTACTGCTGGGCCCTTCTCACTTACTTTTTTTTATGTCAATTGACTGGGCACTGTGCCCTTCCAAGCACAGTGTGGATAAGGTACTCCACACACATCAAGTAATTAAGTACGTGCAGACCTTGACAGATTTCCTCATGATGATTTCCTTCATCGAAATCCATATTGATTCAATTTTACCCGCTGCAAACGATTTACCTTTCAGAATAGATAAAATTATAAATCCTTACCTAACCTTACCTACACTGAATTCATCCATACTTGTCTTATTTGGTAAACAATTTTCTAACCTCAAAATGCACCTTTGTTGGCTATAACAGCTGTTTCCTTGCAAATAAACGAACCGGAGACCATATTTAGACTTTATTTAGATATTTAGACCAAAAATTGCACATTTTGAGGTTAGAAACTTGTTTACCACATAATACAAGTATGGATGAATACACTGTACACGACAGCGACAGTTGTATTAAATAAGTTAAGTTTGAATACTTTGGCGGGTTATTTTAAATCAAAGGTATTTCTCGTACTTTACAAATAAGCAAACGGCCAGAGTCATGTCTTACAAACAACGTATTACAAAACTTAAACGTGTCACAACTTACTGTTTGAGCTTGTTTTATTTGAGGTTATGTTTACAATACCGAACCGTGTTACTGGACTGTTTATTGTAAGAGTCGGCCGGCTTGTAGAACGACGTGTATTTTGTAAATGTTAAAAGATTTACAGTTTTCAAAACATTGCGTTTTGTAAACCATCATAATATGTTTAGACGATTTCTTTACTACTTATCATTTTTGAAGTGCGGCGTTTCAACTGTTCAGCGTTCCGCCTACAGCTAGCAATTGTTTTTATATTAAATCATGTGAACAAAACCTTATCGAGCTACAAAATACGCCGACGACCACGCAGTTAATTTAGTTGGTAGTGACCCTGCCTCTGAAGCTAGCTGTCCTGGGTTCGATCCCGGGGGCAAATATTTGTGTGATGAGCACGAGTCTTAGATGTTTCCTATGTATTTAAATTTATTTATCTATATACATATGTATCGTCGTCTAGCACCCATAACACAAGCCTTTAGAGCTCACTTTGGGACTATCTTGATTTGTGTAAAAGATTGTCTTCTGATTTATTTAAAATGGCCTTCTGTTCAAAGTCCATTTATCATTACTATATATTAATTGCCTTAGGATTACTATATTGGTCAAAATGCAAAGTTTCACAGGCTGAAGAATTATAGTCAGGGTCGAACTGCTCCTCGATTGGGGTTTATATCAGAATGAGCTTGGGAAAAATAAAAATAAAAAGTATTTTTATCTATGAAAATGATAGACCTAATTACTATAAAAACACTTGTTTTTATTTCACTTCGATACGATGTGTAGTTACAAAGTTATACGACTTATAAGTTTGCTTAAATCGGCACCTCGCTTAAATCTGAAAAGTTCGCCGGCGATAGGCTCGTGACGTGATCGGGCACCATTCTCTCGCCAGTATGTATGTATTTTGTTCGGGTCAAATCTTGCAAGCTGAATTAGAACCACTTCCTCCTATCCTAAGGAGCTGATTTTTTACATGTTAGTTCAGTTCCGATCACAATACATTTTTATGGTAAGCATGACCTGAATCGACATCCAGGATAAGCTCCAGACAAAGGAATTCTTCAACGGTCAACAGCATAGACACGACATTTTGTGTAGACATTTCATTATACATACATACATACATAGCATCACGCCCGAAATCCCTAACGGGGTGGGCAGAGCCACAAGACTACTTGTGGCCACGTTCGATTAATTAGTCCTAAGATGGTATGATGAACCGTATGGTGACAGGTGATCAGCCCATCGCCCATACAGATAGTCCACCATGTTGGAGAGGACCTGTCCCTTAGTCGACTTTTACGACATGCCAGGATGATAAGCATCTGCACGCATTCTATGCTATTTCTTCACTCCCAGTGCAGCAGAGGAGCATTTCATTATGGTAACCGGTTTTAATTTTTACCATGACATGGTTGCTGCGCTCAGGGTTGGCTCCTAACTAGGGAACTCTTCAACGGTCTACAGCACAGTCACCAAAGCGCAGCAACCATGTCATGGTAAAAATTAAAACCGGCTACCATGATGAAATGCCTACACAAAATTTCGTGTCTGTGCTGTTGACCGTTGAAGAGTTCCTTTGTCTGGAGCTAATCCTGGATGTCGATTTAGGTCAAGCTTACCATAAAACACGTTGTCATCGGAATTGAACCAACATGTAAAAATTCAGCTCCGTAGGATAAGAGGAAGTGATTCTAATTCAGCTTGCAAGATTTGACCCGAACATATTACATACATACTGGCGAGAGAATGGTGCATGATGACGTCACGATGCGCGCGAGCGACTTCCACGGACAAAAAAGCCCGTGTTCATTTTTACGAATCTTTGAAAAATTATTATGAAGCCATTTGAAGTGCTAGAGGAAAATTTAAAAATACTATATTTTAAGTTGAAACGTCTACATTAAAGAAAAAAAAATTAAAAAACCCGTTCCCGGGCTCATTACTATATTAGAATTAAAAAAAAAACCATTTAGAAATCTTTGGCCAGTTTAACAAGAGTTGAAACAATCTAAGTTTCCTACCAACTTATCATGATGTGTCCAATATGGGCAGTGATTGGCACTTAACTGTTTTTTTGTGGAAAACTGAACTTTTTACCAACTTGTGTCATTCAAAGTCTCCGTCGACCGTGACGAGGGACAAATAAATTACTTCAAAAACCCAATTATTTTGCGTTTAGGTTATTAAAAGTTTTGACGTCCGTCCGCCATTGGCGACCGCTTAATTCAAACAAAGAATAGTTATTTAGTTATAATATAATAGGTCCAATTCGTTTTCGCTAAATTTAGAAGTCATACTCGATTTTGACAGCTTGGACCTATACAAAATCGAGTTTGACGTTTCTTATTTTTAAAACAATAAATGATGTACATTACCATGTTCCACCGAAAATTGGTTTGAACGAGATCTAGTAAGTAGTTTCTTTTAATACTTCATAAATCACGGAACCCTTCATGGGCAAGTCCGACTCGCACTTGGCCGCTTTTTTTACTTGTAAAACAGCTGGGAAGATGTCGAAAAGTCGGGAAATATTTTAAAAATGTAATAGGCGAGTTATTGTGGAAAAACAAACTTTCTTCATTTGTTATTTATCGTGAAACAAAAAGATGTGATCTATCTTTCTTGTACATATATACTTATACGAACGCGTTTGTAAGATTTCTAGTGAAACCTTATAAGATCGGGTGACAACCAATATAACATAAAAATTAACTAACATTAAAGTAACTGGAATTGAGATCGTATTTTCTTCAAAAGCAAAATCATTTTACAAGATGTATGTATTCTATAAGAATTAAACCGCAAAATTATATTTATATTCAAGTTTCTAACAACCTAACCCTACATTATATTACCCTACAATTACCTATAGAATCTTACTGTTAATTGTTTCCCTCTTTACACAGAATTTAATGAATTTTACAGTCTATCGGCCACCATTTGCCGAACATAGGTTTCCAATTAACTTGATCACAAAGGGTTCAATTAGAATACGAGTGAATAACTAATAATTGGAAATTGTTCATGAAATTTATATTGCTTTTTCTAACGCGTCGTTGGAAGCGTTACATTTGTAGCATTTGTTCAAGCCAAGTCATAACAAATGCAGTGTAATTTTGTGGTTTATTTGTAAAGTATTTAAATTGAAATGCTTATTTTCTAGTCAATGAGTTATATATACCCCTGACATACGGAACTATTTTTATTAATAACAAAAAGAAAATCGACGCCATACTCTGCGCACAAATCAATGACGGATGATACAATTTCTTTTAAATTTCTTCACCCATTTGCCGACAAGGTCTACTAGGACATAATTTTATATCGATAACTGTTTGCCATCTTTCGAGAGTTTCTTTCAACAAGACTATAAATAGTATATAAAGATTGTATGAAGTGTTTATCTAGCTAACGAAAGGTGAAAACAAAAATGAAAATTTAAGAACCTTGAGCCGAAGTCCCTTGCATTGTGGATTTTGTTCAATTAGACAATTATAATACGAGAAAACAGTTTTAATAAATAATAAATAAAATATCGTAGCATACGTGTAGGCAAGAACGACGCCGAAATAAGGTTTTCAAAATTGCAATTATATAACTCATTGAGTTGTAAATTATTCTTAAATAAGTTTTCAGTTTTTAAGCCCTACTATTTATTATCACACAGTCCTCACAGGTTAAATAGTTGTTCGTGTTTAAAGTTTAGGCCCTATTTCCAATGACCACGTCCAAAGTTTCAAGTTTTATAGAGGCTTTAATAGGGCGGTATAACAGTGACGAAGGTTGTACGGTGACGGGGTAAAGGGTCGATATCGGGCCCGTTACGTCACGATAGCGTGTGTTATCTTATTTGTGGCGATGTTTTCAGAGGCTGTCATTATGTCAATTTGTGCGACAGAACTTTTAGAAAGATTGAACCTTTTTTATGAATTCGCTTTCACCATCGTTTGTACTTGGGGATTTTCGAGGATTCGCCTTTGACACAGAACGGTGTCACGCCTTCTTTGTCCATTGACTTCTGGCAACTTTAATATAACCAATACCAAACGCCTTTACATATTGAGTTGCCTGACAAGAAGAACCAACCCTTATCCGGGCAGAGGCGCTTTATCGACCACATAAATGTATTTATAATTTCAATTTTACCAACTAAATGGTATGAGACAACGATTGTATTTACGTCAAAAAAATATTTGCTTATAAGCTTTTATATGATTTTCCAGTAAGTAACAAACATTAAACTGTATTTTAATTTTACGTAGGTATCATATCGGTATGTATGGGGCCCACTTAAGAGTTAAGTAATGTTAAAATGCAGTTAAAGACAGTATCATTAAATGTTCTATCTTTTTTACATTTTATACCAATATTACCTTAATACAAACAATATTGTTGCCCCGTAAGCCATATGAGTAAAAAACACGGCAAACGGCTGTCTCCAATACGAAAAACGTAAGCCGAGTTTTATTATTTACGCCACTTTTGACGTCTTTTTTATTCGAAGGAGGCTCCTAAAAAGATTTATCGTGTGTCTCGGAGAATTTTAGTAAAATGCGTTTGTAATATTGTTGCATTGAGCGAGATGTAATAGTGACTACCTGACCTTATATGTTTAGTGTCTTTGACATTAGTCAACCGATGATACTCGGTTACAGATAGGATGGTTTCGCTGACAGCTGACACTTGACGTGCACTTGACATATTAAGTGATGCAGCCGTGCACAATCATTTCGATTTTTAACGGTTATCGATGACAGTTTCCATAGACAATTATTTCAGATCCATTCACACCACAGATCGATGGTAACTGGTCAGCTCTTCACATTCCACATGAACATTTTGAGGTTATTGAAATTGATAATTTAAACTAAGTTTTTAAGTTTTCTGTTTAATGTGATTTCACAAGTATAATCTTATAACAATAAATGTTTTTTTTTTACATAACCATGTACATGATTTGTTCAACATTTCATGCGTGAAATAGAAAAATACCACCTATCAGCGATACCATCATACCTGGAACCGACTATAGAAACATTATATTGCTTAGCTCTGTCTAGCTTTGCGCAATTTAGATTGAAAAGAAAGTGACAAAACAAGCGATTTTCGATACCATCGCTACGATCTTTTTTAGTGTCCGTACCCAAAGGGTAAAAACGGGACCCTATTACTAAGGCTCCGCTGTACGTCTGTCCGTCTGTCCGTCTGTCCGTATGTCCGTCTGTCCGTCTGTCCGTCTGTCCGTCTGTCCCTCTGTCCGTCTGTCCATGTGTCCGTCTGTCTGTTGCCGCTATAACAACAAGTACTAAAAAAACAGAATAAAATAAATATTTAAGGGGGCTCCCACACAATAAACGTGATTTTTTTGCTCGTTATTACTCGATATCGATAACGGCAATAGGTAGACTCTTGAAATATTCACAGAATATTTAGATATGTATTAACTTCAAAAATAAATAATTCAATTAAAATAAAATAAATATTTAAGGGGGGCTCCCATACAACAAACGTGTTTTCTTTTTGCTTGAATATAATGGTACGGAACCCTTCGTGCGCGAGTCCGACTCGCACTTGGCCGGTTTTTTTATCACTTAGACCAATGTCAGGTAAATGCTCCGTATAGTGTATATGCCTCCCTGAACGGTGATAGGTGTCAGCTAATTGACTGAGCGAAGCAAAATATCTGAGGCAACACGCACTAAACAATACCGATTGTAAATATATATATGTATGTTTGTATCTTACTATAGTGTGTGTACCTTAGTATTATTGTACGAAAGAGTAAAACGTCAACATGACCTCACCTCTCTTGTTTGACGCAACTTCATACGGAACTTACTACAATTTTCTATGCTCAATAAAACCAAATGAAAGATTACAAGCAAACGTCTAGGAAACATCAGTTTCTTTGTGTAACAACGAACGGCTGAACTAGGAAGTGGCGGCGCAGTCCATACATATGAATGAGATGCATAATTACTTGTTAGTTATTGTTTATCAGTAACAGATAGCGAGTGTTTATATTTTGGTACAGAGCGTGTAAGGTTTGCATGATTTTGGAAATTCATTGTTAAGACGCTGACAAGTGCGAATGACCTTGAGTGATCGGTCTCTGTCTGTTTGCACCAGAGAGAGTGAGAAGCACTGTTCGGTTATTTGTATGTAGAAAATCAAAAACTGATGCATTATATAAGTACCTAAGCACACTACTTGTATTATATAAGTCAGCAAAGTCTTTAGTATGGGCGTGGTAAACTTTATTAAATTACTTTTTATCGAATCGATTTCATCAAACCACGTTATTGAAACCGCAAGTTATTTAATAATAATAGAGAAAATTAACTTTATTTTTCGGTTTGCTAAATGATATGTTTTTTTTTTGAAATGCTGTTTAAGTAAAGCCGATTTAGGTGTTATCAGCGCCTTTAAAAACCGGTCAGGAACATGTCGTGCCATGCTCAGTGTAGAGTTCAGTAGCCATAATAACACCAAAAACCATAACTTTCTGTTTCTTGGATTCGCTGTGCTATGGGTACTAGACAAAGTTAGGTATACAGATATAGATAAAAAATAGACATACAAATACTTATCATCCATGACTGGGGTACATGAGGCGGATCGCGGACCCCGTAAACCCCTAGAGTTTGGGCTGGGTTGTTTTGACGAGTCCGACCTTGGTGATGAGGGTATTTTGCACTGTTTAGTGCATTATTGACAAAAACATGTTTTTTTTAGTTTTTGTGAACTATCATTATTTTTAATTCATAGTCATAACACTAACTACTAAGCAGTTATTTCTGTATTTTATATGCACTTACGTATGCTAAGTTCGCAGAACAAAGCAGGTATAGCTGCGCGACTTTGGCGCGTTTCCAACCAAGCTCAATGCCATCGCCATAACTTAGAATATCAGCATGACCTTAGATCCAAAGGCGTAGAGGCATTCTCGTTGATCAGAAAACATAAAATATTCTGCTAACTCGAAATAAAGAACATGGAGTTGTAATAAATAAACTAAGACTAGGTTTAAACTAGGTTTTGATGACGCGGTTAGCCTAGTTGATAGCGACCCTGCCTCAGAAGCTAGCGTCCCGGGTTCGATCCCCGGTAAGGGCCAATGTTTGTGTGATAAGCACGAATGTTTGTTTCTGAGTCTTGGATGTTTCCGATTTATTTAAGTATTTTTTATCAATACATATAAAACAGTACCGTGACACACTTATAGACAACGCACAGCCTAAACGGGTGGTCCTAGAAGTTTGAAATTCGGAGGAGACATTCCTCGAGTATCCTAGAGGTAAAGGATTTTTTTAAATTTCATCCCTAAAGAGTTGAAAAGGGGTAATAAAGTTTTTATGGAAAATACCGTGGGCGAAGCTGTGGCGGGTTCACTAGTTTATCTATATAAGTATGTATATCGTCGTCTAGTACCCATAACACAAGCCTTTAGAGCTCACTTTGGGACTAGATCGATTTGTGTAAAGATTGTCCCCTGATTTATTTATTTATTTAATCTATCCATAAATAAAATATTTGTTCCAAATCAGAGCCAGGCGGCAGGGTGCCTAGAAGGCTGGAAACATTGCCACACTGTATGGCTAAGCTTATTTGTTGTGCCAAATATGAAAATCAAAATTGAATTTCATATTTTTTATTCTTGATGAGCTTTCGCTTGAGCAGTCTCCCCCGATGGAAAATGAAGATGGCTATAGAACTTACATTTTATGCACAAGACCCATGATCACGATCGGCCGATATATATCCCACGGTCCCACTACCGGACTCAGGCCTCTTACAGATTCTATCATAGACGAGCATCATTTTGAATTTATCGTAAACATTAATCAATTAATTTCTTCAGGGCTGCCAGATTGTATAATGGGGAAGTTGCATGAAAATCAAAATGCGATTTAAATGATATATTATTGGCCGAATTCAGAAACGCCATTTAAGCATTTGACTAAATATTAAGTAATTAAAAGTTCCTCAACTAGTTGTCAACCGATACAGAAACGTCACTGAAACCTCACTTTAATTAAAGCTTAACTTGAGTGACTTTTCTGAATTCGGCCATATGAAAGTAAATGTAAACAAAAGCATATTACAGAAAAAAGCAGATAATTTTGAATATTCATTTTTATTTGATTAAGGTTGAAAATTAGAGAATAATATATATCGTTTTTTAGTTCTGATTTAAGTTCTTTGGACATCCTCATCAAATGTATGTTTTATTTCTACGATGTTGGTCTAAAAACGTTATTTTCGGAAATAATTGCAGATTCCGTTGAAACGCCATACATTTTGTACAGTTTAACGACAGCTGTGATTTCATAGCTGTTGTCCATTTTGTATGGAGTGTTTTTGCGAGTGGTATGAACAATGACTTTTCAAAGCTGCATAACTCATAAAATAATCAACATAATAATGTTTTGCGTACAAAGATTAATTCTATTAATTAGCACTTTCCAATACAAGATAAAAAATATTACGCAATTTCCCTATTGGATACTAAAACTGTATAATTGGATGGTGATCTTTTTCCTGTTTGTATCCTCGACTCCCTTGTATAATTTAATACAAACCAAATAATAAATCATGGTTAAAAAATTACGTAAGTTCAATAGGTGAATTATCAGTCAGTTTTGTATAATTTCCGAAGTATGGCTGAATTATTATAAAATCTCTACAGGCAGCACTGTTCAGCGCCTCTATTCGGGAACGCTAAGTGATTCTGTAGTGACTCGTAAGCCAGATTTCTCATCCCACTCTTCTGCACGACGCGTAATGCGTAAGAGCGAGATGAGAAATCTGGCTTCCGAGTCGCTATAGAATCACTTAGCGTACCCGAATAGAGGCGCTGTTCTTTTCTTTCCCAAATGTATTACAACAGTGTCGTGTTCCGCTTCCGGGGCAGCTTGCTTGTCCGTGGCCCGTTGAACAAAGTTACAATTTTATAGGCAAAAACTGGCAAGGCAGATGTATGAGATCTGACATCGTGTTGCCAGTTTTGTAAGTTGTAGGTTGTATTTTCCTGAAATGGCCCACACGAGTGACAACGCTTAGAAGCCACACCTTTACGTCGCATAATTTTAATAAGTTCCTTAAGTTATATTGTAAGGTATTTAAGGCGCAGGCATGTTTTTTTTTAATGTCAATTGACTGACAAACCGGCAGACGGCCCACCTGATGGAAAGTGGTCACCGCCGCCCATGGACATCTGCAACACTAGAGGTGCTGCCAATGCGTTGCCAGTCCAGGGAGGATGGGGAATGGGGAAGGGATGGGGATGAGGGAATAGGCCTCCGGACCTCGTCACTCACCGTGCGAAACGCAATAGCAAGCTATTACTTTATACCGATATTCTGTGAGAGTGTGGTCTACCCCGGTCGAGCCGGCCCATTTGAACAGTAATGATCTAGTGAGGATTACTGTTTGGCTCTACCACTGCAAAAATATATATATTATTACTACAACTGTCAGACTGACGTGTCTATAGGGCAGCTAATCTACCCAAGAATGCGTTCTCCATGCCAGCCTGCGCATCGCGGAGATGACTGACGATAGCTTGCAGATCGTGGATGCTAATTAATTACCCATTAACCTCAAATAATCCTATATCTTAAACATGTTTCAAATACTTTGGGATTAAACATTATTCATGCGAATTGCTTAGTTATTTGCGTAAGTCAAATATTTGGACATCACGAGCTACTTAAATTGCTCAATCAAGTCAAACAGCGAAAATCTATTTGTAATCAAGTTTTGATTAATTAGAAATAGGTATTTATAACAAGTGTCTCTGTGAGCTGTAGACCTCGCGAGAAACTTGCTGCCGTTGGAAAACTGTTATACCCATACATCGACATAGGCCGCGGTCAGTTTACCAACACCGCAAATAACTTTCTAATCTCAAAAACCCCCATATCTTCAGCATTTTGACAACGCAATCTACAAAAGAGATCTGTATAATTCTCGAACCTGCTCACAAAATTTCAAGAGAATCGGTTGAGAAATGCGACCTGTAGAGGAGAACAAATGGACAGACGGGCATACGGAAGCATTTTTGCCCAAGCTGACTATTTCTATTTCTATTCAATTTAATTTAATATTGAAATTTTATGTAAGTAAATGTAATTAGTATTTAGCTACGTCTTTCTTAAGTTTTCGCACCTGTTTTTAAAACTGTATGAATTTGGTCGCCTACGAGACAGGCCAAGTCTAGTGTAGGAACCAGTATACTCTGGATTGCAAGGTCCCCAAAAAAAATTACACAAAATATTGTATATTATTGACACGGAGACGCTTCACTCTCTTCGCTCGCTCGGTTAATGATATTTGAACTCTTTACTGACATTATTTTCTATTGTCAGTTTGTTTATACATACCTGTTTTGTAGATTGTCTATGATTTAACGCAAACAACTATGACATACAATACTGTGAAAAAGTATAGACTCATACATATTTAAAGATGTTGTTTAAAACCAATGGGATATTTCTGAAAATGGTTTCGGTAGATAAATAGCGCACGCAAATAAAAGTGCCTTACATTAGTTATATTTTTTATTTTTCATTTAATAATCGTAAAAATCTCCAATAGCCTACCATCTATAAATTTACACTGTGAAAAATTATAAACTCAGTGCCTATATTTATTCGTTATTGACTCAATATTTTGTCCAATCACCCTTATTTTTTATAACTTCTATTAGTCTTTTAGGCATGCTATCAATTAACTCCTTAAGTGTATCTGTTGAAATTTCTGCCCATGTTGATCGCAATCTTTGTTTGAGTTCATTAACATTATTTATTATTGGTTTTTCCTGATCATACAATTTCCTTGTTAATATCCCCCAGACGTTCTCTATCGGATTTAGGTCTGGACTAACTGCTGGCCATTCTAATAACTGTATACCAAAGTCTTGAAACCACTGTTTTGTAGTTGCAGCTACATGGATGGGTGCATTGTCCTGTTGAAAAATTATGTTTTCGTCTTCAGTCAGCGTAATAAAAGGTAGAAGGTAATCATGTAACTTTGCTTGATATCCAACAGCAGTCATACGCCCATCAATGAATGCCAATTCGGTTTTTAAGGATGCACATACACCGGCCCAGACCATGACTGAACCTCCACCTTTAATCCGTCGAGACATAATTTTTCTACCAAATCTCAAATCATGCCAATAATATTTACATCCATCAGGACCATCAAGATTGAATTTCTTTTCATCACTAAATATGACATGTTGCCAAAAATCACCTTTTGTTATATATTTCTCGGCAAACTTAAGTCGATTCACTTTATGTTGTGTTTTCAAGACTGGTTTACTAAGACATTTTTGATACTTAAAATTTTTTGATTCAGCTGCCCACTTTCTCACTAAACTTGGATCACAATTTAGGTTATATCTACGCACCAGAGCTGTTGATGATGCCCCGGTAGCCGATAACTCCCTTAAAACTGCGCGTTTTACGGTGGATTCGGACATTCCTCGAGTATCCTAGAGGTAAAGGATTTTTTTAAATTTCATCCCTAAAGAGTTGAAAAGGGGTAATAAAGTTTTTATGGAAAATACCGTGGGCGAAGCTGTGGCGGGTTCACTAGTTTATCTATATAAGTATGTATATCGTCGTCTAGTACCCATAACACAAGCCTTTAGAGCTCACTTTGGGACTAGATCGATTTGTGTAAAGATTGTCCCCTGATTTATTTATTTATTTAATCTATCCATAAATAAAATATTTGTTCCAAATCAGAGCCAGGCGGCAGGGTGCCTAGAAGGCTGGAAACATTGCCACACTGTATGGCTAAGCTTATTTGTTGTGCCAAATATGAAAATCAAAATTGAATTTCATATTTTTTATTCTTGATGAGCTTTCGCTTGAGCAGTCTCCCCCGATGGAAAATGAAGATGGCTATAGAACTTACATTTTATGCACAAGACCCATGATCACGATCGGCCGATATATATCCCACGGTCCCACTACCGGACTCAGGCCTCTTACAGATTCTATCATAGACGAGCATCATTTTGAATTTATCGTAAACATTAATCAATTAATTTCTTCAGGGCTGCCAGATTGTATAATGGGGAAGTTGCATGAAAATCAAAATGCGATTTAAATGATATATTATTGGCCGAATTCAGAAACGCCATTTAAGCATTTGACTAAATATTAAGTAATTAAAAGTTCCTCAACTAGTTGTCAACCGATACAGAAACGTCACTGAAACCTCACTTTAATTAAAGCTTAACTTGAGTGACTTTTCTGAATTCGGCCATATGAAAGTAAATGTAAACAAAAGCATATTACAGAAAAAAGCAGATAATTTTGAATATTCATTTTTATTTGATTAAGGTTGAAAATTAGAGAATAATATATATCGTTTTTTAGTTCTGATTTAAGTTCTTTGGACATCCTCATCAAATGTATGTTTTATTTCTACGATGTTGGTCTAAAAACGTTATTTTCGGAAATAATTGCAGATTCCGTTGAAACGCCATACATTTTGTACAGTTTAACGACAGCTGTGATTTCATAGCTGTTGTCCATTTTGTATGGAGTGTTTTTGCGAGTGGTATGAACAATGACTTTTCAAAGCTGCATAACTCATAAAATAATCAACATAATAATGTTTTGCGTACAAAGATTAATTCTATTAATTAGCACTTTCCAATACAAGATAAAAAATATTACGCAATTTCCCTATTGGATACTAAAACTGTATAATTGGATGGTGATCTTTTTCCTGTTTGTATCCTCGACTCCCTTGTATAATTTAATACAAACCAAATAATAAATCATGGTTAAAAAATTACGTAAGTTCAATAGGTGAATTATCAGTCAGTTTTGTATAATTTCCGAAGTATGGCTGAATTATTATAAAATCTCTACAGGCAGCACTGTTCAGCGCCTCTATTCGGGAACGCTAAGTGATTCTGTAGTGACTCGTAAGCCAGATTTCTCATCCCACTCTTCTGCACGACGCGTAATGCGTAAGAGCGAGATGAGAAATCTGGCTTCCGAGTCGCTATAGAATCACTTAGCGTACCCGAATAGAGGCGCTGTTCTTTTCTTTCCCAACTGTATTACAACAGTGTCGTGTTCCGCTTCCGGGGCAGCTTGCTTGTCCGTGGCCCGTTGAACAAAGTTACAATTTTATAGGCAAAAACTGGCAAGGCAGATGTATGAGATCTGACATCGTGTTGCCAGTTTTGTAAGTTGTAGGTTGTATTTTCCTGAAATGGCCCACACGAGTGACAACGCTTAGAAGCCACACCTTTACGTCGCATAATTTTAATAAGTTCCTTAAGTTATATTGTAAGGTATTTAAGGCGCAGGCATGTTTTTTTTTAATGTCAATTGACTGACAAACCGGCAGACGGCCCACCTGATGGAAAGTGGTCACCGCCGCCCATGGACATCTGCAACACTAGAGGTGCTGCCAATGCGTTGCCAGTCCAGGGAGGATGGGGAATGGGGAAGGGATGGGGATGAGGGAATAGGCCTCCGGACCTCGTCACTCACCGTGCGAAACGCAATAGCAAGCTATTACTTTATACCGATATTCTGTGAGAGTGTGGTCTACCCCGGTCGAGCCGGCCCATTTGAACAGTAATGATCTAGTGAGGATTACTGTTTGGCTCTACCACTGCAAAAATATATATATTATTACTACAACTGTCAGACTGACGTGTCTATAGGGCAGCTAATCTACCCAAGAATGCGTTCTCCATGCCAGCCTGCGCATCGCGGAGATGACTGACGATAGCTTGCAGATCGTGGATGCTAATTAATTACCCATTAACCTCAAATAATCCTATATCTTAAACATGTTTCAAATACTTTGGGATTAAACATTATTCATGCGAATTGCTTAGTTATTTGCGTAAGTCAAATATTTGGACATCACGAGCTACTTAAATTGCTCAATCAAGTCAAACAGCGAAAATCTATTTGTAATCAAGTTTTGATTAATTAGAAATAGGTATTTATAACAAGTGTCTCTGTGAGCTGTAGACCTCGCGAGAAACTTGCTGCCGTTGGAAAACTGTTATACCCATACATCGACATAGGCCGCGGTCAGTTTACCAACACCGCAAATAACTTTCTAATCTCAAAAACCCCCATATCTTCAGCATTTTGACAACGCAATCTACAAAAGAGATCTGTATAATTCTCGAACCTGCTCACAAAATTTCAAGAGAATCGGTTGAGAAATGCGACCTGTAGAGGAGAACAAATGGACAGACGGGCATACGGAAGCATTTTTGCCCAAGCTGACTATTTCTATTTCTATTCAATTTAATTTAATATTGAAATTTTATGTAAGTAAATGTAATTAGTATTTAGCTACGTCTTTCTTAAGTTTTCGCACCTGTTTTTAAAACTGTATGAATTTGGTCGCCTACGAGACAGGCCAAGTCTAGTGTAGGAACCAGTATACTCTGGATTGCAAGGTCCCCAAAAAAAATTACACAAAATATTGTATATTATTGACACGGAGACGCTTCACTCTCTTCGCTCGCTCGGTTAATGATATTTGAACTCTTTACTGACATTATTTTCTATTGTCAGTTTGTTTATACATACCTGTTTTGTAGATTGTCTATGATTTAACGCAAACAACTATGACATACAATACTGTGAAAAAGTATAGACTCATACATATTTAAAGATGTTGTTTAAAACCAATGGGATATTTCTGAAAATGGTTTCGGTAGATAAATAGCGCACGCAAATAAAAGTGCCTTACATTAGTTATATTTTTTATTTTTCATTTAATAATCGTAAAAATCTCCAATAGCCTACCATCTATAAATTTACACTGTGAAAAATTATAAACTCAGTGCCTATATTTATTCGTTATTGACTCAATATTTTGTCCAATCACCCTTATTTTTTATAACTTCTATTAGTCTTTTAGGCATGCTATCAATTAACTCCTTAAGTGTATCTGTTGAAATTTCTGCCCATGTTGATCGCAATCTTTGTTTGAGTTCATTAACATTATTTATTATTGGTTTTTCCTGATCATACAATTTCCTTGTTAATATCCCCCAGACGTTCTCTATCGGATTTAGGTCTGGACTAACTGCTGGCCATTCTAATAACTGTATACCAAAGTCTTGAAACCACTGTTTTGTAGTTGCAGCTACATGGATGGGTGCATTGTCCTGTTGAAAAATTATGTTTTCGTCTTCAGTCAGCGTAATAAAAGGTAGAAGGTAATCATGTAACTTTGCTTGATATCCAACAGCAGTCATACGCCCATCAATGAATGCCAATTCGGTTTTTAAGGATGCACATACACCGGCCCAGACCATGACTGAACCTCCACCTTTAATCCGTCGAGACATAATTTTTCTACCAAATCTCAAATCATGCCAATAATATTTACATCCATCAGGACCATCAAGATTGAATTTCTTTTCATCACTAAATATGACATGTTGCCAAAAATCACCTTTTGTTATATATTTCTCGGCAAACTTAAGTCGATTCACTTTATGTTGTGTTTTCAAGACTGGTTTACTAAGACATTTTTGATACTTAAAATTTTTTGATTCAGCTGCCCACTTTCTCACTAAACTTGGATCACAATTTAGGTTATATCTACGCACCAGAGCTGTTGATGATGCCCCGGTAGCCGATAACTCCCTTAAAACTGCGCGTTTTACGGTGGATTCGGACATTCCTCGAGTATCCTAGAGGTAAAGGATTTTTTTAAATTTCATCCCTAAAGAGTTGAAAAGGGGTAATAAAGTTTTTATGGAAAATACCGTGGGCGAAGCTGTGGCGGGTTCACTAGTTTATCTATATAAGTATGTATATCGTCGTCTAGTACCCATAACACAAGCCTTTAGAGCTCACTTTGGGACTAGATCGATTTGTGTAAAGATTGTCCCCTGATTTATTTATTTATTTAATCTATCCATAAATAAAATATTTGTTCCAAATCAGAGCCAGGCGGCAGGGTGCCTAGAAGGCTGGAAACATTGCCACACTGTATGGCTAAGCTTATTTGTTGTGCCAAATATGAAAATCAAAATTGAATTTCATATTTTTTATTCTTGATGAGCTTTCGCTTGAGCAGTCTCCCCCGATGGAAAATGAAGATGGCTATAGAACTTACATTTTATGCACAAGACCCATGATCACGATCGGCCGATATATATCCCACGGTCCCACTACCGGACTCAGGCCTCTTACAGATTCTATCATAGACGAGCATCATTTTGAATTTATCGTAAACATTAATCAATTAATTTCTTCAGGGCTGCCAGATTGTATAATGGGGAAGTTGCATGAAAATCAAAATGCGATTTAAATGATATATTATTGGCCGAATTCAGAAACGCCATTTAAGCATTTGACTAAATATTAAGTAATTAAAAGTTCCTCAACTAGTTGTCAACCGATACAGAAACGTCACTGAAACCTCACTTTAATTAAAGCTTAACTTGAGTGACTTTTCTGAATTCGGCCATATGAAAGTAAATGTAAACAAAAGCATATTACAGAAAAAAGCAGATAATTTTGAATATTCATTTTTATTTGATTAAGGTTGAAAATTAGAGAATAATATATATCGTTTTTTAGTTCTGATTTAAGTTCTTTGGACATCCTCATCAAATGTATGTTTTATTTCTACGATGTTGGTCTAAAAACGTTATTTTCGGAAATAATTGCAGATTCCGTTGAAACGCCATACATTTTGTACAGTTTAACGACAGCTGTGATTTCATAGCTGTTGTCCATTTTGTATGGAGTGTTTTTGCGAGTGGTATGAACAATGACTTTTCAAAGCTGCATAACTCATAAAATAATCAACATAATAATGTTTTGCGTACAAAGATTAATTCTATTAATTAGCACTTTCCAATACAAGATAAAAAATATTACGCAATTTCCCTATTGGATACTAAAACTGTATAATTGGATGGTGATCTTTTTCCTGTTTGTATCCTCGACTCCCTTGTATAATTTAATACAAACCAAATAATAAATCATGGTTAAAAAATTACGTAAGTTCAATAGGTGAATTATCAGTCAGTTTTGTATAATTTCCGAAGTATGGCTGAATTATTATAAAATCTCTACAGGCAGCACTGTTCAGCGCCTCTATTCGGGAACGCTAAGTGATTCTGTAGTGACTCGTAAGCCAGATTTCTCATCCCACTCTTCTGCACGACGCGTAATGCGTAAGAGCGAGATGAGAAATCTGGCTTCCGAGTCGCTATAGAATCACTTAGCGTACCCGAATAGAGGCGCTGTTCTTTTCTTTCCCAAATGTATTACAACAGTGTCGTGTTCCGCTTCCGGGGCAGCTTGCTTGTCCGTGGCCCGTTGAACAAAGTTACAATTTTATAGGCAAAAACTGGCAAGGCAGATGTATGAGATCTGACATCGTGTTGCCAGTTTTGTAAGTTGTAGGTTGTATTTTCCTGAAATGGCCCACACGAGTGACAACGCTTAGAAGCCACACCTTTACGTCGCATAATTTTAATAAGTTCCTTAAGTTATATTGTAAGGTATTTAAGGCGCAGGCATGTTTTTTTTTAATGTCAATTGACTGACAAACCGGCAGACGGCCCACCTGATGGAAAGTGGTCACCGCCGCCCATGGACATCTGCAACACTAGAGGTGCTGCCAATGCGTTGCCAGTCCAGGGAGGATGGGGAATGGGGAAGGGATGGGGATGAGGGAATAGGCCTCCGGACCTCGTCACTCACCGTGCGAAACGCAATAGCAAGCTATTACTTTATACCGATATTCTGTGAGAGTGTGGTCTACCCCGGTCGAGCCGGCCCATTTGAACAGTAATGATCTAGTGAGGATTACTGTTTGGCTCTACCACTGCAAAAATATATATATTATTACTACAACTGTCAGACTGACGTGTCTATAGGGCAGCTAATCTACCCAAGAATGCGTTCTCCATGCCAGCCTGCGCATCGCGGAGATGACTGACGATAGCTTGCAGATCGTGGATGCTAATTAATTACCCATTAACCTCAAATAATCCTATATCTTAAACATGTTTCAAATACTTTGGGATTAAACATTATTCATGCGAATTGCTTAGTTATTTGCGTAAGTCAAATATTTGGACATCACGAGCTACTTAAATTGCTCAATCAAGTCAAACAGCGAAAATCTATTTGTAATCAAGTTTTGATTAATTAGAAATAGGTATTTATAACAAGTGTCTCTGTGAGCTGTAGACCTCGCGAGAAACTTGCTGCCGTTGGAAAACTGTTATACCCATACATCGACATAGGCCGCGGTCAGTTTACCAACACCGCAAATAACTTTCTAATCTCAAAAACCCCCATATCTTCAGCATTTTGACAACGCAATCTACAAAAGAGATCTGTATAATTCTCGAACCTGCTCACAAAATTTCAAGAGAATCGGTTGAGAAATGCGACCTGTAGAGGAGAACAAATGGACAGACGGGCATACGGAAGCATTTTTGCCCAAGCTGACTATTTCTATTTCTATTCAATTTAATTTAATATTGAAATTTTATGTAAGTAAATGTAATTAGTATTTAGCTACGTCTTTCTTAAGTTTTCGCACCTGTTTTTAAAACTGTATGAATTTGGTCGCCTACGAGACAGGCCAAGTCTAGTGTAGGAACCAGTATACTCTGGATTGCAAGGTCCCCAAAAAAAATTACACAAAATATTGTATATTATTGACACGGAGACGCTTCACTCTCTTCGCTCGCTCGGTTAATGATATTTGAACTCTTTACTGACATTATTTTCTATTGTCAGTTTGTTTATACATACCTGTTTTGTAGATTGTCTATGATTTAACGCAAACAACTATGACATACAATACTGTGAAAAAGTATAGACTCATACATATTTAAAGATGTTGTTTAAAACCAATGGGATATTTCTGAAAATGGTTTCGGTAGATAAATAGCGCACGCAAATAAAAGTGCCTTACATTAGTTATATTTTTTATTTTTCATTTAATAATCGTAAAAATCTCCAATAGCCTACCATCTATAAATTTACACTGTGAAAAATTATAAACTCAGTGCCTATATTTATTCGTTATTGACTCAATATTTTGTCCAATCACCCTTATTTTTTATAACTTCTATTAGTCTTTTAGGCATGCTATCAATTAACTCCTTAAGTGTATCTGTTGAAATTTCTGCCCATGTTGATCGCAATCTTTGTTTGAGTTCATTAACATTATTTATTATTGGTTTTTCCTGATCATACAATTTCCTTGTTAATATCCCCCAGACGTTCTCTATCGGATTTAGGTCTGGACTAACTGCTGGCCATTCTAATAACTGTATACCAAAGTCTTGAAACCACTGTTTTGTAGTTGCAGCTACATGGATGGGTGCATTGTCCTGTTGAAAAATTATGTTTTCGTCTTCAGTCAGCGTAATAAAAGGTAGAAGGTAATCATGTAACTTTGCTTGATATCCAACAGCAGTCATACGCCCATCAATGAATGCCAATTCGGTTTTTAAGGATGCACATACACCGGCCCAGACCATGACTGAACCTCCACCTTTAATCCGTCGAGACATAATTTTTCTACCAAATCTCAAATCATGCCAATAATATTTACATCCATCAGGACCATCAAGATTGAATTTCTTTTCATCACTAAATATGACATGTTGCCAAAAATCACCTTTTGTTATATATTTCTCGGCAAACTTAAGTCGATTCACTTTATGTTGTGTTTTCAAGACTGGTTTACTAAGACATTTTTGATACTTAAAATTTTTTGATTCAGCTGCCCACTTTCTCACTAAACTTGGATCACAATTTAGGTTATATCTACGCACCAGAGCTGTTGATGATGCCCCGGTAGCCGATAACTCCCTTAAAACTGCGCGTTTTACGGTGGATGAAAACCGATGAGGACGCCCTGAACGCTTCTTTTTACCATAATTTTCAATTCCTAACTTTTAAAAAAAAATTACAACACTTTGTGATCTACCAATAGTGTCCGCTATTGCTCTTTGTGTTTTACCGCAGTTTCTCAAGTCAAGAATTCGCTGTTTTTCGATTGCACTTAATGTCATACCACGCGGCATATTAAAAGGCAAAAAAAAAAACTGGACAGAAAATCTGATTATATTAAATAATACGACTTGATTATAGCTTCCTAAAATAATGATAGACAAAGTACTTCTTGCATTTAAAACGTTTTGCTAACGATTGAGTTTATAAATATTCACAGTTTAACTCGTCCCGCTCGAGAGAAAAGAGCGATGTCCCAGCTTCAAGGTCACATAGAGTAAAACTAAGTTCACAAATCAATTGCGTCTATTTTACGTTATGCATTTGTTTATATGTTAGTGACATTTATGTAATCAAATATTGAAAATAATATAAAAATATGTTTGAGTCTATATTTTTTCACAGTACTGTAACTTATTAACACTGTATAAGAATAGATTAATAATATTTCCAGTCGAGTCATGCTGCAGGATTTCTGTATTATAACTAGGCTTGGCACTCGTACATTAATATAAAGTATTGCGTGTTACTTTGAGTGTTTAATAACCTTTATTTTTTTAAACACATAAAGTACGCTTAAATACTTTTCTTACGGCATCCAGTTATCAATAGTTTTATTTAAACGAAGTGTACTTTGTGTTCTTAAATGAATTTACCTTTACTTAATTTTATTGACAAAAGGTGGCAATCCTAGTTAGTACAGAACAGTACAATACAGTATGTAAGCAAAATAACATACTACAGAAATATACGGTTAAATTTGATTTTTGTATCAAATTTGGAAAAGCCCAAAGCGTATTCTTAATTCACACGTCCTATAAGTCGACCACTTTTAATTTAATTTACTATAATAATATGAATATTCGGGTCAGGTGGTCCTCAGACAAAATGTCCTATTAGGCATTTAGTCCTGAAGGCATACTGGGTAAAGTGAATAAATAATAAGTATTTAAACGCTTTTACTCGGAAGTTTAAATACATTTCTAAGTAGACAGTTAGAAAATTATTATGTGTAAGTAAATTCTTACTTTTTCTTTACTTCATCTAGTATGCATCGCTAAAGAAATTTCGCTTCGCTAATCAATTAGGAATAGGTATTATCGATAGGGATGACAGTTAGTTTGTAATTGTTATTTTATACATGTTATAGAGGTAATGCATACATATATTTGACGTTTAGTGTCTATCTAGATTTTTTACTGACTTCATTGATGACAGTTGCGTGATTAAGATTAATTTGCGTGGTTAGGCCTTATATGGAATACTGTTCCCATCTCTGGGC
This sequence comes from Tortricodes alternella, assembly GCA_947859335.1. Lineage (NCBI taxonomy): Eukaryota > Metazoa > Arthropoda > Insecta > Lepidoptera > Tortricidae > Tortricodes > Tortricodes alternella. Next base: position 20,076,360 of record OX401969.1, read on the forward strand.
TGGAGCGCCCCAATATCAACTCCTTCCATTTGACTGCATACAACGTAGAGCTGCTCGAATTGTTAATGACTGGTCGCTTTCCAATCGGCTTGACCCATTGGCCCTACGGAGGGATGTTGCATCTCTTTGCATCCTGTACCGCATTTATTATGGAGAGTGTTCCGAGGAATTGTTCGGGTTATTACCTGCTGCCAAGTTCCACCATCGAATTACTCGCAACAAACTTACTTTCCACCCTCACCACCTTGATCGGTGGCAGTCAACTACCGTACGTTTTTTGCGGCATTTTTTGACACGTACGGTAGGAATTTGGAACGGTCTTGCTGCAGCAACGTTTCCGGACCGATACAACCTAGAGATCTTCAAAAAACGAGCCTACTCCTTTCTCAAAGGGCCGGCAACGCATCCGTAATTCCCCTGGAGTTGCGAGTGTCCATGGGCGGCGGCATGCTTACCATCAGGTAACCCGCCTGCTCGTTTGCCCCCCTCTTACTATAAAAAAAGACTATACTTACAATATATAACTGGATGACGCGTTTTAATTCTAGAGAACACAAAATATCAAACAAACCTACATCCTAATGTTTTAGGCATTCGAAAAAGTGACGCAACTGCAACTTTGGAATAGTATTAGAAATTATGTAAACTGCCTAAAGTTCTTCAATTTTGTAAAACCGTTATATTTACGGTCCAAATAATTGAATTAGTTCGGGCATTAAGCAACAATTGTCGGCGAGAATATTTTGCCGGCGCTGAAACGCTCTGTGCATGGCACGCGGAGAGTAGAATGAACCGGCGCTGCACGTTCAACGGATTCCTAGGTTTTGGTAGGCGTTGCATACGGGCATCGTACGGGTTGCATAGACGCCGAAATATGACACCCTTCGGCCAAAACTATCTCTATTTACTTCTCGAATAAGAATGTTTCCTGGGTAAAAGAATAACCACACGAAAGAAAAAATATGTTTAATATTTTTTGATAATGTAAGTGTCGGTCTTATTCGTTTTTTTTTAGGAAACTAGCCTATTCTGTGATCAATAAACATGCCTTTTCAAACTGTTAAAATCATTTGTACTCAAAGACTTTTAAATCTACGTCATGATTAGTAGTACCTTTACGTCTTTTCTTGACCCTACCATTCCGATTCCTCAGCGTGTATAGGGAGTAATTTCACGAATATATGAGCTCCCCTAATCCCCTTCGACATACTCGTACCTAACAATTTCTCTTTACGGTATCTCAAAAGAGAAACTCAGGCCATACGAACGACGCCGCCGGCAAAAGCTAGTTAGTGGAATTTATCTTAAACGAACTACAAAGCTGGAAGAGGGCCCTTGTGCGAGAAATATTCACAAATAGAAGGAAGGAAGTCTCGAATGCAGCCATATATACTCGTATATTATGTTCGAAGTTGTACAAACAATCCGACTGACACACAATTTTCTTATATTCAACAAGTAAAGGAAAAGCAAATTATTAAAATAGCTGACTGCGTAGACTAATTGCTTCAACGGGTACTTCGTTCATAGGCTTTAGTTATAGTTCGATAAAAGTACTCTATATTTTGATCTGAAATATAATCTAACACCATGTTAAGTTTCATAAAAATCCGTCCAGCAGTTTCCGCATGATGCGCGCACAGACAGACAGACAGGCAGACAGACGACCGATAACTAAAATATTATTAACTTTTTCTACTTTATTATTACAGTAATAGGTATATAGTAGATAAAATCAGTAATAGGTATATAGTTTAATGAAAGTGGCAGTTAGTTTAAATAGTTTCCTTTTTAACCACAACACAACCGAAGGAGGAGGTTCTCAATTCGATGCGTATATTTGTTTTTTTTTTATTTTTTTTAAATATATGTTCACCCATTACTCGGAGATGGCTGGACCGATTTGCATAATTCTTTTTGTAAACGACTAAGTAGCTGACCCGTGCGAATTTTTGCACAGTATCTTGATCAAACACCGGATAATAATAATATAATAAATAAAGTGAGAATAAGTAAATGCAAGTATTATTAGTACTCTATTTGTCTATTTTTCGTTAATAGCAGATTATTTCGACAAAGATAATAAACAGGGTACTTGAGGGTGTGCATTGGCATTGGTCTGCAAATAGCCAAGACACATTTTAGTTAAACAGACTGTCAATAGGTGGCGCTTGCAATTCGAGTGATTTTTATTTACGTACGCGGATGTTTTTTTTTTATGTCAATTGACTGACAAACGAGCTGACGGCCCACCTGATAAAAAGGGGTCACCGCCGCCCATGGACATCAACAACACCAGAGGTGCTGCCAATGCGTTGCCAGTCTAGGGAGGATGGGGAATGGGGATGGGATGGGGTTGAGGGAATAGGCCTCCGGATCCCATCACTCACCGTACGAAACGCAATAGCAAGCTATTACTTTACGCCGATATTCTGTGAGAGTGTGGTACTACCCCGGTCGAGCCGGCCCATTCGAACAGTAATCATCTAGTGAGGATTACTGTTTGGCTCTACCACTACCAAAATGTTGTTGGCCACGCGCTGTTTTGTAATTGAAAGTCTTAATAAGTACGTATTATTATAATACCTATATAGTAACGGATAATTTTGACAAAGATAATAATTAACGCAGTACTCTCCAGTAGCGCGATCTGTTCACATTAGACTGCATGTGCAATTAGCTAACAGACATGTTAGTTAAACAGACTGTTAATAGATGGCGCTTGCAAATCTCGTGGTTTTTAGGGTTCCGTACCCAAAGAGTAAAAACGGGACCCTATTACTAAGGCTCCGCTGTCCGTCTGTCCTTCTGTCCGTCTGTCCGTCTGTTCGTCTGTCTCCAGGCTGTATCTCATTAACCGTAATAGTTAGACAGTTGAAATTTTCACAGATAATGTATTTCTGTTGCCGCTATAACAACAAATACTAAAAAACAGAATAAAATAAATATTTAAGGGGGCTCCCATACAACAAACTTGATTTTTTTGCCGTTTTATAGATAATGGTGCCGAACCCTTCGTGCGCGAGTCCGACTCGCACTTGGCCGGTTTTTTTATTTATTTTTTAAAGAAAACTTTAATTTTAACCTATTTTTGTATTTTTAAGACAAAGCGACGAACATAAGCTTTAAAATAATGAGTCATTAATTTTGGTAAAGAATTAACGGAGATCTTGAGCGTCTTCAAAAAAATACCTTTGAGCAATAATATATATGATGATGATGATAGGGTATTTCTCCAAGTTGGTCCCGTTGTGATCAAAGTTGAGGTCTTCGGTTTTTGAAGTCGATTTTTTTTCTAATATTTATCGACTTTATTCATCACATAAAACGTTTTAATACATATACCCATTACCTCGTGCTATGCAATAAGGTCGATACATCTAAGTAAATATTGTTTTAACCTGAAGTCCCGAATACTAATATCAATATTAAATATAGTTGAGTGTCCCACTGAAAAACGATAACATTAACTCAATCCATCATCCGAGAGATTTAATAAAATAATTATTAATATATTTGTATGAGTCAGCACTTTTGAGCGAACGTATCATATAGCGGCTTGTCTTTCCAAGCTATAATAAATGTTGGTAGGTATATAATTTTCTTTTGCGCTCGTATTAAATATGTTTCTAACGAGCAAATGAAACAAGAGTACGGTGTACACTACATGAAAATAAACGTAAAATTAAGAGGCGCGTGAACCTACGGCTTTACATACAAAAGGCGATAACAATTTCCACCCCTTAAATGTTAACAGATTTCAACCAATTTTTGATAAGTTGTCAGTCAGAAGAAAATATAGGTCTATACGTTTTGGTTTCCTCACTATAATCAATCAATTCAGTTTTATTGTTTTTTCAGCAGTCAGTTTTATTGTTGTTCAGCCATTATTTGACTTCTTTTTTTTTATATATTAAGAGGGGGGCAAACGAGCAGGCGGGTTGCCTGATGGTAAGCGATCACCGCCACCCATGGACACCCGCAACACCAGGGAAATCACGGATGCGTTGCCGGCCCGACTTTGTTGATCTTTAATAAATATTCACAAAATTTATAGTTTAAGCTGTGGCGGGTCCACTAGGACCCGCCACAGCTTCGTCCGCGGTATTTTCCGCACAAACTTTATCACCCCTTCTCACCCCTTTAGGGATGGAATTTCAAAAAATCCCTCCTTATTGCACCTCTAGGGTACTCGAGGAATGTCTCCTCCAAATTGCAAACCTCAAGGACCACCCGTTTAGCCTGTGCGTTGTCTATAAGTGAGTTACGGTACTGTTTTATATATGTATTGATTATTATAGTTTTGAATAATGTTGGCTGCGAAGATCGCGCAGTTATGCGGAGTTTATAGGATATAATAATATAATGGTCTGTGACACAACTTTATAGGTACCTATAGTTAGTAGAAATGTGTAGTATTTCTTTGTTTACAATTAATTTAAAATATGTCGCCGTCACGTCTTTTTTATACACGTGCACTTACAAAGTAGCCATTTTGCAATGTTAATAAAACATCTGTACTGAATTAATTAAGGGAATCTTACCTACGTTTTTATTAAAGTCGTCGGAATGAACGTTCTTTATTACGCTTCGTAGATGTTATTGCAGCATTCTTTTATAATAATTAACTATCAGTGACAAATTGTTTGTTCTTATTAACGTTATTTCTGGTTTTAAGATTTTTACCGGTAAAGATACGTAGGTTCTTTATTACGTGTCTGAGAATTAGATTACAAAAGTAATACCTGCGCTACATTATTTGGGTCACACAAAAGACAATATGGTTTTAATTACATTCCTAAAAATATATCAAAATGACGTACCAAATCCATATTTTTTTGCACATTCGAGATACCAAGCTGACGTTTGTTCAACTCAAATTCTAATTTTACCCCATTAGTGCCCAAACTTAAAAAAAACTAGCAATCTATGACGTGCGAGTACTTTAAATCGTTTTTTTTTTTTTGAATTAAATAAATTGATTTTATACCTACGAAAAATTTTAGTTGTCAGTTTTTTTACAAAACAGCATCCTGGCCATGAATGCAGATAGGTTCGACTGCCCTTACATGGGACACTGCATACAGCTCCATATATTGCTTTTTAGTTCTCATTTTAGTTTTTTGGACACCCTCAACAAATTTACGTCATGTGTTATTTCTACGATGTTGGTCTATAAACAGTATTTTCGGAAATAATTGTAGATTTCCTTTAAACGCCATACATTCTGTACAGTCTAACGACAGCTGTGACGCCATAGCTGTTGTCCATTTTGTATGGAGTGTTTTTGCGAGTGGCATGAACAATGACTTTTCGAAGCTTCATAACTCACAAAATAAACAACATAATAATGTTTTGCGTACACAGATCGGTTTCTATTACTCAGCACTTTCCAATACAAGATGAAAATAAATGATGCATCATCGCTATCACACCCCTGATCGTCTCTACTAAGTACAAATTATACAGGCTGTTCTATAAACCCTGCACCCTAAAAATACTTTTCAAAATCAAATTCAAATATTAACAAATCCTTTATCATTCCAGATACCTTCGGCTGGGAGCGCAGTGATTATTGTAAGTGCTGGCTTATAAAAGTTAACGCGAGGGCATTTTCTTTAATAACCCTCCCATTGTCGCCGTCATCGGCAGATAAGGTCGGGTCTTTTATTGGTCGTTATAATGGTAGATTAGACCCGTGAATAATTAGATTGGATGACATATAATTTTATTAATGTAATGAATGTAATAATTAAGTCAAAGCTTCTTCGGTCAATATGGTACAGTTAAGAGGACTGTGAACCAACGGCAAAATTACCCTTTTCATACAAAAGGCGGTAAAGATTTTCACTCCTTAAATGTCAATCGTTTTTTAACCAATTTTTTATAGGTTGTCAGTCAGAGCAAAATCTAGGTCTGTACGTTTTTTATTTTTGATTAAAGATCAACAAAGTCAAATAATCACTGAAATTAGTTTTGTTTGACTTATGCTTCCCTTCACTAAATTACACTCGTGATATAAAAGTAGGTAGCTACGCATAAATGTTACACGCTCAGTTTCCATGCAAATCGGGATAATTTTTGTTTCTTGAAGTGTGTAACCCTGTAGTGACTCCTTGAGCCATGTTAGTCTAATAACATGAGTGTTTTGTCTCGTAAATTAAAATAGAAAATGAAAAAAAAAAGTGTGTGTGTGTGTGTGTGTCAGCTCCGACGCACGACAGGAGTTTACTCCTTACGAACGATTATAAAATAAACCAGTACCCATCATACTATGCTGTCATTTTTCATTTTGACATTTGACAGTAAATAATAAAGTTACATAATAATGAATATAAACATGTCACTCATTGAATACAATAATTAATTGACACTTCGGGTCCCGTCGTCTTCCGATTGAGATCCGAGTTTTACCGATGGAAACATATTATTCACTATAACTGTATGCAATGCAAAGCGACCGACGCATCTTCGGCTAATATCGTGTGACTTCGTGTGACTCCGTACCGTGTGACAGTGTGACATCGTTGTTTGATTTTACTCCCCATAATTTTTCATACCCCGAGCTTATATACGAAAATCGATTCTTAAGGAGTAAACTCCAAAAATACATATCATTAGACTAATATTTTTGTATTGTATTTGTTTCTTAATTTAGAGACTCCATTCACCTTCAACAAAATGCATTAACATAAGCTCCAATAGTATTCCATTTAGCATATTTAACAGATGTCCAAGCATTTACCTTAACGACCTCGGTTGACGGCGCGCACAATTTGTCTCCATTTGTCACGAGTTATGTCATATTGTCACGTGCCATATTGTCGACGATTTCGGGATTCGCATATTGCTTGACAATATGATTTAATAATCGGACGCTGGTGATTTAAATGATCCTGAAGCCGTTTATGAGCCCTCTCCTTGGGTAGGGCTTCATACAAACGAAGTTCAGTTATGGTTTGGACATTTTTAACTGGATCGCATAGAAACTTAGCAAGATTATAGATAAAAGACAAATCTAGGTTTTATATTACGAGTTTTCAGATAATATTTAATAGGTGTCTCATATAAACCAGTTTTTATCCTGTTTTTTATAATATGTTTTGTTTTTTCTCAATCACGCAAAGTACACGTACTCCTCAAATTGCCTTATATCTATCTCGTTGCAAAGTTTCAATTCGATGCGATATCTGAACTTGACTAAAGAAAGACTTCATAGTATTCTCTATACCTACTATATTTTATAGTTGTTCATATTCGTTGTTTATTCATTCAATATTGTTGCTTTATTAGGTATATTGTAATGTTTCTATATAATTTTATTTGAGTTTTTATATATGTAAAAACAATGTTTTGACTTGAAAAGATGATTTTCTGCTGAGTTTCTTGCGGCGCTTCTCAGTGATGATGGTCATGTCCGAAGCGCTGGTAGATTCAACCCATTTTAATTTATTCATGTGAAAGGTGGCAAATTTGCTGAATAAATGATTTGAATTTTTTGATCCGACTAAAATATCCGAACCATAGCTGAACTACGTTTGTATGAAGCGCGACTCAATGATGCTCTTAAGGTTTTATAATTTTTATCAGATAGGTCCAGCAGAGTGTAGGTATAAATAATGGTTTTCGACATAGATTTCAATCGTTAGCCATCGACTTGCTTTACAGTGACCGCGCCGTAATTATTCACTCGTGAAGTTTGCGAAATTCGCCAAGTTGTAATTAGTGCTTATCTGAAAGCGGTCACGAGTGCACGTGAAGATGCAGAAACAATACAAATAACACTGATAAAGCGAAAGGCGTTTCATTTACAAACTAATTGATTTTCATTTTCTCCCGTTAAAATTATTGAGCGTTCTGGTACAGTAGGAGAAAAAGAGATGACACTATTAATCTTGGTTCAGGCACACATGCATGAATATGGTTACAAATTAATCCAGGATCTTAGATAAGAATAGATTCGAATAATCTGTATCTACTTGACGGACTCGGCGGTGCTGGGGTCATATGCCCCCTGTACCATTACCATGATTTTATGTAAACCGTTCTCGTAATAGAAAACTATCGCTTGGTCCTTTTTACTTGTATCGGCAAGAAGCAGTAATACCAATAGATTTCGTTAACGAGAATCGTATTCGTAAACTCATGGTAGGTAATGGTAGTAGCTCACGGCTCAAACTATCTCAAAACTAGATTTTATCAAAATTAAGATAGTTTCTCAGTTATACTAATATTAGTGTTTATAAATATGTCTATAATAAGCTTCCAACACAAAAACCGAGACGCTCACGCGTAATGCACAATCTTCGAAAAATATGGTTGTCCAAAAAAGGAACTTATGACTGATGGCGGATAGGCTGTTCTTGTCCTAGCAATTATACAATTAACACAATCGGCACAATTATTATTACAATAATCAGAAGAGCATAAATGCCATCCGCTATAAGGTCCTTTTTGATTTGGACAGCGACAAACTATCCAAATAAAGACTATTGTTTTAACACTACGAACGTCTCATGACCTTGACATTGCTCTTCAAAGAGCCTATCTCCATTTTAGTGATATTATCAATGTCAGCCCAATATTCTAAGCTTTTAGGTTTAAAATACAACAGGTACCTATGAGATGATGTGTTTGTTTTAAAGTCGCTCAAATGAAAATTTGTTACAGTATTGTGGGCCGTTTGACGATTCGCAAGGACGTATTATTTAGTGTTTTTGGATAGGATGATAGTGTGACCTTGCGCTGCGGTTAGCGGTCACAAAAATATAGGTATTCCATAAATAGGATGTTCAATAGTTATCTAATCGGGTAATTTGTTTTTGCTCTATTCGATGTTCATCATCATTGTCGGCCTGTACGGACCGATGTGTAGGCTATAGGTATAATGCGTCATACTAGAGGTAATTATGCTTTTTCAGCGCCTGTCGGGTTTTAGTTTTTAACTTTTTATAACTCTTATTTGCATTACCTGCATTAGACATGACATCACCGTTTGTTTTTATTAAAACACTTTTATTAGCTTCACTTGTAACTAACTAAGAAACAATGTAATAACATCTTAGAAGTCAACTTAAACCTACTTCTTATTGTCGTATCGAAATGATTATGTAGTTCGGAGATCAATACAATCATTTGGTACCAGTTGATCTGAGGATTGAACCATGAGATGGACAGTGGAACTGTTCAATTGCTACTTACTAGTAAAGTCCTCAAGTTAGGGCTTTTTTGTTTCTTTCGACGAGTCAAATACATTACCTTGGTGATGAGGGTCTTTTGTACTTTTTAGTGCGTTACTGATAAATGCGTGTTCCTTTGTTTTTGTAAATTTTTTTGGTAATCATAAGCACGACTTCCAAATTTACTCGAAACGAAACTCCAAAACAATTAATTGTTACTTATTTCTTCAGTTTTAAAGGCGTGCCTGCAACAAAACTTTCGACCACAATAGGGAACTTGCATGATTTTAAATTCACCTTTAATTGGAAAGTACTGAGTATTAGAAACCAAACTGTGGTCGCAAAACATTATTGTGTTGTTTTTATTTTGAGATACGACGCTTTGAAAAGTCATAGTTCATACCACTCACAAAAACGCTCCATACAAAATGGCCCTGAACCACAGTATTGATTATACTGTGCCTGAACTATGACGTCACAGTGCAGTTAGAGTGTTGAAAAGACCAATGTAAAAAGAACACTGGCGGTAGGTTTTTTATGCTCGTTATTGATGAGGGTGTCAGAAACTAGGAGGATGTAAAAAGGGAGATGTATAGTCTCCGCGTCTGGACAAGTTAAGTGACTTATGGCCGAATTCAGAGAGGCCACTCAAATTGATGTTTATTTAAAGTGACGTTTCGGTGACGTTTCTGTATAGGTTGACAACTAGCTGAGGGATATTTAACTATTTAATCTCTAATCAAATGCTTAAGTGGCGTTTCTGAATTCGGCGATTAGAGATGTAAAAGCCTCTAAGCGTCATAACAATAAAAATAATAATTGAAACTAAGAAACATCTAAATTGATTAATCTAGGTTAAATGGAGATAGACAGTCTCCACGGTCAATTTAAAGTCTATATTAGCTAGCCGCGCACAGCGGCGACACGCGATCGTAGCCGAACGTATGCTGCGACGCGCGGCTAGGTAATATAGACTTTAAATGCTATGTACAATATGTACATGATGCAATATCGTTTAAAGATTGTAAAATTCGTTCCGATCCGATGCGATGCGGGCAGTTTGGTGGAAATTATGCTTTATCAATAATAGGAGGTTATTAATAGTAGGTCCTTTATACAGCCCTATTAAATAATTACTGGCTGCATTTGCATTACGAATAAGTTTACATATTTATGACTGATCTTGAGATCTGACGGCATATAATATTGTATACGATAGTGTTGATAACATCGTGAGAATAACTTGAACATACAAAAAAAACCTTGAGAGGTGTCCAGGAAATGTATTGAAACAAATTGTTGAACTTAAGGCTCAAACACCGGAACTCAAAGCCTTGAATTTGAACAAAAAATGCCTTAAAATAATTTACAAATCATGTATTTTTTGATCCATACCATCAATCAATACGAAAGTAACTCTGTGTCTGTCTGTTACGTTTTCACGGCCGAACCACTTGACCGATTTGGATGAAATTCGGCAAGGATCTACTTTAGTTTCCGGGAAAGGACATAAGATACTCTTTATCTCGGAAATAATTGAATTAACTTACGTGGATGCAGTCGGGGGCAGAAGCTAGTCTATATTAATACTATAAATGCGAAAGTCAAGTAAAATAAGCGGAACCCTCTTTTCGACTTTTTTTACCAGAAACAGAATTCCACTTGTATTACTTGGAAACTACAACTAATAATTTTACAAGTCTAAACTGGCAACATTGATAAAAAAAAGTCACCGGTCATTGGTGCAAGCTTTGGCAATGATGCAAATGTTGCCAGTATAGACTATATAATGTTGGCAGACCATATAAAAGGCCCTTTTGGTGAATATTCCGGAATCGGTCAATTTTGTAATTCGTCAACGTCAACATAATGTAAAGTCCATTCATCCATAATTGTCTTATTTAGTAAACAAGTTTCTAACCTCAAAATGTGTAATTTTTGGATGAAACAGCTATTTTATTCTAAATAAAGCAATTCCAGTCTAAAAATTGGCGAAGTGATTTCTAAAATATTATCTCCGATTGCTTAATTTGCAAGGAAATAGCTGTTAGACAAGGTGCTTCTTGTGGTTAGAAAATTGTTTACCAAATAAGACAAGTATGGGTGAATCGACTTTACTAACGGGGCTCGTAAACGGGCTAGGTTTTCGGCAATTTATTGTTGCAATTCGGGCTATCCTGAAAACGATTACATATAACATCACTAATCGGGACAAAAAGTTTGAATGTAAACTGTTGAGGATAGCCCTAATTGCAGCAATAAATTGCCAAAAAACTCGCCCGTTTACGAGCCCCTTAAAGTGAAAATTCGATAGCAGAATCTGCCAAAATGGCAGAAATGTGCCACAAATGGTCACACTCATCTGATTTACATATACTTGTCATAAGACTAGGCTGCAATGCGTTTAATCATATACAACCACAAACGTATTCGGGCATGATGCGACCCGTTCGCCTTAGCCTTGCGTTTGACACACATTCTGAGGCCGAACCTATAAGGTTAACAATCGGTTTGCTGTTAACGACACGAGAAGTTACATCACTGGTGTGTATTTAACTTGTTTAATAGCTGTGTCTACAGTATGATGTTGTCTAAGTAGATATATTTTAATCAATCTGTATCTTATAACTTTAAACGAACAATTCTTGTTTATATATAAAATTGTGGACCCGCCACAGCTTCACCGGCGGTGTTTTCCATACAAACTTTATCACTTTCAACCCTTTAGGAATGGAATTTCAAATAATCCCTCCTTAGTGCACCTCTAGGGTACTCGAGGAATGTCTCCTCCAAATTTCAAACCTCTAGGACCACCCGTTTAGGCTGTGCGTTGTCTATAAGTGAGTCACGGTACTGATTAATAATTTATTGATTTATTTCGTGTATCTCGAAAACGGCTCCAACGATTCGGATCAAATCGTGTCTACAGATAAGGTTTTGCTTTTTAATGTTATCTTAGGCGTCTTTACTGAAAAAACGTGATTTATCGAGAATAACTTTACTCAATTTAGGCCTCTACAAACTATTATGAAGGTCAAGGAATGAATCTACCACTGGTTCGGAAAAATACTTCTACTGAGAAGAGCCGGCGAGACACTCGGTGAGGTATCATTTTTTCAAAACAGTACACATATAAGTTAACAATGATGTCTACACCTATTTACATACCCACATACACCTATTTATAAGTAGAACAAGTCTACCTTTTGTAGTTTAAATAATTAATTTAAAGTCTACGAAAAATCGGAAGCTAGAAAAGCCGCGCCCCACAAATCTCAAAAATCGATACCATCCTGTATACCGTATACATATTGGAGTTTATAGAGGGGAATTGTAATTTTGAATGCCACCTATGCCATTGGTTCCTAGGTTGACATAATACTTCACATAGGGCTGCCAGATGCCCGAAAATCTGGGATTGTCCCGGAATTTCGTGTATTGTCTCGTGTCTTTGAATTAGACGTTAGTGCCCCGGATTTTTTATTTTATTCGACTTTTTCTCTGATAACGCTCACATGCGGGGCGGGCGGAGCTGCGGAGGGGTGACCGAACCGCTTCTTTGGTTGGTAGGTTCTCCGTACGGTACCTAGGTCACCTAACCTTAATAAAACAAGGAATAATTGTTTCTCGGTCCCATGTCCCGGAAATCAGCACGCAACCTGTGTTAGAGCTTACACAGCCATTATAACTCTAGTTTGAGCGTTATAACGCTGCGCTGTGCTGCTTGGGATTCCATCTGGCAACCCTGAATGTAGTCCATATTTGCTCACCATAAACCCGAACAATGAGAGCTATAAACTAAACAGACTCATCAATGCCGCCCGCGGCGTGGCTACTAATTGATATGTAAAGGCCTGCTCACACCGCAAGCGGGTCGCGACGCGCATGATCAGAGAGCCGTTAGTTTAGCCACGCTTAGACGTTAAGCTTATAATTTTCTATTCGGCCGTGCTTGCTTTGTACGTTAGATTATCACATAGCTAAATGTAACTGGGTTTATCAGATAATTTTGCTAGTTTTAAGCCTCCGATAAATAGGGCTTCATAGGCTTTGAGATAACCCTGCAACGAATGAACAGTTTTTGGTATGAATGTAATCCCAACAAGGATAAGAGACGCATGTGCAGTGCAATTACCAGGATATGTGAAGATAACGGGGAGATTTTTCTTATTATGTATACTAAAGTCGCATAGATCACATGTTATCTGATATTCCAAAGCGTCAGTAAACGTATGAAACTTTTGTTACGTAATTTGGACTGAACGCCGCGTTTGCCTGCTCGCTGTGTGCGCAGGTCTTTGCTGCTTTGATTTGATTATAATTATACATTGATGAATTGACCAAAATTGACTGAGATAATTTTAATTGGTATGTATTCAAATTGTCTTCAAAATGTAGAATCCCAAGAAAGCTAGATCTAAAGAGAAGATTGGAGGAATGGTCTACCATAGCACTAGTTAGCCTTCATCATCATCATTTCGGCCGAAAGACATCCACTGCTGGACATAGGCCTCTCCAATGATGGCCACGACGACCGATTCTGTGCTGTTCGCAACCAGTGGTCCCGCAGTCTTCACCAGTACCATTACCATGAGTTGCGCAAACCGCTCTCGCTAGCGTGAACTATCGCTCGGTCCCTTTTACTTGTATCGGCAACAAGCAGTATTTCCGATAGTTTACGCTAGCGACTACGTTTTGCGCAACTCATGGTAATGGTACAGGCCGTCAGTCCACCGTGTGGATGGTATGCCCACGCTATATATAATGTGTTCAAAACATCGTCCACAGATTAAAGTATTTAGGCGTATGTATAAGTATTAAATTATCTGTCAAGTTCAAAAATCCTAACTTTCTTAATCCTTACTAATATTATAAATGTGACTGTAAGTTTGTTTGTTACGCTTTTATGCAAAAACTACTGAACCGATCATCATGAAACTTTGTACACATATTTTTGGAGGTATTAGAAGAAACATAGGATACTTTTTATCCCGGAAAATTTAAAAGTTCCCGAGGCAATAACTATAACCGAATTCCACGCGAACGAAGTATATTATAAATGCGAAAGTAACTCTGTTTGTTACGTTATCACGCCTAAACCGCCGAACCAATTTTGATGAATTTTGTTATAAAGATAGATTGGACCTTGGACAAGGACATAGGATACTTCAATAATGTATTCTACTCAGACGAAGTCGCGGGCACCACCTAGGAAGTTTATAAAATGGAGCGCAGCTTTCCCCCAACTAAAAATAACTTAACGATTCCAACAGATTATTTATCCAATTAGATTTCTGTAGTTTTGTTTATATTTTTATAGAACCTTTATACGGTCAATCGTTTTACTTCGAACGTATTTATGAAGTTCGAAAATGAGAAAAAAAGACGTGACCCACTTTTCCTCGTCAAATAAAATCGAGAATCGAATGAGCAATCGGTCATAAAGGCTGAAGCTCTTTACGAGCCATTATTTATTTTATCTCTCTTTCTATGTATCGATATACAGCAGATATAAAACTATTAGTTGTTCTGCAGGGATATAAAACCATTTAGTCGATGGTCTGTCGGTCGTAAACGGTTGATTCGTTTTAGCATCGTTGTTTGTTGTTTTATTTCATTGAATACAATAATATTGTTTAATAGTTCGTTTTATTATCTTGGACACTGACACACATTATTCTAGCCCAAATCTCCTTGCACGATGGATACAAGACAGCGAAACGAATACTTATATTGATAAGAACCATAGAATTACAAACCATAAAAGGATAGTTTACATACAACCGCCCTGACGAAAGTGAAGCAATAAACCGGTGCGCTTTGACATTTGACACGACGGGAGCGTCCCGGCGTTTGAATGAATGTGGAGCCATAAACGGCTCAGATTTTATTGCTTCAAATTGTACGCGCGGACTTGGTTTCTATTGCGTTATTATTCTGGAAGGCAACGATGTTATTAATTAAAAAAATATGCCCTCATATGCGTTAAATGCTACTTGGACATTTAAATACAAGTAACAAACTTTAAAAACAAATTAACAATAACTAGCGATTTCCCTAGCAATCATTTGTATACAGATTTCAATATTTTTGGCATATCATTACGCCCATCAATTTAAAAAAAATCGTGTCTTACGTTTCTAGGCTTATTGGTCTTTTGCTTAGAGTTGTTACTTATATGTATACAAAACATGTATTCATTCTATACCTTTTGTAGGCAGTATATATAAAAAAAAACTGCCATTTCCGAATTTTAAGGGAAGATCGAAAGATCGTAGCCTCTTAAAACAATTAATGCGATAACGATCGAATACACCGTCAATAATGAATGATGTCAATTAGATTGCGCGGCGCGTGACCGACAGAGGTCGCTGTGGCCTTAAAATGTGCGTTTAGACGTGAGTGCTTGGGCTCACCTATTTGGCAGACAATAACAATTATGACAGGTGATTTGGAGGGTATCAAATCTATAGCTTCGCGTGATTTTTATACAGAGAGAGAGAGAGAGAGAAAGAGAACAGGTGCATCACTTTCCATAGTTACAATATAAATACCTTAGCACTTTTATTGCCAAGTAAAGATGAGTCTTCTTTTCGCTTCTAATCGCTACGAGTGTAACGCATTAATACACATAGTATCACGCCCGAAATCCCTAATGGGGTGGGCAGAGCCACAATACTACTTGTGGTCACGTTCGATTAATTAGTCCTAAGATGGTATGATGAACCGTATGGTGACAGGTGATCAGTCCATCGCCCTTACAGATAGTCCACCATGTTGGAGAGGACCCGTCCCTTAGTCGACTTTTACGACATGCCAGGATGATAAGCATCTGCACGCATTCTATGCAATTTCTTCACTCCCAGTGCAGCAGATGAGAGGCAATGAAATACTTAGTATGCCTATAATTGCTTAAATAAAATAAAAACAACTTTTCGAGCGAGTGAAAGCAATAAAATGTGTTATTAAATAGCAAATAATATTATCATTGAATAAATAAATGATAAATGAACTTGATACTTATTAATATTAATCATAGTTAAATATATTAAACAATTAAAAGACAATGTAATGTAAAACGGTTATTACATGTTAAAATCTACAGCTGCAAATTAATTATGTTTGATAATTTCTTAATTAAATTTGTGAAATTCCATTTAAATAGTTGAGCCTTTTCATTGGTTGGTATTATAAATCCCTATAATTAATGTTTGGACCAAATTAAACCATAACAGCGTTATGATATGGTTCACTTTCTGTTAATGCAATTGTACAGTAAAACTATGCCCGTTGTGTATTCCCTAAACCAATGAGAGGGCATTTTTTCTATTTTAAATTCTTCTTTTATGCTATTATATCAATACAATAATAAAATAATATGATCTATGCGTTTTAAAACATACAAAATTAAATCTACTCACGATTAACTCAACCAAACATCATATAGATAGGTAAAAAAAATGACTTTGTGAACTCACGATTTATTTTCAGACATGGTCTGACATGTTTCGGACTCCTATGGAGTCCTACTTCAGGGGTTGAGTGCGGTCGCAGTCAAAGTCCCCCACGCACTTTGCACGCGCTTCTTAGTAACGTCTCACGAAAGTTTTAATCTGTACTGGACCTACTTGTTTATTGTTATGTGTATGACATATTAGATGCATATGACGTTGACACATTTCAACGTCATATGCATACATTAAAACCTACGAACAATGATGTGGTCGGCATTTTGTGCGTTTAACCTAAAGATTTGCTGTGTTCATATTCCGTTTCCTGGCAATATTTCTGACTCGGGCTACCCCGGGAATGCTCCCAATTTTTCCGGAAAATTTTCTATGCTTGGCAACGTTATAAACTCCAGAGAATGATCCTGGGATATTACCATTTAAGACAACGACACATCACTAGTTTTACCTGTATTTACTAAATTTTTGCTTATGTATCATTTATATTTAACTTATTCCCTCATTAGTATAACGTCGTGAGTATAATTATTATTTAATCGTAGCACAACACCTATTACTAGGAAGCATCAACATATTTCAAATTCCAATGACGAATACTGCACGAAAAACGCACATCAATTAAGTGAACACGATAATGAAATTCTTACGCGGAAGTGGTCCTAAGCGTTCCTGGAACTTACGTGGGAAAAGCAACTGTATTTATTAGATTATTGAATTCAAATTGAACTACCATTTCCCACGGATAACCGATTAAAGTTTTTTAAACTGTGAAAATCCTTGTTGATTTTTTTCCTGTATAGACACCAGTATATAAAGAGCTTTGATTTAAATACGTATTGCGGTAAAAAGGGGTTAAGTAACGTTGGATAATTAAATAAGAATTAGTGGGAAAGAAATTGAATACTATGATAATTGATTTTTAAATCGCATGAGACGTTTTTTCTCATTTCAATTTCCGTAACCACGTTTGATGAAACCATTCGAAAATTAAAAGTTGAACTTCTATTTGCTAGCATAGAGCATGATACTGAAAATCGAACCCAATCTTAATGCGATAAAGATCATAATTGATTGCTCTGTTTCCAAACAGAGTGCTTTTAATCCGGTATTGTATTTTTTTATTCTCATAATCCCTAGTCCTAGTTGATTACATTTTTATATTATAATACTTTATAGCGATTTGAATTGCTAATGTTGCCAGCTCAATGTCACAGGTCCACAACCTTACGACCACACAAACTCGCTTTTTAGGGATGCGTACGTATCGCCATATACAATTATTAATTTAAAAAACTAAAAACCCGACTGCATGACCTCAAAATGAAAGAAACAAGAAATGTATTCTGCCAGGCTTGTGGGGCTGATATGGAAATAGCAGTCGGTGACTCTCCTTAAAATCCTATAATGCCTATTCGAAGTTAC
Source organism: Tortricodes alternella (assembly GCA_947859335.1). Taxonomy (NCBI): domain Eukaryota; kingdom Metazoa; phylum Arthropoda; class Insecta; order Lepidoptera; family Tortricidae; genus Tortricodes; species Tortricodes alternella. The sequence continues at coordinate 20,094,430 of OX401969.1, forward strand.
CGACTGCTATTTCCATATCGGCCCCACGAGCCTGGCAGAAATAAATCTCTTGCTTCTTTCCACAATATGGCATCTGGTTGACGCCATATTGGATTTTGATTACTGTCACGTCTTTATTGACACTCGCAAGATTAAGACAAATCGATTGAAGTAAGAAACATCAAAATTGGCCCACGCGTTTGATCTCTAGAGCGCCAAAAAGGAACAAACATACATACATACAAACATACATAGGCTGATAAACACATTACCCTCTTTTGCGTTGAGCAGTCAGGTAAAAATAGATCGTGGACGTTACTAATTTACGGTGCATCAAAATGGAGGTATATTTCCTCCCATAGCGAAAAACTTTTGACAAAAATTCACTGAAATGAAAAAAAAAAACATTCCTTGCAAATGAAAAGGTTTAAGGTTTATCTATGAACACAAAGAATTACTGTTAGTATAATTCGCGGCACGTAAGTTGAACTTTGACCTTGAATGCGCAGATCAGTTTCGGGTCTCAATCGAGGTGCGGTATGAGGTGCGACGCTTTTTTCCATACTTGTACCTACGTGGACCGCCGTTTTAGTTCAACTTATGTGCCGCGGATTATTAATTCAAATTTTGTTAATCAGCGCCTCTATTCGGGAACGCTAAGTGATTCTGTAGCGACTCGTAAGCGAGATTTTTCATCTCACTCTTCCGCACGACGCGTAATGCGTAAGAGCGAGATGCGAAATCTCACTCACGAATCGCTACAGAATCACTTAGCGTTCCCGAATACAGCCGCAGTACAATATTTGACATTCTTGATCGAAACGTGATCTGACAGCTCTTTATAAAACTCCTTACTGCACTAAAGCAGAAAGACGTCCACTGCTGGACATAGGCCTCCCCCAATGATCGCCACAACGACCGATTCTGCTCGGATCCAGCAGAGACCCCCAATCTACCTGGTCGTCAGTCTAGTGTGTGTGGTGTGTCCACGCTGCCCACTCAAGAACTCTTCAGCCCCATCGGCCATCTGTTCCTAATGCCTCATTTACATGCAGCCGAAGTGAGCAGCGAAGTGGGCATGGAAGTGGGCAACGCGAGTATGTAAATGGGTCACTTCTCCAGCTCCTGCCGCTGCTACTCGCGTTGCCTGGCGCGCTGTGAGTCAGGAAGCAACATGTACACACCATTGCCTTCGAAAGCAGTATGCGGAAATTATTTCTGGCAGTGCGAGCAGCAGTGGCAGTGGCTGCATGTAATAGTAGTTTATGCAACGGTTGCATAATGATAGGCCTTAAAACACTAGTGCGGTTTTCATGAAACGAGCCGATAGGCGAGTTTCATAATGAGATCGCACGAGTGTTTTAAGGCCAAATTATGCAGAGTTGCATACATAACTTTATCTACACACATATTATAAATCCTCCATGATGGGTTCAGAAACAATATTTTCTGGCAACAAATTATTTGTTGCAATCATGGCTGCATATTTCCGATATCCGGCGCATTTTCACATCACACACACTCCGAGAAGACTACTATTCATATTTTCAACTAAAATGTAAATTACAAACAACTTTTTCTATTCAATTCAACAACAATTCTACTTTCGTTCAGCAAAACACCAACAATGGCCGCAATTCGATCCTCCGTCAAGACCATTTTTTTTAAAAATCATAGACAAACGAATGAAGTCTCTATTCTCATGTCACTCGAGATCAAATGTTGTGCAGTTTATATTAAAAAAACATACTGAATTGACGTTTCGTATCAATAACTGTTTTAATATCTATGGATACTAGAATAGAGACCCACTTGAGTTTTGACAGCTGTTCCAAATTTAATCTCATTTCTATACTAAAAACGATACGGGAATAACATTGCAGCACTCGTTTTACCTAATTGGTTGTCAAAATGGTGGTCATTTCCTACGATTTTTGATTACACTTTGGAGGTTTTATGATATGGGTGTAGATAAATGAGGTTTAAAGCTCGCTCGCGGACAGTACATTTTCTGGCACCTTTCTCGTATCGTCCGACTCGCTCTTGACGGTTAATGATTCAAAGGTCAACGCTACGATTGTTTATACATTTCAATACCTTGTCGTGCGTTGAACTTAAGGCAATTTTACTTTAAATATTCTTTTAAATCATATATTTTCTTAGTTATTTTTTCATTAATTATAGTAACTTGACTTCGAATGGAGGTCAAAGTAGAGTCAGGTCATTCACAACTAAACCTACCTTAACAGTATTTCCCAAAATTATTAATGAAATTTTCACAATTATCTTACGATTTTGTTAACAGATTGAGTATTACTAATAGGTTACTAGCGGCAGGCCCCGCCACAGCTTCGACTCTGGTTTTTCACCTACAATCTATTAACCTCTATTTCACATTTTCATTTTTAGATTTTCGTAAAATCATTTCTAACGTTCACCTTTCCTTTCATTTGATTAAGCCTATGGTTAAGAAAACCCTATCATTAGGTTACCCAATCGTTATAGTTTCCCTATCAATTGTATTACCGTATCGTTATGGAAACTTTTTCGAACTAGTTAACCGCTACCATTGCATTTCTTGAAGCAATCCGTGTACGGTAGTTAAGGCAGCTCTCTGCTGCCAGCAGCACGGGTAAACTTGACTGCAATCCTTGGACATAGTCTTCTAATTTGTATTGAAAGCTGACTGCATTTTTTGGCTGCCACCGTCAGCGAAGTGCTTCAAGCGGTCCGTGTACGGCGGTTCGGGCAGCTTTCTGCTGGCGGCAGCACGGGTAAACTTGACTGCAATCCTTGGACATAGTCTTCTAATTTGTGCTGCAAGCTGTCTGCATTTTTTTGTTGCGACCGTCAGCGAACTGTTTCGAGCAGTCCGTGTACGGCGGTTCAGGCAGTTCTCTGCTGCCGGCAGCACGGATAAACTCTACTGCAATCCTTGGACATAGCCTTCTAATCGGTGCTGCCAGCTGTCTGCATTTTTCGGCTGCGAACGTCAGCGAACTGCTTCAAGCGGTCCGTGTATTGCGAAAGTTTGTATTGTAACTGCAAATCGCTCAACAGCGATAGCTTCAAGCACTCCATCTATGTAAGCATAATATATACAAAATATATAAAAAGTCAAAAGATTAATTATATCCTTCAAGAACTGTTATAACTATGCTCAACTGTATAACCAGTATGGATCGTATATATTATAATTTCGAACGGTTTTGTAAGAATCCGGCGTAACGGCATTTTTCATCGATCAATTTCAGTTTATTTTACTGATATAAGGATAATGACCTCACAGAACTTTAATTCGTTTTTTGTAGCTATTGACATGCAAGCTGGCGCTGTTAATGGTTTGCTGATCTAGGGGTATGAAGGGATAGGGGAATAAGGGATGGGGGATGGGCCTTCGGATCTCAGTTACCCTTAGCTACCCCACTAATTATACATACTACAGTCCACTAATGCATACAATGCTCCAAGACATGATTAATGTAATGTATGCAGGCGCATGCAGGTTATTTTTCGAAACCATCCTCCAAACGAATTTTTATCTACATGGACGACGTCACTGTCGCAAGTTAGTCGCATTAATAAAATAAGCAAAGCACATTTATCACACTAATAATATAAATGCGAAATGTATGTGTGAGTTTATAATGTTTGTTACTCCTTCACGCTCCGACGACTGGATTTGGATGAAATTTGGAATGGAGAAAGATTATACCCTAGAATAACATATAAGTAGGCTTTTTATCCCCGAAAACTTCCCGACGGAATAACTATAATAGAATCCCACGCGGACTGAGACGCGGGCAGAAGCTATCGTTTATATTGTACCATTCCTCTTATGTACCTACCTTTACTTACTTACTTACTATAGCAGCGCACTGACTGAAAGTAGAATTTTAGCTTCTGCCATTCACCAGTTCCTAGGTCCCTTAGATCTTTCTGAAGACTTATTCATATGTACATAATCCAGAACATTATCATTAAAAATAAGTGGCAAGCGAGTGGTTTGTTTTAACTAAAAGCTCCAACTAAGGAACACTCCATTGCCACAAAAGCCACGACCAAATCCAATACACTATACAACTTTGCAAACATCACAATCGAAAAGACAAAGTTGACACAATAGAAAGAACTTTTAAAGGAAATAAAAGAACCGCCCGATAAGTTCGATGGAGGGTAAACGACGCCGAGGGATATCCGACACACGTTAGTTTTTAAAGTTTAAGGCTAAATGGAACAGAAATAATCCTAGTAATAATGGCATTGAGTTTGCGAGTCACCGTCTGCCATTTTATCCGTTTGTAAAGACGATGACAACGCAGACGCCATAGTCTGTTCCGTAGCCAAAATAACACCATTTCATCCACATAGGTAATCTAATTTTCGTATCTATTTCCAACCGGTGGTTGTCCGTACGGGCACACTTCTATAGTATGAGAGACAGAGAGAGAAACACAGAAGACAAACAGAGTAATTTAAATATAAATTAAAAACAATTCAAAACAAAATGGTGGTGTGTGTGTCCTCGTGGTAGTGAATGGGACACTGGCTCAGCATAATGCTGAGTTATGAACTCAGATGTCTCATTTACATGCAGCCGAAGTGTGCAGGGAAGTGGGCAGTGCGAGTATGTAAATGTCACTTTTCCTGCTCCTGCCGCTGCTACTCGCGTTGCCCATGCAGCCGAAGTTAGCAGGGAAGTGGGCATGGAAGTGGGCAGCGCGAGTATGTTAATGGGTCACTTGTATCCTGCTCCTGCCGCTGCTTTGCGTTGCCTGGCGCGCAGTGAGTCAGGAAGCAGCATGTAAACACCACTGCCTTCGAAAGCAGTATGCGGGAATTATTTCTGGCAGCGCGAGCAGCAGTGGCAGTGGCTGCATGTAAATAAGGTAAGAGATGAAACGCGCGTTGGTGTTACATCACATTTAAATTAAAATTGGTAAGGGCCTCTGCTTGTTGGCTTGGGTCTCATGTAAGCCTACCAAAGGTCCGGGAATCCCATAGTCTCATGAAAAGATATACATAATAATAATATTTTGGGTACTAAAGGGGGTTGTAAACCGGCTAGTTCAAATGTTTTGTCCCCATTAGTGATGAGATATGTAATCTTTTTAGAAAAATCCCGAATTGTAGCAATAAATGGCCCTAAAACTAGCCCGTTTACGAGCCCCTTAACACGTTGATCTAGTCTCAAACTATGATTCCCTGTGCAATGGGTACTAGAAAACGATACGAATACTTATGTACATACATTCAGACCTAGATTGTGTTCTGACTGACAACCTATCAAAAATTGGTCAAAATCGGTTAACATTTAAGGGGTGGAAATCGTTATCGCCTTTTGTTTGAAAATGCTCATTTTGCCGTTGGTTCACAGTCCTCTTAACGTCGGAGTTAATGCGTTATATTCGCCGTCTTCATTGAACCGGAAATATTCCATTTGCATTACGTCTTCAGAGACATCCTGTATATTATTGTAAAATAATGCAAAAACTAAAGATCTGCTCAAAGTTCAAAATACTTTTAATAGTAAAAAGCTTTTAAACTCATGCGGTCAGTAATCTGTAGATAAACACAAAAACCCACTTTAAAGTCGTTAAATGACTATTTAAAGACTTTATTACTTTAAAGGTTAATTACCACGATATCAATTAAGATTTTAAACACAGAAGGACAGAATAGAACGTAACAATCCATCATATTATACAACGATTAAGTCATAGCTGTTAGGTTACAGCGAGTTCATTTGCTTTGTAAAACGCTTCTGTGTTTTTCACATGATTGCCTTTTTCCTTTGTTTTTTTTTATTTTTAATTAGTCGTTAACGGAATATTGAGCCATAATTTTGTTATGCATGCATGATTATTATGACGTTCTTAGGTTTTTCTTAGATATTTCATGATATTGGTACTGTAAGTATTATTATATGTTTACTATATTTTATATGAGTATATTTTGATGTGTATGTATATTAAATAAATGATATTTATTTAGGTTTATTATAAACATATAAGCCTTTTATGTATATTGTAAAATATACACCATAGCGTGTATAACTGTATTACTGATTTACGGTCTATACTTCCTGCACCATCCTTAACATGTTTCTGTTTGGCCTAGTGGTTGACTGGTAGAGAATGCCTTTCGGCATTAAGTCCGCCATTTGTACACTCGTATATTGTGCAATAAAGTTTAAATAAATAAATAAATGCCCCTTGTCTCACATCTAGTAGTGCTTTTTAGTTAATTTTATTGTAATATTTTTCGATCATTGAAACTATGAAACAAGCCGCTTGACATCATCGCATTTACATTGGTTTAACATCTATAACTTATGACTTACAGTTATAAATATTATTTATACCTCATAACGTCACAAACTAGGATAACCAGAATCTAGGTTCCGTGAACGAAAAGCTCCCAATAGATAAAATAACTAAGAAGTGGGAATCGTTCAATGTCAAGTTTGAACTTCACTAGTCGAACTGTGACGCGTCGGTCAATATTATGACATTTCACTTTGCGCGTTACCTTCATTAGGTATAATTTCCTTGGTCATAAAGTTTTATTTTCTCATAAATGCAATTTTCTTTGTAATCATTAAGTCTTTACATTATTTAAAATAAAATACCTACCCAAGGTTATATTGGGTCACATTTAGGTCTTTTCTATAAGAGATATAAGTCAAAGTCAAAGTCAAACTATCTTTATTCAATTTAGGCTTTTACAAGCTCTTATGAAGGTCAAGGAATGAATCTACCACCGGTTAGAGTTATAGTTTCAAGAAAAGTTGTATTACAGCTAATGAAACATTATGACAAATGAAGCGACCAGGACTAATAAAACTATACCAAACATGAGTAGCCTGCGCGTTTATTTTTTAAAATATCTGCATTAACATAATTCTAATCGGTATCTATACTTCAATAATTCATTGAGTAATGCAGTCGGCCTCGGTAATACTTGACGTACAAACTAAACATCATATTGAGCCACTGTCCCATGGGTCGCCATTGTTGGCGTCACACTAATTACGTGCTTTGTTGATACACTGTTGAGCCGGAATATGTGACATGAATGATTGAGCGTTTTTTTGTTAAGTGGACTCGTGGATGTGTTCTTAACTTTTTCGTAGGCTGTTTTTATTTTGAGTTTTTTTATTAATGAAATTTTGTCAAATAAACAAGATTAATGTTGATTATTTTATAGAACGACTTGTTTCAAGTATGAAACTATTTTTTTTATCAAAAATGCGTTTGCGTTTGATCTCGGTCTCACCTGATGTTAAGTGACGATGATTCGACCTCATACACGTACGGTACACGCTTACCCAGAAAATGCCTATTCACTCTTGCCTTGAAAACACCAAGGTTATATAAAACGGGAATACAGACGCAGGGAGAGCGTTCCACTCTTTGGCTGTACGAATGATGAATGACGAAGCAAACCGCTTCGTGCGCACCAATGGAAACTGAACCACATGCCGATGGAAGCCCTCCCGGCGTCGGGTAGATCGGTGGGAGAAAGTCGAGGGTGGTATGAGGTCGTGTAGTTCCTGGGCACACTCTCCATAATACACCTTGTAAAATACCGAAAGGCAATTAAATAATAATAATAAAATAATTATTTTATTTCGGAGTCTTTCATCCATATTTGTTAGTTACAAAAGTAAAATACTTACTACAAACCCTTACAAAGACTTTGTGCCAAGTTTTATCGATATCGGTCAAGCCGTTTGGCCTTGAAAACAAAACAAACAGACTCACTTTCACATGTATGCCATTATTATATAATGCATACACCAGGTGTTTGCCAACAAAGACGTGACATCTCTTTTAGTTTGGACAAGGACGCAGCGCTGTTTTAGTCTTGCTCTAACATTTCCGCGTTACATACATAAGTATTTTTTTACAGTCAAATTATTGTAAGTACAAACCATATTTAAGAATGATTATGCATGGCAGTTAGTATTGTAATAATAATGAGTAATAATAACCATTAGTTATTTCTAAATACAGCGTGTTTATATTTGGTCAAAATACGATGTGATTTTATTTTGGTCAACTGTGCTAAAACGATGCATGAGGCATTCTAGTTTGGGACTACTCAAGGTACGTATGTTAATGTCAACTTGTCAACCATATTATATATTCATAAAAAGCAATACCACACCTAAGTTATAATTTTACACGTCACACATTTTTTTATACGTCACACCGATTGGCACTAGCCTCCACGCGATCCCAGTGTGGTTTGGCGACTTGTCGCGCTTTATTACTCCGTAGACGTGGTAAATATCAAATACACTTTCGCAAGTTCCGAAAATACCTATAAGTGTTGCCCGGGTTTCAACCTGCGACCCTGTTCATGATAGGTGCGTGTCGAACCCCTCAGCTACCAAGGCACACCAAAATGTCACACCAATATGTCCCCAAGATTGCGTAATACCTAACGTACAGAAGAATTACTTTCTAATAAAACCGGTGTTTAGGTCCGAAAATATACCTAATCGTGCCTTCTCTCTCCATTGCATCAGACGTGCTCTTTCGTGTACGCTAGGGTTGTCAGCTTTTATTCGCGTCACCCAACAACTCGATTACGCTACTCTATGGCTACTAGGCTACTCGATGACGCGCGAAACGGCCAGCAAGCGAGCGAGCGGCAACCTACTGCCAGTTACAGCTACGAGCTGTCCGACGGCCGAGTGTACCTAAAGTGCGGAGTGAGACCTTATGGTAATACTTTGGTCGGAATCGAACCTTTGACGTCGTTAAAAAATACAGTTACAGAACCAACCAGCAGTAAACATCCTCTTGAATAAAAAATGATCATGACATGATACTTCAAATAAAAAAGTCAATTACCAACATTTCCTTCAATGTTGTCACCTCACGACAAACAGCTTCAAATTAAAAACAAAAGTCATAATCCAAACCAATTTAATTTGTATCTTCAAATCCCTTGATTAAGTTTATAATAAAAGTGCAATTTGTTTTAACTTACGTCCTTTTCGTTTCAAAAGCGTGCGCCCACGCAAACAGTAAACAAATTATCCGCACGCGACTATCAGCTGATTTTTTGTTTGCTAACAAATTGAGCCCTACGCAAAAGCAAATAAAGTTTGTTTTTGTTTGTCGATATGTAGACGATTGCTTGTTCTCTCTATGAGGATGTTGAACATGCTTAGAACCTTGTCATTAAAAAGACTTGCTCTAAAGTGAATTCATCCATACTTGTCTTATTTAGTAAACAAGTTTCTAACCTCAAAATGCACCTTTGTTGGCTAAAACAGCAATTTCCTAGCAACCGGAGACAATATTTTAGACTTTACTTTTTCATGTCCTGCCTAAACTTCCATAGCCCATACCAACATTTTGAATCACTAACGGAACGACTTATAAAATGCAATTTCTATTACGAGTTAACGATTAACGATTAACATTACTTCCTTTACATCGTCCGAAATGTAATTTATTATGGAAGTTAACTTTCTTAGTAACAGATTAGCGATTAACGAAATTAACTATTTGATTAACGGTGCCCAGGTATGGCTGTAGCATGGTGCGGATGACAGTTATCATCTCACTATAATTTATAACCTTAAAACGCAAATAAAAACTGACAAGAGGGTGTAATAAGGTATTCAGAATTGTTGGAAAAGAAACAAAAATCATCGCGTAACCCAACTGTTAATGTTTTGATTCTGAATTTATTTTCTATTAACTATTCAAAGATATGCGTGGTCTCCAATCCGCACTGAGCCCGCGTACTACTGTTCAATAGAGTGGATGCCGATGAGGTAAGGTACCGCTGTCATTTATCTCTCTTTAAGGTCAAATAGCTCAGCTTTTACAAGTAGGTAATAAGTGTGTGTCCACTGTCTAGTATAAGTATACATACGTGCCCAAACTCCCTCATGTTCGATAGTGAATGGCACCCTTTCTGGTCTATTCCCAAATATCCTTTTCATCCCTCCGTCATATTTTTTTTATAAACGCCATTCACGCTAAGACTCCGCATTGTTCTTCCAGTTTTTGTCATGGCGCCGTTTTTCTATTTTCCACGACGAGGATTCGTTGGAATTTCGAATTTCGAATATCCGTGCAAAGGCGTATTTCAAACTCAAAACAATGCCAGTCTTAATTGACGGTTAAAGAGCGTCGTAATTGAAATGTCTTGAAAAAATATTAGTTGTAAAAGAAAAGAAAGAATATGTGTTATAAATATATATTTTTTATTTAGGGACAGCTGTTGGGTAGGATCATGCCTTTAATAAAAGCTGGGACGAATTGTATTTTAGGGACCGGAACCGGTTACCATATTACGGGTTTTCGTTCGGGTATTTGATAGTATGTTTCATAAGCCCTAACGATTCGGTAAACATAGCACAGCATAATGAAAGGCTAGTAATTCGACACAGGAAGTTCGACTACGCACTTACCAAAGCCGAAAACCCTCGTTTGGGTTTCCCTATAAAGTTAGGTATCGAACGGGTTCAAGCTATTTCAATCATTACGCGCAGTACATTCGACTTACTTGAACTACCTAAGAGCAAGCAGGGCGTCTATTCGGGAACGTCTAAGTGATACCTTACCTACCTATTGCAGCGGCCCGTGAGCGAGATTCGCATCTCGCTCTGGGTTGTTTCTCACATAGGTACCACAACCACACCACGTCGCAGCGTAACAATGCGGTCCGGCAGTGGTTACGTGTGAATAGTGTCGCTGCAGGTCGTAACACACACGCGGTCGATAATGACGGCAAAATGTGGTACGTGTGAATTGTACTATTCATTTTAAATACAAAATGTGCGCCCGACCACGTGTTGTGGTTGTGGTGTGGTTGTGGTTGTCGTGTGGTTGTGGTACGTGTGAAACAACCCTAAAGGCCGGGGCAAACCAAACGCGGTTGCGGCGCGTTTGCGGCGCGAACGCGGGCCCGCGCCGTTGTAGAACAGCGCGGGCGGATTTACCATGCCACACCGCGGCGGCGCAGGACCGCCGCGGTCCCGCGCTACTTTGATATGGCATGGTAAATCCGCCCGCGCTGTTCTACAACGGCGCGGGCCCGCGTTCGCGCCGCAAACGCGCCGCAACCGCGTTTGGTTTGCCTGAGCCTTTATACGCATTAGGCGTCGTGCGAAAGAGTAGGATGAGAAATCTCGCTCGCGAGTCGCTACAACATCACTTACCGTTCCCGAATAGAGGCACAGCTTTATTATAGAGACGGCTTTCACAATGTTAAAAAAGCGACGCGGAAAAGAGAAGCAATCGATAGGATAACTCTATTACACTTATAAGCGCAATGGTAGCGGTTAACTTGTACGAAAAGATTTCCATTACGATACGATAACACAATCGATAGGGAAAACTATAACGATTGGGTAAAGGGGTTTCCCGGTCCTTGATTACAAACGAGAAAACAAGTTTGTCTGTTTGTTCCTCCTTACAACGGTTCCATAGATTTTCTTTAAATATTACATACATATATATATCACGCCTGTTTCCCGAAGGGGTAGGCAGAGACCACGGATTTCCACCTGTTCCGATCCTGACACACCTTTCGCTTCGTCTACTCTCATTAAGGTCTTCATGCACGCTCGCCTTTTTAGGGTACTCTTGACCTGGCCTTTCTTAAGAACGTCCTCGATCTGGTTTTGGTTCGGTCTTCCCCTTCCAACCCTACCATGAACACTCGCCTTATAAATCTGCTTCGATAGTCTTCTTTCTTTTAGTGCTCTTTAAATGTTGCACTTCATAATCTACGTAAACAAGAATCCTTAATAATAATAAATGTCTTCGGTTTCTTTTACGGCTTTTTTGTCCTTATTTCCCGTCAAAACTTAGCACGGGAACCGCACCGGGGTCCGAAACTGACATAGGCTACTCTTTATCGCGGATAAATTCTCAGTTCTTGAAATAGCTATAAACGATTCCAACGTGAAGAAAAAGCTAGTGAATGTCTATTTGTGGGACAATTTAATAATTTATTAAATACGTTATCCAGTCTACCATAAAGTACTTTTGTACGAAATAACTTTGTGGGTGTAACTGTCGTTGGATCACTTCCAAGAAACGTTGTTTTCCAAGATATTAGGTAGGATATCATATTTTATAGATAATATTTTTGAAGGACCACGTTGAAACAATATGTCTTCTCTATTTATTGACCGAGCGAGCGAAGCGGCTCCGTTTCAGCTTAGGAAAAATGCTTTCGTGTGTCCGGATGTTCAGGTCGCATTTCTCAACCGATTCACGTGAAAGCAGTGCCTCTATTCGGGAACGCTAAGTGATGTTGTAGCGACTCGTAAGCGAGATTTCTCACACCACTCTTCCGCACGACGCGTAATGCGTAAGAGTGAGATGAGAAATCTCGCTCACGAATCGCTATAGAATCACTTAGCGTTCCTGAATAGAGGCACAGGTTCAATAATTACATGTTTTTTTTTGTCGATTCATTTTTCGAAATTGTTCAAAAAAAAGCCTATGGGGGTTTTTGCGACTGCAAAGTTATTTGCGGTGTTGGTAAACTGACCGTGACCAATGTCGATGTATCGTGATAACAGTTTTCCAAAGACAAAGTTAAGTCGCGAGATCTACAGCTGGAGTCACTAGTTTATTTATTCCACCAAGAACGGTATACTAATTACACTTGTGCTATATTAGACTTATACAATTAAAATAACAAAATAAACCACGAGCATAAAAGATCTTAACTAAATATAACCAATCAACAAAATCAAATCAATTAAATACGAATAAAATCACTAGAGCCTTCACTGAAAAAGTGAGAGGGCTAGAAATAAACAAATTATTGCTAATATCAACCAAGCGACTTATTTCGGACAGTGCTTGCAAAGCTATTTGCTAATATCAATCAAATCAAAGCAATCACATGTCTATAATTTATAAAGCCGTTATTTATTTTTAACCGACTTCAAAAAAAAGGAGGAGGTTCTCAATTCGGTTGTATTTCTTTTTTCTATGTCTGTTACTTCAGAACGCCGTCATTTATAAACCGATTTAAAGAATTCTTTTTGTAATCGGTAGGGTATACCTCCAGTTTGGTCCCGTTGTAGTTAAAGTTGAGTTATGATGAGAGGATCTATGAGAAATCGATGGAACTCTTCAAATATTATAAGCAAGCGTAGAGCAATTTTAGTATTTTCTGTAATAACTCAAGCAGTTACGTTCCAAAATCATTATTTGGTGAAGTGGAACTGTTGATGAAGACCATAGATGATCACCGGAACTCCTAAATGTTGAGTATTTCACGGTTGGCGATTAAATTGCTGTATAAAGTTCTGAAGCAACCTATGTCCATGAAAATTCATGTAGTAAAATTAAAGAACCAGGAGAACTCCTCAACGATTGACATCCTCGCACCGCGGATAGCAACAGTTTGTAAATGGTGATGAGCAATTGGCATTATGCTATTGTTACTTGATATAGTAAATGTGTGTCGTTAAATCACAGGATAATAAACAAAATGTGAAAAAAAAACTTACTTTTCAAAGGCTATTTGAAGTCGGTTTTTTTATTTTATAAATTATAGATTATCAAATAAGTCTCGGTTGTATGTAGCCGTAAAACTTTAGACAGATCAAATTGGTATTTTACTGGCACTTCGTGTTTTCCGTGTTAACCTCATTTGTTCTTATATACACTCGGTTTTCATTCATTCTCTCATATTTCACATTCGCAAAAGATGAGGCACTTGGACGTTAGTCTTAGCTAGGGGTCAGCAAAGAGATCCAACTGTGGATCAGTGCGCAGGAGTCCGTTGAGTGCGGTGAGCATGGCGCACAACGGTGAGTTGACATCTAGAGGCACGCGCGTCGCCGCGACCTAATTCGGGGGCACGCACGACGATGCAGTTCAGCGGCCCTAACATGAATGACACAAGATAAGATAGACCGTCTTATCTCTAAGTGGGTCTCTCTCACACTAGTGCCGACGAAAGAGATAGGCATAGAGATAAGCGGGTTTAATTTATCTTTATGTCATTCATGTTACGGCCGCAGGGCGTTTAAGAGGTCCTGTGAAATAAATTTTGCTACGGAATATCTTACACGCTATTATGATCTTGTCGGTGTGCCTGCGTACTTCGTGAGCGTTGAATCCTAACGCACCAAGCCTAAGTAATATGGTATTATACTGGGTTACTCTGTCTTTATCTTACTTCGGAAAGTTTACAGTGGAAAGAAATTAACAAAACAAAATGACATTTCATTGCCATAGTAACCCATAGGTTTATGTAAAAGTTAGACCAATGTGAAATGGCGTATATTCGATACGCCCTTTCATCATCTTCCTAATGATTTTTCCCATTTTTGATTCGGGGTACGCTTGTACCATAATCCCAGATTCACAGGTCGGGTTATTACAGTGGAGCGACTGCCGTCTGACCTCCGTAACCCGTGACCAGATCCAGACCAATTGGATCATGGTTAAACGTTTACTTATCTAAATGTGCAGGTTTCCCTGGATGTTTTCCCTCACCGTAAGAGCATCTATCGGAATTATTGATATAATATGAATGGCCCTCGATTAAAATTGCCTTTCTTGTTTTTTTCCCCGGAAAAAGCAATGAACTTGGATACGGCTATCATACTTACCTGAAATAATGACACTGGCAAACAGTGGCTGTGTTGAAATATTAAAATAATTTCTAGTAATTTGATGCCAATAATTAATGAAACAGTGAATGATTTTGGTATATTGGCTCTGGTTTTATTTAAATCAAAAGTTGTTTCTCTACGTAACAAAAACAGTAACACCAAAATCATAAAGAAATTAGAGCCATTCAGTATTTTTATGAATATATCCGTAAACTGTGTACTTACTTGAAACAAGAGAAATCCGCAGAGATATCCAGAGAAACAAAAAACAAATTGTTTGGTTGAGCTGTGTAATTAATGAAACACAGAAAAATGTAAGAAGAATAAGATTAAAATATAAACTTGTAAAAATGCAATAGCCAACTATTTCGCGAATGCAGTGCCATCACAGCAAACTGACAAATTGAAATTGCATTTCCATCGCGCCTTCAAAAATAACTCATCAAAGAAGAGTTTCAAAATAAAAAGAACATCGGAAAATCCGTTAACTCGCTTTAGAATCTTTTAAAAGCCCGTTCATGTTTTTCGTCGCCGCGGCCGTCTGGAAAAAAGGAAAAACCGTGTGGTCTTTGAAATAAAATAGAAATGATTTACGTGCAGATTAAATTTAAGGTTTCGATTTGAAAGTTTCGCTCTTTAATTAAAAACTGAGAGCTCAGTTTTCATACCGTTTGATCGTTGAAATAACAAGTTTTTAACTAAATAAAAACGTGAGTACACATTACTAAATGATCTTAATTAAATAAACGAAATAACGTATTTACATTTCATTAACCAGAAAGCAAATCAAAATGTTTACCAAACTTTTTTTAAATGAAGAATTTGATTTATGTTCTTCTTTTAAAACGGAAAAACGCCTCAGCGGCAGAATAACAGATGTCCGCGCGATACAGCATTAGCAATTTCGCGGCTTTTATGAAATTGGCGGGAAAAACCTTAGAAAATGGCGGATGCCTGTAAAAAATTTGATTAAACTGAGTGAATGGTCATTACAACGGATCAGCTGTAATCTAGGGCTGCACCTGACAGCACCCTCGTCACGTGGCTGTACGCAAACTAGAAATAAAGTTATACGCAGATTTCGGTAACATTTTCGGCGTTTTGCTTAGGGCTCTGAAACTCAATTTGCGTTGTTGAAACATTTAAAATTTTGATGATGAGCTGTGATTAAATGTCCATCATTGGAGGCATAACGTTCAGAAATCAGTACGAATTTAATTTAAATGAAGCCGGTTCCGAATATTATCTTTGTTAATTAGCCAGATTGTATCTAAACAATCCTAAGATATGGATAAGTAATATTTGGAAACGTTAAACGAACTGAAACGCTGCATCTAAGTAACTTTTGGAATTGACTGAACACATCGGCCTTAAATACTTCATCAAAAACAACATACTCACCATTCCTTGTTTTAGCATAACCGAAGTCAACGTATTTGTTGATGTTGTTTACAGAAACAAGTGCTGTGTTACTAATCTTTGCTTCCATTCTATTTCATATTTCTAATATTGTTAGCTGCTGTATTCGTTGATTATACGTTGACGACGCGGTTAGCCTAGTTGGGAGTGACACTGCCTCCGAAGCTAGCGTCCTGGGTTCGATCCCCGGTAAGGGCAAATATTTGTGTGATAAGCACGAATGTTTGTTCCTGAGTCTTGGATGTTTCCTATGTATTTAAGTATTTCTTTCTCTATATAAGTATGTATATCGTCGTCTAGTACCCATAATACAAGCCTTTAGAGCTTACTTTGGGAAAAGATCGATTTGTGTAAAGATTGTCCCCTGATTTATTATTATTATTATTTATTATTATTATTGTCATACCTGCTAAGTTTCAAATCAAATCAAATTAAATCATTTATTCACCAAATTGACCACTTGTGGGCTCTTTTACTTGTCACATGAATAAATTACAATGCGTTGAATCTATACCAGCGCTTCGGACAGAACCATCATTACTGAGAAGAACCGTCGCTAGAAACTCGGCAGAGAATCATCTTTTTAAGTAAAAACATTGTTTTTACATCATATATAAAAACCCGAATAAAATTAAATAGAAACAATTACAATGTAATGAAGCAATAAATGATAAATAAAGAGAAAAAATAAATAAAAACAATTGTCACCAATGTCATCTCATCTGTCAAAGATAATAATTGTAGACGTCAATTAAATTCAACTGGAGCTAGGATGACCATTTTTTAGAAATAAATTACGATTAATGTAAAACCGATTATGAGTGGATTTATTATTCCAGCACTACAGGAACCTGTCGGTGTTGTTAACCTAGGTGAGATGTATTTATAACAATGTTTTTGCATTTCTCCTTAATAGTCATTACTTGACTAGCTTCATTATTTCGATCGTAGAGCGCTCCACTGTAAATACTCAATTATTTGGAACTGGCGATGTGTGAGTTGGTTTAATGGATTTCAAACCAATGGACGTAAACGTAATTTGGGTTCCATTGTTCAAGATAATTCGAGTTAAACACATTGATTACACATCAATGTGGTGAATAAGTTTCTCCCGGCATATGTGAAAGTGGCAGTGGGTGGGGCATATTGCTCGTAGAACAGATGGCCTATGGGGTCGAAGAGGTCCGCCCACACGGTGGACTGACAACCTGGTGAAGATTGCGGGACTCCGCTGGATGCGAGCACCATAGAATCCGTCGTTAATCGGTCGGGCATATAATTAAGACGGATTTCAGGTCCGCCATCCCGCCGGACTGTGAATGGGCAGAATGGATGGCTCGTCCTGTAAACTGCTTGATCAACAAACCAATAAGAAAATACAATACGTTAATTAATTTTGTAACAGCTTTATTGCTCTAGATAAAATAATTGCTGCTTTATGTCAGCATAAAAGTATTTAAGGACATAATGATGCAATTAAAGCGTAGATGGATTAGAAATGTAAGGGCCCCTCTATACGATAGACCATTGTCGGCCATCACACGGAACGCATTCAGGACGTATGAATAATCAGCTTAGCGCTATTGTTATTCTTTAGCAGAATTTTAACAGAATTTAATTTATTCTGCATTCGACCAACAATCCGAAACAATATATTGGAAAACATCAAATATGAAATAACATTGAGTTCCGCAGATAATCTTTGTGAAAATATTTCGTTATGGTCTCACCAAACTATTCCCTGACGTGTTTCAATCAATATAAGACCTTATGCGAATACAATACGATTTTTGGCATCGCACCGAAAAGTTGGTTACAAGCTCATGCATGCAACAGTTGTTATGAATTCGTTTGCTTTTTTCCCATCTGGTATTCAGTGCATCGGGTTTTTTTACGTTATTAATATTAGATATTACTACAAAGAAGCACATGACCGATTTAGAGCTGTTTGCCAAATCATTATTGTTTAACCAAAGCTTATAGTAATAATGCAGCCTTCTACAAATCCTTTATGGCGTCTGCTATGAATGGGAAACGAACTTATAAAGATTTGAACATCTGTGCAAAGAATAAGAAATACGAGTATTCTTGTGTAGTATATTTAAAAGTGTCCAAAAAGGCTTGTCTGGCTGTTCATAGAGGTGTGCTGGTTCCAACACTGTGTATGGAAGTGAATGTTGAACAGAAGAAACATGAAAGTAGAATCAATACAGTGGAGATGCGAGCTTTGAGAAATATGTGTGGTGTTTCCACGAGTGACAGGATAAGGAATAGCGTGATAAAGGAACGATGTGGTGTGGAAGAAGTTGCAGCCGTGAGAATTGAGAAAGGTATGCTTAGATGGTGTGGACTTGTAGAGAGGATGAACGAAAGAATACTAACGAAGCAGATTTATAAGGCGAGTGTGCATGGTAGGGTTGGAAGGGGAAGATCTCGGCGAACGTACCAAAACAAGATCGAGGACGTTATTAAGAAAGGCCAGGTCAAGAGTACCCTAAACCAGCGAGCGTGCATGAAGAACTGAATGAGAGTAGACGAAGCGAAAGGTGTGTCAGGATCGTAGCAGGTGGAAATCCGTGGTTTCTACCTACCCCTTTGGGAAACAGGCTCGATATATGTATGTATGTATGTATGTAGTATACCTATTTTTATAGCCGTGAGTCACAGATAGTGCTGACTTAAAATCAGGCCAGTGTCCCATTCACTGCCGCGACGACACACACCACCATTTTGTTTTGTATTGTTTTCTTATTTTATATTACTCTGTGTCTTCTGTGTCTTCTTTCCTTTTTTTATTATAAGTATTTTAAAATAAAGTTTAAATTGGCTTGATATCTGTTTGTTTAGACCGTCAGTGCACGCCAAATAACGGAAGATATCCGCATTGATTCTGTTGACGTCACAATCAAGGCAAGTTGATTGGCTAGACCACTGACAGGCAGGCTTACTCACCAATACACCGAGGATATACGACTGCTTAATTCAGTGCAGTAAATGAAGAATACTCTGCGTTAGAAGCTGCATTTTAAGGTTGTGACACGGTCTTCATGGGTGACTAGCTTCGTTCGCATGGAATTCGGTTCTAGTTAATCCCTCAAAAAACTTTAAATTTTTCCGTGGCGGAAGTGGTAGGAAAAGTAGCGTAAGTGATAATCCAGGGTATAAGTTATCTCTATTCCAAATTTCACTCAAACTTGTTGAGCCGTTGCAGCGTGAGATACTGACAGCCATACTCACAAACTTTTTATAATATGAATGTGATGTAGATACATTATGGTTTCCAAAAAAATAATACCGTCTGCTACTTGTGTACTTGCGACACTTCTTCTAAAAAGAGAATAGAGATTAACTCACATAGCTTAGTTACAAAATCTTCTTCTTATATATAAAAATCAATTGCCGTGCGTTAGTTTCGCTAAAACTCAGAAATGGCTTCACCGATTTGAATAATAATTTTTTTGTTTTGTTCGCTTGAACACAGGGGTGGCTTATAAACAACAAAAAAACTGTGAATCGAAGCGATCCTGATTCGCGCGCCGAGGGTCCCGTACCTTGTAGATACGGACCCTAAAAATGAAAAAAAAAATGCTTTTAACAACGGGGTAACCACTTAGGCTGGCTCGAGTGTCGCGCGGACGACCGTCCGCATTACTCTAAAATGCTCCCTAAGCTTTAGTACAGATTGGTCTGTGCGGAGCGATCCGCGCCGACGGTCCGCGTGACACTGGAACCAGCCTTACAACCTAGCCATGAAATAAGACAAAAAAATAACTTTCGCAAACAAGATATTTCTACAAATTGTCAGTTTTCGGATTTCATCCTTTGCATGTACCATAAGACCTTGCTTCTCAACGCGAAGTACCCTATAGGTTTTGATTCCCTTGCGAATGGCAAAATATGGGGCATAACTGGCCGTATCGTTTGATGGCGTTGACTTAGAAGTTTGATTTTTTCACAGCTACATGGGACTGCAGGCGCAAGTATTTAAGATTCATTTCAACTTTATACCTACACGCGTTCCTGAGAAAAAGGGTCTTGACAGGCAGACCGACAGACAGACAGACGGACAACAAAGTGATCCTATAAGGGTTCCTTTTTCCTTTTGAGGTACGGAAGCCTAAAAATAGCGAATTTCCGTGCAAACACAAAAGTCGCGGGCACATGCTAGTAAAATATACTTAAACATTAAATCTTTAGAATAATATATTTTTTTAAATCTGGTTAGTGACACTAAAAGCCATCGTTTGCATGTATGATTTTATCGTCACGTCAAAAGATAAACAGCCCTTCAAAATAAAACATATCAGAATATCTAAACGTAATAAAAATATGATATAGGCGTCGGCTATCAAAATCTCATTATACCTATATCAGCCATTTGATCAACGTATTTTGGTACCGTCACGTACAAGGTCGCCCGTAGTTTTTGTGACAAAGCAAATTTAGTTTTTTGTTCTTCACTTGCAAGCGATATTCGTTTTTATGATGACACGTATTGGGTTTTTTATCATCGTTTTTCAACTTATGTGCTATGAGTTTTGAGCTCCTTTTCAGGGTTCCGTACCCGAGGGATCAACGGGACCCTATTACTAAGCCTACAACGTTCGGTCCGTCCGTCGGTCTGTCAGACGCCTCTAGCTCAGCAACGGTAATAGCTAGAAGGTTGTAATTTTCACAGAATATGTGTTGTCATGGCATGAATAGTATTTATAAAATTATCAAAACGTTTTAAGCCTAAGAAGCTCCCCATACATTGATACCCTAAAAATTTACTGATTTTAGACCAATTTTGTTCCAGCTATATTTCCAAAACGGGTTAAGTTTCAGCTATCAAATTTAGCCTGATCTTAGTTTATACTCCATAGTCTAACAACAAATATCAATTAAACGGTGTTCTGTTATAGAAATGTGAACAATACATTGAAATTTGACTTCGATATATTTTTAAGGGAACCAAGAAAATTACCGCTGCAGCTTAACAACTGCCAACTTAGTTGCAACTGTCAAAGTTCTTATATCATTAAAATAAAGTCTATTATTAATTGGTTGAGACCATGCCAAATTGGCGTAGTACGGAACCCTCGGTGTGCGAGTCCGGCTGGCACTTGGCCGGTTTTTTACTACAAGCACAGACCAAGCCTCCTAAAGCAGCGCCTTGTTGCCTAACTTTTACTAGCAAATAAATGTCAAATTTACGCGCGCGGGGTTTTTGGAGCGTTGTGATTGGTGCGTTCAAGGTGCGCACTCGCACTATAGCCCGCTGCTAATGTCTTTTTGCCTCTAACGGTGGCAGCGGGGGTCGCCCGGCTATGCGGAGTCTATTGGATATATAGTCTGTAACTAGAAGTTCTCAAACTAGGGGGTTACAGAAACCCCAGGTTTTGCTATTAATAATTACCAAGGAGGATTTACTGCCAAAGAAAACTATTCCTACATTCCATACAAAAAAAATGTTTATCGCAGTAAAATGTGAACCGATTTTGATCATATTTTAACATGTTAAAACCTTAACAATATCTAGGTTTATAGGATTCTAATTAATGGTTTACTATCTTCTTTGTAGCCTCCAGTCATGTACAATTAGATACAAAAGAAAAAAAAATACATGTCAAGAATCCCGAAAGTAGCATGGGTGAATAATTATAAAATCTCTACTGGCACTGACTACGGGATAAATTTGACGTTTGCCGCATACAAAATATGTAAATTTTTAACCGGTAGCAAGCAAATCCATCCACGGATCGACCTTTTTTACAATACACATAAAACAGTACCGTGACTCACTTATAGAAAACGCACAGCCTAAACGGGTCGTTCTAGAGGTTTGAACTTTGGAGGAGACATTCCTCGAGTACCCTAGAAGTGCACTAAGGAGGGATTTTTTGAAATTGTATCCCTAAATGGGAGAAACGTTTGTATGGAAAATACCGCGGGCGAAGCTGTGGCGGGTCTACTAGTTTTTAATAAGTCTAGGCCGCAAAAACCGACTGGAAGTGCCGCACAAGGAATTAGTTTTGGTGTCTCCGTTTTTATACGCGTTGACCGCGCACAAAAAAAAACCGGAATTGAGGTCTTCTCGCACGTTGAATTGTTTCTTTTTGTTTTCATTCATTGCAATTATACAGGAGTTATTGAAGTCAAAACATTATCGTGTTCTCTAAAATAATAAGCAAACATATTCCGTTTGGCCCCAACTCCCCTGCCCACATTTAAATTCGCGGGCGTCAGCTCTTTGAAATGCAAAAACTGTCTGCACTCTTAGAGATATTGAAATGTAAAACAAAATAACTTGCACTGTGTTTATTTCTGAAAATACATTTCTAGTAAGTTAACTTTTATTTCGAATGTTTGAAGTTATTTTTTAAAAACTTACTTTAATAATATCGATTTATTAAGATCAAGCACCTTTGTTGAAAATCTGAAAGAAATACACCTGTTAGAATAATGGTTTCGTTGTTCCTTTATAAGTGTTGTAAGAGACCTTTAAGAGACTTAAGATACCTTATTTACTTAAGACTTCTAATAATCATCTCGCATAGGTTAGTATGACAGACTACTCGTATAAGTCCAATAGTAAAAGAGCCCAGAGGTGGCCAATTTGCTGTGTAAACGTTTTGATTTGATTTGAGGCTGGCAGTGGAGGTCGCCCAGCTATGCGCAGCTGGGCGACCTCCACTGCCAGCATAAGAGGTAAAAACCCATAAGCGGCGAAGCTGAAGGCAGGCACGGGGAGCGCATAACTTCAATAGAACCAATCACAGCGCTCTCAAAACCCCGCGCGCCCCGCAAGTTTGACAACTTTATTTGCTAGAGTCGTGGGCAGAAACTGGTAACAAAATAATTTTCTGTACATAAACAGACATTCTATATTCTACGTATTTCTTTCAGGGAGTAAAAATCTATCTTAATTTATAATCATAAATCATTTTCTCCAGAATCCTTTAGTAAAAAAGCAATTTGACGCCAACCTTTTGCCTTCCGCGTCCAATAACATTCTTGTAAATTGTTAAAAAGGTTCCCGCGGCCAATTTTCGGGGCATTCAACAATCAATTCTTTCCACGCAAATGTAACAATTGCTAGTGGGGCCACGAGGGCTATCGGGGGCTACGAGGCTCCGGGCCCCTAGGGACGAAGTGGCCGCGAAAGGGTTGGGTAGGCGATTTATTTCTATTACCACGGTGACCGCTCGGACACACTTGGAGCTTAACATCTATAGTTAAACAATTAATAAGATCACTCCTTCCTCTGATAATAAAAAGAGGCCCAGCAGAGGGGCGTATGGCTGAAATTCTCAATTGATGACATTTTTAATGACGAAACGAAATGAGTATTGAAGTCTTTCAAAAGTACAGTGGATAGCGACGGAAAACTACTACACACTACCAATATAAGTTATTAAAAAGACATTAGTATTCCTAACTCAAAATATTTACGAAACTTATACAGTCTTTACAAGTATTTTATTTACAAATTTGCTTGTAGATTTTTCAAATTGCTCTTTAGAGAATTATTGTATCGCAACTGCGGCCCTAACATGCAAGACACAAAGATAATTTAAAACCGTTTATCTCTATGACTTTCTCTTTCGTCGGCACTAGTGTGAGAGAGACGCACTTAGAGATAAGACGATTTAACTTATCCTTGTGTCTTACATGTTAGAGCCGCTGATTTAACAGCAATCTTTAAATGAACACAGTTTCAGTTATTTTTTTAGTGTCCGGGTTCAGCAACGATTTCTTGCTTCCTCAATCCGCTTTGTAAACACCCATCAAAAACAAACAAACAAACAAAAAATCTAAGTAGAGTTTATTTAAACTCGAAAATGTTTAATTCCTACTTTAGTTACTTAATCTTTATTTATGGCTATCGCATTTGGCGTAAAATTGCATTGCAACTTGGCAAAAACCGTTTAAGAGGAGTGTGAACCTACGGCTTTTCATACAACAGGCGTTAACGCTCTCCTCCCCTTAAATGTTAACCGATGTTCACCAATTTCTGATAGGTCGTCAGTCAAAACAAAATCTAGGTCTATACGTTGTGATATTTTCACCATAATCAATAAATTCAGTTTTATTGTGGTTTCAGTAGTCTCATACAAAACAAATTTCGTCATTATTTGACTTTCTTGATCTATGATCAAAATTGGAAAAACGTTTCGACCTAGATTTTGTTCTGACTGACAACCTATCAAAAAGTGGTCAAAAACGGTTAAAATTTAAGGGGTGGAAATCGTTATCGCCGTTTGTATGAAAAGGGTGACTTTTACCTTTAGTTCACAGTCCTCTTAACACTGATTTAGGGCCATCTTGATAAACTAATTTATCCCATAAATAAAATGTCAAATTATAATTTAGAAATGCTACGAAAAATTCAAATATTTACTCGTAGCTTGGTAGATATTCTCAGTTTGTTGACTATACTCTCCTTAACCGTATATTCCCGTCTTTGTAAATCAAACCGTCAAAAACTACCCGCAAACAATGCAAATATCTGATCTCGGACTTCGCAGATTCCAATTAAACTTGCTCTGCACCGGCTTTGTTTAGGTATTTAGGTCAAGTTTACTGAATTGATTAAGTCTTATCTAAGTTGCACGGGTCTTAGAGGATACTGGATTTATAATTAGGTTATGGATTTATTTGTACGTGTTGCATCGTAGTTTAGTCCACACACATTTTAAATTCCGAGCTGTCCCCTGTTGAGGGCTCATTTTTTATTTGTAACTTTCCTCTCGCTTTCCTGCTATCCGTAGGAGTGATTTCGTGAAAAGGGACGCAAGTGTGTAACAGGAAGCCGGGGAAGCGCGCGCTTTTTGATTGGACCAATGAGCGCGGGCTATTTGATTTGAGCAATGAGCGTGAGCGGTTGATTTGACCAATGAGCGCGCGCGGTGGTAGAGTTGAAGCCCGGGAAGCGCGCGCTTTTTTTATTTGACCAATGAGTGCGCGCGGTGGTAGAGATGAAGCCGGGGAAGCGCGCGCTTATTTGATTTGACAAATTATTTTATACTGTAAAAAAATGTTTTGTCTTTTTTTAATCTTCATAAATGACGATGTTATGATAGTTTTACCTCCGCTGTAATGTTACTTATTACCAAGGTCAGACTTCAGATGTTACACATCATATGCGACTATTGTTAGGCTGGCTTGATATTTTTTTATTTGTATTATTGATTTATTGACAATTGTTCAATTATTTCCGCATGAAGGGCGTCAGGTATAATTTAGGCCTGTATGAAGAACACATGAATTAAACCCAATTGTTTTTTTTTTTCACTTTTGGCCACAGGAAAGGCAATTTGTTTTAATCTTGTGAGACCCAGTTTCGCTTAAGGAATGGACAAATAATTAGGTTACAACTTAAGACGTGAAATAACATCATTAAATAATATATTTTGGATACATTCATATTTATTAGTTTAGTTAGCTAAGTTAGTTTTTCTTTCCATTCCGCGCCCAGTGTGCCCTATAATGCGGTGAACATGTAGAGAATCCAAGTCCGGGTCAAGATCTGGATTGGATTTTTCCCGGATTAAATTTCAGATACTTGGTCCTTCGAGCCGGATTACGGGCGGAAACATGTAATGCGTGAACCAATACATTTGGCGCCCATTTTCTTGAGTTTAATTAAAGAGGGTACTCTTGTAATGATAATGGAAGGGTGAAATACACGTAAAGAGGTTAAACGCTTGATGGATATTTCATCAGTTGTATACAATATAGAAAAAAAAAAAAAAGTTATCAAATAAATATGAAATGATGTTGCTGTAACTTAATCATGGGTCATGACCTTAATAATAAAAAGCACATGTCAATTTATAATTTCATCTTCTTATTCCAATATTTTACATGGAAGCCTCATTAAACCTTGTAGATATGGCCTGGTTCCTCATTTTGATAAACACTCCGTCCGTGTAGTGCCGGCTAAGAATAGCATCATCCCATCTCCTCCCGTAGGTGTCGTAAAAGGCGACAGAGGGACCAACCGAAGGATGGGCAGCAGCGTCCTGCGAGTACTATCATGACCAACTGCGGCCGCCAACCCGCCTGCCAAGCGTAGCGACTATGGCAAAGGCTGAGGATGAAGAACGCAATTCTCTTAAATAACACTTCATCACCAAATTCGACGGCGAGCCTAACTTGACCCGTCAGTGCGTATAAACTACATGTTAGTGCGTGTCTTCGTTCCTGGTCACGGCCACGTTCGTAAGTACCTAACTCCGCATAATGCTTACGAGCACGCGGGTCAATTTATGATTGTCGTTCGAAATGAGAGACGAAATGAGTGACGAAATATGTTAACGAAATTATTAATTTAAACTATAAGTATAAAGTCATTAGGTCTAAATTTGAATGTGTCCCTCATGGCTGATCAGCCGCTGAGCACGTTAGCGTTAGTTGAAAATAGCTTCACTGTTGACAGAAAAAGTCAAATATCTAGAATGCCGCAAAGGGGAGAGTGGGGTGCAATCGACCGGCTAATACCTCGAGGGACGCCGTCTGCGAGCGGGAACCTCATCAATTGTTCCACAGGATTTGCTAGCAGCTGATAAATTACAGTACAGCGGAGTGGACAATGTACCTAAGTTTGTACATAGTTAACGTGCTAACGTTAGCAACTTATATTTTTACCATTTCAGTACGATTTTTTTAACAGATTTTCCAACAGTTTTGCACAATTTTCTTAAGGAATTATGTTAAAGTTTTAGAAAGTAATTGGAAAATCTATTACTTAACAAAACGGCCGACCTCCCTTGATTAAACCAGGGGTACATCTACAATTATATAAATTTTTTTAGCTTGCCCAACCGGAAAAAAATTTATTGTTACGCCCTTGGTGTCATCGTTTTAATTTTAAAATAGTTTCAAGCCTTGGTGTATCTGCAACATCCATTATTCGTTCGAAACGGTGCCTTCTTAATTAAAATTTTCTTAAACTTAAAACCAGAAACGATTTAAATAATGCACCAAATTGTCAAATTGAATTTTGCGTTCTTATTTCAAATTTAGCAAACACACTTTCAAATTGTCCCCATTGTTTCTAATCATTTGTTTTATACGAATAAATTGTTAAAAGGTGTAGGCCCTTAGTATACGGAGCCCTTTCATTTCAAAATTTATCATGAAATCACAAGTTTAAGTAACAAAGTTAACTAAGCGCCTTTAGTAATACGCGTGGCAGAGGTGAGGGCCGGACAATGGAATGGCCGGAGGCGTTACACGATAATTGAAAAAGTTTATAACAATACTAACCAAGCCCTTGCTTTTCAGACTACAAAGGTACTAAAATATAGAACTATTTAAAGATGTACATTTCACAAATCATTCATACTAAATGAAATGAAAATTTTCGTTTGTAAATTGGTTCGCAAACATTCGAACCTATTCACAAAAATAATTGATCAACCAAGACGATTCAAAACAAGATTTAAACGTAACCTAGTCCGACCTGCAAGTTCAAATTAAATATTTTTTGCATTTAGTCAGCGCACTTCTAATAATTATCTTTTTGATGCCATAGTTTCGATCGGTTTATGAATCATTTAAACCAATATCAAAGGCAGATTCTTTTACCATGGGCCATTTTAATGGGACTAGCGCTTCGGACAACACCATCATTACTGCTAAGTCCATATTGTACAAAACCAATGTCAGACATTACTTACCTGTGCACCCCCACGGCCGATCCCTTTGTGGTGTGTATAGGTTATTACCCAGAAAAGTTTTCCTTACACGAGGGTGTCGGTAATGGATTTTTTAATATATTTTCCCGGCCAAGGTCGGATGTTGAACAACTTTTTGTCTGTTGATATGTTGTTTATTTTAGTTGTGTATACATTAGAATGCACTCTTAAATATGGCCACGCACAAAGAAGATACATCTAGGTTTACTCCTAAGTACCTACGGTTTAGTTGAGTCAAAGTGAATAGAACTGTCTGAATTAAATCAGGTTTAACGATTTAAATCAGATTAAAGGCTTCGTCACATAAAAACGGAACAGAAAAGGAGCGTATCGGAAGCGGGCCCGCGTAAGTTCCTACTATGTTATTCTCTCACAAATCTTGTCGCCCATCTCGTCTTTCATTTCATCTGACAATCATAAATTGACCCGCGCGCTCTAAGGCATTATGCGGAGTTACGTACCTACGTCCGTAGCTGGGTGCGTCGAAATACGACCAAGGCGAAAGACACGCACCGACATGTAGTTTATACCCACTGACGGGTCAGGTTAGGCTCGCCGTTGAGTTCATGACGAAGTGTTGTTTAAGAGACATACTGTTTACGCGGGCTCGCTTCCGACCCGCTCCACTTCCGTTCCGCGTTTCGGTGTGTGAATGTCTCTACGATTTTGGTACAAACCACTCTTAAGAGGACTGTGAACCAACGGCAAAAATCACCCTTTTCATACAAAATGCGATAACGATTTCCACCCCTTAAATGTTAACCGATTTGACCAATTTTTGATAGGTTGTCAGTCAGAACAAAATCTAGGTCTATACGTTTTTTGAAAATTGATTAAAGATCAACAAAGCCAAATAATCGCCGAAATAAGTTTTGTATGAGAATACCAAAACAACAATATAACTTAATTTATTGATTATAGTGAACAAATCAAAACGTATGGACCTAGATTTTGTTTTGACTGACAACCTATCAAAAATCGGTCAACATCGGTTAACATTTAAGGGGTGGAAATCTTTATCACCTTTTGTATGAAAAGCCCTAGGTTCACACTCCGCTTAATCATTTATTGTCATGAAATGGAGTGTAATCTTAAGGGGTTGTCACAACAATTATTTTTTATCGTCCACCTAAGGTTCGTCAGTTTCATTTTATATCGCCATTCCTCCCGTCACTGAAATGCACCCGAATTAATTGTTACTGCCCCCACTAAATCAATTCCTTCTTTACAGAACTCGCATGAAACCTGCAAGCTAGAACCAAGAACACCGGGCCAGCCCGTTCAAGGTATGTTTTAAAATACAAATTTAAACCGGTCACGGTCAAGTGTATATTTTCGTACCTAGACACCGGTTTTGTTGGATAGGGATTCTTCTGTACGTTAGTACTAAGTATTAGATATCTATTCTGAGGCGCTAGTAAGAAGACTCAATTTCAATTAAATCGAGAAATACACGAAAAATTCGACATTGCCGGCTCGGCTTTTTGTAATATCTTAATACTCGTACCTACTCCAAATTGTCACTTATCTAACAACACCGCTCAAGTCGAAAATTAGCGGTTTTATATTTGACTGACATTGGATAGAGCTACTCATTGCGCGTCGATCTACCAATCACATTCTAGGCATTTCGGCCAATAAGAGACCAGAATTCAGAAAATTGACAGCGTGCAAGTCGGTTGGCCTTCCAACACCGCTCAAGTCGTTGTTCGGCCATACTTTGACAATTTTGCGCTCCGTGTTTATTTATTGTTTTGCGTGAGTTTCAGCACCAAACTTGTGTAAAAAAGTAATATTATAAAAGATATATAGTAAGCTAATGACGTTATAAGAAATAATGATTTGCGTATAATAATTAACTAAAAATCGAATGAGTATAGTACGCGTTATTACAAATGTAATGCCTTTTCGCTCTCCTGTAAAGTTGTTAAAAATTACTTGAGCGGTGTTGTTAGATAAGCGACAAATCTATGCTTTGATTGAATCTATCGAAGTGTACTAGAAACCAGTCGGTTTCAGGTCCACTAGTTGTGCCCAATACGCCAGATGACCAGTCAGAGTGGGAATGCATAATAGTATTAATTTATGTGGGCAGATGTTACGGAGTTGTTCGCTTGTTGGGCAATGTTCGTGTTTGCCAGAACGAGTAGTCGACTAGGATGTCCAGCGTAACATTCAAGTTGTAGAATGCAAGAGTTGTGAAAACGCTCATTATTAAGCTAGGTACTGACCTACAATATAACTGTGCAATATCACTCGTTGCAGTTATATTGATTGAGGGATAATATCATCTACTGAAAATCAATAAGTGTGCAACCATTGATTGCAGTTATATTGTAAGTCAGTACTTGGCAGTGGGTCTCTGACGAATGCTGGGAAAAATCGAAGACACAGATATTTTGTTTTGGAAATTACTTAAGAAACGACCTGAAAATGAAACTTCGTCAATTTTAGCCGAGAGCCTGTACAGGAGACTTTAGTGCTAAATAGATATGGTTATATTGAAGTCAAACCGTCACACTCTGAAATCCTTACTGTAATAATAACAAGAACCTATATTTAAAATAAAAACCGGGCATGTGCGAGTTAAACTCGCGTGGGGAGGGTTCCGTTCCATACATGATTATCTGAAATTTACTACGTTACTTTAAATACCATAGACTTCTTATAAGTTTTTCTGTAATCTTTCAGAATATTAGCCCCAGTAGTTTCGGAAATAACGGGGGGAATGGTCAATTTTCGCCTATTTTCCTAAATAACATCTAAACTATTTTATTTAAAATTAAAAAAAATAAATATTTAAGATCCTCACAAAAAGCCCTTTCATTTGATATGTCACACGATATAGGTTGCATAACTTTTTTTTTTAATTTTCTAATTTACCCCCCCAAAAGTGGCCCCCATGTTTAAAATTCATATATTTACGTCACACGTCCGTATTGCGGTCACCGATTTACATATGTATACCAAATTTCGGTCCAGTAGTTTCGGAGCAAATTGGCTGTGACAGACGGACAGACAGACAGACACACAAGTGATCGTTTCACGGTTTCGTTTTTTTCTTTTGAGGTACGGAACCCTAATAACATACAAATTTCGTTAAAAATATACTGTGTCAACATTTTTAGGTTGCATTCCATCTGTCGTAAGTTTTTAGACAAGAAGCAATGTTTATTAGTCCTGTTGGATTATAGATTATGTTCCGTAATCTAAAAGCTCTCGTATATTTAGAAAAAAATAGAAGAATCTTGGTTGTATAATCAAGTAATTATTAATTGTTATATTCTTATTTGACAAGTGAAGTTCTGACAGTGGCTATCTATTAGTACCTATTATAAAATCTATAAATATAAACCTTTTATTTTGCCATCTGCAACCACCAAACTAATTTTAATACGTATGTTAGGGTAAACTACCCAGTAATTGTCACTTTAAGACTTCATCTTATTTTCCATAAACTACGAGGGGCGGCTGAAAAGTTATCTACCTAACTATGAAACAAAAGACGATCATGGCTAGTTTTTTTTTTATTTTTCAATATAGTCTCCTGACAGGGAAATGCACTTATTACATTTATCAATTAAAGACATTAACCCGTTAAAAAAAAAACTTTAGGTTTATCATCGAAAAAGTCATTAACAGCAGCCTTCATGTCGTTATCGGTTACAAATCTTCGTCCCCTCAGTTCTTTCTTCAAAAGTCTGAACAGGAAGTAGTCGGATGGGGCCAAATCTGGACTATACGGAGGGCCGTTGATTACTTCGTACCCATTTCCATTAATTGCTAGCTTCGTGAAGCGAGCAGTATGCACAGGTGCGTTATCATGCAAAAGCAGAATCCCTTTACTGAGTTTGCCCCTTCTTTTTTCTTTTATGGCTTCTCTGAGCTTGTCAAGTAAATCTGCGTAATATTCAGCATTCATTGTAGTTTTTTTTGGCAAGTAATCTTCAAGCAGAATTCCTTCCGCATCCCAAAAAAATGCTGCCATTACTTTGCCTGCTGACGGGCGAACCTTAAATTTCCGAGGAGGCTTTTCATCCTTGAATTTCCATTGTAATGACTCCTGTTTACTTTCGGGATCCCATTGCCGAATCCAAGTCTCATCACAGGTTACTATTCTAGAAATAATTTCCTCCTCTTTTCCACGGCTCATATCTAAAAATTCCTCGCAACATTGAACACGTCTGTCCTTGTCAAAAGGAGTCAACATTCTAGGGACCCAGCGTGCACTAACCTTAGACATGTACAAATGTTCATGAATTATTTCATTGACCCGTTCTTTTCTAATGCCCACATTCCTGGCTAACTCCCACTGCTTAATTCGCCGGTCTTCTAAAATAAAATTTCTCACTTTGGCCACATTTTCATCGGTGACAGCGGAAACTGGTCGCCCACTACGAGGATCATCTTCAAGGCTCTCACGGCCAAGCTTAAACTGTTTCGACCAGAACTTTATTGTAAATTCAGAAGGGCACGAACCACCAAAAACAGGTAACATACGCAGTCCAATCTGCGAGGGTGTATTTCCTTCTTTAGTGAGAAATTTATCACTGCACGCTGCTCAATTTTAATCAGATTATTTTTTTCTTGCGACATTTTGAAAACAATCCAGTCCCAAAAAAAGCGGGAAGCAAGAAACAAATGAATGTTGGTGATTTTGAAAAAAGAATAACCAGTGAACACGAACTCATAGTGGCCAGTATTATTTTCGCATAACATATAGGCTAGGTAGATAACTTTTCAGCCGCCCCTCGTATGTTAACCATTGTTAGATAGTTGCTAATGATAACATACCGTTAATTCTCGTCACTGCCTTTGGACTGTGACTTTGCTGACCTGAAACAAAGTATTTAATCAACTTTATTAAGAATCTCGTTAGATAGTTTATTTTTATTTTGTGAATACAGTAGCAAATTATATAAACGCCAAAGACTTGGCTGTCGTAACGCTAGGCAAAGATGTTCAACTTCTCTTACTATCTAGAGTAAATAATATATATGCGATAAATATAAATTGTACAATAACCATTGCAAT
The DNA here is from genome assembly GCA_947859335.1 of Tortricodes alternella. NCBI lineage: Eukaryota > Metazoa > Arthropoda > Insecta > Lepidoptera > Tortricidae > Tortricodes > Tortricodes alternella. Next base: position 20,127,166 of record OX401969.1, read on the forward strand.
AAATCCGTCCCGCGTAGGTGCGTGACGAAGACCTCGTAAATCCGACGAGATCCTCGATAACGACGGACGCTGGACAAGGCCGAGCTAGAATTGATAGTAGAGTTCAATTATTTATATAGTTTCATATACCTTTACTCGGTTAATTAGTTTTAGTAAATATTTAATTCATAGTGAAATCTTACATTTTTACGATAAAACAAACTTGGATTAGTAGTATATTTTGGCCGGTCGGTGTGTCCGACGGGTCTCCATTTGAATTATGCTGCACATGATGATTTCTTTTTACGAGTATATCATTCGACTATTAGACCCTAGGAAACAATCGATTGTCGGTTTTTGTAAAAAATATCAATCAATCAATATAATCTTTATTCAGACTTGTTTAGGTAGATATATTGGCGAGTCTCTAGAACAATGACCATATATCTAATAGACTTCGCATAGCCGGGCGACCCCTGCTAGCAACATTAGAGGCAAAAAGCCCTAAGCGGTGGGGCTATGGCAGGCGCGAGCGCATAACCCTGAACGCACCAATCAGAACGCTTTAAAAACCCCCCGCGCCCCGCATGTTAGGCAGCTTTATTTGCTAGTAAAAGTGAGGCTGAGCGGTTTCTTTGGGATATTTGGTCTGTGCCTTGGAATCGCATATGTAATGGACATACCAAAAAAACTAAATGTTTCTTACAACAGCCCTATCATACGTATGTTTCGCTCTTATAACGAATTCTTAAAGGATAACTTAGATGTATTTATTATTAAATTAAGTGTCCTCATAAGTATAGTCACCGAAGACTAATCCTCTAACGTGGAGATTAGTTTAAGTCTCGAGAAAATTTAATACACTCCTGCATATTTGTTTTAGTTGTTACTGTTACAAGACAATGCTGTGCATAGTTATAATCGAGATGCAGACTATTGATATATTCAAATTATTAGACACGTATGCTAAGTTAAGTTTGTAACTTGTAAATATGCCTATTAAATAAATAAATAGGCTAAGACATCTATCATGACACGCTGTCCGCTTTCACCCTAGCGAAACGTCTTACGTTACTATGGAAGTACTGCTGGAAACTGCGCTAGCTCTCTGTAGGTACCTACTTCCCTCGTTGAGGCATGCACTTTGCGATATTATACCTCTGTCTCGTCATTAAAGTTGTCGTGCGTCACGGCTGTTTATTACACGCGGCCAAGCTTCCCCGCGTTATGTGTTAAAAAAATATTGTCTATAAATATTCTACTGTTATCTCTCGTGTCGTAAATGGCAATCGAATGCTTTAAAGTCAAGCATATCTGAGAAGTAACACGAATTTCAACTTTACAAAACAAACTAATGAAGGGCTTTTTTACCCTGTATACCCTGACGGATATATCCGTCGTTGGCGTTGAAAGGTTAAAGCATCACATGCATCACATGGAGGCACTTGGACTTGTCACTTGTCAATACTCCATAAAGTTTTCTTTCCACGTTTTTTACACGGTACCCTAAAATACGAGGGTCGAAATCTATTTTCGCCGCGATCCTGGCAACATATTTCACTTCGATATATCCAGACCTCTGAATTATTTATACATTGTGATGAAATTTATTTCCTTGGTAGCTTACGAGCGCGGTATCGATCATATGGGCTCTTTTTATTGATTAATTAAAGAAAACAAATAAACGTCTGCACATTTTCTTATTTTAAAGTATATTTAGATTTACATTAAGATGTTTATTATGTTGTCTCTGAAATAAAAATATCAGTCGTTGATTAAGATGTATTTTATAATATGGCATAAAAATCAAACATCATAGTTACTTAATTAAAAAGAATTTATATTACGATCGTCATTAAAATAAATAATGTCATATAAATAAACTACTTAATTAAAAGCATTCTAAACAATGTTCAAGTACGAAAAAATTATGTCGAAATTATACAATTGATTTATAGATTACTAGAGGTCCCGCCACAGCTTCACCCGCGGTATTTTCCATACAAACTTTATCACCCCTTATCACCCTTTTAGAGGAATGGAATTTCAAAAAACCTCACCTCTAGGGTACTTGAGGAATGTCTCCTCCAAATTTGAAACCTCTAGGAACACCCGCTTAGGCTGTGCGCTGTCTATAAGTGAGTCACGGTACTGTTTTATATGTATAGATCACAATTACAATTTCATGTCAAGAAATTCACTTATTGAATAATAGGCATTATTCAACAAAGGGTTTTTAGACGGTGCCTCGAGGATTCAATACTCAATACTCAATACTTTATTGCTCATTTTTCAACGCTTTATTCATCATTGGCTTCATTTTTAGGGTTCCGTACCTCAAAAGGAACCCTTATAGGATCACTCGGTTGTCTGTCTGTCTGTCTGTCTGTCTGTCTGTCTGTCTGTCTGTCTGTCTGTCTGTCTGTCTGTCTGTCTGTCTGTCTGTCTGTCTGTCTGTCTGTCTGTCTGTCTGTCTGTCTGTCTGTCTGTCTGTCTGTCTGTCTGTCTGTCTGTCTGTCTGTCTGTCTGTCTGTCTGTCTGTCTGTCTGTCTGTCTGTCTGTCTGTCTGTCTGTCTGTCTGTCTGTCTGTCTGTCTGTCTGTCTGTCTGTCTGTCTGTCTGTCTGTCTGTCTGTCTGTCTGTCTGTCTGTCTGTCTGTCTGTCTGTCTGTCTGTCTGTCTGTCTGTCTGTCTGTCTGTCTGTCTGTCTGTCTGTCTGTCTGTCTGTCTGTCTGTCTGTCTGTCTGTCTGTCTGTCTGTCTGTCTGTCTGTCTGTCTGTCTGTCTGTCTGTCTGTCTGTCTGTCTGTCTGTCTGTCTGTCTGTCTGTCTGTCTGTCTGTCTGTCTGTCTGTCTGTCTGTCTGTCTGTCTGTCTGTCTGTCTGTCTGTCTGTCTGTCTGTCTGTCTGTCTGTCTGTCTGTCTGTCTGTCTGTCTGTCTGTCTGTCTGTCTGTCTGTCTGTCTGTCTGTCTGTCTGTCTGTCTGTCTGTCTGTCTGTCTGTCTGTCTGTCTGTCTGTCTGTCTGTCTGTCTGTCTGTCTGTCTGTCTGTCTGTCTGTCTGTCTGTCTGTCTGTCTGTCTGTCTGTCTGTCTGTCTGTCTGTCTGTCTGTCTGTCTGTCTGTCTGTCTGTCTGTCTGTCTGTCTGTCTGTCTGTCTGTCTGTCTGTCTGTCTGTCTGTCTGTCTGTCTGTCTGTCTGTCTGTCTGTCTGTCTGTCTGTCTGTCTGTCTGTCTGTCTGTCTGTCTGTCTGTCTGTCTGTCTGTCTGTCTGTCTGTCTGTCTGTCTGTCTGTCTGTCTGTCTGTCTGTCTGTCTGTCTGTCTGTCTGTCTGTCTGTCTGTCTGTCTGTCTGTCTGTCTGTCTGTCTGTCTGTCTGTCTGTCTGTCTGTCTGTCTGTCTGTCTGTCTGTCTGTCTGTCTGTCTGTCTGTCTGTCTGTCTGTCTGTCTGTCTGTCTGTCTGTCTGTCTGTCTGTCTGTCTGTCTGTCTGTCTGTCTGTCTGTCTGTCTGTCTGTCTGTCTGTCTGTCTGTCTGTCTGTCTGTCTGTCTGTCTGTCTGTCTGTCTGTCTGTCTGTCTGTCTGTCTGTCTGTCTGTCTGTCTGTCTGTCTGTCTGTCTGTCTGTCTGTCTGTCTGTCTGTCTGTCTGTCTGTCTGTCTGTCTGTCTGTCTGTCTGTCTGTCTGTCTGTCTGTCTGTCTGTCTGTCTGTCTGTCTGTCTGTCTGTCTGTCTGTCTGTCTGTCTGTCTGTCTGTCTGTCTGTCTGTCTGTCTGTCTGTCTGTCTGTCTGTCTGTCTGTCTGTCTGTCTGTCTGTCTGTCTGTCTGTCTGTCTGTCTGTCTGTCTGTCTGTCTGTCTGTCTGTCTGTCTGTCTGTCTGTCTGTCTGTCTGTCTGTCTGTCTGTCTGTCTGTCTGTCTGTCTGTCTGTCTGTCTGTCTGTCTGTCTGTCTGTCTGTCTGTCTGTCTGTCTGTCTGTCTGTCTGTCTGTCTGTCTGTCTGTCTGTCTGTCTGTCTGTCTGTCTGTCTGTCTGTCTGTCTGTCTGTCTGTCAAGACCTTTTTCTCAGGAACGCGTGGAGGTATCAAGTTGAAATTAATATCAAATACTCAGGTTTGCAATTTCTTGAAGCTATGAAAAAATCAACCTTCTAAGTCACCGCAATCAAAAGATATGGCCGTTTATGTCTCATATTTTGATACTTTCAAGGGAATCCAAAGGGAATCAAAACCTATAGGGTACTTCCCGTTGACCTAGAATCATGAAATTTGGCAAGAAACAGTGTCTTACCAAAGTCTCTCAGTGTCTTAGTGTGTCAGTGTCTCAAGTAAAGGAAAAAGTCCGAAAACCGTGAATTTGTAATTACATCACATAAAAAAAAAGTTAAACGGAATAACCTTTGCAAAGTCATATCCCACTCTACGATTAAACGGAGATAGGAGCTTGCGAAAGTTATTTTTTGTCTTATTTTATAGGTAGGTTGTAAATGGTTACCCCGTTGTTAAAAGCTATTTTTTTTCTTTTTTAGGGTGCCGTACTTACAAGGTACTGTTTCTTTTTCATACGTAATTGCGGAACCCTCGGCGCGCGAGTCAGGCTCGCACTTGACCGGTTTTTTTAGGTCGCGACTGCTCATAGTATGTGGGGCCGATAACGCGCCGATGTTTTTCGCTACTTTTGTTTTGTATTTTAAACAAAAAAGCCCCAATTAGTATTTTCCCGTTATTGGACCAGTACTCGATACGCGTTATAGGCTATAACTCCGTGGTAACAATTACGTATTTACTGATATAAATAGTGCTTACTTTCATAAATGGTCGGAAACTGTATGAGTATCATATTTATTATCATCCTTATCTCTTTTAGCCTAATACTTTGATGGATGCATCCATTAGGTAGATTTTGATAAGAACTTGTAAAAAGTGAAGAATCCATCACTGAGATTTTTATATTTTTTATTAAGGTATTCTTTTTTTTTTTTGAGTGTTAGTATCCCAAATATTATCATTACATTATTCCTATGAAACGTTAAACGAAAACTTTGTAATTATTAAGAGGAAAATAAACGGTGGACATTTCCTTTAATGTGACTTTTTTCTTCCTGTCTCGACTGGCAAGGGCTTTTGAAGCTTATTTTTACATTAATATTCGATAAAAAAGCAATATATGCGTTTTGATTTATCTTATTATCACATATATATATATATTATCATCCTCCTCTGTTGCACTGGGAGTGAAGAAATAGCATAGAATGCGTGCAGATGCTTATCATCCTGGCATGTCGTAAAAGTCGACTAAGGGACGGGTCCTCTCCAACATGGTGGACTATCTGTATGGGCAATGGGCTGATCACCTGCCACCATACGGTTCATCATACCATCTTAGGACTAATTAATCGAACGTGGCCACAAGTAGTCTTGTGGCTCTGCCCACCCCATTAGGGATTTCGGGCGTGATGCTATGTATGTTATTATCACATAATCCAGATAATCATGGTATTTGATATTCATTAATATTCAAACTTAGTTTCACTAGTCCAAAATTTAAAATGTTGGGGTGACCGCACCTGCTTTTGTCACTTTACTAAAGTTGTCGCGAAAAAAATAGGTTGCAACTTTACTTAGTGAAAACTACCCTCCTGATGGTACTAAAAATCGTCTGTTGACATTCTCCTTGTCCACCGTATGCAAATGCTGAAATAAAATGTTTTCAAGACACTAAAAATGTCACAGTTTGTCTGCCGTCTTTTCTTTTATTAAAGTTCATTTTGTTATCATTTTCTTTGTGCCCTTTGGCTTTGTAATGACGGGAAAAGTTTTTTTTTTATCAAGATGCTTCACAAGATGTTGTTTAGATGTTGAGTGGGTGTAAAGTTCGTATTCGGCCGCTATGCTGCCTTGTAAAAAGGATTGAATTGTTTACTTACAATTATAACCTCATTAAGAGGACTGTGAACCAACGGCAAGAATCACCCTTTTCATACAAAAGGTGATAACGATTTCCATCCCTTTAATGTTAACCGATTTTGACCAATTTTTGATAGGTTGTTAGTCAGAACAAAATCTAGGTCCATACGTTTTTTGAATATTGATTAAATATAAACAAAGTCAAATAACTGCCGCAATTTGTTTTATATGAGAACACTGAAACAGCAATAAAACTTAATTTATTGATTATAGTGACAAAACCAAAACGTATACACCTATATTTGGTTCTGACTGACAACTTGTCAAAAATTAGTCAAAATTTGACATTTAAGGGGTGGAAATCGTTATCGCCTTTTATATCAAAAGCCGTAGGGTCACACTCCTCTTAAGGATTAAATGCTACTTACATCCAGATAACGTCGTAATCTAATGAAATGAGATAGAAAGAAAATAATAATAATAGTAGCAATAATCGGGTAGTTTACCCTATAACCAACGCCCACGCCTTTAACAAATTTTTGGCTCACTAATTGGCCAGTTAAAACTTCCTCAATTTCGTTACAATTACCGTTTGAATATTAATAACTTGGGAAAGGCTAACAATAGGGCAAGCTAATCAAAAAATTAAAATACACGAAGCCCAACGAAGCCGCTTTTAAAACCACGTAAATAAAACAACAGGAAGAGTGAACGAACATATATTATTAATGTATTGGAAGAGCCTACTATAAACTGTATATCCTCATTAAGTAGCTGTGCCTAGCATACGTTGCAATGATCTATTTTTAGGGTTCCGTACCTCAAAAGGAAAAAACGGAACCCTTATAAGATCACTCGTGTTGCTGTCTATCCGTCTGTCACTTTTTTCTAATTTTCTAATCTGCCTCCCAAAAGTGGCCCTTATGTTTAAAATACATTTACTTACGTTACACGTCCGTGTTGCAGTCACCGACTTAGGTACATATATGATGTGTACAAAATTTCACCTCAATCGGTCCAGTTGTTTCGAAGCAAATTGGCTGTGACAGACGAACAGACACGCGAGTGATCCTATAAGGCTACTGTTTTTCTGTTTTGAGGTGCGGAACCCTAAAAACGTCAAACTCAATTTTGTATAGCACCAAGCTGTCAAAACTGAGTTTGAGGTTTCTTATTATAATGGCCGAATTCAGAAACGCCATTTAAGCATTTGATTAGATATTAAATAGTTAAATGTCTCTCAACGAGTTGTCAACCTACACAGAAACGTCACTGAAATGTCACTTTAATTAAAGATCAATTTGAGTGGCCTTTCTGAATTCCGCTATAAGTAAAGCTAGTTTTAAATTAGCAGACACATTTTCGCATTGGCACCATTGTACAGTTTGACGGACAGAAACGTTAGTGTCGAGATGTCGAAACAAAAGAAATCCTAATTCACTCAACTACTATGACAATTAACACAGCTTAAACAGGGTGAACATTCCATATATATATATATATATAGGTCCATGAGGAAGGATGAAAGTTTAGAAATATTATTTATAGAAATTTATTCTAATGAACCATTTCACGCAATATGACGCGGAAGAAGAAACCACGATGACGCCGATGATGAAGATGTAGCCGTGAGAATTGAAAAAGGTATGCTTAGATGGTTTGGACATGTGGAGAGGATGAACGACAGAAGACTATTTAACGAAACAAAACAAGATCGAGGACATTCTTAAGAAAGGCGAGGTCAAGAGTACCCTAAACCCCCCCAATAAGCAAAATCGTCGTATAATTCCAGTTATACGACTTTAAGTTATGTAACAATCATTATAGGCCACTATATGACTGTAACATAACTTGAAGTCGTATAAGACTGGAATTATACGACGATTTCGCTTGTTGGGCGGCGAGCATGCATGAAGAACTTAATGAGAGTAGACGAAGCGAAAGTTGTGTGTCAGGATCGTAGCAGGTGGAAATCCGTGGTCTGTGCCTACCCCTTTGGGAAACAGGCGTGATATATCTATGACGCCGAAGAGCAGCAAATTGGAAGCTCTTGACAACTTCACTAGCAAACCCAGAAATACCGAATTTCAGCTTAATGTAACGTAAGAATTACATTGGTACGTATATGTAATGTAAACTGAACCGGAAACCTTTGCTGAGCTTCAATTGTTTCCACGTCGAAAAGGACAGACTCATGTTAGAGGGAGAACTATGATTATCCATATGTGCAAAGACTATTGTAATTGCTTATTCATGTTTCCGCTGCAGTCTTAATTACTTAACCGTAAATGGAAAATTCAAGTCAAATGGCGGCTTCAAATCTCGGTTTGCACGTATCATTTAGTTAAGTTTTAGTTAACTTTTTATTTTAGTTTAAGAATGGGACCAATTCGAACCTAAATTTAAAACTGCCTATACTTAAAATAAGAAACGTCAAATTCGATTTAGGATTGCACCAAGCTGTCAAAATCGAGTCTGACGTTTCTTATTTCAAATTTAGCGAACACACTTTTGAATTGGCCCCAATGATTGGGTCCAACTCGAAACGGTGTCTTCATAATTTAAAATTTCCTAAACTTAAAATAAGAAACGTCAAACTCTATTTTGTATAGCACATAGCTATCAAAATCAAGTTTGACGTTTCTTGTTTTTAGTTTAGTGACTTTTAAATTAGCGAACACACTTTCGAATTGGTCCTATTGTTAACTATTTATATTAATAATAAAATTGTTTTGTGAAATTAATATACAATTATTATTATAGCTAAGCCACTCGTATTTAAAGTTTAAAGCAAACGTTCCAGTTTAATAATATTCAAGTTAAACATCAACTTGCGTTATGATGTGTAGGCAAACCGTCCAATAACGGTTTCCACACAAGGAAGGAGAGACTTTAAGGCATTCACACACTGAAACACGGAACGGAAACGGAGCGGGTAGGAAGCAGGCGGGACGTAAGCAGTGTCGCAGGAACTAATATGGAAGCTTTCACATCAATCCGCGCGGCATAGAACAAATATCTTAAAGACACGGCTTAGCCTTATACCTGAAGCTGCCAAACTTGCAGGGCGCGTGGGGTTTTTAGAACGAGTCTATTGGATATATTTATAGTCTGTGCCGCGCGGTCACTAGTGTGAAGGTTTTCATTTATTTTCCTGTGACACTACTTACGCGGATCCGCTTCGAACCCGCTCCGCTTCCGTTTTGCGTTTCGGTGTGTGGAAGGAAGCCTTTAAAATTATATTCTAATAGCTGGACTTTGTTCGCGTGTACACCCTAATCACCTAGCGGTATGAAATATACTTTTCGACCTATACTCATACCTACCAAATATACATTAAAAAAAAATAAAAAATCGGTTATCTGTTTCGGAGGACTGCGACCACAAACACCGTGAGACGAGATTTTTATATATGTATATAGATAGATGATGAAGAAGTTAGAGAGCTTCATAGACATAGTTATGATTAACTGTCTGTCAAGTCTGTGTAGTGCCAGATTAAACGTTTATTTGTGCGAGGTAGCGCCTCTGGTCTGAAATAATTATTCATGTATCCACATTGGACCTGAGCAGACGTAGGCACAAAATTGCCCCGGATTAAGCGAGTCGTGAGCGCATTTAGTGGCCGGCTTTAATGAAGTCTTACTCAAACGTTTATCTACGCAGCGTAAATAAGCTGAGAGTACGCTTACCGTATTAAACAGATTTAAATCGTTCGACTTCACCTCGATAATATGTAACCATATTCATGGATGTGTGCTTGAACCGAGAAAAATAGTGTTATCTCTTTTTCACCTACTGCAACAGTTGCGTTCTTTATCACGCATCGGCCATTTTACTATCAATAATTTTAAACGAGAGAAAATGAAACTCAATTAGATTGTCATAAGATAGTCCTCACGGATGAAATGTAATGTCTATTTTGAGGCATGTAGTTTTATGCTGAGCCATTGCTCGAGAAAAACACTACCATCTTATTTCGCTTTTTTTTAATTAATATCAATCTAGTTGCCTTCTGTGTTATTGAATAAATGTTTTCCTTCTGTGTTTGTGTTTCTTTCCATAGTAGCGTGTGGGTGTACTGCGTACTATTTGAGTAGACGCAGTGTACAAACATCCAAACATAATAGATCTTTGATTAAAGGTTGACGGCGACCTATTTAAACCCGGATCAAGTCCAGTTTGCCTTAGAAATATTTGAAACTTATTAATAGGCATTCTACTCGTAATTCCATTGTAAAAAACCGCCTTCAAATCCACTTAACGCCCTGTTGTTTTGTTTTGCAATTTTGGTACGCTTAACAGGAAGCATCAGATTTTAAGTATTCTTGACTCGTGGCAGTTGAAGGCTCTTGACACTTATATGAAAAAAATACTGCCTTGTAATAATAGCTGAGAAATATTTAATAACCATTTCATACACCCACTGGGGCCAATTCGAAAGTGTGTTCCTTTATGTAATTATGTATACTAGAGTGGACGTCATTGGACGAGTGACCAAGGACGAGTCTACTTGATTTTTTGTAAAGCCTGTTGAGGCCAAATGGCACAAACGCCTATAAGAAAACGATCACCGCCAGACGCGGCGCCCATGCCCGCTCCGTCATCAAGTGCTCGCTGTCATTTGTTTGAGATGTCTGTTCTAGTGTAATGTAATACTTCAATGGTGTGTTCGCTAAATTTGAAATAAGAAACGTCAGCCTCGATTTTGACAGTTTGACGCCATACTAAATCGAATTTGACGTTTCTAATAAGTTTAGGCAGTTTTAAATTCAGGCGAAACCGTTTCGAATTGGCCCCACTGATAATAAATCTATCACTATCTTGCGATGTGAATGATTGTTCATTTTGATTTAGGGTTCCGTATCAAAAAACGGAAACTTTATACAATCGTCTGTCTGTCTATAAAAACATATTTTCTCCAGTTCTTCGACAGATTTCCTAACTTCTGTTTTTATAGCATAATTTTCACCAAATGGACCGCATCACATCGGATCGATATTACATCATGTACATAGCATTTAAAGTCTATATTACCTAGCCGCGCGTCGCAGCATACTTTCGACTACGATCGCGTGTCGCGGCAGACCCCGCGGTCAAGCTGCTGTGCATGCCAGGTAATGTAGACTTTAAATACTGCGTATATGATTTTATGTCGTTTAAAGATTGTAAAATCCGATGCGATGCGGACTTTTTGGTGGAAATTATGCTTATCACGTAATGAAACTTCAAACATAGAACTTTCCAAGGTATTCAACATTGTCTTAGTATCTAATATCGCATATTATCTTGCTAAGTTAATGGTAGCTCTTATTAGCTTGAGAATAAAGACGGCCGCATCGTTAAACCATCGCGTTATCTATCGCTTAGGCAATGTCGAATAGATGCCGTACTGTCAATTTTAGACATAATCGTGGAAAAGGGTAGTTCGGTAACTTACTCTAATATCAACACAAAATGCAACTCAATATAAAATGTAAGTAGAACCTCCTATTCCAAATGCTGCAAAACTAGATTTCTCGTGGGAACAGTGAAATTAAAAATTAAAACCTTGTAAGGATCTCCAAAGAAAGAATGAACTGAATACGTAGATATAATTTTTCTATTCAACCAACAACTATTATAACCAACAAACGTTTCATACTTAAACAATGTTTTTTTTTACCTCTTTACATGTTAACCGATTTTGACAGTTTAATTACAATAATATGAGGTCAGCTAGGTCCTAGGTATATAGGTTTTAGATTATTTAATATTTAAGATAATTAAGGAGGTTATGGCAGAAATATGTTTTGTATGAAAACACTAATAGGTACATCATTATTTTAGACTTTATTAACTCAATCAAGAAAATTTAAAAATATAAACCTAGATAATGTTTAGGTTTATACCATTTAAAAAAACGGTCAAGTGCGTGGTGGACTCGCGTACCGAAGGTTCCGTACTAAGTCAATTTGGCATGGTCTCAACCAATCAATAATAGACTTTATGTTAAACACATAAGAACGTAGACAACTGCAGCGGTAATGTTCTGGTTTGATTTTAATATATTTTTCACATTTCTACAACAGAATACCATTGAATAGATATTTATCTACACCCATATCATAAAACCTCCATTGGTTAATCAAAAACCGTATGAAATGACCACCATTTTGACAACCAATTAGGAAAAACCAGTGCTGCGATAAAGAAATAACATGACTTCTTTATCGTTTTTAGTAAAGAAATGAGATTAAATTTGGAACAGCTGTCAAAACTCAAGTGGGTCTCTATTCTAGTATCCATAGATATTAAAAAGTTATTGATACGAAACGTCAATTCAGTATGTTTTTTAATATAAACTGCACAATATTTGATCTCGAGTGACGTGAGAATAGAGACTTCATCCGTTTGTCAATGATTTAAAAAAAAATGGTCTTGACGGAAGATCGTATTTGCCGCCATGTTGACGTTTTGCTGAACGAAATTATTAAATTGTTGTTGAATTTAATAGAAAAAGTTGTTTGTAATTTACATTTTAGTTGAAAATATGAATAGTAAGTAGTCTTCTCGGAGTGTGTGTGATGTGAAAATGCGCCGGATATCGGAAATATGCAGCCACGATTGCAACAAATAACTTGTTGCCAGAAAATATTGTTTCTGAACCCATAATGGTGGATTTATAATATGTGTGTAGATAAAGTTATGTATGCAACTCTGCATAATTTGGCCTTAAAACACACGTGCGATCTTATTATGAAACTCGCCTCTAACCGCACTAGTGTTTTAAGGCCTATCATTATGCAACCGTTGCATAAACTACTATAGTTGTTTGATTATGGCGTATAAACTAAAATCAGGCCAAATTTGATAGCTGAAACTTAACCCGTTTTGGAAATACAGCTGGAACAAAATTGGTCTAAAATCAGCCAACTTTAAGGGTATCAATGTATGGGGAGCTTCTCAGGCGTGAAACTTTTTGATATAGGTAACTATAACTTATAACTAACTAACTAACGATAACTTTTAGGTAGTGGTAGAGCCAAACAGTAATCCTCACTAGATGATTACTGTTCGAATGGGCCGGCCCGACCGGGGTAGTACCACACTCTCACAGAATATCGGCGTAAAGTAATAGCTTGCTATTGCGTTTCGTACCGTGAGTGACGAGATCCGGAGGCCTATTCCCTCATCCCCATCCCATCCCCATTCCCCATCCTCCCTAGACTGGCAACGCATTGGCACTTTCCATCAGGTCGTTTGTCAGTCAATTGAAAAAAAATATATATATATATATTGTTTGCTAGTATTTATGCCATAACAACACATATTCTGTAAAAATTTCAATTTTCTAGCTCTTACCGTTGCTGAGCTAGAGGCCTCTGACAGACGGACGGACATTGTAGGCTCATCAATATCAATACTTGAAATACACACGGCTTTACTCACGATTTATTGTCAGATTCATATTTTAAGTATTTATAATGCCTCACGAAAGTTTTAATTTGACTATGATCAAAATCGTTTAACATTTAGTAGGGTTCAAATATTTTTACTTTTTCCATGGAAAGTATTTGGTACACGATCCTCTTAAGAAAATAACATTGGCTGGTCAATTTACATCCCATAAAATATTTTCAAAAGCCATTAAATCCCCAAAAGTTTGTCTCAAATAGCAGCCATATCCATCCAGCCGTCCGGGAACTTTTAACAGCCGCCATAACGGCGAACAACCGTGTCGTCAAAATTTAATCGGCCGCTTTCGAAAGTCAGTATTTCCGTTGGAATAAAACAAAGGAGTCAATTAATTTAAACCGGTCGGTTTACCGCGAGCTGCAGGATGAGGGTGTGCAGTAGGGGAATTGAAATTATAGTGCGATTTATTAGTTTTAACGGCAAAGATTATTTGAGTATTTTTCAAAACTTTTGTACATTGTTAACGGGCTAACGTCAGCGAATTTTTACTTCACCATTTCGTTACGGTTTTGTTAACAGGTTCTAGGGCTTAATTTAGGGAAAAGGAACCAATCCATAGTAAAAACCTATTAGGATTTTAGACATTATATCGATGACATAGAATTTAATTATTAATGGCATTTATTTTGGCTTGGATCATTGTTGCTACACTTCGTCCAATTAAGAAATGTAACGAAGAATTATTCCATAATTATTGAAACGAAAGTCCAATTTTCTAGAATATGATCGGAAAATCTGTTAATCAAATAGTCATGAAGTAGTAAAATTTAAAGTGGCTTACGTCGCACGTGAACTATGTACCAACTATTTCAGAAATTCTCATTTATTACTTGGAGATCGGCCAGTAGCGAGTTGCTTTTGCATCGCTTACTAAGTAAATCTGCTGTGACAGATGGAACAGACAAAATGTACTCCAGCGTTGTGTTTACAAACTACAGTCACAAATGGTTAAAGCCGAGTTCCGTCAACTTCTTTAAATGCTCGGTTAGCATTTTTATTGCCACGTGTGCGACGTTCTGCGCTCGCGCAACGAAGACAGAACCGCGATAGCTGAGTAATAAAATTGTCTGTCACAAGTTGACTCAAAACGTCGTCTTGGTGACCGTCAACGTCAACTGTGTGAGGTGCGCACTACGTGATGTGATTTACAAAGCCGAACTTCGTTTTAACACTTTCAGCCCAACAACCGCTACGCGCTACGCGTGTAGCGCGTAGCAGCGTTTTTCTGCTTTGTAGCGAAAATTCGCTAAGAACAGAGCGCCCGCCTAGCGGGCTCCTGGCACTCAAAGTGTTAACTACCCTGTCACATAGTGAGCAGTGTAGCTGGCCTACAGAATTACAGTTTTTTTTTGTCTTACCATTTGATGTTGACATGCCTACTGTGCCAGAGGTAGCAAACTTTGGTCGCAAAGACGGGCGTTTTAACTCTTTCAACGCCTTAAAAGCGTCATGAGCTGTCGTATTTACCACGCCACCGATGCTTATAGTTGTTGGAGATACAACTCAAAAGAGACCTTCTTTCGTATTTATTAAGTTGATTTTTGCATAGCTTTTGAAACGCGCTTGGCGTGTGAGTGACACATTTGCATTTGACGTAAGGTGTTGAAAAGGTTAAAAGTTTTCCACACACTTAACAAGCACACGCAACCCTAATACTTTTTTCTGAAACAATAAATATCCTTACTGCGTTTCCGTACTCTACGAACAAGCTGCCTCGCAATCATGGCTACGCCGTAGCAATTACACTCGTAGTCGTAGCGCGCTACGAACACTACGATCCGTTTGAATAAACCGTACATTTTTAAACTGAAAGTATTTAGCTTGGCAATGTTTTTTTTTAAATATATGAAACATAAGTGTGTATGAGGTTTAACAACGGTTTAAAATTATTAATACTTTTACTATGCACCAACATCAGAAGTTAACAATTTATTTTGATTGTGGCTTGTTACAATTAAACATTAAATGGTTGAATTGCTCAAGTGTTGCCATACATAAACGCTTTAAAGATGTTGTTGTATTACATCATGTTCTCTTATTATCATCTGGTATTAATGTGTACTTGGTTTAATTGTATTAATTATTTATGTGCTCTGTTGTACGTGTTGTTACCTAGGGGCCACTGAAAATCAGCGCCGAATTTCGACACGGTAAAACGCTTAGGTTTAAATGAAAATTCCAAGGGTTCAGGGAAAGTAACCTTTTCCCGTACTAGGTTAGCTTCAGCCTCACTTTTCCCCCTTCCAGTTTTATTACCAAGTTTCGATAGCCTATGTCCTTAATATGATATCAAAAACGTCAAAAGGTTAAAACTTATTGTCTTACACTTTTAACCTTTTAAATTTCATGTTCATTTTTACCAGATTGTATGTTCATCTGGCGCCTCATTCGGGAACGCTAAGTGATTCCGTAGCGACTCGTAAGCCAGATTTCTCATTCCACTCTTCCGCACGACGCCAAATGCGTAAGAGCGAGATGAGAGATCTGGCTTACGAGTCGCTACAGAATCACTTAGCGTTCCCGAATGAGGCGCCTGGTCCCTTATAACTTCTAAAGTACTTATCATAATTTAACAAAGGAGGTATCGTTGGAAGCGTCTTTGTCGTCCGCTGGTGATATGGTATGTGATGTCGCATTCAATTGAATATGGCGCCCGCTAGAGGACAAAATTATGAACTATAAAAAATATGACGTTATTTGACGACGTCTGGCTGTCTAAATAGTGAAAGGGATTAATTTGCACATTTCTAAAATATATACAGGGTGGGCCATAAGTTTTTGCAAATAGCGACACAGATTTTTTTCTAAATTATTAATTGTGCGGTACAAATGATGACGGGAAATTATACGCCATTTTGTAAATTTTGGACTATTTCACAAGAAAGCAAAGTGATTATTGTGTTAAACACTTTTCAAAAAAACAGCCTTTCTTTACTATGCGATGCCTTTTTAGGATTGAATACGGATTGCGCCATTTAAGTGAGTGTCCCAGGGTCAATTTTAATCAAAGTTTGGGTCGAAAAGTTTACAGAAACTGGTTCAACAAAGAATATTAAGCAAACAGGGCGGTTACGTACCATAAGTGATGACTGTCAGCATCTTTTCATACAATTGCGTAGTGGTTGCTGGAGTGCCAGCAACAGACGGAGCTCATTCAGACGACAGTGTTTTTACTATTCAAACAATTGTTTTATACTAATTACTTATAATAACTACCTAACTAAATAGCATTTGTAGTTTTGTCTCTATCATGTTTCTAAAAATGCAAAAACATATGGTATTAGGTTGTTGCAAAGGTACTTTTTACAGCGATTTTTCACTAGTTGAGTTTTGAACTTATTTCATTAGAGGTTTTGTTGTTTCAGATGAGACCCACGACGCGGTGCGCGGCGCTGGTCGCGCTCCTCATGGCCGTCAGTGCACAATCAGTTGAAGGTGAGTCTAAAACTTGGCTGACTCGTGGCCGAATTCATCAAGGCTACTTAAGCATTTGATTAGAGATTAAATAGTTAAGTGCAACTGGTTGCCAACCTATACATAATCTTCACTTTAATTAAAGATCCATTTGAATAGTGAATTTGGCCATAAGGTTCTTACTGTACATTAATAATAAAATAAATTAATATAAATAATACAACATGTGAACTAATGAATATCTTGCTACGTTCACAAAGAGAGAACATGCATGAAAATCAAAATGATGTTTTAATTACAGTATTATGAAAGATACCTAATATAAATAAAAGCATATCATGGAAATAAAAAGTTTATTTTGGGTGTTAATTTTATTAAGTGTTAAAATTAGTGTAAAATTAATATTGTTTTTAGATATGCGCCTCTATTCGGGAACGCTAAGTGATTCTGTAGCGATTCGCGAGCGAGATTTCTCATCTTGCTCTTACGCATTACGCGTCGTGCGGAACAGTGGGATGAGAAATCTGGCTTACGAGTCGCTACAGAATCACTTAGCGTTCCCGCATAGAGGCGCTGGTTTGTTTTTTCGGTTGCCTCATCAAATTTATGTCATGTTTTATTATTTCTACGATATTGGCCTAAAAATAGTATTTTCGGAAAGAATTGCAAATTTCGATTAAACGCCTAAATATTGGACATTAACGTATGCTGTGACGTCATAATTTATGTCCATTCTGTATAGAGCGTTCTTGCGAGGGTTACGAACTGTAACGTTTCAATGCTTCGTATCTCAAAAAATAAACAACACAACACTGTTTTGCGTACACAGTTAGGTTGTTTATTACTTTCCAATAAAAGACAGAAAAAATACAAAAAAACCGGCCAAGTGCGAGTCGGAATTGCGCACGAAGGTTTCCGCACCATTATCTATAAAACGGCAAAAAAATCACGTTTGTTGTATGGGAGCCCCCTTAAATATTTATTTTATTCTGTTTTTAGGGTTCCGTACCTCAAAAGGAAAAAAGGAACCCTTATAGGATCACTCTTGTGTCTGTCTGTCTGTGTGTCTGTCCGTCTGTCACAGCCAATTTGCTCCGAAACTACTGGACCGATCGAGTTGAAATTTGGTATTCACATGTAAGTTGGTGACCGCAACACGGACGCGTGACGTAAATATATGAATTTTAAACATAGGGGCCACTTTTTGGGGGTAAACAAGAAAATTTAAAAAAAAAGTTATGCCACCTATATCGTGTGACATATCAAATGAAAGGGCTTATTGTTAGGATCTTAAATATATTATCTTTTGAATTTTAAGTAAAATAGTTTAGAAGTTATTCAGCAGTATAGGCGAAAAATGACCCCCCCCCTTATTTCCGAAACTACTGAGGCTAAAACTTTGAAAAAAATACAGAAATTAGATCTTTGCCTATAGATTACAGGAAAACCTATAAGAAGTCTATGGTATTTAAGGTAACCTAGTAAATTTTAGATAATCATGTAAGGAACGGAACCCTCGCCACGCGAGTTTAACTCGCACTTGTCCAGTTTTTAGTATTTGTTGTTATAGCGGCAACAGAAATACATCATCTGTTTAAATTTCAACTATCTAACTATCACGGTTAATGAGATACAGCCTGGAGACAGACGGACAGCGGAGCCTTAGTAATAGGGTCCCATTTTTACCCTTTGGGTACGGAACCCTAAAAAGAACCAACGGATTTGGTTTTAAAATTAAACTCGTTTTTGAACAAAAGGATAACAAAATATAATATATTATGTTATCCTTTATTTATTTATTATATAGCCTTAGGCTGTGTTTCCACGAGAGCTTTTCGAGGCTAAGCGGCGAACAAGAAAAAACCCGCCAGGAGGATTGCGATCATTTCAATATAAAGTAATATATACTACTGGTGGACTTTTTCCCGCTCACAGCTTACCTAGTAAAAACGCATATTTTGTGATTCATTAAATTCTATAAACGTATTCACATCAACTCGGAAACCTTGTACAAAATTGCCTTGCATTTTGTTATGGAAATTTTACAATCTGAAATAGACATTAAATCCTTTAAAAGCTCACAAATGGTATTATGACGTTTGCTTTGCTAATGCCAGGCGAAAAAGAGCTTTAATGTTTGAAAGGAAGGTTGGTAATTGGGGGATGGAGCGCTTTATTTACAAACTCTGGCTTAGCACTAAAGCTCATTTTCCATGCAGTACAAAGCAGTGCTGGGTTGAGGCACAGTACACAGAATTTGAATAATAATACAAACTTGGGTTGCTACAATGTTGTTCAAAACTATTGAATAACTTAGTGGTTTAAATTAGGAATCAAAACTTTAACACATGTACGGTGCGGTTCATTACAAACACATTATTGATTGGAATAGTACCTAAGTATGTAGTTGGCGCTAATTTACCTAAAGTTCGCGAGAAGATGTAAATTAGAGAGGTTAACACAAATGTTAAAGTGGCTGTCTCATAAAACTTTTATACACTAAATGATATTTTACGCGTAAGTATCAATTATATGTATTTAAAATTAACTAATACAAATACAGGATGAAAGTAATCAAATCTATAAGGTATCAAACATTATTAGAACTCGCTATATATAATAACTTCATAATGTATATAATGTTTGGCAAATAAATGATTATTCAATTCTATATTAATTTATTTTTAGGTAGTTGCATGAGAAATAAAAACCCGGAAAATAGTATTTCTTTATTAAAATGTTTAAGAAAACAGAATCAACTTTTTCAAACAAATCGAATCCCAACTAAAAGAAAACAAATACAGTGGATTCATCCATACTTGTCTTATTTGGTAAACAAGTTTCTAACCTCAAAATGTTTTATCCTACATGAAGCAAACCTAGGCTAAAAATTGGCAATGTGACTAAAATATTATCTCCGGTTCCTTTATTTAAAACAAAACAGCTGTTCTAACCAAAAAAGGTGCATTTTGAGGTTAGAAACTTGTTTACCAAATAAGACAAGTATAGATGAATCCATTGTACTCTGTATCAGTCATTATCAATGACACAATAATGGGAACAATAATGAATGAGTGAACATTAAGTGCCAGGACCGCGTAAAGCACGTACCAGTGTCAAGGAGTGTTAGAAATAAGTGTAGATTTCTCCAACGTGATAAAGTGTAAAACAGTTGATTTTTATTCGGTCAATACTAGAGTGATTTTATTAATAACTAGCATATTCATCAGGTATGCGCTACCGATCATTGTATGTTAAGTAGTGTCCAACAGCCAAGGGCCATTTTATAACACCCTTCATACTGATGCACTACTGTTTTTAATCGCAGTCTGCGATTGCTTTTATCTAGCTGTAAGCACGCTTCTGCGAAGCTCCTAAAGCTGAGTGAAACACCAACAGTTATTAAGAAATCCTATTAATGGATGTCAATATTAAATTAACAGCTTACTTACTTGTCAACCGGAACTTTGCTTTACAAGAATCTTTGAAAATATTGGCAATCAAAACGGAGAAACAGATTTATATTTTGAAGAGCAAGAATTGGAGGGCCGGAGCAGGACATGCAGTCTGCGCGCGAGTTGAGTGCCGTCGGGGCCTGAAGTAAAGGGCAGGTGGCAGTTCCCCCCGCCGCCCGCACGTCTCGCCTCTCACGCCCACAGTGTAGTGCTCTGACAGTTCTACACTGTGGGCGTGAGAGGCGAGGCGTGCGGGCGGCGGGGGGGAGGAGTAGGCTATTTTTGAACCCAAAGAAATTCTTTAGGCAGAAGAAACAAATTCCACGCCGACGAATTCGTAGGCAAAAAGCACTTACGTAACTTTTTTGTTGTAATTTAACTCTTATAATATTAAAGTACTAATTATCTCAGTAGGTAGGCTAAATAAATACGAAAGCATTTTCTCATATCAACATAAGTTAGTTCTAAAATAATTTACAAACAATATTCCTACTTATCCCACTAATACAATGATAGTAAGAATTGAATGTTCGCATACAAGTGAGCCTAACTTTATAGCAGTCATAATAACCCTAGACTGGAAAATTATAGACTTGCCAATAATTAAATTTTGAGTTAGCCTAATGTTCACTGACATTTCAAATTAAATATAAGATGCATGCGACTACGGCAAGCCAAGAAGGAAGAATAACTTTAGCCCCGCATGTTTTATAGTCCTAGCTACACAAGTAATCCTAATGTCAAGAGCATCAAAGGCTATAAAAATAGTAATGAACACGAGCTTCAGTTTTATTTTACCTGACAGTCCCGATTAAAAGAGTCCTCCATTTTGGTTTAGCCTTAGCCTCGCAGCCTTACTTTGTCTTGTCACTTTATCGACATTCCAACTCATCATCGTCATTTCAGCCAAAAGACGTACGACCACCCTCCATACGCCTCCCCCAAATGATAGCCACAACGACCGATTCTGTGAAACTAGAAAAACTCTTCGGCCCCATTCGAAAAACCCTCTGTATATTCTGACTACCCCTTCTGTAATCAAAAGTTTTGATATCCCCTAACATAATTAAAATGGCGCTGACAACCTCAATCTCCCAAATGTGAACAAAAAAGATCGCAAATCAACGCTGCTTGGAGACCTCGCCAAATGAAATCTTGTAACAATACATCATTCCAATCTGCCGATATCCGACCTCCTTTAGTTTGGGGGAAATGTCGGCAAATAAAGTTAATGGATCTACCCTTCATATGTGACACACGGACGCCTAAAAATGAGAGCTTTCTTCGGCGGCGCTGCGTCAGTTTGTTGCATTTTTGCGTATTATTTTATAAGCGCATGCAGGAGTGAAATGGTATTTGTACGTACAATAACCATATATATTACTAACTAGTGGACCCGCCACAGCTTCGCCCGCGGTATTTTCCATAATAAACATATATATAGTAGATAAAGGGCTTAAATGCATAATTTCAAGGTTTAACGTCTAACGTCAACCCCCTCTTTTACCCCCTTCCAGTTTTATTTCCAAAAGTTTCAATAGCTTATGTACTGCCTGTAGTTACCCTTAATATAATATCGAATCGAAAGCATTTTTAAAACGCTTTTTTCATTGTTATCTTCAATATACAGACTTTTTTCCATTCTTTTTATTATAAGTAAAAATAGTCAATTTTCGATAAAATAAAGGCGGTTGTATCTACTGATGGTTTTTTAATTAAATTTTTAACCAACTTTGTTCGACATTCTTAACAGCTGTACGTATACATAGGAGCCGTAGCAATGAGAGAGAAATCTTTCATTTCTTATCGCAGCGAGATGACGAACAGCCGCGAATCAGAAGCGATATCACTACGTACGAGTGTATATGACGGGGCAGGATTGTAAAAGAACTGGAAGTTCCCACGATGACAGAATAAAATGAGCCAGGGAAGGTATTGAGAAAAGTTCGTGTTTGGAACTTCTGGTTTTGAGTTTAACTCTGTTTTTAAGAGGAGTATGAACCTACCTTTTCATACAAAAGGCGATAACGATTTCCACCCCTTAAATGTTAACCGATTCTGACCAATTTTTGATAGGTCAGTCAGAACAAAATTTAGGTCTATACGATTTGGTTTTTTCACTATAATCAATAAATTCAGTTTTATTGTTGTTATCATTTCATACAAAACTAATTTCGGCGATTATTTGTCTTTGTCGATCTTTAATCAATATTCAAAAAACCTATAGACCTAGATTGTGTACTGACTGACAACCTATCAAAAATTGGTCAAAATCGGTTAACATTAATCGGTGGAAATCATTATTGCCCTTTGTATGAAAAGGGTGATTTTTTCCGTTGGTTCACAGTCCTCTTAAGTATCTTTGTCGCAGAGATGTACAGGGTTTCTGGACTAGTTACTATTTTACTTTCGATTGTTAGCAACTGAATTGTATCCTGGTACACACTTGCATATACTGTTGAATTGTGTTCAAGTGTGTTATTATTCAAGATGCTTATAAAATTGCACTCCAAAACTCGTTGGAAGAATAGAACGATCATTTAAAGAAACCATTAAATGCACACAAAGCCGCAATTGCATATTAGTCACAAAAGACTTTGAAAAGTGTAGGCAACATTCCTTACGGTGATAAAATACTACCCTATTCAAAAAGCCTTCGAAAACTTTTCATGGCAATGCCGCATCCATTACTTAGTTTCTCTACGGGGCTGCAACTGTTCATGAAGGCACGATAAGAATTCTAGTGGAAAACTTCATTTGTAGAGATAGAGGCAGTTATTATATTACTGCTATTAGTCTAGACGTCAGAAGTTGCCAGCGATATCAAATATAGAGATAGTGTAAGAGATGCAGGCGATGTTCGGTTTTATTATACTGCAAGTAAATTCAGACCGAAGGACCTTTTTACCATCCTTATAATAATAATAATATATGTGCCAGAAAAAGGGTTAGTTTACACATTCATGTTATTAACCGACTTCAAAAAAAAAGGAGGGGGTTCTCAATTCGGTTGTATTTTTTTTTTAATTTTTTTTTATGTTTGTTACTTCAGAACTCCGTCATTTATAAACCGATTTTGAAAATTATTTTTTTAATCGGTAAGGTTGTCGTCAAAGTCGAGTTATGATGAGAGGACCTATGAGAAATCGATGGAACTCTTCAAATATTATAGGCCATCAAAGACCAATTTTAGTATTTTCTGTAATAACTCAAGCAGTTACGTTCCAAAAGCATTATTTGGTGAAGTGGAACTGTCGATGAAGACCATAGATGATCACCGGAACTCCTAAATGTTGAATATTTCACGGTTGGTGATTAAATTGCTGTATAAAGTTCTGAAGCAACTTATGTCCATGAAAATTCATGTAGTAAAATTGAAGAACCAGGAGAACTCCTCAACGATTGACATACTTGCACCGTGGATAGCAACAGTTTGTAAATGGAGATGAGCAATTGGCATTATGCTATTGTTACTTGATGTAGTAAATGTGTGTCGTTAAATCACAGGATAATAAATAAAATGTGAAAATAATATTTAGGTACTTTTCAAAGGCTATTTGAAGTCGGTTTTTTTATTTTATAAATTATAGATTATTTTTCTTACTCACTAGCTCGGCCTTCTTCAGCTGTTTACAAACGGCATACAAATATTGTACTCAAGATTGAATTATATAAGTACAAATCATTCAGCACAATAACAACTTTTTAAATATTTACAGGCAAATTCATGTCAAACTATGATTATCTGTTTTGCGGTTCATGTAATCTCTTACACTATAAAAAGGGCTTAAAGGGCTTTTGAAAATCGTTTAATGGCAGCAAACGGCCATTGCACCTACCATTGACATTGAGACTAAATCAATTGCACGGTTTTAAAAATAATAGAAAACAGGAATACATATTAGTTTTATAAAATTGGTACTAATGCCAATATAGTCAAACTGGCTCTTCCTTTAATGCGAACTAAAATGCAAATAAATTAATCAAATTGAGAACTTGAAAAATACTATAAGTAGTTTGGATAATTCTCAGCACCGAGAAACTTTAACAAAAAGTACGACGTTTTATCTCGCAACTTGAAAACCGGCACAGAACACAAAACAACAAAAAATGGGGAAAACTTATGAAAATTCGAACCGCAGCCTTTAACAAAGTTTGCCAAGTTCATTTCGGGAAGTTTTTAAATATCCGTGGGATTCCGTAGGCAGGTAACTGCAAGAGCTTCCTAGGGGAGTTTTATTAAAAGCATTTAATGAAACCGGAGCCTACATAATTTAGTCACCGGGGCGGAGGCAGTGGGACCGCTCCGTATCGTTGAATTCTTTACTGCGTATTAAATCCTTTGTCCGGTTAAGCATCGGTTATTAAAATGACGTAAGTTTTAAGTCTAACTCTTAGATTATAGAATAGAGTAAAAGATACGCTGTATATTAATTGAACCTACGACTGTAATGCTACGCTGCTCCCTCAAACATCAGCGCACTAATGAAAATTCAAGATGGCTGTATTTTATTAGTACGTCGATTTCAAACATGTTTCTTGACAAGTGACAGTACGACCAAATTAAGAAGATTAGAACTCTTCTTAATTTGGTGATAATAATGCTGTTACAAATAAACATTAAATTGCCAATATTATTTAGTATCATAACCTTACAGGCCAAACAAATGCGTATGTGTTTTGTAGTAATCCGTGTGGCCTGTAGTTGACTTTTTAGGCGGCATGGCTTGACGGTATCAACGTTTACTCTATTATTATTGTATACTCTAAGGTCTAACTCCTTGTTGGCTTAGTTTTTTTTTAAATTGCCAGTTCTAGCATCTTGCTGGCTACTCCCTTCTGTGTGACAACTGCCAAAACTTATTATACAGGGAAAGGGTCATACTTTTGTGTAACAGAATCCGCAGCCTCTGCCTTTCAAAATTAAACTATCAGATCGTCGTCAATTTTCTATCACCTCAGGATACACGTATTCTCTGCTCCGTTTATTCTGTATTTTCAAGATAAACAATTGTTACCTCTTAATATATTATTTTAATGTCTAAATTCCTTTAACTGCACTGCACCAAGGTGTCCCAAACGTGCAGATTAATGCCGACAGCACGAGCTTAAGTTGAATTATTACACACACAGGTAATCATACGACGAACGTTCAACTAGCGTAAGGTCGGGTAAAGTCGAGAAAGGTGTTTGTCATCAATGAACATATATAACGTACATATATATGTTCGTATATAAAGCTTGCGTCAGTTTCATTTGGGGTAAGGCAGATCACAGAACGCCACTTACCCTCTCTTGGCATTCTTCCCTTGCTTTATTCACCTTATTTAATTTAGAAGAAAAAGGAAAAAAAATGTAAAGGTTTTTGACAAATAACTTTGCTTAGGTAATATTCGTTTCAGCTGCATCTCAAGAAGCTCTTTATTTTTAGTGGTTTTGTGCGTTATCTGAACCTGACTAGAGAGACTTAATAGTGTCCTCTATACTATATTTTATAGTTTTTCATAATTGCTGATTATCTATCGATAATCAATTATATATTTATTAGTCTTAGTAATTATCATTTATTGCTTTAGTACTTGGTAATGTTTCTGTTTAATTTTATTTTAGTTTGTATTATATCTACTATATAAAAATAAGTCGGGTTTTCCTTCCTGGCGCTATAACTCCAGAACGCACGAACCGATTTCCACGGTTTTGCATTCGTTGGAAAGGTCTCGGGCTCCGTGAGGTTTATAGCAAAGAAAATTCAGGAAAAATTTCAACAGAAAAGCGGGAAAATCTTTTTTCACATACAGCGCCATCTCTGATACATAGCTACACCAAACGAAATGTTACATAAAACGAAGCCATCTGGTGGCGAAACGGAGTTCGCCGGGTTTGCTAGTTATGATATAAAATCCATGGTTGACTTGAAAAGATGACTTTCTGCTGTTTCTTGCGGCGCTTCTCAGTAATGATGGTCCTGTCCGAAGCGCTGGTAGATTCAACCAATTTTAATAATTTTCTGGATAAACGTTTTGATTTTGTATCACTTAGACCAATGTAATGTATATGTAGAGGCATAGTTTTCTAATAATATTCTATAACGTCTCTCACACAAAATACCATCCAGGGTTGACTTTAATCAAATACCATCCGTGCTGACAGGTGCCTTATTCCACGACACGTGACAAGCAGCAGTCCCAAGACTCCGTTACAACTAACAAGATTCAAGTAACAATCCAAGTTAGTCTATTTGCCAGACACCTGCACTACCTTGACATAAAGAGACGTCTGGATTTAAATATATCTAATTAGTAATGCTTGCGACTTCGTCCGCGTGGAATTGGTAACGTGCGAAAACATATTTATATCCTTTTTCACCAGTCTTCTAACTATCACAGGCAAAAATCATGTCAATCCTCCGTTGACATTGCTCCGTTTTAACGCGAAGGAAGAACGAACAAACAAGCACATTTTCGCATTAATAATGTTAGTAAGTGTAAGGATAACCACTTCAATACATAACCCTTAATAATTTTAACGATTTTGTTGAAGCAAAAACGAACACAAATCATTATTGAACGCTGTTCTGGAAATCTGACATACATATGTTGTCGTTTTTTGTAAGAATATCTTGTACCAATTATGTCAGATCATATTGCGTTCACGGGGATTGTAACCAACGGTAAGAGCAAGTCCTACTAAAAATAATAAAAAAATACGTTTAATAAATAAAAACAAGATTAATTACGTTTATTAGTATTTTTCTTTATCAAGGGAAAACAGACAGCTTTAATCTTACCCTTAATGTTAATACGGAACCCTAAAAACATAAAGAATAGTTCATAAGCCAATCAACTTTCCACTAATTATTCTTAAATTAGCTACGATATTCACTTCTAGCATTATAAAACAAAACATTACCATATCGCATGCAAATCTCAATTTAAATTATGTATTTTAAATTCTAAATTCAAATGATTGACTAAATGTTTTAAAACGATTTTGACTTCCATCACACACGTACCTATCTATTGTAGCAAAGAAAATATCCATTAATAACTCCTTATAAATCTTACATCTTCCCTACCCTTTTAAAAATCAGCTCAAACTTTCAACTTTCAAATTCGAAGCTGAATCGATCAACTCTTGAGATAAGCTGACGCTTCCTACACTCTGGTCTAGAAGTGCTACTAGCAAGCGATGCTCTAGTGGTCTCAAGCGATGCAGGGATGTAGGTAATAATGAATTTCCCGCTCTCAGGAGTGCTCTGCTAACATCAAATGCTAAGCATATGAGCTCCCACCTTAAACTTGCACCGAGAGATGCTACTCGAAATTCTGCAAAACTGGAAACCTTTTGCCATAAAATATGAACAACGTATTTTTATGGCTTTGATCAAAATTAGTTTTTTGAAATATTATTTATAAGTTTATTAAGTAACATTGTTAAGTAACATTTTGTAACATAAATTTTCTAAAAATTTACTAATGTTTTTTTTTTAATTTTATTATTATAATAGTGATGTGTGATTTTTTTTATATTTAATAAAACAATAAATTAAATATTAGGTACATTACTTTTTCGAATAAGGCATACATGTCCAACATACTTTTATACACTTGAACTTAAATATGTGAAATGGAAAACTTCACAATTACCCAATTTCAATGAATAACACCACACTTACGTAAACAGCAACAAAATTTTGAACGACTGAATTATATATTCGTAAGACCTTAATTCCATATAATAAATCTGTAAAAATGACGTGTCTATACATTAAATATAAGTATTTACAAAGAAATGATACAAGGGGACAAGAAGGTAGTAAAATGCTAAAATGTCGTTTTCACGGGAACATTTTTAGAAAGAATTTTAACAAGTGGATTAAGGAAGGTCCCAGGTAGCTTTAAATCTTGGTTTCGTTGTAAAAGCTTAACAAATTAAAATTTACGGTAAAATTTAACACATGTGGTTATCTGTGCGTAGGTAATGGCGCGCACAGCCGTTCATATAATAAATTAACAATAGAACAGAATAGAATATAACTCATTTATTTCAGCTTATTACCCATATCGTTACACAGTACACAACAAAAATAAAATATCAACAAGATTTACAAATTAAAATTTACGGTAAAATTTAACACATGTGGTTATCTGTGCGTAGGTAATGGCGCGCACAGCCGTTCATATAATAAATTAACAATAGAACAGAATAGAATATAACTCATTTATTTCAGCTTATTACCCATATCGTTACACAGTACACAACAAAAATAAAATATCAAAAATAATTAGTAAACAGGAAATTAGAATAAGAATTAGGACTAGAATATTTGACAAAATTCACATTGAAACCGAAATCATTAAAACCCTATAGAGATTCCAATCATCACATTTTATCTAAAAATAAAATGAAAATATCAATTAAATATTATTTGCTATAACTCATTATACTTTTGATTTGATTGATCCAGCATATTATTATGAGGATAATAAAGATCATACAAAAACTCGCTAACGAACAGTCACCGTCAAAATGGTTGTAGATTTATCGGCTTACGCT
Source organism: Tortricodes alternella (assembly GCA_947859335.1). Taxonomy (NCBI): domain Eukaryota; kingdom Metazoa; phylum Arthropoda; class Insecta; order Lepidoptera; family Tortricidae; genus Tortricodes; species Tortricodes alternella. The sequence continues at coordinate 20,155,916 of OX401969.1, forward strand.
CCTGTACTATTCGCCTATATTAAAGACAGTGTCTCACTAGATTGTCACGCAAGTTTATGGCATCGCCCGCTAAATAATGTTTACTAAATTTCACCTCCCTGCGTGTCAACATTATTACTCCCAACGTTGGTTGGATTAAAATTCCTCCCGTCACATTCAATATGGCGCGTGGAATTACAGCGTCTACCCTGACGAATATTACTCTCTTAGGAGGTCGACAGTCTTGACTTGCGCAAGTTTCCAATGCACAAAGCGAGGGAAGTCAGTCACGAAATTTGAAAGAAATCAATCTTCAATCCGGAAGTAAGGACTTATCCAAAAGCCGAGAAAATGGATCAACGGGAACAAAAATTTTACATTTATAAACGTCACTTGCATGTAAAGGGGAAGGAAAAAAGGGACAAACAAAAAACGTACCAAAACAGGCATTTGTGCCTGATTTTCATCAAAAAAACATTCCCCAGTCTTCCCGATTTCTCCTCTCTCGCCCTTCTTGGATATTAAGCAACTTGCATGCACCCTCTAAAGTAAATCCAACAGTATTGACACTCATGCAATAAAAACTTTTCGCAATATCTCATCTGCAAACATAGAATTACAAACCATTGTAAGATAGTTTACATACAACCGCCCTGACAGACATTTGACACTATGACAAATTTTGTTGCTTCAAATGCGCGCGAACTTGGTTTCTATAGCGTTAATAATAAAGAAAAAATAATCTAAGTCTGCAAAATACGGCACAGTCTTTGCGTCTTATTGTAAAACTGGGATGCGCCGATAGTACCTATGCAACTATGGATAAAACGGCGTCACGGCCTTACCGAAGTTAATCCCAGCCTCCCAGCTTCCGCCAAAAAAATGCGCAAGAGCGACGGCATCGAGCTGGCAGAAGCTGCAAAGGAAACTAGGTCGTTGGGAGATTGATACCCACTTTGAATGCTTTTCTACCCAGTATTAACAGTTTTCAGGGACTTTCAGGTAAATCAAATGACAAAATCAGATAAAACCTGGGTTCTTAGTTCTTTTCGCACAGTGGGGCCAATTCGAAAGTGTGTTCGCTAATTTAAAAGTCGCTAAACTTAAAATAAGGAACGTCAAAGTCGAACTCGATTTTGATAGCTTGGTGCTATACAATAGTTTAGGGAATTTTAAATTTAGTTGACACCGTTTCGAATTAGCCCCAGTATGGTGGATGGTGAACTTAAAATTAGGCATAGATGTTAACGAATGAATGGAAACTTGTATGTAGCTGTATTCTGTGATATTTTCACATTTGTATATCATACTTTTTCGGGTAAATAAATCCTGAATGTTGGTAAAAGATTATCTTTAAACGCCGTTGCTTCAGCATCAACGATTTTTTTTAATTAATACATAATTGAAGAATTTAATTCGCATTAAAAATCAATGAGACTAATGGTCGCAATCATAGTCAATTAATGAACTGTGAACGTGATCCTTTTCCAAATTATCCATACAAATTCATTTAAGGAATGTGTCAATCATTTATTAACTCGGAGTAGCGAGCGCCATTAGCTCTCGTATATACTATGCGTGCGTTTTTTTTAAGCCAGTTGGAGTGTCAAGAAAATTAGCTGTTAAAAGTTTAATTCAATATCTTATCCTGTCAGAGAATTTCCTTATTACCTGCGCAAATCCTTTTCCACCGAAAAAAGCTGCCAAAATTTGTTAAACTTCACGTCACCGCAAATTGCGTACGAAGTCAGATCGCAGCTTAAGGAGCAACCGTTGTTGGTTACCGCGGTCTAAGAGTCCCTGTCCCTTTCACTCTTGAGCTGTCGCGGAAATGAGTGGAAGTGAGAAGACTATCGTAACTTCTAACTTAGGGCAAAGGGCAAGGGCAGGGTACAAGACTGTGAGTGCTCGTAAAACTCTTCAGCAGGTCAAGTGTATATTCTAAATGTGGATTGTTTCAAGTAGTGGACTCAATTTACGTTTACAATCTAGAATTTACGTCACCGGATTTTGATGAACAGATTAGACCTAGATTTTGTTCTGACTGACAACCTATCAAAAATTGGTCAAAATCAGTTAACATTTAAGGGGTGGAAATCGATATCGCCTTTTGTATGAAAAGCCGTAGGTTCACACTCCTCTTAATATCATACTCCGGCTCGCTTTCGCAACCGTAGGATCAAAAGTCACAAATACCCGAATATTGTATAAAGTTGGAAGGAACGTGCCACATATATTCAGCGGAATATAAAAGTTGTTGGAATATGTAACAACACTTCTCAGATTATTATAATAAAGCTGGTATAGCTATAAAATCGTTTTACTAAGCAGAATCTGTTCGAAACATCGTAACAGTTATAGTTGAGTCACTTTGTGTGAGCATTTGCATATGTGTTAACTACATGTGGGACAGTATAAATGTATGCGTATTTATGTTTGTGTTTCAAATATGGAACAGTAAACGAATACAACACCACTACATTCACATGTGCATCCCCAAACGGATTCAGCTGTACAAATGTTCTCAGAATTGATTTGTTCAAACTTCGAAGACGCGACGTTAGCTAACTTCCGTGACGTTATGAAATATCCATATCCAGAGCGCTTACCCTTTCAGTATTACAAATAGAGAAAATACAACAACATCATATTATCGACGTAAATATGCGTCATAAAAAGCAATATTTGTCGTAACATGTCTTCGACAGCCGATACAGCAGAGGCCACATTACTATTCATGAGGGTCCCACCCCCACCACACACACCTCCACTTTAGATTCCATTAGGGTCCGTGTAGAATTCACTTTTAACCCTTGCGGTGCCAAAAACCCACATAAATATTTAAAAGGTAAAAACGTACAAACAAAACTAAACTTTGCGGATCTGAATTCAAAGTTTAACTTCAGCTGGTTTTGTATTGTGTCCATATTTGTTTAATAATTTTGCGTAGCGTGTTTTATGAAAAATGGTTGGCCACAATGAAGAGGAACTACGATACGCGGTCTCAACGAAAACCAATGTTTTACGAGGCAGATTTGATTTTGAATCCGATGATATTTGAGCCTTATAACATGCAATATCTGTTAAAAGGCGTATAAGAAAGCTGATTTGGCAACGTCACAGTCATATAAATACACAGATGGATGATGATAACAGACTACATTGAATTTTACTCAATTTCACTAAAATAATCGAGAAAACGCGAAAGATAAGTTGCCAATTCAGCGCTGTAGTACGCCTTCTAATAAACATAAAGTACAATAGACCTTACACTTTGACACAAATAGAAAAACCGGCAAAGGTACGGAACCCTAAAAACGAAAAAAATTGCTTTTAACAACTGGGTCACCATTTCCAACCTACCTATGAAATAAGACAAAAAATAACCTTCGCAAGCACCTATCTCCGTGCCACCGTCAAATGTGATACGACCTTGCAAAGGATATTCCGTTAAACTATATATTTTTTGTGATGTCACTACAAAACAGTTTTCAGACTTTTCCTTTACTTTTGCTAAAAGATATTTCTTCTTGCCAAATTTCACGATTCTAGGTCAACGGGAAGTACCCCATAGGTTTTGATTCCCTTGCGAGTATCAAAATAAAATTATGTGGCATAAGCGGTCGTATCTTTCGATTGCGGTGACTTAGAAGGTTGATTTTTTCACAGCTGCAGGAAATTGTAGACCTAAGTATTTGATATTAATTTCAACTTTATACCTCCACGCGTTATTGAGAAAAAGGTCTTTACACACGGACAGAAGGACAGACAGACGGACAAAGAAGTGATCCTATAAGGGTTCGTTTGCCCTTTTGAGGTACGGAACCCTAAAAACAGAAAATATAAAACAAATAAAAACAAAGCAGGTGTGCCGAAACCTGAATTAATATGAAATCTTCCGATAAATAGAACACAAGGTTCTGTATGCAGCTACCGATGTACTCTGGTTAAAACCTGAAATGGCCGGGAATTTATGACTGTTTTAATTATTTAGCTTCCCAATCAGCGTGTTAGATATTTCTGTGATGTTCATAATAATATATTAAATGAAATCTGTTGTCAGGTACGTAGTGGTGAAATAATCATTTAACAAAACATCGGTACCGCGCATCATTTGACAGACTTATGGCCGAATTCAGAAAGGCCACTTAAATTGAGCTTTAATTAAAGTGAAGTTTCAGTGACGTTTCTGTATAGGTTGACAACTAGTTGAGGGACATGTAACTACTTAATATCTACTCAAATGCTTAAGTGGCGTTTCTGAATTCGGCCATTATTTTTTAAATTTACTGTTCATACCTAATTATATCGAAACTAATATTATAAACGCGAAAGTTTGATGGTTTGTTTATTGGTTTGTGCTTTTTCAAGTAGCAACGAATCGACGCAGAGGCGTAGCTAAGTAACAAAGGCCGGGTGCAAAAAAAAACAATTTCTGTGATTTACATTCCGAAGGTGGGAGAATTTTTAGCTAGTTCAATGGAGGTTTGCCGGTCAGGGTCCGAGGGCCCCCTGAGCTTGGGGGCCGCGGTGCACGGCACCGTCTAGCCCTTTGGTAGCTACGCCACTGGATGGAAGTGATTTTTTACACACAGATTTTATGGGCCGAAGCGTGACATAAGTTACTTTATCTACACCCATATCATAAAACCTGCATTGGTTAATCAAAAACCGTATGAAATGACCACCATTTTGACAACCAATTAGGAAAAACCAGTGCTGCGATAAAGAAATAACATGACTTCTTTATCGTTTTTAGTAAAGAAATGAGATTAAATTTGGAACAGCTGTCAAAACTCAAGTGGGTCTCTATTCTAGTATCCATAGATATTAAAAGTTATTGATACGAAACGTCAATTCAGTATGTTTTTTTAATATAAACTGCACAATATTTAATCTCGAGTGACGTGAGAATAGAGACTTCATCCGTTTGTCTATGATTTAAAAAAAAAATGGTCTTGACGGAGGACCGAATTGGCGCCATGTTGACGTTTTGCTGAACGAAAGTAGAATTGTTGTTGAATTGAATAGAAAAAGTTGTTTGTAATTTACATTTTATATGAATAGTAAGTAGTCTTCTCGGAGTGTGTGTGATGTGAAAATGCGCCGGATATCGGAAATATGCAGCCACGATTGCAACAAATAACTTGTTGACAGAAAATATTGTTTCTGAACCCATCATGGAGGATTTATAATATGTGTGTAGATAAAGTTATGTATGCAACTCTGCATAATTTGGCCTTAAAACACACGTGCGATCTTATTAACCGCACTAGTGTTTTAAGGCCTATCATTATGCAACCGGTGCATAAACTACTATTTTATCTCGGAAATCGGAACAGTGCTAACCTAGGAAAACGCGGGCAGAACCAGGTTAAGCATAAATTGTTTTTGCTTAAATGGTATAATTTTTATGAAAACTTTTATTATTTTTAAACTAATTTGGTTTCAGTCAGCGTATAAGATTCAATCCCTTCTTCTTTTTATGTTGTTTGGTTAAACCATTCATGCTATCATAGTTAATGTTGCGAAACTCCGTCACCGTGACAACATAATAACTTTATACTATTATTTACCGTACTCATATTATAATACCCATTTTCCTGATACTCGCCAACCCGAGAGTATCATTATGGCTACAACTCGCGACAAATTACTTTTCCCATCGCGCTATTGTTTCGAAGATTACTCTTCTTTGTACAGGACACCACAGGATAACTTTTACCAGATACCTTGTTCTTTTGTTATTCAATATTGTGCATCGGTGTGACATTATGTCAAAAGAAGACAAAAAAAGATTAAAATTTACGTAATAATAGAACATAATTCATAAGTAAGATTTTTCTGACTTTATTGATACCGCCCCTGACTGATTCACAATAGATTTAGGGCACCATATTGAATCAAGAGGACAACGATGGTTTCTAAGATAGAATCACGATCGAAGCGAGGGACTCCAATATAAAATGAAAGATATATTAACAAGCATAGGCTGAAGGTAACTTTTGGTGACAAAAACATGTGACCAAGCGTTACAAATTTGGATAAATGTTAGTAGACGAACGGATATGAATTAAAGATGTGCCCTTACCGTATTCCCAGTTCCCGGCAATGCTACCCGGATTATAATACGAAAGAAAGATAGAAAAATTCAGTAACACAGAAGACACACAGAGTAACATAAATTAAGAAAACAATATAAAGTCAAAATGGTGGCGTGTTGGTTATAACGGGGATAAATATTCCCAGTTTGTCTACAGTCGGTACATACTTACTTGTTTTATTTGGTAAACAACTTTCTAACCTCAAAATGCACCATTTTTTAGACGTCACTTTGGCAATTTTTCACCTAGGATTGCTTTAATTAGGATAAAATAGCTGTTTCATCCAAAATTTCGAGGCTAGAAACTTGTTTACCAAATAAGACAAATTTTCTCGATATCAAAAGAAAAAAACTCACTCTAAACAAAAAAGAGTTAATGTAAACCAATACGTCGGCGGAATCCAACTTGGAATCGAATCTAGTTATCACGAGCAAATAAAACCAAGCTCGCTTCCTTCTGCTTTTATTTTTATGAGCCCTTGTAGAGATGGGGTGGTGGAAAGTTTCCACTGACTGGAAATTTCTGCTACAACAGGCTGAGGATACTTTTCCGGGTTTCTAATAATCGGCATAATTTCAATAATGTTAATACAAAATAGCACAGAAACAGTTGCGTTTCGTACGGTGAGTGACGAGATCCGGAGACCTATTCCCTCATCCCTATCCCATCACCATTCCCCACCCTCCCTAGACTGGCAACGCATTGGCAGCATCTCTGGTGTTGCAGATTTCCATGGGCGGCGGTGACCACTTTCCATCAGGTGGGCCGTCAGCTCGTTTGTCAGTCAATTGACATAAAAAAATAAAATAAAGAAAAAGTAAACGCCTTCACTTCCCTTCACCGAGGAAGCGTTATGACCAACTGAGCTACGAGGCGCCTAAACCAGATGCCGAATTTCTCTATACTGTTCTTGGTACATTTATTTAGACTACATGGTTGTTAGCGCCTTCTATGGGAACTGACTGAAGTCACTTAAACCCATTCAAGCCAATAATAATGTAAATAGTCATAATTGATCCTGCCTTGAGGATTATATTTTGATAGAAGCTGTATTTAAAAAAAATGTTACCCAACCTAACCTTACCCTACTACACCTATACGATTTGAAATCTAAAAATCTGAAAATTTACGGTTTTTGATAAATTTGCAATAAACACAAATACATACATACATACATTGCATCACGCCCGAAATCCCTAATGGGGTGGGCAGAGCCACAAGACTACTTGTGGCCACGTTCGATTAATTAGTCCTAAGATGGTATGATGATCACAAACGAATCTTTATTTATTAATTAATGAAAAAAAAGAGATTAGATACTAATTAAAAGATTTAAATAACGCTGGTTATACATATATAGACTATTAATGAGACAGAAGTAAAAAGTGCCAAGATCAGATTAAGAAGAAAATGAACATAAACTTTATTAAATTTTGTTAGTCATTTATTTGGATAGGCTTAGATATCACACATGATAGACAGATGAATGGACGAACCGACAGTGAAAAGATTTTGGTTCTCTTTTCATCCCTAGATAAAGAATTATCTAACTAACGGCAAAGTTTGCATTATTTATTACACAATATCGGCCCCGAAAGAGTTCCGTGTTACTTCTCTTACGTAGCACACAAAAAAAAAATAGTAAACTGTAACAGACGGCAATATAACTGTGAATATTTCCACGAACAGATATATTTTTTCTTCCCAATTTCCTTCAAGTTCCCGTCACTACGCCATGTTTTTAAGCGAGTTTTCCCCTAAGTCGCAGCATTGTGACCTCGGAATTGTGATGACAGAATCAAGGATGAATGTGATTAAATGTTTGAATTGAGTTTACCACAAACATAACAAGCAAAAGAAAAGAGAGTGTTCTTTGATAGGTATATATATTTATTATAAGAAAATTATTACATTCATAATACTTATAAAAACCCCCTCACACAGGGTTCTATTGGGATTTTGATTGATTACCTTTTAGCTCTGACGGCGACAATCTTCTTACACAAATCGATCTAGTCCCAAAGTAAGCTCCAAAGGCCTGTGTAATGGGTACTACGGAATAAATACTTAAATACCTGGTATACATTCAAGATTCAGGATCAAACATTCGTCCTCATCACACAAATATTTGCCCTTACCGAGGATCGAACCCAGGACCGTTAACTTCGGAGGCAGGGTTGCTAACCACGTCGTCAAAAACACCAAAAAACTAAAGGCAACGGAAATTTAACGACCTTTTCCAGAGGGTTATACCAAATAAGGGACATACAAGCATAGATGATTGTAATGTTTGTTATTTTTTCGCCTGATTGCCATAAAACTTTGGTGAGTTGAGGGCACGCCCGGGTGGGTCTGTATATAAAATTGCATAAAAATAAACATTCTACAACGCCGAACACAGCGATAAATTTAAAAAATAATCACCCGTTCATTCATTATCTAAATAAATGTTTTACAAACTAACTGGCATGCACATGGAAAAGCCATGAAACGTCCGAAATATTTTCTCATTTGACGTGCGAAAATATATAGCTTGATTTCAACATGGAGATGTCTCGTAATAACGTCAACCGATTCGTATAAAACGGAATAAATAACACTAAGCCATCAGTTATATTTTAATTCCAAAGAAATTAAATTAGAACTTGTCATTTAAATCCATAAGATTGTCAAACTTCGGTCATGGTACAGACTGGCTGAAACGTAAAAAAGTTGCTTAACAAGGATTATATTTCGGTGAAACATTTTCATTTAAAGTTCTCCTTTGTTCTGAAAGCTGACGACAATAAAATAAACCATCCACTCAGTTGTTCCCCGCTTCCCACTTAACCCTGAAAAAGGATTAAAAAGTGAAGGATTCTTTCACGACGTGAAGAGTCCTCGACCACGCCAGTATGAAATGAGATGACACCACTTATGCTAAGTGACACACAGCTGATAAGAACAAAAAACAATTGGCTACTTGCATGATTTTTATTTCATCTTATTTTGGAAAATACTGAGTCATAGAAACCCAACTGTGTTCGCAAAACATTATTGTGTAGTATTTTTTTCGAGATACGACGCTTTGAAAAGTCCTAGTTCATACCACGCACAAAAACACTCCATACAAAATGGCCCTGAAATATGACGTCACAGTTCAGTTAGAGTGTATAACAGAACAATGTAAAAAGAGCCCTGACGTTCATATATTTTATATGGCCGTCAGGGCTCTTTTTACATTGGATGTGGTATAAAAAAATATATGAAATTCGCAATTATTTCCGTAAATACTATTTTTAGGCCAATATCGTAAAATTAAAAAATGACAGAAATTTAATGAGGATGTCGAAAACTAGTAATTCAGAACTAAAAAGCAATATTTATTTTTCACTTAATTTGACAATTTTTGACCCTTAATAGAAAAAAAGTAACAGTCAAAATGATCTTTTTGTTTCTTTGACATGCATTTATTTATGTTTAGCTACCGTTCCACAGAAATATATTAATATTTGTTACTATAGTCAAGTAGCCAATTGTTCTTTTAGCTGACTGCCAGTCCAGTCCATGAATTACAAAGCTAAAGGTCGCAAAACTGATTCCACAGAAAGATGTGATTACAATAGGGATGTTTCCTGGGTAAAATAACAATAATTCTTATTATTCCGTCAGTTAGATTATCAAAAAATATTAAACACGTATTTTTTGCTTTACCTAATCAATCAAAATTGACAATGATAACGCGCGTAAAATTTCGAGAGTGGAGGCTCATAACGTCACTTAATGGTGCTTAATGGTAAAAAGTGTACAAAGTCGTTACGTCACGCGGAACTTCAACGCAGTTTATCTTCGTAAGTTTTTGTTAAATTGACAAAAGAAAAAAATATGTGTTCAATATTTTTTTATAATGTCAATGACGGACTAATTAGAATTTTTCAGGAAACACGCCTGTTATCATTTTATCATCATTTTATCGGTACCATTTGAACTGTAACAGGTAGCCGGTGGAATTTATGAATACCTTTGTGTATATGGTATATCCTAACAAATTATAAAAAAAAAAACAAAAAGTGAAAAAATAAAGGGGCTCCCATCCAAGAAAAGTATTTTTACCAACGTATTTTTGTTTTTGCTCTATTGTAAATCTAGGCGTCCAATTTGGTGCGATCTCTAAAGTAAAATAACAAATAATAAAAACCAGCCAAGTGCGAGTCGGACTCGCACACGAAGAGTTCCGTACCATTATCTATAATCAAGCAACAAAAATCACGTTTGTTGTTTGGGAGCCCCCTTAAATATTTATTTTATTCTGTTGTCAAAAATACATCATCTGTGAAAATTTCAACTGTCTAAATATCACGGTTCGTAAAATACAGCCTGATGACAAACGGACAGACAGACGGACGGACAGCGGAGTCATAGTAATAGGGTCTCGTTTTACCCTTTGGGTACGGAACCCCAAAAAACCAGCCGAGTATCCCGGGTCTGCGCTAAATACCCCAAGCTGAATGAAAGAAAACACTATTTCCGGTAAATACTTAACACAAAGTATTGTGTGGTGTTACGTAACCCTCGATGCGCGAGTCAGAGGTAAAAAAATATATTTTATTTATTTTCATGGTGTTTGTGGTCGCACTCCTCAGAAACGGCCCGACTAATTTTTATTAATTTTTTTATGTATATTTGGTAGGTACGAGTATGAGAATAGGTCGTTAAGTATATTTCACACCACTTGGTGATTAGGGTGTCCACGCGGACGAAGCCGCGGGCGGAAGCTAGTAAATCATAAATATATCCAAAACATTTTTGAAGATAAATAAGCAAGTCTCATGCAATCTCGAACATAATGAGAAAAAGCGCAAAATAATCATGTGTCTCTCACCTGGCAAAAGTAATTAACTTTTCCATCAGAGAATTTTGATTGCTCTGCAGTCTGCAATTATTACTGAGCACTTTTTATTTTGAGTGTCCAAACTTGAGCTTTTGATGTAAATCTGGAAACAAACTACCGAGGATATGCAGTTGACAGTTCTTTATTTACGAAATACGTTATGCAATAGGTTTATCATATACATTTGCGTATGTAGTCAAATTAAAACTTTCGTGAGACATTATGAATACTTGAAAAACACACGGATTTACTCACGACGGGTTGATCTGACCGGGACCGCAGTCAAACCCTGAAGAAGGACTCCACTCGAGTACGAAACATGTCGGACTATTTCTGACAATAAATCGTGAGTAAAGCCGTGTGTTTTTCAAGTATTCATTTGTGTATGTATGTGTAGATATGGAAAAATATTACGTGTACGTGTTTTGTCCGTGTTTTCATTATAGAACACAAAACGAACACAACACTGTGTTATCTACAGCAGATTTATAATTAAATTTCAATCCTATTTGCTATTTTGGTTTGAACGCTATAACTGGACAGTTTTTGATGAAATTCGGCAAAGTGCTTAGCCGGAGATAAACTTAGAATACTCTCCGTGAAAAATTAGAATGATGATGACGACAGATTTAGCGTGGATGAATTCGCAAGCAGCAATAGTTAATTATAAAAGAGGCAAAGGTCTTCGCAGACGTAACAACAACATGAAACACCCATCAGGGTTTTGGAATTCATATCGCGTAGACTAAAGGCCCGGGCACACGAGCGCGGCGCGACCGCAGCGTATCGTCATCTGTTGTTTTCTACTGGAAGTCGTAACAGACGTCACATATATATATCACGCAGCGCTGTGGTTGCATTGAATGGTAATAACTGACGACGGAACGCGCGCGACGCGAGCATGGTGTGACAGGCGCTCGCCGCGATCAAAGAGCGCGATGCGAGCGAGACAGACAGTGTTTTTCACCTATATTGCGTACGCGACCCCTATACAAGTAAAAACGACCCTATTAATACTATTTCGGTGGTTTCAACGACGAGGTTTTTAAAAACCTGCAACCGTAACCATCTAAGCAAGGGTGTCCGACCATGACCCTTTAGGCAAGGCACCCACACCCACAAGACTGGTCTATAGCAGATAATAGATAATAGTAGTCAGGGCCGGATTTAGCCCCTGCCCCGCCCCTGGGCACCGGAAAAATGCCGCCCCATTACTGAATGCCGCCCGATTACTGAAATTTTACTCAAACCTTCGGCTTAATGCTAGAAGTCACTAATTACATAATTTGAATCATTGAGTTTTATATTCTATGATGAATTGCAAGAAGTCATTAATTGACATGTAAAAATTATGACAGTTAGTGATTTCTTGCACTAAGCCGACGAAACTTATAGGTTATACATACACATACATACATAGCATCACGCCCGAAATCCCTAATGGGGTGGGCAGAGCCACAAGAATACTTGTGGCCACGTTCGATTAATTAGTCCAAAGATGGTGGATGGTGGTTTTAGGTTATATTCAAATTCGAAAAGGACCTAATAAGTTGGGATTTATAGGAATTTTTTAACCTTTTAGAGATAGATGCAATTAAGTTATTTACTAAGGAACAAACTTATTCATTAGTTTCAAATTATTTTGTTTATTATTTTTCACCTATTTTTAGTTTTTTTTTTTATCTTTATTGATTTGAATAGTAATCCCTTATTATTTTAATATAATTAGTTTTCATTTAGGTTTTTTTTTTGTTGTACTAGATTCGGAGTTTAGCTTTAATTATACTATCAGTTATTATTATAGTAATAGATTGTAATATAATTAAATTTAGAAATTATCAATCAATAATTTGATTTATATTTGTAATATTTCCTTTAAGATTATGTTGATTATCTTCAAGAATAGTATAGGGTTATACATCTTCCAAATTTTGCCGCCCTAGAAAATTTGCCGCCCTGGGCACTAGCCCCGACTGCCCCTAGTGTAAATCCAGGACTGATAGTACTGACGTACAGAAGAATCACTTTCTAACAAAAATGGTGTACGTGTACGCTAGGGTTGTCAGATTTTATCCGCGCCATCCAACGATAACAACGCGCGAATTGCCCAGGGAGTGAGTGAGCGGCAACCTACTGCGATTTACAGCTCCGAGCAACGTGACGGCTGAGCTTGCCTAAAGAATGGACTGAAACCGCCTGTCTATAGTAGCTCCCCGCGCACCGGTATCACTCCTTTTATGTGACCGGATACGTATCAGTGTGACGTTCGCGCCGCGCTCATGCCGAGCTGCATTCGCGCCTGTAAGTATGCGACCGAATCTTAAGAGTTGTCAACTAAAAATGACACTTTTGAAGACAGCAGGAAAGTTAATATTCGTCTGCGCACGTCTGTCGCACGACACAAAATCACTTCAGCATTTCTAGTCGCATTCACCGGTGTGATTTTCTTAAGAGGAGTGTGAAACTACGGCTTTTCATACAAAAGGCGATAACGATTTCCACCCCTTAAATGATAACCAATGTTGACCAATGTTGACCAATGTCTGAATAGTGGCCCTATATTTTGAGCCCCTTAAATGTTAATGCGTGCAGATGCTTATCATCCTGGCATGTCGTAAAAGTCGACTAAGGGACAGGTCCTCTCCAACATGGTGGACTATCTGTATGGGCGATGGGCTGATCACCTGTCACCATACGGTTCATCATACCATCTTAGGACTAAGTAATCGAACGTGGCCACAGGTAATCTTGTGGCTCTGCCCACCCCTTTAGAGATTTCGGGCGTGATGCTATGTATGTATGTATGTAAGTATGTAAATATAAACCGATTTTGACCAATTTTTTATAGGTTGTCAGTCAGAACAAAATCTAGGTCTATGCGTTTTCGTTTTTTCACAATAATTAATTAATTCAGGTGTATTGTTGTTTTAGTATTCTCACACAAAACTAATTTCGGCGATTATTTGTCTTTGTTGATCTTTAATCAATATTCAAAAACTTATAGACCTAGGTTTTGTTCTGAACAACCTATAAAAAATTGGTCAAAATCGGTTAACATTTAAGGGGCTCAAAATATAGGGCCACTATTCAGACCTGCTAAGTGATTTACTATAACTTCACCAAAATACCAAACCCGCGAATGTGTACCTAACCTACCAAATATTGGCCTACATTACACTTACCTAAGTCGATGACTGTCTTTTTACGAGGATTCAGAAAAAGTGTTGTTCATTGGCTGTTACAGTATGTCTCGCATCGAGACAAGGAGAGGCGATAATACTGATGCCGGGCACACGTTTTTGCTTTCGATATAAACGCGCAGTCTTAGACTCGTTCTTGACACAATTTACTTAAAATCTACTTATTTAAGAACATTTTATTTCTTCTTGACCCTTTTATAGCTGCTGCTGATTTTGTCATACTCTTATAGATAGATATACAGACTTTTTGTGAACAGGCAAGGTTATTATTCAAGCATATACATCGCCCAATGTAAAAAGAGCGCTGACGGCAATATAAAATGTATGGACGTCAGCGCTCATTTTACATTGGGCGAGGTTTTACAATGTTTTATTCCTATACAATAGGAACTTTTATTGGAAACTTGAGTCCATTGAAAAGTTGGTACTCCTATTTCTTCTGAGTCAACCTTTTTGGTATCTGGTTGTGACTGACTCAATCCGTTTCTAGGAAAGTTGAGTCCAAATAATTCTTAAACTTCAGTAAAGTCGAGCTGTTTTTGTTTGAGTTCGTACTGAGTTGAACACTGTTTGTAAAAACAGCGTCTAGTTATCTGACTGTAATCCATCAACTTTATGTTCCGCGGAAAATAAACAATCTTAGACTTTGTAAAATCGCGTCTGAACTCTCCAAGAATTACAATCCACTTTGTGGTAGCTTGTTATATTTATTACAGCATTTTTATTTAAACAGACAACTTCGGATTTCTCGCTGTCATGTCATGTTATTTATAAGAGAAGTATGAGAAAGTAACAAGGACTGGAGCTCTTTTCGACAAGCTAAGCGATATGGTATTATATTGCTTTGCTTGGTTTTTATCTCATTTGCATTTCGCAAACTTGTTATTTTCAAAGTGTTGAAATGATTTGGTTGAAAAAAGAATAACTGCTGAGTTTCTTGCGGCGTTTCTTCTCAGCAGATGCCGATTGAAGCGCTGCTGTTACCATCCAGACATGTGAAAGCCCGTGTGGCTTGCAATATAAATATTTAAAAAAATCATTTCATTATAATAGAGAAGTAGCGGTCATACATTTATAATTAACTAGTGGACCCGCCACAGCTTCGGCCGCGGTATTTTCCATACAATTGTATCACGTCTTTTCACTCCTTTTTCAAAAAATCCCTCCTTAGTGCACCTCTAGGGTACTCGAGGAATATCTCTACCAAATTTCAAACCTCTATGACCGCCCGTTTAGGCTGTGCGTTGTCTATAAGTGGGTATATAATATAAACATTTGTTACAGTACTGTTTTATAATATGTATTGATGATAAGTAGGTTAGGTATAGTAAAGTTTGAATAGAATAAGGCTATAACATGAAAGAACTTGAACGACATAAAACATTTGCCAATTTTATCATATTACGATGAAAATATGTCGTCGTGTATTTGTCTGTTATTACTTGTAACGTCTCACTTAATAGGACTGTGAACTAACGGCAAAAATCACCCTTTCATAACGTATAGACCTAGATTTTGTTCTGACAGACAACCTTTAACAAATTGGTGAACATCGGTTAACATTTAACGGGTGGAATACATTATCGTCTTTTGTATGAGAAGCCGTAGGTTCACACTTATAAACATTTAAACGAGCACAAAACAAATTCCCATTGTAAAATAGCTAAAGGTTTGCTTCTTAAACGATCCATAGTAACGACTTATGAGATCCTGAAAGGGCTAAGAGGCACTTGTTATCATACAGATTGATTCGTGGGGAAATATGTGGAAAATTGAAGCGGCGCGCGGTCAATTTGCGTTGATTTCTCCATCCACCCCCGGCACGGGTACTGACTGAATCCAAATGAGCCGGGAGGAGTGGTTCAGTGTCGGCGGATGATTGAAATAAGGTTTAAAACTAACCTAGCCCTACATACATGCTCAAAATTAAAACTGTCCGGCTCGAGTCCAATCGCCATATCAGTTAAATTTAAAATCGATTACAAGATTACATTAAAAGCATTGATCAAATGCTTATCATGTATAATACAGATAATTATTAATGCATGCAAAGTTATATATTGCTGTGCCCAACCGGGCTTCATACGCTCAACCTGTCTATTGTAAATCATATATTTTAAATAATATGTTGTATTAATATATGAATATGAATAATATTTATAACACTGCCTCAAACGCTTATTTAATCTTATTTACTTTAAGTCAGGTGTCCAAATCAATCCGCTCAAAATTTGGCATACAGTGAATTCATCCATACTTATCTTATTTGGTAAACAAGTTTCTAACGCCAAAATGCACCCTTTTAGCTAGACAGCTGTTTCTTGCAAATAAAGAAACCGGAGACAATATTTTAGACGTGACTTTGCCAATATTTAGCCTAGGTTTGCTTTATTTAGAATAAAACAGCCGTTTCACCCAAAAATTCACATTTTGAGGTTAGAAACTTGTTTACCAAATAAGACAAGTATGGAGGAATTTACCTTAGAGAGACTTGATGGCTAATGAAAATTTGGGGTACAAGACATAAATAAAATTAATTCCAAGTGTCTAATAATACTCATCATGATGGAATCTATAATTATTTCAAATTCTTTGAGTTAATTGAATCTTCTTTCTTTTCACCGATCTTTTGCAAATAAATGTGGAAGATGACAAGCGTACAACACAAATAAATATATTAAACACGAAAATGCTACTAAAAAAATGTATTTTTACAAAATATTTGAATCAATAACTAGTGGCGCCCTACCCCTGATCTTGCTTTTTGACATTTATATTCCTGCTGAAGCCGCTCCGAGGGTGCGAGGGCTTTTTATCAGGCGCACTGCGTCCGCCTCCGAATTGCTTTTTAAAGCTCAAAGGCCATTTGAACTTTAATAGTTCGCCGCTGGCCAGTTTACTTAGGCTAAGTATGCTCATAGGGAGGCTCAAGTTTGTTATGTTGGTAATAAATTGAACGTATAAGCTTTGAAGTTTGGATTACTCCTGTCTGCTCTGGGACTCCTTACCTTTAAAGTCTCTCTGATATACATAGAGGTATTCATTTACTATTCTATTGAAGTCATCCTTATAATAATAAGATTGAAGACATCACTTGTTACATATTACGATACTTCAGACACAATTTTCTTGTGTAACAAAAACATTTGTTACAGTCAAGCGCATGAAGGTCAATTAGAGTGTTTTATTAAGTTGTTGTCAAACCAAAAACGAAATAATATTTTGTTTATCTCACGTGCACGTCTAGCACAACATACCTGTTAGATTGTCGTTTTTTTAAACTCATCTAACTGACAGAAAGGAAAATAAACATGTGTGAATTATTTAATACAAGATTATGCAGAATTGAGAATAGGAAGAAACGGTATTGGCATGAAAGTCGAATAATCCGTTCATTCATTTAACAAAATATTATTTTGTTCTGTGTAGTTGAAATCCCTCGCTACACTCGCCTAATATTATGCCCTCGCGCTAAATATATGACTTTGCCTACATGTGACACAATATACTATTGTAGTTTCGGTCAATTATTAAATCGAAATAAGAATTAATCTCAGCTTAAAATCACTGTTGTGAATACCGCGTGAGTCTTATTTGTGTATCAGATTCCACAGATTATCATGCACTCGTCTTCTGTAGCACACTCTAAGCCTAAACACAAATTCTACTAAACTTCCGTTCATTGCTCAATCGATAACCAGTTCTCTCTTTCTCTACAGACTTGAAAGGAGAAACAGTAGAAAGCGCGAGCACATCCGAAGGCAGTTCACAAGAAGAAGAACCGAGAGACGCCTGGATGCGTGCACCAGCTGGTAGCGTCGCAGTCAGGAGTGGAGAGGACGCACTTTTAACCTGCGTGGTCTTGGGGGCGAGGGGGCGGCCTGTCCTATGGAAACGGGCCAGGGACCTCCAGGTGCTGACTGCTGGAGGAGTCAGGGTTACCAGAGATGATAGGGTGCAAGTGCTGCATGATGACTGTAAGTTTTGGTGTTTAGAGCATTTTTATACCTAAGAGATTAATCTAAATAAAATTTATTGGACTGCCGCTTTTTAGGACTCTTTAAAAATGGTAAATAAAATGTTTCAAAGGAAGAAAGAGTACGAGTCATTACTTAAACTAAATAATTTTCATCATCATCAATATCAATCATATTTATAACAATTATTAATTTATGTTGACCTCTAAAAATCATTTAAACTATGCACGCTTTCTTATACCTATATATATATATATCTTCTCAGTATTACCATTTTTGTTCAAGTCCAATCCATGTCCAATTTAAAAGAATTATCTTCAACTTTTTTCATTGTCTCCAGCTGAAGAACCACTCCAGGGTCCAGGCATCGCCAAGGGCGGCGACGTATGGGCACTGGTCATCAAGTCTGTGAAGCCTTCTGACGCAGGGTTGTATATGTGTGAGCTCAACACGGAACCGCCCGTCAGGAGTTTCCACAGGCTGACAGGTAAGTGAAGCGCGAACATATTGCTTACATAAGTGAAATTGTCTTCACTGTTGACACGCGAAAAACGGCAAGTAAATTTAATTACATGCAAAGTGTTGTCAAATCCCCGTGTCCTTTATCATAAGGAAATTAAAAAAAGGAATTTTGCTGCATTACTTTGACTTTCCAAACGATCGAACGGATCGTTATAAAACCTAGCTTTAATGACTCAAGTTATACCTCCATCTGTACTTTCAATACCTCACCAAAATGTTTTTTCAGCTGCTTAATTACGTAACACCAATTGGTATCGCTTTCGCAAAAAGTAAACCAATTGTACCCTTATTTACACAGATTGAAGACTAAAGCGGTTTGCATTTCGAGCCAAACCGATACCAATTGTGCTACGTAATTGAGCTGCAGGTCTTACATAAAATTAACCCCTTTACTCTCTTCCAGTAATATCCAGAGGTTTGACTCCTCCAGAGAACACAAATGTGACCGACACGTACTCCTCCAATCTGCCAACACTCTCCCCCGTAGCTATGGCCCACAACTACACCGACTGCTGCCTGTACGCCAACGTCACCAAATCTTGTCTGGGCTTCTGCAGCATTCAGACCATCTTGGAAGGCACTGGCCAGGATCCAGAGATGTGCCAGCCTGATTTTCCTTCTATTGTTAAGTAAGTGGCCTATGGTTTAGATAAATGGGATCATAGTGTTAAACTATGTGCCTGTTAAAAGTGACATGGGTTATTTTTAGGGTTCCGTACCTCAAAAGGAAAAAATCAACCCTTACAGGATCACTCATATGTTTGTCTGTCTGTCTGTCTGTCTATCTGTCTGTCTTTCTGGCTGTCTGTCTGTCTGTCTGTCTGTTTGTATGTCTGTCTGTCTGTCTGTCTGTCTGTCTGTCTGTCATAGCCAATTTGCTCCGAACTACTGGACCGATTGAGTTGAAATTTGGTACACATATGTAAATCAGTGAGCGCAATACGGACGTGTAACGTAAATAAATGAATTTTAAACATGGGGGCCACTTTTGGGGGGTAAATTAGAAAATTTTATAAAAACGTTTTGCAAACCTTGGCGTGTGACATATCAAATGAAAGGGCTTATTGTGAGGATCTTAAATATGTTTTTTCTTTTATAATTTTAAGATAAATGGTTTTGTCGTTATTTAGGAAAATAGGCGAAAATTTACCATTCCCCCCCTTATCTCGGAAAGTACCGGGCCTAAAAATTAGAAAAAATAAATTAAATTAGCCTAAATTGAATAAAGATAGTTTGACTTTTGACTTACCATAGTCAAGTAACTTAAGAAATTTCATGTAATCACGAACCCTCTCACCGCGAGTTTAACTCGCACTTGTCCGTGTCGCACTCGCACAAGTCTCTTATTTGCTTCTGACCTTAACCCAACAAAGCTATGCTTGGCAAGCTTACGGCACACATATTTAGTTTGTTAAGCAAATACTCAAGGTGTCCCATCAATTTCGGCCATTACACCATCAA
Source organism: Tortricodes alternella (assembly GCA_947859335.1). Classification (NCBI taxonomy): domain Eukaryota; kingdom Metazoa; phylum Arthropoda; class Insecta; order Lepidoptera; family Tortricidae; genus Tortricodes; species Tortricodes alternella. Next base: position 20,176,029 of record OX401969.1, read on the forward strand.
AGTGTTCAGTAACACCTTACTATGGTTGTATTATTCAGGACGATAGAGCATGTTCAAATGTTTGAGTGTAACTATTTGATTCACTTCATTAAATCGTGCTTCGATATTTATGAATACATCGATTCTTTTATTCGATGTTATTCTTTGACATAGAATTGTACTACCAATTCTCGTAGGTTATCCTAAATTTCATTTGTTATTATTACTCCCATTCTCCAGGTGTATGGCAGACGGACGCAACCACGTACCCTGCTGCGTCCAGGAGAGAGTCCCGGACATTTGCCAAGATGTCTGTCGCGGCGAGTTCACCCCCGTCACTGACAATATCAAGACGCATTACTCCTGCGCAGCTTATATGGAGAAGACGTTAGCCTGTATTGTTGAGGGCATTGGTAAGGTCCATCTGTATGTGCAGGCAGCGTATGACAATGTATAGCATACTTAAAAACTTCAAATTTTTAAAGCAAGTGATACGTGATTATGATCTAAAGAGCAACCTCATATACCACAAAATGAGTTGTTGCCTTTTTAGCATACAAAAGTCCTTCAAATTAATTTATTCTGGCAAATCTTACGAACTAAATTACAACAGTATTTTGAAAACATATATTATTTTCTTTTATCAAGACATGCAATAATCAATTCTTTGCAGAACTTCTACCAAGCCCCCCAGAAGACGTAGAAGTTGAGGTCCTCAACGAAAAACAACTGAACGTCACCTGGAGCCCTCCAGTAGAGAACGGAGATACCGTCACAGAGTACGTCGTCAACGTGACTACTCTTCGGTCCTTCGACGCGCACCTCATCGACCCCTCAGAGAGTTCCATCAGGAATACCACTACGAAGATGGGCCAGCCAGTGACGCACAAAGTCCCAGCTAATAAGACCTTCCTGTTGCTGAACGATCTGCTCCCCTTCACGATGTATGAGATCACCGTGACGTCGTACAGCGTGCATGGGTCTAGCCTCCCAACGTATGCTATTAGGTGAGTTTTGATGTGTACAGGTTACAGATTGTGATCTGGCAGTGGTATTTTAAATTTTAATATCTTAACTAAGTCTTCCTTTAAACTAACGCCACTCAAGCATTTGATTGCAGATTACATGATTAAATGTCCCTTAACTAGTTGTCATCCTATACAAAAATATCATTCAAACGTCACTTTAATTAAAAATCAATTTGAGTGGCCTTTCAAATCAAATCAAATCAAATATATTTATTGCATGGCTATGAGTTATATAGGTCTTTCTGAATTTGGCCATAAGTTTACTCGCGTTTTAGTTGATATTTCGTGATTGCATCCAATAGGTGTTTTATTAAATTATTTATGCATAGGTATGAAAAATTATTCTTCGCACCAAATAAAAAAACACCCATTTAAATAACAGATGGAATCTGCTCAGTAACCCCTTGGTTACCTCATGTGCCTTTCTTTTAGCCGAGAACTGGTATTATTCTAGAGACCAAAATTAAATTGCCCCATAGATCACTAACCCTGACGCCCGGCAAAATGAAGCCGACGGAAGTCGCGTCGGCGCCAAAGTTGCCCGACGTGCGCGCTTGCTGCGTTAGCGCAGGTGTCAGCCACTTAGGTTGCGTCAACAAGCTCTGTGATCCCACTAAGACATTCGAGATCGAGGTGAGTTTCAGTATGATGATAATAATTAGTTTCAGTAGGTACAAGTTCTTATGCATTTCAACAATCTCCGTCTATCATCAAGCTGGGTGAACTACATAAGATTGTAATCAAACGTTTAAAGCAAAAACCTGCAGAAAAAGTTCATGCCAAAGCATACCAAAACTTACATACCAAAACTGAAGATCGTCAAGGTGCATAATTCATGAACAACAACCGCTTGGAGAGCAGAAAGATACATTCGATTACGTTTTCTTGTAGCCTTCTATTAGCCATTTGCAGTAATCGTGTTTTGTTTTTCGTCGAGTCAAACTAAAACTATGGGACCAATTCGAAAGAAAGTTTACTAAATTTAAAAGTCACTACACTTAAAATAAGAAACGCCAAACTTGATTTTGACAGCTTTGTGCTATGCAAAATCGAGTTTATGTTTAGGATTTTTTTAATTAAAAAGAAACCGTTTCGAATTGGACCCAGTAAGTACATGAGATCCTAAAATGTACTTTTGCCGGAGTCCATACAAAGTCCCAATAAAGAATCGTTTAAAAATACATTCTTAGATCTCTCGTTCTCTACAAGCTTCTGGGCTGCTGTTCGACATTGGATAAGTGATGCAGAAACCGTTTGGTTGCTAGATCGCTTTTGCATTTCGCATTGAAAATAAATTGACATAACAAGTCGACATATCGTTACCAAAGTCACGATGTTTTTATATCACTAGGACCAATGTTGAAAAGGGGATTTATATCATATGGTGTGGTTTGTGTTTCATGGGAATATAGGGCGGAGTTCACATATGATGAATAACTGATGTTTAGACATAGACATATAGTCTATGTCTAAACATAATGATTACCCTATTTCAATTGCTATTGAGTTTCATGTCTCAATTGTATATATTACAATTTACAATATCACTTTTATTGCAGACAAATAATCTGTGGAAAATATGAATACCTATTTACGCAAGCGAAACATTTAGCCAATTCTTTACGTTTATGTATTTCACATGAGTTAACTCCGCTCTCTGCAATTTCTTCACCGCAATACCATTTCTTCGTATCAATTCATAGATGAAATTGACGGCAATCACCGTGGCAATAATAGCATAGCACAGTTCAATGATATAAATTCAAGACCATATATATTTTAATAAACAGTTAAATTAAAATTAAAAGTTTCGTAAGTCATATGAATACTTGTACTAAACAGGGCTTCACTCACGATTTATTGTCAGGAATTGACCGAAATGTTTTGGACTCGTATGGAGACACGAGTCCAATCTCAGAACCACGGCCCAAATCGCGTCTGACACGCATGAGTGTGTCTGTCGGCCTTCAAGATGGCGGCTAATTTTGAAATTCTAGCGACACGGCGTGACGTCACGTTGAAATAACGACCAAGTTCATTTTAAGATGTAGTAGCTGTAGTAAGATAGTCCAAGATCACTCACCGCCATCCTAACACCCCATCTCATCTGTGTCTAATGCACCTGTTTCCGCCGATCTAACCCTCAGCTACAGGTGACAGACCTGATGATCTGTGCACCCTGGGCCGGGGCCACCTTCGGCTGCCTCGCCAATGGGCTGGACCACTCGCCCTGCTGCCGGGCCAGGGGGCTACCCGAGTCCTGTCTGCCGCTGTGCAGTGGGAATGTTACCAATTTGGATTTTAATCATTTCAAGTAAGTCATGTGACTTAATTCAACTTTACTAATGCATAAATAAAATTTAGCACTTTAACGGCGAAATTCCAGAAACAGAAGTTATCTGCGGTTTAACGGCGTTCGCCCAAGGCCTTTTGTAGCGATAGGCACGTATTTCGTAAACGCGCAGCTTCATCGCGACATGTGGCCGCATCGCTACTGTATCGATATAAACGCGCAAATGTAGCGATGCAGTCGCGCTGTTTCAATTCAGCATAGTTACTGTATGTATGCAAACGTGCGACTGTATCGCGGCTGCACACCATCCACTTCGGAGTCACCACTGGATTGAAAAGCCAGTAGATTGAAAATTTGCATTTTTATTCGTGACTTCGGTCAGACCATGGTCAGCAGTTGATCTAACTCCAGTGTCATCAAACGGATAACGTACTAATATTTCCAGCATATAGGTAGAAAAATTCGGTGTAAGGGCTAGGCGCCCAATACCTCGGTTAAGAGCATTCCCTCCAGTGAAGGAATGGTGTGTTCAGGTCCCTTCCTAGGCGTTAATTCTTTTTTTGGCTGTTTGGTACTCATCATTGTAAGTTAGTTAACTTGACTGATTTGATATTTGTAACATTGTCCCTCCCAGATGCCTACGCTACATGAACTCCTACACCAACTGCCTCCTCCAAGGCTACGGAGTGCTCCCCGGACCCCCCACCCGCCTGCACCTCACCAACATCGACACAGACTACGCCGTCGTGCACTGGGCGCCGCCCGCGGCTTTGCCCGACACCGTCCAGCACTACAACTTACACTACAAGGCGCTGCAGGGCGGCGTAGATTACCGCGTGCTGGAAAAGGTAAATAATAATAATAAAAGACACACAACACACATTCGACACAAACAGATAACAAGGAAAGCAAAAGAAACAATAAACATAATACTTAAGCTGTGCCAAACAGCGCCAAAAAGGGTGCCACTCAGCGTTATGCTGCGGCGAGCTTCGGCGCTGATTTTCAATGACCCCTAGGTGACAACACGAACGACAGAGAACAAAATTGGTCTATGGCAACACTCGAGCAATTCATCCATTTGATGTTAAATTGGAACAAGCCAATGCAATGCAATTAATTGATAATTATATTATTTTTGATAAATAAATTTAATTTTTTATATGAATATCGATAAGTGAATCGATATACGCACTCACTACATGACATTGGATTTTTTAAATTTCGCGGTCTAGACATGTGTGAAGCAATTTAATAAATGTAAAAAAAGCATGTCGAATTTGTTAAATAAAAACAACATAACTTTTAGAGTTCCAAAAGCGACTCATAGCGGCCAAAAATCACCAAGATATAAACATAAACCCATTAGTACACCTGCAAAACATCCTAAACTAACGCAAGATTAAATATATCACGATTTGTATAGAGCCGAAGGGATTAATTCATTATACATTCATTAGGGATCACCCTCGGCGGAACTATAAATTAGATAGGTGACGGTATTACCGTCTGTGCAAGGGTATGGGATTTATCGCTAAATTTATCGGCCTTGCTTTATGCCCTTATCAATAGGGCTTCAGATTGGGTTATCATCGATTCATCATTTAATGTAAAATACCGCAGATCATAATATCTTAAAGACACCGCTTCGACTAACTTTAACTAGCAAATTAAACTGCGAATTATAATATTTTTTCCATTTATTTAACATTTTGATATTCGTGCCAGATCCACTCTCCGTATATCCTGGAGGACTTGGAGTCGAACTCTGACTATGAGATCTACGTGGAAGCTGTAAACGAGCATGGCGTAGGTGACGCCTCGCCTAGGCTCATATTCAGGACCCAAAGCCAGGTACTATACTACATCACATTCTTCATTAAAAAACAAACTTATCAATATATCGCTGCCGTATTATAAAGGTACTGCCTTCTCTTGCGTTACTCCTAACGAAACTCTTCAGGTTGCCTGAGAAGATCCATTGTGTATGATGAGAATGAGAACTTCAAATTCAACATTAAAATTTCTTCTCTATCCTAGGTCCTAGAAGACGAGGAAGTCGAGGATCTGTCCAACAGCTACAACGTGACAGCTTGCTGCGAGCGAGTGGCGGTGACTGGCGTGTGCATGCCACTCTGTTCCTATGATGCCAAGATGACAGATCTGAGGACCTTGGCACCACTCTGCGCTCAGGAGTTCTACAAGCTACTCCGTTGCGGTGCTGGTGGTGAGTGTTCAAAAGGACATCGTTGGTGATCAATAATTTGGGGCTGCTAATCCAATTTTTATCAAAGTCAAACTATCTTCATTCAATTTAGGTTTTTACAAGCTCTTATGAAGGTCAAGGAATGCATCTACCACGGGTTCGGAAAAAACCTCTACTGGGAAGTGCCGGCAAGAAACTCGGCGACAGTCGGTTTTCCCTTTCGCGCCTTGCGTAAGATCCGAGTGCCGGTATCACTATGTTTGGCAGCTAAACTGCTGCCTATAAGAATCAGACATAATTATGTCCTCCTGGAATCATGCTTGAAAATTAAGGAACCAAATGATAGATCCTTTAACTACATCTGCTTGTATGGGTTTATTTGAATTTTGGTTCTATTAAAACTGATTATTTTTTTCTGGATTGTTATTTAAAAAATTAATCTGACTTAACCTTAGTTAAACGATACATCGATAGGCTCCCGTTTTTATCAGACATTATCCCTCAAGTTTGTAGTTTTTTGCTAAGTAAATTTTGGCAAGGTAAAGTGTCTTTTTTTGTCTAGGTCGCAACCACGAAACATGCTGCGAACGGCGCGGCGTGCCGCTCAACTGCCGCGGGGTGTGCATGGGCGCCTACAGCGGCGGCGTCAACACCTGCGTGCCCTACATCGGAAATATCGTGCAGTGCTTCGAGGAAGGTAGGTTCCAAAACACTGACGCTACGAGGCCATCTATATAGACGACTTATTGATGCAATGCTTCGGGAAAAGTTAAAAATAAAATGATAAATGACAGAACAATGGTTATGTAGTTATTAATTTGTACTATATAACTTTTTCATTACGATGGTCGACTGTTCCCGCGAGGCGGTTACCTATTCGAAAATGTCACAAATCGCCTATTTGTATTGAAAATCAGATGCCACCAGCTTTTGTTAAAACGTTATTCGGTTTATTGAAAAAACTACCCGGATTTGGATTATGGATGGATTTAGTTGTGTAGTGCTTGAAAGAAGTAAATTTTGATTAAATCCTTGATGATCGTTTTATCGATGAAGTACTTTGAGGAAGGTATGTTTGAATAATCCCTCTGTTAAATAGCATTGTATATGGATGTCGTAACCGACAATTAAGTACAGGGTCGCAATAGTACGTTTCATGCACAATTTAGCGTTTAGACCCTGATGTAACCTATTGCTTTGAGGAAGAGTATTTACGTTAGATGGTACAACCCTTTAATGTTTATACAACTTGTTCAGTACTTACACAAAGAAGTGTTTTAAAAAAACTTACTTAAAACATGTTGCATGTGTGGTTGTTTTTAATCCGCTGCTTCTATGTTCTCAGTCCTTCGAGTATACCAAAAAATATATATTTAGTCGATTACGATTAGTCTATTATGACGCGATTAGTCTAGTTGGTTGTGACCGTGATCCGAAGCTAGTGGTCCTAGGTTCGATCCCCAGATAGGGCAAATATTAGTGTGATGAGCACGAATGTTTGTTCTGCAATGTTGAATGTTTCCTACGTATTTAATTATTTATCTATCTATATAAGAATATATCGTCGTCTAGTAACCATAACACAGCTTATAGAGCTTATTTTAGGACTAAATCGATTTGTGTATAAGATCGTCCCTGGATTATTTATTTATCGACCGAGCGAACAAAGCGAGTGAAGCGCCTCCATTTCAGCTTGGACAAAAATGCTTTCGTATGTCCGGCGGCTGTCTGTCCGACGGCTGTCCATTTGTTCTGCTCTACAGGCGCCTCATTCGGGAACGCTAAGTGATTCTGTAGCGACTCATAAACCAGATTTCTCATCCCACTCTTCCGCACGACGCGTAATGCGTAAGAGCGAGATGAGAAATCTGGCTTACGAGTCGCTACAGAATCACTTAGCGTTCCCGAATGAGGCGCCAGGTCGCATTTCTCAACCGATTCTCGTGAAATTTTGTGAGCAGGTTCGAGAAGTATATAGAATTTTTTATCGATTCAGTTTTTTGATATTTTTCACAATGGCGGAGATATGGGGATTTTTGTGATTACGAACTTACTGACCGCGATCTATGTCGATGTATGGGGATAGGTAACAGTTTTATAATGGGAAAGTTAAGCTTGTCGCGAGGTATACACTAGACTAGTTATTAAACAAGATATGCTCTATAAACACAAAGGTTTCAAAAACTTTAATGCCCCTAAAATCTCAGGCACAGGTCTTCTCCCTGGTCCACCGCGCGAGGTCCATGCAGTCGTCTCTACTGAGGACAAGCAGAGGTGGTCGGGCTTCATTGACTGGTCAGCCCCACAGGACGGAGCCAACGCGACCTCGTACATCGTACACTGGCAGCAAGTCGGGAACAAATCGCAGCCCTATTACTATAACACCCTGCAGCTGGATAACGTGAGTCTTTAGAGTTATGGTTAAATACTCTACTGAGATGTGATGACTCTAGCTTTTGATGAAATTAAATTTTAAAATTGATGCACACAATTTAACATCGTTCAACAATATGGATGGATACCCGCTTCCTGATCGTTAGAAGCAATCCCTGATTAAATCTTAGTCTTAACTTGGTGTCTAGGCGTCGCACAGTGCTTCTGCTGCTGGTCAATATTTCAAAGGAAAATCTTTAAACCGACAACCGAAACGTTCAAACAAAAGATATTGGACCTTTTGACTTAAAAGACCTGTGGAACTAGCTATGATCTCGTCCACAGCAAATCAACGTGACAAAAACCATGGCCCATATTGAGGGTCTGGAGCCAAACAGCACATACCACGTGTTCGTGGTGGCAGTCAACGAGCATGGAACGTCTCTGCCCAGCAGTATGCTCCTCATCAACGTATCTACTGAAAATCGTAAGATAACTTTAAGATAACGATCAATATTCAAAAAACGTATAAACTTAGATTTTGTTCAGACTTAGGTTGTCAACCTATCAAAAAATTATCAAAAACGGTTAACGACTAAAGGGTGGAAATTGTTATCGCCTTTTGTATGAAAAAGGTGTTTTTGCCGTTGGTTCACAGTCCTCTTAAGCGGTGTCTTAAGGATATTTGTGCCGATTATATTCATCAATTGCAAGCTATGTTAAGTTTTTCCTGGCGTCATCTTTTCGCTCTATCTACCTTTATTTATCACCCATTACCTTAAATGGCGACTTTTTTTAGCACTTGAGTGATTTAATATGTACTTAACAATTATGAAACTTAGTATTAGACTTAACAATCCTAATTATATTACTAAAACTTAAGGCTTTAATTGAAAGTTAGCTGTAACCTAAACAAAGAACCCAATCCGACTTGACATTTGTAAATTAACAATTCAGTGAGGACAATTCGAAAGTGTATTCGCTCAATTTAAAAGTTACTTAACTTAAAATAAGAAACGTCAGACTTGATTTTGAGAGCTCTGTCCTGTACAAAATCAAGCGCCTCTATTCGGGAACGCTAAGTGATTGTGTAGCGATTCGCGAGCGAGGATTCGCATCTCGCTCTTACGCATTACGCGTCGTGCGGAAGAGTGGGATGAGAAATCTCGCTTACAAATCACTACAAGCGTTCCCCAATAGAGGCGAAGTTCGAAGTTTCATATTTTAAGTTTAGGAAATTTTCAATAAATTAAATTTTCCCTTTTCGAACTCCGTGTCTGTGATGATTTGCCAATTGGCAATCTAAACCTATCTTTATAACTCTTGAGATACAAAATTCAAGCGACTATAGCCTTTCTGCGGACGCAGTAAGAACTTGAATAATAAATAACATCTTGGATACACATATACATAAATAAATAGGTATTATACTATTTGTACTATTTATATAAGTATTTTTTGCGCTTCTGCCATATCTTTCCTCTTTCTGCAGCTGAGCAAAGTCTGCCAGGCGTTCCGTCACCGCCTCACTCTCTGTCGGTTTCCTCGCACTCTGCGACGTGGCTCACGCTCTCATGGCAGCCGCCGCAGTTCTCACATCCTGACGAGAAGATGTCATACACGTGAGTACAACTCAGCCTTACAATCGTAACCACGACATAATCTACAAGAATCGACGATGTCAAAGTCAAACTATCTTTATTCAATTTAGGCTTTTACAAGCTCTTATGAAGGTCAAGGAATGAATCTTCCACCGGTTCCGAAAACCCTCTACTGAGAAGAGCCAGTAAGAAACTCGGTGAGGTATCATTTTTCAAAACAGTACACATATAAGTTAAAAATGATGTCTACAGTTTTATACAAATCTAAGTATATACCACAGTAGGTAAGGTACGCCCATCAAGACCCAGGGATCGCCGGTGCAGGTCAGGATTTATGATCGATGATCATCTATCCATACGGTCTATGCATTCAACCATGCTCTACAATCAAGAAACTTCAAATTGTATTTTGAATATGTATTTGAGAATTAGAACGAAAGAATAAATTTATATTGATTGATTGATTGATTGATTGATTGATTGAGAACTGATAGAAAATGACTTGCACACCGCGTTAAATGCAGAATTTTCTTGGCTTTTAAATTGATTATGATTATACCCAAGATCTCTTAGTAATAATTTATTTTGAAGTAGAACAAAAGTCCGCTGTCATGTTAGATTTATGCCTTGCCAAATCCAGTATTATGTATGAATTCTATTAGATGAAATAAAGTCAACAAAGGAGTATCGCCAAGTTCAATTTAAAAGTTTAGGTGTTAAATATAAAAGTTATAGTCTCATTACACTGGATAAGAATTCAGAACAGGAGATACTCCGTACTAAGTACCTACCGGCATTAATTAAATTAACAACTTAATGATATTAGACAGAATTCCGAGATGGCGGGGAATTTCTACGATGTAGGATACTCGGTATTAACGGTAGCAAATATGCCAGAAGCTCGTATATTAAGACGATTACTAGATGGAACAGTTGTTACGCGGGATATTGACGGGAATAGCCCGAGTGCTTTCATTGCCTACCTTAAGTGAAGACCGATCAAAAATTTGCAAACAAAAATACAATTTTGCCGGTGTTAACAACAACCTTGCATTTTTCGAAGGTGATTGAGGCATGCTAAAAAGTAAATACATCAAGAAAAAAAAAAATCGATGGTTCTGTTTAAATTGTTGATACTAATAATTACCTTAATATTAACGTACCTATGATTTCACCAAAAGCAATTTCAATGACATGTCAACATCCAGACGAGCTATCAAGGTCAAGATGGGTAATACATACTCTAAGAATCAAAAATTTGTCCGTCCTGTGACCAAAAATTTACGAAAGCGACTACTTAAATTTATGTTTCGTCAAACAGGTTAAATGTCCTACATGCGGATATAGTCCAAGCAAAAAAACAGCCCTCAGGGTTCTTAATTTTCGGGAACAGGAGGGGAAACTTCTGAACCTACAGTTGATTCATCCATACTTGTCTTATGTGGTAAACAAGTTTCTAACCTCAAAATCTGCAGTTTAGGTGAAACAGCTGTTTTATCCTAAATAAAGCAAAACAAGCTAAAAATTGGCAAAGTGACTGCTAAAATATTGTCTCCGTTTCCTTTATGGCAAGGAAACAGCTGTTTTAGCCAAAAAAGGTGCATTTTGAGGTTAGAAACTTCTTTACCAAATAAGACAAGTATAGATGAATCCACTGTAAACGTGTGTATGACCCTTAAGTGATCATCATCAACATCCTACAGCCATGTTACTTCGAATCTCTAAACGTCTGATTAAGTCTCATTTCCAGAATTCCACATGCATTCTGCATTCCTCCCATTCCTGTTATAAACATGCCCCCATTCCGAATTGAGTGCCTTCATTCTTTAATCAATTGTTCAAGCAATTATCATCACTATTTCGACGAAATATCTATCGATGTACCTATGTATATATTTTAGAGGTAAGATTTGCGTTCTTATATCCAGTTGCAAAATTGTTCATTCTTCTTCTTCTTCTTATCGTGTAAAGGTGATCTAGCTTAATCTAAATTATATTTTTCCAATGTTTTGACACTTGTATGCCTCGAGGGGTGGCCTTAAGGAGATCAACGGTAGTGCAGGTGACTGGGCAGAGTGGACACATTGACATATGCTGCGTTGTTTGTAGTGACCCGCAAACACATTTCTCGCATGAGTTTTCTGGTAGTATTCCCCATTTCACTAGGTTGTCTTTGGATCGTCCGACTCCCACACGTAGACGGTTTAGTGATCGCCAAGTGGTCCATGATTCAGTGGCTCCAGGAGGAAGGTGTTCGTTGAGAGGCATAAATCTCGGTTTGTCACCAAGCCATTCTTTCCACACGGTCATTCTGGCCTCGTGTGAAGTCCGATTTTCGAGTGCAGGGTTAGTAACGAAGCTTTTCCTAGATTTTAAGCGACTCTTAACTGGGTTATGATTGTGCAGCGGATGACGTGCATCATGGAGTTGCTTTTGCCGTTCTATTGATGTCGCCACTTGTCTCCTTACGGCCGGTGGTGCTATTCCTGCGAGAACCGACCTCTGTCAATAAACTCTTTATTGACAGAGGTCGGTTTAAGGCACCCTGTCACCAGGCGGCATGTTTAATTGTTCATTAGATGTACGATATGTTAGTGATATCAAAAGGTAATTCACCAAATTTGTAAATAATATTAGGAGTGTCTGTTCAAATGGGCTGTAAGGGTTATTTTCATTGAAAGGACAATTTTATCTTGAGTGTAGGTCCAAAGTCATTAGAGAGAATTTAAATATGTCACTCTAATGGAAATAACTCTTTTTAAACAGAAACACGTCTCACATAGAGGAACTGTAGTCTATAAAGGTTCAGTGGCGTGGAAATATAACTGAGTTTCAAACTTTAAATTCTCGCAGTTTTACAGCGAACGCAGAAAAGTTCGCTCTGCATAATTCTGCACAGACGAAAACAGCTATAGTGTAAGCTGGAAATAGTCCTATTTAGTTTTAGAAATGAACAAATACTTCTAATTACAATAAACCAGAAAAATCATGAAAAGTTGACTGCCTCTTTTGCTTGTATCATTTTCTAAGCGCTTTGCTAACTAACACTTGGGGAATGAGCGGAGGGCCATGGACCCTATTACCTATGTAATACGTCTAATTTTGTTTTGTACTGCGAGTACAATGCTTACAGTATTCGTTTCTAAAAGGTTTAGTTCTAAAAAGGACGTCTCTTTGACGGCGACGCCGAATTTAACACGTTTATCACCGTCCTAAATACCACTTTAAACCTTAACTTTAATTCCTTGTCTCCACAAGTTCTACTTTAAAACGTTCAAACCTCCGTCCGAGCTTTATACTTTCGATGTGTAACATCTTTCCTCTCGCTTTTCTGCAATATTTGGGAGTAATTTCGTGATACGATCTTTGCAATGCGATCTGCAATCTTTGGGACGGAAGTGTGTAACAGGAAGCCGGGGAAGCGCGCGCTTACTTGATTTGACCAATGAGTGCGCGCGGTGAGTTATCAGTTGTAACACATATGCGACTACTGTTAGGCTCGCTCGTTTTTAGGGTTCCGTAGCCAAATGGCAAAAAGCGGAACCCTTATAGATTCGTTATGTCTGTCTGTCTGTCTGTCCGTCTGTCTGTCTGTCCGTCCGTATGTCACAGCCACTTTTTTCCGAAACTACAAGAACTATGCTGTTGAAACTTGGTAAGTAGATGTATTCTGTGAACCGCATTAAGATTTTTACACAAAAATAGAAAAACAATAAATTATTGGGGTTCCCCATACTTAGAACTGAAACTGGTAAAACATTTTTTTCATCAAGCCCATACGTGTGGGTTATCTATTGATAGGTCTTCAAAAATGATATTGAGGTTTGTAATATCATTTTTTTCTAAACTGAATAATTTGCGCGAGAGACACTTCCAAAGTGGTCAAATGTGTATTCCCCCCCCCCCCCCCCCGTAACTTCTAAAATAAGAGAATGATAAAACTAAAAAAAATATATGATGTACATTACCATGTAAACTTCCACTGAAAATTAGTTCGAACGAGATCTAGTAAGTAGTTTTTTTTAATACGTCATAAATCACGGAACCCTTCATTGGCGAGTCCGACTCACACTTGGCCGCTTTCTTATTACTGTATACAATTCTTCACTTCTTCGTTGAAAATGTACGTCGTCCGTCAACAGAAATAGCTGATACAAACTTCGCCAATTCCTAATTTAAAATTTGTAACTTGCCAGACTGTCAAACAGTCATGGCCAAATAAAGCAGTCTCCGGAATAGTTATATTTGCGACGGCGGTTCATATTCAATAGTCTAACAGAGTTCCCAACAACTTGTTCCGTGGGATCCAGTCCTATTCTAGCGTTGGTAGAATTCAATTAAACTTTAGCTTGAACGCTGCGTTTCATTTGTTCTATCTATTGTGTAGAATTATACTTGAGTTTGTTACAATCTTCATTTTGGGAACGTGGGTGTCCACGAATTTTATAATGAAGTTACAGCTTTTACATTGCATGTAACATCGATCGTTTCTGTATGAATGGCAAATAGACTTCTTATTCTTAAACTTTCGTCATTAATAAACATATTTTATAAGTTAAGTAAGTATTTTTACCTACCTTTTGTTAGTTTCTATCGTGTTAAGACCCCAACCAAACTTATAAATATGGCTAATACCTGCACTACCTAAAAGTTTAAATACCCTAATTTTTTATAATTATAACCTAATTTGCCTGATTTAGAATCAAGACCAAGTCCCAAAGATGATTTAAATGTTTAATGTTAGTTTAGTTAAAATTCGGTTCTGTATCTGTATAACCTAAGTTTTGAATCTGAATAAGCCACCTAAAACAATTAAAATTGAAAGCGTTGCTCGGTACTTGAAAGTCGTCGCCTTTAAAGCAAATTGATTAGTTATTTCAAATAAAGCTCTGTCTAGTTGCGGATTGCCAAATCTCTAGCTGCTATACAAATTGCTCTTCGAAATTAATAATGTATCATGAAGTGAAGATGTCTGACTTTGGTAAGTATACCATACGCTCGAAGGTCAGATAGACTTGAATAGGATGGACCTGTATTCGTAATATTCAACATCATGGCTTTTAATAGCAAACGTTGGCATAAAAATGCACACAAAAAAAAAAAACACGCTTTTGCCAGTAACGCACTAAAAAGTACAAAACAAACCAAATGAGCCCAAACTCGAGTTGTACTAGTAGTCATTGCAGAGTTCCACTATCCACCTCCTGGCTCCATGGTCAGATCAGCTCGATGGTACCAAATTATTGTATCCGAATTGCATACACTTGCAAAGTTTCAAATCGTTATGACAATTAGAGGCAGGTCAAAATTTACTTCTAAGAATTTATTACATTATTGATCGAGCGAGCGAAGCGAGCGTTTAGTCTCCGTTTCAGCTTGGGCAAAATGCTTTCCTATGTCCGGATATCCGGACGTCCCGCTGTTCTCCTCCACAGGTCGCATTTCTCAACTGATTCCCATGTTGTGAGCAAGTTCAATAATTATATGGATATTATTTGTCGATTCAGTTTTCCGAAAATGTTCACAATGGCGGTGATACGGGGTTTTTGCAATTACAAACTTATTTTCAGTGGTGGTAAACTGACCGTGACCTATAATGTCGATGTATGGGGATAACAGTTAACGGCTAAGTTAGGTTAGGTAGTTACAAGTGAAGGTAATAAAAACGTTTAAACACGCTTTTATTAGCTTCATGTGTATTTGTTGCATTATGCCACAGTCAGAAACAAACATATACCCACGTTTGTTTTAACGCCCACCTAATATGGTATTTACAGCTAAACGAACCAAGTTAGCCTTGCTCACGGGCTTTCAAACAAAATATCCCTTCTCCTAATAAAACCATTCTTCACCAGGCTTTACTACAAGTCTCCAACCCATCTCGGCCAAGGGAACATTACAACAGTGACAACAACAGTCCCTGGGCATAACCTGGAGAAATTGACTCCTAACACACAATACATCTGCTGGGTGAAGGCGCACGCAGCAGCCGGAGACTCCATAGCCTCGGAGACGCTTGTAGCCTGGACTGATCCTGCGTACCCTGCTTACGTCGAGGTAAGTTCTGAATTCTCCTGGAATCGAGATTAAAGGATAATAAAAACGGCTCGCATCGGATCGGAAAGGATACGAATAGATGCGTCGACAGCCGATCGCGTCCAGAAAAGGAAAAAACGGAACCCTTATAGGATCACTCGTGTGTTTGTCTGTCTGTCCGTCTGTCACAACCAATTTTCTCCGTTACTACTGGACCGATTAATTTGAAATTAAAAGACATACGTAAGTCGGTGACCGTAATACGTAACGTAAATAAATGATTTTTTAACATGGGGGGCCACTTTTAGGGGGGTAAATTAAAAAATATAAAAAGTTTTGCATACTATGAAGTATGATATATCAAATGAAGGCGCTCATTGTGAGGACCTTAATTTTTTTCATATTTTTAAGATAAATGGTTTTGAAGTTATTTAGGAAAATAGGCGAAAATTGACCATTCTCCCCCTAATATCCGAAACTCCTCGGCCTAAAATTGCGAAAAAAATATAGTAAATAGTTTTTTACCTATAGATTTCAGGAAAAAAACTCTATGGTATTTAAAGTAACATAAGAAATTTCATATAATCACGGAACCCTCCATGCGAGTTTAACTCGCACTTGTCCGGTTTGTATAAAAGAATGCAAAATAATACCATATAACTTTCTTCTGCAGCCACCAACAATTAACCCGGTGAACTTAGTCGTGGAAGGGTCAAGCATGACGGTCCTTTGCATCGCCATGGGAACGCCGACACCTACCATCTCGCTATACATTTCCGGTAAGTTAATTATATCCATCGAACACCAAGAACGACAGAATACGTATTAACAATCAAAACCAACGTCTACCTATTAGTGTGCCATAATAAAATGGATTCCACAGAAAAGACAAGCTATTCTGAAAGCCCAGCTTCAGGCTTTCAAAGCTTAATTCTCCAAGTTATTACAATGTTCCGTGTCCACCATTTATTCACAGTTTCCAACATTCTCTTGGCTATGGGCAGACCACCTACACGGTGAACTGACGACCTGATGATTGCGAAGGATTGCGGGAGTCCTGTGTCCCGCAGTAGGCGTCTCTAGGCCAAATTGATGATGATGATGATATTTTTCTTTATTGTCCAGGTCACCTTATCCGGCAAGTGGAGTCGCGCCACATGGTAACCGTGATCCACAACGTGACACGTGACATGGACCAGATCTCGTGCTACGCCGACAACGGGTACGGCACGCCCATGCAGGCTTCCCGCAAGATCAACATATCTCGTGAGTTCTTTGTTTGATAAATATCCAGCAGTGATCCTTACAGGCGTCCAAGACTGTGTTTACGCATGATCTCGCCGGACTGGTGTCCAAGGGGCACGGTCCAAGGGCCACCGTCCAAGAGCCACCATCCAAGGCGCATCGTCCAAGGGGCACCATCCAAGAGGCACCGTCCATGTGGCACCGTCCAAGGGGCACCGTCCAAGGGGCACCATCCAAGGGGCATCGTCCAAGGGGCATCGTCCAAGGGGCACCGTCCAAGGGGCACCATCCAAGTGGCACCGTTCAAGGGGCACCGTCCATGTGGCACCGTCCAAGTGGCACCGTCCAAGTGGCACCGTCCAAGTGGCACCGTCCAAGTGGCATCGTCCAAGTGGCACCGTCCAAGTGGCACCGTCCAAGGGGCACCGTCCAAGGGGCACTGTCAGAGGGGAACCTTGAGCCCTTTGCTAACATAACATTACCTGAGCCCTTGACCCCAATTATCTTTGCATAATCCTATAATCAGAACAGATATCTTTCAACAGCTGTCCTCTGAACCTGAGTAGATGACAATGAATCTAATTTTTTCCATCAGACGTTCCGACGATCCAAGCATCTGGTATCACGATGGCGGCGGCCGGTGACTCTGTAATCCTGGAGTGCCGTGTGGAAGCGCTACCCAAACCTACTATCGCCTTCTGGCGCGACCCGACTGGTCGGACACCAGTCATAGATGGACCCAATTATACCATACAGCTGCTGCCTGATCCAGAGGTATGTCTCTTAGAAATAAACATCTCCAATGTCCTTTTCTACACCACTTAAAAAAAATGTTGTAACGTACACGCTAGGCGTGTCTAAAACGTAGCACGAAGTCTCTTTTAGTTTGCCCTGCGGCTCTAGCAAGCAAGCGACACGGGGTTAATTAAACGCCGTCTTATCTCTAACTATCTCTTTCGTAGGCACTAGTGTGAGAGAAAAGATGGTGCTAACTTATCCTCGTGTCAACCTTGCTAGGGCCGCTGGCGTAACTAAAATATCAACCTCTATGTCATACCTTGTATACGTCATACATCATCTTATACGTCAAGATTTCATTAAAATTGAATCCCAAATCAGGATGTCTTCCTAGCTGACTTTTTACTCTCGTTCTAGTCCAATTTGGTCAATGTCATACAGTTTTGAAAGGGTCATTATTTCGAATTCCATTTATAGGAGTCTTAATTTCAATATTTTAACGAACCATCCGCAATCGTTTGCCAATAATATGACTCAGTATTCCGTACTAATAAAGATTCTACGAAGGAAACACTTCGGAACAAATTAGCACAACCAATAACATAAAAAGCTTTTATCTACACCCATATCATAAAACCTCCATTGGTTAATCAAAAACCGTAGGAAATGACCACCATTTTGACAACCAATTAGGAAAAACCAGTGCTGCGATAAAGAAATAACATGACTTCTTTATCGTTTTTAGTAAAGAAATGAGATTAAATTTGGAACAGCTGTCAAAACTCAAGTGGGTCTCTATTCTAGTATCCATAGATATTAAAACAGTTATTGATACGAAACGTCAATTCAGTATGTTTTTTTAATATAAACTGCACAATATTTGATCTTGAGTGACGTGAGAATAGAGACTTCATCCGTTTGTCTATGATTTAAAAAAAAATGGTCTTGACGGAGGATCGCCATGTTGGTGTTTTGCTGAACGGAAGTAGAATTGTTGTTGAATTGAATAGAAAAAGTTGTTTGTAATTTACATTTTAGTTGAAAATATGAATAGTAAGTCTCGGAGTGTGTGTGATGTGAAAATGCGCCGGATATCGGAAATATGCAGCCACAATTGCAACAAATAACTTGTTGCCAGAAAATATTGTTTCTGAACCCATCATGGAGGATTTATAATATGTGTGTAGATAAAGTTATGTATGCAACTCTGCATAATTTGGCCTTAAAACACACGTGCGATCTTATTATGAAACTCGCCTGTCGGCTCGTTTCATGAAAACCGCACTAGTGTTTTAAGGCCTATCATTATGCAACCGTTGCATAAACTACTATTAATGAAATTATTTCCAAACCTTATTATGTAACAACACTTTGCTAACAAGCGTATAGTACAACTTAACGTTATCTAAATGCAAATCCATCACCGATTATCGCGGCAATATTTATTTGATGTTATGCTAATCCTCTAATCTCATTCCTATTCATGGCTTGTACGCTTCGCCAGTTAATATTCCTTAAGTTCCTCGTAATGAGGTTAGAAAACGGCTACGAAGATCAAACGGGCACTAAGAAAAGACGATCGCCTTAATGAGGTCAACAGGGAACAAAGAGGAAAATAAATAAATCGGAAGTATTATAATTATGGATGACGTGACATAATTATGTCGCTATTAATTTTGACGCGAAAAACTCTGAATAAATAGAACTAGTTGGGCGTTGTGCTTGACTGGATGGTGACAAAAGATGAAAATTATGCAAACTATATCGTGTGACATATCAAATGAAAGGGCTTATTGTGAGAATCTTAAATGTATTTTTTTGGACGTTTAAGATAAATTGTTCGGAAGTTATTTAGGAAAATTGACCGTTCCCACCGCTTATTTCCGAAACTGCTGGGCCTAAAATCTTTAAAAAAGTAGAGAAAATAGTTCTTTACCTACAAATTACAGGAAAACCTATAAGAAGTCTATGGTATTTAAAGTAACTTAGGAAATTTCAGATAATCATGTACAGAACGGAAACCTCTCCACGCGAGTTTAACTCGCAGTTTACTCGGTTTTTAACTTTATCATTAAGACCGTTGAATTTAAATTACCCATACAATATGTTGATCTAAATTTTTTTTTTACTGGTACCATATTAATCTAAAATTGTATTTATGCTAATTTTCAAGCTTCTACGATAAAACTTTTGTGACAAACGGAGAGTGATCTTATAATTACGTTTTTTTTTTTTTTTCCTTTTAAGTTACAGAACCCTAAAAAGCGTAATTGTTCACAGAAGCGCTATAGGTATCAAAGTGTATATATCACCGACATTTTTCTTTATCTTTTTTTTACAGGAGCTAACTAAGTACACCATGCGTCTGATAATAAAGAAGATAACAGAAGTCGACGAGGGCGATTACTTCTGCCACGCTGAGAACGCTTTCGGCAAAACTCTGAGACCGGTCTCAGTGCGGCTCAGGCCGACCATGCCTCACCACAATGTCACCGAGTGCTGCACTCAAGTGAGAATTATTAGTTGCACCATTGAGTCTGATGCGTATAATGTTAAAGTATGAAGTTTTCGAAATCCATTTAAAAGTATTCTACTACTGGGTATTGTATCTCTTCCGTTGATTTATTGAATATCAGCTTTTTCTTAGATTAAACCAATCCCGTTTCTTCATCTTCAACTTCATCTGGATTAAAAAACCCAAGTTTAAGACTTGTTCAAACACTTTTACGTGGACTAGAAATAAGCACGGTTTTACTCACGATTTATTGTCAGAAATAGCCTGACATGTTTCGGACTCATATGGAGTCCTTCTTCAGGGGTTGAGTGCGGTCGCGGTCAAAGTAACCCACGCACTGCCCGCCGCGCGGCGCGTTGCGCCCGAGCTGAGGGCGCGGGGGCGGCGGGGGCTGCACCGGTATTGCTGATGCACCGGGCTGCAGCTCGTCGTCAGTGGTGAATGGCAGCAAACATACCGTGCTCACAGTGTCCACAGGAATGTGAACACGTCCAGTATTCCGAATCGCTGGGACAACGGGCTTTCACGCTGGTGGCAATACCCACCCAAAATCCCATTTAAAATTTGGTCGTCGCCCAATTATTATACCCAATTATTGTGCTTATTTCTAGTCTTAGTAATGTCTCACGAAAGTTTTAATTTGACTACTTTTACGTGGATTCAAAATATATTTTCATCTTTTTGCCATTTATAATATCAATTACTGCAGCAGAACTAACAAAAGGTATTACCCTACCTCGCCTAACATTTTTCTCATAAAACGCAGATGAACGTATCTTCAGCCTGCATTGACGCATGCAGCTTCCACCTTGACATGGACAACATCATGGACCGGCCCGAGTGCATGAACGACTTTGACAAGCTCATGAAGTGTGCTGCTGACGGATCAGGTAAAACTCTTCGAACTTCTTTCTTTCAATCACATTTCTATAACGCCAGTGAGCGTCAAGATAGGGTAAGCGCTTTTGTTAAAAATCTCTAGGAAGCCATTTTATTAAGAATTTTATTGACTTCCCTTTTCTCTGAACCGGATTTTAGAACTGGACTGATATGGTACCTACTGTACAAAAAAGAATTCAATCCAACAGTATGAATAAAGTATGTAAATCAATGAAACAGTAGCTGGAGTTTGAAGAGTTTAAGAGTATCTAATGATCATAGCAATGATCTCTGGAGTTCGGACAAAGTTTCCAGGTCTATATCGTCTTCTTCTTTTATACATACATACATACACATCACGCCTGAAATCCCTAAGGGGGTGGGCAGAGCCACAAGACTACCTACCTGTGGCCACGTTCGATTAATTAGTCCTAAGATGGTATGATGAACCATATGGTGACAGGTGATCAGCCCATCGCCCATACAGGTAGTCCACCATGTTGGAGAGGACCCGTCCCTCAGTCGACTTTTACGACATGCCAGGATGATAAGCATCTGCACGCATTCTTTGCTATTTCTTCACTCCCAGTGCAGCAGAGGAGCTTCTTTTACTTGATAGTATAATCATTAACCAGCAACAATTTTGTGAATCAAATACCATGTTTCAAATTCACCGCTGACTTGTCATACATTCTTAATTAATTGAAACATGTTTATATTTGATACAATTTAATATCCAGACCACCGCAGCTGTTGTGCGTCATGGGGCGTCCCCAGGAACTGTCTGGAACTGTGCCGAGGTGGGACCGTGGCGCACTCCTGCGCCCTGCAGCACGCGCGCCGCGCGCTCGCCTGCTTCCGCGACTCGGGCGCCAGGCTGCCGGGTCCACCCAGGAGCTTGAAGGCGCATGTGGCGCCCACGCCACACTCTGTGCTGCTGAGGTTAGCGAAGCTTTTAAATATATCCGTGGTTCTGGTCACCACAGCATGCAGCTCGCACCGCTTGCCAGCTGCCACTGATACAGTACCATTATTACTTGTATAATATCTTATCCATAGCATCCAGCTCGCTTCTTTATGGACTACCCAGGTGTCAGGAAAGATTTGATTTTGTGGCTAAAAAGGTTCTAGTGGCAGTTTTAAAATCAGAATACTTTCAGCTTCCTTAGTCATCCTGTTTTGCAAATATTGAAGTCTTAGCTACAATTTTACCAAATTAAATGAAAAAATAACGTTTTTGCTAATAGTTACCCTATAATTTGTTTAGTCAAAAATATAAAAAATCACAATACGATATCTCTCCAACAGTTGGGACCCACCAACCAAGAATCCTCAGACGGTATACTTGTACCGGGTGTTCTGGCGTGCCTACGGCGCCAAGGTTCCGGAGAAGTTGGACACCAGCGAGACCAGTGTCGTGCTGACCGGTCTGCAGGACGACGTGCGGTACGAGTGCGTCGTGAAGGCCGCCAATGAGGCTGGTGAGTGATCTGTGAAGTGTCAAAGTCAAAGTCAAACTATCTTTATTCAATTTAGGCATAGGCTTTTACAGCTCAAGTATCATTTTTTCAAAACAGTTCACATATAAGTTAACAATGAGGTCTGACTTTACCAGCTCAAAGAAATTCCAATAATACGGTAAATGAAGGTGTGAGCTTCATTTTTGAGCACCCCTCAGATTAGTTACTAGACCGATAAAAATAGAATGAAACTCTCCCTCAAAGATACAATACGATACAATTCGTATTTTGCAAACCAGGTTATTTTATGATTATTATAAAGAACTGAAATACAATATCCTGTTTTTGGACACCGCAATTAGTAATTGGTGTTATCTCTATAACATCACCTCAAATTGGAATGTTTCAAAAGGCTTCACAGAGATAATTACTTGGGTAACTTAGGGATCACCGTATAGCGAACTAGTTTTAAACTGAATAAAATAAAAATTCATTGAGTGCCACAAAATCAAAATAAAACCTATTTTTATTCTAAATTTGATTGGCATTATAGAAAGACAATAATAATTTGATTGTCTTTATAGAAAGACTCGTGAAAAATCGTGAAGTTATGTCTGGAGGTCTATTTGGGAACGTCGCGTGACTCGCGAGCGATATTCGCGTCCCGCTCTTACGCATTACGCATCGTGCGGAAGAGTAGGATGAGAATCTCGCTCGCGAGTCGCTACAATATCACTTAGCGTTCCCGAATAGAGGCGTTGAAATCCTTTTTAAACAGTTTTACATACATATTTTTTTAACTTATGGGTCTACATTTAATTAATAACACGCCCATAATGAAACTTGATTAAATTATATTTCACGTGTAGTGTACTTACATAATTCATCCGTTTTTTATTTTCCCCATACAAATAACTGCACAGTGCTTCTCGTTCACTCCGGTGCAAACAGACAGAGACCAATCGCTCAAGGTTATTGGCTGTTGTCAGCGTCTTATGTTAATTCAATAATTTGGCAGTAGCTTTTTATCTCAATTGACTGACAAACCGGCTGACGGCCCACCTGCATCTGCAACACCAGAGGTGCTGCCAATGCGTTGCCAGTCTAAGGAGGATGGGGAATGGGGATGGGATGGGGATGAGGGAATAGGCCTCCGGATCTCGTCACTCACCGTACTAAACGCAATAGCAAGCTATTACTTTACGCCGATATTCTGTGAGAGTGTGGTACTACCCCGGTCGATCATCTAGTGAGGATTACTGTTTGGCTCCACCACTACTAAAGTTATATCCGTGTAAAGCCCCTATTACACCACGCGTCATGTGCAGGCACGTCATCGCTGAGCCTGCCGATCATGTTCTCGACGGCGGGGCAGGAGGCGCGCGCGGCGCCGGCGCCGGTGTCCGCGGGCGGCGCTGCGCCGGCCGTCGGCGGCGCCGTCGCCTGCCTGCTGGTGGCGGCCATCCTGGCTGCTGCCGCTTTGTATTATAGACATAGAAAGGTGAGTACACGTTGGCTATAACAGATTCGTTTCAAGTAGCGGTTACTAATAGATTTAGAGCAGGCTAATGATCTGATTTTTAGGGTTCCGTACCTCAAAAGGAAAAAGGCACCCTTATAGGATCACTTGTTTGTCCGTATGTCTATCCGTGTGTTAATAGTCATCAAGTGGAAATGAATATCAAATACTCAGGTCTACCATCTCCTAGAGCTGTGAAAAAATCAACCTTCTAAGTCAACGCAATCAAAAGATACGGCTGTTTATGCCACATATTTTGATACTTTCAAAGGAATCCAAAGGGATTCAAAAGCTATAGGGTACTTCCCGTTGACCTAGAATCATGAAATTTGGGAAGAAACAGTGTCTTACAGCACAAGTAAAGGAAAAGTCCGAAAACTGTAAATAAGTAGTAATATATCAAAAAAATTGTTTAATGGAATAACCTTTGTAAGGTCGTATAACACTCGACGGTTGCACGGAGATAGGAGGTTGCGAAAGGTTTTTTTTGTCTGATTTCATAGGTAGGTTTTAAATGGTTACCCGGTTGTTAAAAGCCATTTTTTTTTAATTTTTAGGTCTCCGCACATACAAAGTACTGTCTGTTTTTCATAGGTAAGTACGGGACCCTCGGCACGCGAGTCAGACTCGCACTTGACCGCTTTTTTTCCCTCAATCCACAATTTTAGACTGAACCTGTTATTTTCATATTACTTTATCATTCTATTTCAGAATCTAAGACTTAAGGCGCAA
Organism: Tortricodes alternella; assembly: GCA_947859335.1. NCBI lineage: Eukaryota > Metazoa > Arthropoda > Insecta > Lepidoptera > Tortricidae > Tortricodes > Tortricodes alternella. Next base: position 20,200,633 of record OX401969.1, read on the forward strand.
GGAGGAGTAGCATTTGAAAATCCGAGTTACCTCAGGGAAACGAATCCTGACACCGTTATCAACGTAAGTTGCCTACCTATCTCTAAATCCATTTAAGAACTCTTAACCGTCTTCATGTGAATAACTTTACCAAATTCCACTTTTACTCAATTCCTTCATCATCACAATTAATTCATTCTAAGATTCATCATTTAAAATAAGTTTTGCATCTAAATATTAGAAGGGCGCATTGTAGGCAATACCCTATCATAATACCAATGCCCTACCACAGTATAATTAAGTAAGCAGTATTCCATCTTCATACAAACGTCCGAAACGACGCGCTTCGACATCTCGGTAAACTTCGGTGCACAACAGACGAGTGCGCCGGGGTTACGTACGGGGGCGGACGCTCCCGCGCATTTATTTACGTAAATTAAAAAGCAAAATACATAAAATGCATATTTTTTATTCTATACTGACCTACAGTCACTTTTGAAACTAGAAATAAGAACTAAGTAGAAATAATGAATATTAAAACTTACAAGAATTGCAGTAATATTTCATGAAAAGATACTAAGACAATTTAATACAGCATTATCAAAGACATCCCAAGAAAGACTGTCAACGGGCAGCCCTACCGCGTGTTTACATACCGAGCGGCCTAAGGTAATTATTTCGAGGACACTGCCGAGACAAATCCTGCTTACTTGATTATACTGTGGTACCTTAAAAAATTTGATTGTTCGTAGTATAATACTACCTTATAACCTCCGCTGCCCTACCTTAAATTCAACTCTAGCTACGGGTATGTTTTCGGCCTGTTTATCATTTTGTTTATATGTATCTAGAGGACCCGCACCAGCTTCGCCCGCGGTATTTTCCATACAAACTTCATCTCCTCTTTTCACCTCCCCTCATCAATTTCAAAAAATCTCTCCTTAGTGCACCTCTAGGGTACTCGAAGAATGTCTCTTCTAAATTTCAAACTTCTAGAACCACCTGTTTAGGCTCTGCGTTATCTATAAGTGAGTCACGGTACTGTTTATATGTATTGATAATTAAAATAATAGTCTCCATAACTTTTTCTGCAGTTGATAGTTTTACTTCACAACAAAAACTTGTCCTTCATTTCCCATTCCCTCCCCTATTTTATCAGCTTATATACGTAACATGTGACTGTTACACCAGGGTACAGTACCCAATGGTAACGGAGTCCCCAACGGCGGCGCCGGCGCCCCGAACGGCGTGTCCGTGAGCACGGCGTGGCGCCACGAGGCGCTGCAGAACCCGGCCGCTGCCGCGCAGAGAGAGGTGGACCCCACGCTCTATGAAGAACTCAAGTTAGGTAAGGCTACAGTAACGCAAGAGCGTCACAGCAACATAGCCCTAATACTTGTGAACATGTACCAACCGTGCTGTTGAGCGCTAGCCTCTGCTTAAATAGCCTCTCAAGTAATAATTTCTACTAAAGAATTGAACTGCTACTACACTGGCTATTATATTTAACTCTTATCTTACAATGAGACATTCTATTGTTTGTCTACAGTCGATACATATTTACATACACGTTAGAATAATTACTTCTTCAAACATGATAAACTTACCTCATATATTTTTTGTATTTATAATTTACATTATAATTCCTCATAGGCGGAGTAAAAATTAGCACGTATTCGGTAGCAAAATTGTTTTCGTCTTGAACGATAATCTTAAATCCCTCGCTACGCTTAAGATCCAATATACCTACTGCGGTCCCGTTATAATTTTGCTCACTTGAGACACAATCTACTATTAATACCACACACATAGGACACAAAGAAACAATTAGTGTTACGTTTTGTTTGTGTGCAGGTCAGGATGGTGCAGGCTTCAAGCGGCTGAAGCCGTAGCACGAGGACCGCGGCTCCCCGCGCCCCTCCCCGCGGCGCCGCGCGCGGGTGGCGCCGCGCTACTGAGCCGCCCCCGCGCCTCCCGCGCTCCCCTCAGATACACACTCGCACTACGCTCATACGCTACGAACAAGAATACTTGGAACAAATATGGAGTCATCATCAAAGATGGAGGCCCCCGCTTAATTTGGCGAGACAAATCATACATATTAATTTGAACCACAGACCATAATATACTTTAGACTTCGCATAATATAACAGTCAAAAATCTATAAGCGCAAGCTATAGGTAGGCAGGTATAACCTAACCGTGAACGCACCAATCACAACGCACTAGACATCCCCCGCGCGCCCCGCAAGTTCGGCAGCTTTGTTTGCCAGCAAAAGTTAGGCTAAGAGCGCTTTTGTACTATGTCCGATCCGAATCCGATCCGAACCCGTGAAAATACGGCCGGGAGTAATCGTAGAACAATTTCTATGGTAGTTTACGCTCTAGTTCCGGCTTCCGTCATCCGATTTCTCTCCGTCATCCGTGAATCTCCATTCCGGAGAATATTATTGATGGACCGAAGTTGCCATAGTATTATTTGTGTGAACGCTCGCGCACTGCGTCCGAACCGAATCCGAGCTGCGTACGAGCAGTGAGGCAGCGGGGCAGCGAGGTATCAGTGTGGCAGTTGGATCGGAGATTGGACTAGTGCGTAAGCAATATCCGAATTCAGTCCGAGATTTCTATATCGGTTTTTTCTCGGGTTCGGATCGGATTCGGATCGGACGTAGTGTGAAAGCGCTCTAAGCGTTGTCTTCAGGATATGTTATGGTCTGTGATTTAAATACACCAAACAAACTTTGGACTACAGTTTTGCTAACAAATGGAGATAACATTTTTACAGATCAAAGAAGAAATAATGGCTAACCTCCATGTATAAATGTATCGTGGGATGAGTGTGGAGTTTCACAGTATTGACCTCTCGCTCGCACACATTAACCTTGTATTACGACCGTTTTTCCTTAGATTTACGTTTCGATATCCACCAAATATTAACGTTTAGGAGGTTGTGAACCTGTCTGAAATTAATAGCGAGCGAGTTCTTGAAACATTTCACACGTAGATTATCAATCTTAATAAGTTTAAAAATAATGATGAAGTTGTATATATCTAAGTATATATAGATAGAGAGAGACACGAATTATATGTACAGTAGTATTATTTTAATATAATATGGAGTTGGAATGGAAACCCCAAAAAATTGGTTACCAGGGCGAAGTGTAGATATATAATTAAATTAATATTTAAGATAAGTCATGTATGCGGTATTTAATGTGATTTCAACCAAAAAGAAAGAAACACCTCAAGCTGATCACAATATTGTAAATATTCTAAATAATGAGAAACATTCAATTTACGAGTTTAGCGTAAAAGCAATGTTTTTAATAGAGATGCAACGGATATCCGGTTACTATCCGGTATCCCGCCTAGGATAAAACAAATAAAAACGATCCTACATAAACGAAATAAACGTCGGTAAAACTTAGTTTCATTTTATTTAAATATAAAACTTCTCGTAACATAACGTCGTGCAAGTTCGAATATTCCCAACTGACGTAATGAAGCGTGCAATGAACCTCAAAGGGCTTCTCCGCGCACTTACAATTCATAAGAAGTTGATGCTTGCAGCTAACGCGACTTTGGAGCCTCGTTTGCAGCCGGATATCCGGCTATCCAGCCAATGGCCATGACGGATATTTAGTATCCGGTATCCAGCAAGCCACTATCCGTTGCATCTCTAGTTCTTAGTGAACACCTTGCGTTAGACCACTTAGCTTCAACTTGAAGTCATGTAGAGTTTTATGGAACAAAATTAGAACATTCTATTGAAAATGTGCCTTCAATTTATAAAGTAGTTTAATTATAGAACCATGATCATAATACTGAACTGGTTTGACGTTTACGTGTAATCAAAATCGGTACAGCCGTTTGGTAGAAGTGTCAGCAAACTGTCAACTTAGATCGGTATTACGGCCATTATTAGAGCTAGCACCTTTTTCGGCCTCTGTTTTTTGTACCTATATCTGTAAATAAAGTTTTCGAGGATCGAATTGAAAATGTTTTATAAAAATGACCTAGAAATTTTAGGTTATGCTGTCTTCAAAAGTCAATATTGTAAGGAAAGCTTCTGATTTTACCATTGAGAGCCAATCTTAGTGCTATAGATTTGGATAGATAAACAATTATTGCCACGAAATAAAAGCATGTCAAATTCCTTTTGCAGAAGAAATTTTACTTTTTGTAACAAAAATATGTTTGACTCATTTTCACATACAAAAGTATGCACTTTTTTGTCCAGCAGCAGTTTAGGACGAAGATGTTTTCATTTGCACTGCATATCATTCTTAGTAAGTTTGCTCTGGTAAAAGCAAATAGCTGCACAAAGTCCACAGCATCGTCCGAAATACGAAAATTAAGAGGCGTATTACAAAGTGAAACTTTGTGAAATTCAAAAATGTATTTATTAACAATGTCCATATGGTGTATTTGTATGTAATTCAATATTTTGTGAACCATGACGACATATTTTGTCATGATGACACGCCTTGCCGAATCGACTAGTAACCAGAGGGCTGGGTCATATTTGGCACAACGAATCAGCTTAGCCATACAGCGTGGCAACGCTGCCAGCCTTCTGGGCACCCTGCCGCCTGGCTCGGATTTGGAACAAGTGTTTTATTTATAGATAGTTTTATATTTGACACGTATTTTTGCATAAATAGTCAATGACATACCTCGATTTTCACTTCAATAATCGGGCAAGACCCGAAAAATGCGACGTCGCCAGCTTTGTAATATGCCAAAAAAAGCGTAATTATGTTTCTGAATTGTTCCGTATATTTGCTGTTATCGGAGCGAGATACTATGTATACATTTAACAATTTATTATGGATAATATTGATATGTGTCATTCACACTATGTACATATCTGCAATTTTCAAATTAGTTCACAAATAAAACTGAACATTAAAAATGAAATTAAAGATGTAAAAGCAGTATTCTTTGAAGTTCTTATATTTTTACCCGACTGCGCGAAGCCAAAAGGAGGTATAGAGTTTAATAGTGTAAAAAATCTGATGTTCCAATGTAGCTCGTGAACTACTGGACTGATTTTAATAAATAGCATTATGATATGACTCGTTCGGAAAGTGCAAGTGTCATAGGCTATATAATAATTGTAAGGGTGCATCACACTAGGGAAAATACTGCTATTACGTCTCCAAGCGGGTTTTAGTTCTGAAATTTACGTTTTTGATAACAATGTAGAGTACATTGCTCCAACTTAATTTCTGTTCGATATTTTTTTTAAACATATTTCTGAATTTCTGAAACATTTTAGGTTTCCAATACATAGTGTGATGTTTATGTTTGCTCATATAGCGATGTGATTTATTTAGAACAACTTATTCTACTAATGAAATAATTTTAGATAAAGACGGATGTGACTAGATTTGTAAATATATAAATAAAAAGCCAAATACAAAATATATGTAGACTTTCTTTTTGGACAAGCCTTCGTTCAGTCCCTTTCACTAGAAGAATTAATTTATAAACATAACTTAAGAGCCCCGTCTATGAGTAGCGCTTCATACAAAGCTCGGATCACATTGAAATTTTGCAAGGATATAGATATAAGGCAAATCAAGGTATGTAAATAATTTGCATAACATAAAAAAAAGATTTATAAAAAAAACCGGATACAAACAGGTTTGTATGAAAATTAAAAATCGTTTATTATAATAAACATACACTGTTATTTTTTTTATCAAACTCGCAATGTACCAACCTAGATTTGTCTTTTATCTATATTCTTGCGAAGTTTCTATGCGACCCAGCTAAAAATGTCCAAACCACAACTAAACTACGTTTGTATGAAGCGCTACTCAAGGACAGGGCTCTTAGCTGGTAAGCATGAATGACCTTGACTTTGGGATAAGAGCTGCTCAAAGTGCTACCTTTTTGGATAACAGTGGTGTAATTCTCTAACGATTAGAGCGCTGTATCAATGCCGAGCGACAAAAGCTGCTGTAAGGAAGCCATTGGGGCCAAACTTAATGTATTGGCACCAGTGGCGCAGCCTGCCAACAAGCCGATTCCTGACGGCGTTACCAAGCTAAAAGCTACGGCTAGCTGTCAGTGAAGTCAATGTTACTCTAACTAAATGACAGATTCGCATGTACGGTTCTAATTCCGGCTTCCCTTAGAAAATATTTGACGCTTCGCCACTGCTGCACCTTAGAGAATCGGACCACAGACCGTCACCGCAATGGCATCAGTTATTTATTTAAACCACGTGTTCCACGTGGTTCGAATTATATGTACAGTACTATTATTTTAATATAATATGGAGTTGGAATGGAAACCCCTAAAAAAGGTTACCAGGGCGAAGGGCTTAAGAAAAAATAACAAATTGAAAAAGTATTAGATAATAGAGAATAGATAAGAAAAATGTGTTAGGTTAGTACGCAGTTAAAAAAAAAAAAAAAAAAACAAAATTCGTAAGAATGTTAAGGAAATATCAAAAATTGAAATATATTTCTTTGGTATTTTTTTATTCAGAACCAACAGACTAGATACGATCAGAAATCTTGAAAAATCGTAAATTTTGGAAGGTGCCTCTTAAGTTCTTCAAACACAATGTTCCAAAACACATTTCGTGTAAAATTATCTCCCACTTATTACAATCTTCAACATTTATCCCGAGGAGCTATAAAAGAAAATTTTGTTGGAACCATCTGTGCCAGGGACAGTCTCGTTACGAACCGCGTGAATTACAGATTGCGCATTTTACCGGCGGTAATTTTAGAAATTACCGTTCCGGGGTAATATTGTGCTGTAATATTAAGCCTCTGAAATTAATAACTCGGGCCGCTGAAGACCCCTCGGCCGAGTAGCGATGGCAGAAAAACGGTAAGAGAATTTTTATTTTTAATCGTTTTTTTTTAGAGACTTGGCTCTTATTGGGACACAATCCCCTGCGAATCCTGTGTTATCAGTTATATTGTTTAATGAATACTAAAATAGCGGAGATTTTTAACTCAGTAACTGTTGGTTTACTGGAAAATCCGACTGTAAGTGATGCCGACAAGCTAGAACGTAGTTAACACATTAATTTCAGGATGCTTCAGGAGTAACAACGAGTATAATACATGAAAACACATCAACACGTTTTGCGTAACACATAAAAAAACAATCAATGGAAAAAAAGCTCTAGCAATGTGGCAAAACTTATGCTACATTCATTTCAAGGAGAGAGTGAATAGGCATTATCTAGGTATGCTGTGCTGTGCATGCTCCATCGTCGACCTCATCATCACTTTCCATAAGGTGAGATAGAGGTCAAATGCACATCTATCTTCTATAAAAAAAATCATGAAATAGAAATCACGATAAATAATCCTTATTATCCTTATCCGAAAGACCATTTTATTTTTATTTAGTGATCCAGTAAAATACGGAATTCAACATTTATGATTTTAATTCAATTATTCATTGTTATTGCCAAAATTATTTCAACTAATTGCAGTAGAATTAGAATTGTAGGTACACTACCGCTCAAAAGTATTTGCCCACCGGGTATAAATGTAAAAATTACACCAAACTTGCTTTGTGCTTTTAATAATTTTATTACTTATGACAACTTACTCTTTACACAATTTTAAAGTCTGCTTGGGATCATTATCGCTCTGAAAGATAAAGTGTCTACTGATCAGTCGACGACCTGAATATGTTACATTATCCTGTAAATTTTTTTATACCCCTGTTTGTAGAAAATCCCTGTTATTGTAACTAAGTCTCCAGTTTTACCCCCTCCAAAACACCCTCAAATCATTACAGAGCCTCCTCCGTCTTTCACCGTAGGCACCGAATACGCATCTAACATCAGTTCTTTCGAATTTCTGCGCTCAATACCCGTTTTTTTTTTAACAAAAAATCTCGAATTTAGATTAGTAGCTCCACAGTACTTCATCCATAGTTCGTGTGTCCAGGTTTTGTTTTCGAGCCCATTTAAGCCTATTAATCTAATTTTGGCGCCGAAGACGTGGTTTCTTTACTGCTACTCGGCCTAAAAGGCCTGCTTTGGCAAGTCTTCTTTGTTAGGGCAAATACTTTTGAGCGGTAGTGTAAGTATATTTTATTTTTCTCATAAATTCTATCAACTTTCTCAATGCACCTTTCAATATTTTTTATCTCCTTGGCCTGTTTAATTACTGGTAGAGAATGCCATTGGACATTAAGTCCGCCATTTTTACTTTCTTTATGCAATAAAATAAAATAAATAAATAAATTATCTTGCTAACGGTACCCTGTACCAAATTTAATATCGCAAATGTTTGTAAAAAGAACGAGCGAAGAGAGCACGCGACCCTGTCAAAGGAAAGTCGTCCCATTTTTTAGGCTTTAAAAACATTTAGTTCAGTCTCAGTTTCAGACTCTCGAGACGTTGGATAGCAAAATTGCTTTCTTGGAACTATGTTGAAACCAATTACTTTTTTTATAATTTAACAAATCATCATCATCATCAGCCATAAAACGTCCACTGCAGGACATAGGCCTCCCCCAAAAATGGGGGGATTTGCCGTAGTCGCCACGCTTGGCAGGCGGGTTGGTGACCGCAGTTGGTCATGATAGTACTGGAAGGACGCTGCTGCCCATCCTTCAGTTGGTCCCTCTGTCGCCTTTTACGACACCCGCGGGAGAGATGGGGTGATGCTATTCTTAGCCGGCACCACACGGACTTATTTAAAGTTTAATTTAACAAATAAAAATAAGAAATAATGATTGGATTTCGTAAGTCAATTACCTAGAAACGTCAGATATATTATAGATTAGGTACCTAATTTACTTACGAAGGCCAATCATTACTTCTTACTTTTCAAAGGGTTGTTGAAGTTGGGTTTTTTAAATGTATTACCGGCACACATTTATTACATCAAATAACCATAGCATAATGCCAATTGCTCATCACTCTTCACAAAATGTTGCTTATCCATGATTCAAGGACGTCAATCGTGGAAGGAAATGATGAATGATAATGCATTCTTTGTTGAAAATCTAACCGGTTGCTTCGACAATTCCAAATGTTTAAACGTTGCATTTAGAAGCCAAGTTGGAGTCCTATACATACATACTTGTAGTTGACCTGGGGCTCGGCTTCGGCTTGGGATCTGATCGTTTTTGCATCTTTGTATGTTGTTCACGGACTAAATGTACGGGTATCGTAGTTTGGACCGTTGAGTAGGGATAAATAAGGATTTGTGTGCTTTTAAAGGGTTCGGTACGTAGTAAGATAGTTGTCCAAATACAGCGTTTGAAAATTACTCGTGTTAATAGAACAAAGTAGAATTTATTACAGCAAAGATAAAACAATGTTTCTGACTCATATACTTAGGTAATTATGTTGTCACAGAATTTGTCATAATTTGGAGCGAGGCATTTGGGCAAATAAGCTCAAACTAAATACGACCAGTTTATTTTATTTTTAAATGTCTGTAATAACGTATTAAATAACAAATAAATCACTGTGTTGTGATTGACCTCTAGACAGCGTGATTACATAATGACATGTTTTCCTGAATGTCACCCTACTAGAAACAATTTAATTACGTATGTGATTTAAAAATATATATTCTAGATTTGAACGCATCTGAAATTATGCCATAGTAGAATGCAAGGCAGTGTACGCCGAATAAATAGATCTGATCATTGACATCAGACAGCCAAAGCTAAGAGTGGTCACTCCACCCGCCGACAGCTGCAAGGTCTTCTGTGAAATCTGAAGCATCAACTGCACCATTTTCATATTAGATGCGTCGAAATTCTCCCATTTACAATGGTACACGGCGTTTTCAAAAACGACACTGGCATCCATCAACTTCTGTCCCGTGAAACAATCCATTCCTACTTGCATTAAAGCAAAAGGTAATAACAGCAATGTATTTTCCAAGCCGCCTAGTAAATCAGCTATGAGCGATACTGTGAGTAGTAAGAATTCTACAGCGATGCCACCTCCAAATATATCTTTAACGCTTTTAAGAAGATGAATATTCGTGGAGTGACTTGTTACTAGGCATTGTAAACGGAGTTTGATGTACTTGTTCAATTCTGCTGCTGCTTTTGCATCGTGTTTATCTTCTTTGTAATGTATATCGATATTATCCTTGTAATACTGCTGCGCGTCTTTCCAGAGCTGCTGTAACTCCTGGCTGAGAGCCAGCATCCGTACCTCACTGTAGCCCGTGGTCAAGATGAGAAGGGCCGTGATCATTGATACCACGAAACAAATGAAGTTTACGGACGTGCCTATGTTAAATATCGCAATCTGATAGTTTGGGGTTTCTAGCATCGGCTCTAAACCTTTAAAAGATGAAAAAAAACGATTATAGTTCCTTTTTAATTCTTTAGTCCATCGATCCATATACCTATTTCGTCGTGTCCCGATTTCAACAAATGTTCACTGCTGATTGTATTATCACTAACACTTACACTACTTTCAATGACTAACAACCTAAGACTGATAGGAGGCACTGAAAGTTCTTACCAAACAAAACCTGACCATCGTACATAAGATGGCGTCCAGGCTTGAACAATGGCTGCAGAACATATATAAAGCCATTCCCCATCACCACAGCTCCGAAGAGCAAGGCTCGCTTCTTCACGTCTCTCAGAGTGACGGCAAGGCCGCTGGTGTTTAGCGCTACGGACACGTCGTACGAGATGTAATCCGCCACCATAGTTTGAACTTTGTCTCTGGAATGAGGTGATACTATCTTTACACATATCCCTAATAGCACTCTCGGTTAGCCATCGGTGGGGGGTAACTCAAGCAATAAACGGAGACCCAACATAAAGCCAACTTCAAATGCTAATAGGTATAGACTCTACTGACAATAGGATTCCCTTGATTCCTAAAATTTTATAAAATAGTGTTTACGGAGGCACTCATATGAAAACAAGTCTTCGCTAGTAATGTTAGTGCACTTCTAGGTACTGTCTCATTCATACAATCAGAATCTGATTGGTCATTAATTAAGGGTATGTATAATTTACGAATTGGATTTGCATTTTTGCGAAACTTTTTTGGTATACCTTTGCTACAGAAGCTGATATCGGTGTAACTTACTGATATATATACATGTACACAAGCTTCGTAATTCCGATGAGGCTGGTGGTTCCCAGCGACATAACCATCATGGCATCAAGGATATTGCCCGTCTCTCGGCAGCGGACAAACACGAACCACACCATCGACACCTGATAGTTGTAGATGTAGCAGATTGCACAGGCGACAGTCAGGACGAAGGATGCTGTGGGGATTGCTAGAAAACGATGGGAATATAAATATAAATGACTGCGACACATTTGAGTGAGTGAATTCTTCAAAGATGTAGAATCTCGTTGGCACCCATGCTTATTCATAGGGTAACAGTAGTCTCGTGTAAAGTTAGCTAAATATGCAGAAATTAGACCCATCGCTGGTTTAAGCTTAAGGGTATAGAAAACAGTTTCGTAAAAGAGTTCTCTGAAAACCCAAAGAAAATAACCAGTCATTGGCTCATTCATTTAAAAAACCGGACAAGTGTGAGTTAAACTCGCGGGGAGAGGGTTCCGTTCCGTACATGATTATTTGAAATTTACTAGGTTACTTTAAATATCATAGACTTCTTATAGGTTTTCAGGTAATCAATAGGTAAAGAACTATTTAAAGGGGAAAGGTTAATATTCGCCTTTTTTTCCTAAATAACTTCTAAACTATTTTACTTGAAATTCAAAAGAAAATATATTTAAGATTCATTTGATATGCTACACGATATAGGATGCATAACTTTTTTTTTACTCTTTCTAATGTACCCCGCAAAAGTGATGAAGTGAATGAAGTGATGTTTAAAATTCATATATTTACGTCACGCATCCCTGTTGCGGTCACCGACTTACATATGTGTACCAAATTTCAACCCATTCGGTCCAGTAGTTTCGGAGCAAATTGGCTGTGACAGAGGGACAGAAAGACAAGACAGACACACGAGTGATCCTACAAGGTTTTCGTTTTTTCCTTTTGAGGTACGGAACCCTGAAAGTTATGTTCATGCCGTCGCTAAAATATGCAATATACTTAGGTACCTTATGGTGTTTGCGGTTGATGTACTGAGGTTTCTTTCTTATTAATTTGATTCAAAAAGAACGTTCTGGTCGACATTCATTCATTTATTTTAATTCAGCGCCTACTATTCGGGAACGCTAAGTGATGTTGTAGCGACTCGAGAGCGAGATTTCTCCTCCCACTCTTCCGCACGACGCGTAATGCGTAAGAGCAAGAGTGAGTCTCGCTCGCGGGTCGCTGCAGCATCACTTAGACGTTCCCTAATAGACGCCCAGTTCACCTATATTTTCCAATTTCTTGAATACAGTCCTCTTAAAGGCGTTGTTAACATAAAAGATAACAACTTAAAGACCAGGGCGTCTATTCGGGAACGTCTAAGTGATACTGCAGCGATCCGCGATCGAGACTCGCATCTCGCTCTTACGCATTACGCGTCGTGCAGAAGAGTGGGATGAGAAATCTCGCTCTCAAGTTGCTACAACATCACTTAGCGATCCCGAATAGAGGCGCAGCTTCCTACCTTTCAGATTACAAGACCTAACTTTCAGTTTAGTGATACTCTTTGGATAAGTGCTTAATGGTATAAACATGTACAATTAGCATCCCTCCGGTCGATGCTGAGCGCCACGATGCGCAGCATGGCTGCCACGTTCCAAATCATGGTCGGCAGATCGCAGTATCCTAGCCCGAATTTTCGCACTGTCTCCCACATCCTAGTTTCCTTAAAACAGAGAAAGGATAATTATTTCATGACCTACTATAGAACACGAGGATGCATACATGAATAGAGCCATCGACTGGAGAGGAAAGTCGTTTCGTTTAATAAACTGAGGCTACCAAATCAGCTTTTTTATTGCAAGTTTTTGCTCATTGCACTTTCATATTGCAATAAAGTGCGTACACAAAATTTCGTGTCTGTGCTGTTGACCGTTGAAGAGTTCCTTCATCTGGAGCAAACCCTGGATGTCCATTCAGGCCATGCTTACCATAAAAATGCATTGTAATCGGAACTTAACCAATATGTAAAAATTCAGCTCCGTAGGATAAGAGGAAGTGGTTCTAATTCAGCTTGCAAGATTTGACCCGTACATACAACCATCACAAGTTAAATAAAAAAACTTTTAATAAAAACAGTGACAATTCGCATACGAGTACATTACTCTAAGATACTACACCACCACTGCTTAGTACAAACGGAAGTTAAGAGGACTGTGAACCAACGGCAAAAATCACCCTTTTCATACAAAAGGCGATAACGATTTCCACCACCATATCCACTCTTACATCTCCATCTTTATACTTGACCGTGGAGACTGTCTACACCTCCATTTAACCTGGACTAAGCAATTTAGATATTACTTTGTTTCAATTATTATTTTATTATTATGACCCTTAGAGGCTTTATACATCTCTAAGTCACTTAACTTGTCCAGACGCGGAGACTATACATCTCCCTTATTAGTTATTTACTAGTGGCTCCGTGAGCTGACGACCTCGCACCTAAAGACTTCAAAAAACTGAATCTAAAACAAAAACCCTTTGAAAAAGTAAGAAATAATGATTGGCCTTGCGACAAACTTAACTTTGCCGTTGAAAAACTGATATCTCCATACATCGAGTCAGTTTACCAACACCGCCAGTAAGTTTGTAATTGAAAAAACCTCCATATCTCCACCATTTTCAAATATTTCGAAATCTGAATCGACAAAAAAAAATTATACCTTTACTGAACCTCCTCACAAAATTTCACGAGAATCGGTTGAGAACTGCGAGCTGTAGACGAGAACAAATGGACATCCGCTGGACATTGGACAACGGACATACGAAAGCATTTTTGCCCAAGCTGAAACGGAGACGCTTCGCTCGCTCGGTCAATTTGAATTAATTTGTACCTATTAGGTTTATTTGTTGCACTTTTTGTGTTAGTTTTTAGATAAAACTCTAATGTCAAAGTTGAAAATAGACTTACTGCTGAGTTTCTTGCGGCGTTTCTTCTCAGTAGATGTCACCTTGTGAAGCGCTGGTAGATTCAGACATGTGAAAGAGCACATGTGGCCTACTTGCAAAATAAATATTTTCATTTTCTTTTCATTTTCCACTTTACTTTTAGGTAACTGATTTTGCCCAATTTTTGATAGGTTGTGAGTCAGAATAAAATCTAGGTCTATACGGTTTTTGAATATTAATTAAAGATCAAGAAGTCTAATAATCGCCGAAATTTGTTTTGTATGACAATACTGAAACAGCAATAAAACTGAATGTATTGATTATAATTATAAAAACAAAACGTATAGACCTAGATTTTGTTCTGACTCACAACTTATCAAAAATTGGTCAAAATCGGTTAACATTTATGGTGTGGAAATCGCGATCGCCTTTCGTATGAAAAGCCGTAGGTTTACACTCCCCAGTTTAGAATATACTTATATATTCAAAATTATACCAAATAATTTTAAAATACCGTCAGGTATTAATTAGGTTTTGGGCTAATCCAGTGCTTTTTAATCTTAATACATATTTAATAATGCAATTTACAATTTACGAGTCGGAGTATACGCATTAACTATTCTTTAATATTTGAGAATCTTGAAAGAACTGTCTACCTCTCTGTAAAAAAGTTACAAAATGGAATTTTTCAGAATTTATTTGCAGATTGCGGATAATTTGCAACTCGAATACCTTTTAACATAAACTTTATTTTTGTTCAGTTTAATTGTCTGAAATCAGATTTTCTTGCAGAGTCAATAAAGAACAATAGCAGTATGACGGATCCAAGCCGTGATTGTGCAATTATATTGACACTTTGTCACCCGTGCAAGCCAATAACTTTAGGCGGAATGGCGAAGGTGAAATACTTATTATGTTTCGGCCTATATCGGATGAAAATCGGAAATTTTCGGATGTTCTACTTTATCTTCAGAACGACTGGACCGATTTTAATAAATAGGGTATTTTAAAATTCGGGGAGAACGTGCTAGTGTCATAGGCTATATACAAATTCTAAGGGTGCGTCATACCAGGTGTAAAAATCCTTTTTATATCGCTAGTCGAGTTTAACTACTATACTTTTACTTTTTTTACATACTTTTTGCAGTAGTAGAAAGAAAAACAGATTATGCACCTCGCATCTAGTGATATGTTATTGCGCTCGTGTTTTTAGAGTCCTCACTTGCGTTCGGGCTCCAAACTAACACTCGGCGCAGCAATGAATCACTTTCTGCTTGGTGACACAATCTACTATTGTCCCTCCTGTGACCAAAACTTAACGAAAATGACTACTGTTTACGCTGTCTTCATACAGGTCAAAACTATGTCTAATGTCCTACATGCCGATATAGTCCAGGCAAAAAAATCAACCCTTCCAGGGCCCTTTACTTTCGGGAATAGGGCCCTTTACTTTCGGGGACAGTTCTGAAACTAAACGTGTATGACCCAAATCGTATTGTATCTTTGTTAGCAGGTTATATTAATATTAAGTAGCATACATTCACAAAAATACTTGTCAAGGGTATTTAAATTATTTCTAATGCTAAATAAACTAAGTAAGTAACTCGCATATAACATGTACCCATATCGTAAGTAATTATTAATCATCAATTATATTAAAAGAATGCCAAGCCGGTAATTAACCAAGTCGGTAATCAACTTTATTATGCATGAGGGACAATTTTTATTGCGCCTTTGTATCAACCAATACAATTATGCAATAATTACTTATTCGGTATTGCGTCAGGTAATTTAACAAACGAAAACATTTATTTTACTTGCATTACATATGTTGACCCTTATTTGTTTTGCAGGATTAGTCAGTGTAATATACATAGTAACAATTAATACGAACATGTGTTGTAGCACATTAACTTACAATATTATACACTTCGAATAGAATAGTTTTTTGTAGTGGTAGAGCCAAACAGTAATCCTCACTATATGATTACTGTTCGAATGGGCCGGCTCGACCGGGGTAGTACCACACTCTCACAGAATATCGGCGTAAAGTAATAGCTTGCTATTGCGTTTCGTACGGTGAGTGACGAGATCCGGAGGCCTTTTCCCTCATCCCCATCCCATCCCCATTCCCCATCCTCCCTAGACTGGCAGCGCATTGGCAGCACCTCCAGGTGTTGCCGATGTCCATGGGCGGCGGTGACCACTTTCCATCAGGTGGGCCGTCAGCTCGTTTGTCAGTCAATTGACATAAAAAAAAAAAAAAAAATAGTTTTCAGAAGCCACAATGACTTCAAGGGTATACTGATGGACCGTGGTGTTCGAGGAAATGTGTACGCTAAATGTAAAAGTCGCTAAACTTGAAATAAGAAACGTCAAACTCTATTTTGACAGCTTGATGCTATAGGCGTCGTCCTAATAGAACGGGATTGCGCGATCATCGCTAGTTCGCGCGAAAGAAATTACGAGATTCGTTCGACACAGTATGTCTGATCGCGCGTTCGTTCGAACAAACTTCGCGCGAACTAGCGGTGATCGCACAATCGCGTTCTATTAGGACGACGCCATAGAAAATCGAGTTAGTTGTTTCTAATAAATTTCTAGTTTAGGGATTTTCAATTTAGAGTGTTTATGATACATTGAGTAAAAAAGCGATTGTTATTAAAACAATATTTTATGCAATCATGAATTTAAGAATCGTGAATAAAGAGTTAAAACTACACAAAAAAACATTTACAAATCAAAATGACTAGTTTTTTCTCTAGGTACATTAAGTAACTACTTCACTTACTTATCTTTCAAATACTTGAAAGATATTTCCAAAAATAACAAGCCGCTTTGTAGCTTCAAGACCGTCGACCCATACTATGTATCCATACACTCAGCAGATAACAAGACAAAGGAACCAATACAATATTAAAGTAAGTTCTAACAATTGGTAGTCGTACACATGGTAGAACGCAAAGCGGCATAGGCTGAATAGATAGACTTTATCACTGACATCAAGGACGCGTAGCTCAGGCTAGTCACCCCTCCTGCAGACAACTTCATGGGCTTCTGGGCGCTTTGCAGCAGCACCAACACCAACTTCATGTTGCTCACGTCAAAGTTCTCCCACTTGCATTGGTATACCGCGGCCTCAAAGGCTGTATTTGCATTTAACAAATGCTGACCAGTTATACAATCCATGGCTACCTGTACCAAGGCAAAAGGCATCTGAAGGTATGTGTTCTCTAGACCTCCAAGCAATTCTCCTATAAGAGCGGCGGAAAGTAAAGCAAATTCAATAACTATTGCGTTTCTGAATACGCTTTCAACTTGATTTATAAGTTGTTTGTTGATAGCATGCGTTCTCATTATAGCTTCCAAACGGCATTTTATATAATCGTTGACTAATACTTCTTTGCTGGTGTTAACTGATGCAACATACTCTATTTTACATTGCCTGGCGTCAATTTGGGCGTCTTCCCAGAGGTTTAGGAGCTCTTGGCTGAGGGCAATCATTTGGGCCTCTGTGTAGCCAACAACGACGATGAGAAAAGCCGTTATGTTGACTGGAGCAAGTGCCACAATTGGCACGCTTAACATGGTCATCGTGTGTGCAATTTCGAAGTTTGGAGAATCGAACATTGGTTCGAGACCTGGATAAAAAAATAGGTATAATGAAATCAAAAGAAACAATGTTTGACAAGTAGAATACATCATATTTCTAGGTCGGTGAAAAACTGGTAAACTATTTATTACTTAGCTACTTGGAATTATCGGACGGCATTTTGCATAGGACGAAAAACAAATTATAATATTTGCTATAGTTAAAGTTACAAAACCTACCCCAAATAATCTGGTTATCATCCGTGAGATGTCTGCCCGGGATGACGAATGGAATTAATATGTAAACAACTGCATTGCCGACGATGATGACCCAGAATACCATAGCTCTCTTCTTGACATCTCTGAGGGTCACTTCGATGTTTCTTGACATTCTGCTGTGCGGAATCACTTGGGAATCGCAGAGAAGGTAGGCATTTACTATATTCTTTAATTCATCTCTGTAAACATGGAATTCAATATACTTAAAAGTATTATATGCGTACTTACAAATCTGCGAATATAAGAAACGCAATCCTAAGTTTTACACTGTGCCTACATTTTTATTTTTTCATTAAATTATATTAAAATACTGAAGTTATATTATTAAACAGATTAACTGATATTGCGTCTCTTTACTTGGGCAATTACAAAGAACTTTATTTTATCTCTTTCGATAATGATTTCACATTATGCAGTTATAGAAACCTCATCACATGCTCCTATGTCTGTAAGTGTAAAGTGTAAAATAAATAATATAATTGTACGGCCGTTCTCACCTATTGAAATACATGTACAGAAACTTGGTCGGTCCAATCAAGCTGCTGACACCAAGCGAGAACACAATAATCTTCTCGAGCAGGTCTCCGTGGCGCCAGAAGATGAACCAGAACGCGGACACTTGAAACATGTGCAAGTAGCACGCCATAGAAGTGATCGTCAACATGTAGAAGACGAAGGAGATTCCTGGCAAAAGTTATATCATCATCATGCATCTCACCGCTGGTCACAGGCGTCCTCTCACAAGGAGAGGGAAAAGTATCATTAAGTATCAATTAAATTTGAGATAACATTGTTAAATATGTGCAAGGTTTTTTCGAAAGCATGGGTTCTATAGTGCTGACTACTTCACTTAATGAAACTAGTGTATCCATACAATTTTATAAATATGGAAATGAATGAAGATTTCTGAGGCAATCGTAGGTACTGTATTCTAACCCCGGCTCAAATCTCAGAGTTTTACTCAACTTGGAGCGTAGAGACTCTGGATGCAGGTAAGGGTGGATGGTAGGAGGTAAAAACAACTGTATACGATGTCGGTAGGTTTATTGTATATTATACGAGGCACTAGTCAAGTGCCTCACTGGTAAGTCCTTTGTACATATAACAGGATAACCAGTAAATAATTATAATTATGCTTCTTATATCGCACTGCACTTTTTAACTGAAACTTCTTATGAACAATAATAGTTAGGTATTTTAAAACAATGTACAAGATGTACTACAGGAAAGTTATTTCTTTATCGGTGTATGACCTATCTGGGCCAAGATCTCTTAGGTAGTGATGATCAATTGTTCAAATCGATCTATTGATCTAAATTTTGAATTTGGAAAATAAAGAAATTAAAAGAAGACAACGAAGAAGTTGTCAGTATTGAAGGAGTTTTGTACGCGCCTCGTTACAAACTTATGTTACAAAAGTAAATTATATTTATCATAAGGTCGAGATATACAATACACGGGTGATCTAATATTTATTTGTTAAAATACTTGACCAACGTTTTCGGTGGCGACCATCTATGTTCAACGTCAGCAGTCGCAGCATGAAGGCCACGTTCCACAGCATCGTTGGCAAGTCGTAATGCTTCAAGCCAAACCTCTGAATAACTTTAAACATTCTCGTAACTCACTGCAAATATCGCATTTTTTTTTAAATGATACGTATCACGTGGTATCTGCTGAGGAGAAGCACTGCAAGAAACTCGGAAGGAATTCTTTTTTTGCAATAATGAAAATAATGTAAATGACATACTTAAAAGGACTGTGAACCAACGGCAAAAATCACCCTTTTCATACAAATGGCGATAACGATTTCCACCCCTTAAATGTTAACCGATTTTGACCAATTTTTAATAAATAAGCAGTCAGAACAAAATCTTGAATAAATTTTGAATATCGATTAAAGATCAACAAAGTCAAATAATCGCCGAAATTAGTTTTGTATGAGAATACTGAAACAACAATAAAACTGAATTTATTTTTTATAGTAAAAAAAAAAACAAGACGTATACACCTAGATTTGGTTTTGAGTGACAATCTATCAAAAATTCAACATCGGTTATCGCCTTTTGTATGAAAAGCCGTAGGTTCACAATCCTCTTAATTCATTTTTAGCTTCACAGCGGGGCAATGCGCCGAGGATCCTTGAGTAAGGGAACATTTTGGTTCAGAACTGTCTCCTGTTCCCGAAAGTTAACGGCCCTGAGGCTTGATTTTTTTGTTTGGACTATATCCGCATGTAGGGCGTCAGGCATAGTTTTGGCTTTTATTAAGATTTGGCTTCGTTTTCGTTAACTTTTGGCCACAGGAAAGACAAATGTTGTTTCTTAACGTGATTGTTATACCTACCCGTTTAGCACATTTGGATAGAGTATGCATCAATTGATGCCTATCTATGGACTGCTTAGTTTTTCATTATTAATAAAAGTTTTATAATAGGCATATACAGACGAAATTAGTTGCAAATTCTTAATTGTATAATTAGACAAAAGCAGTTATGGACACGATCAAGCTAACACTGTAAATCTAAAATATGGTATCCTTCCGAAACCGGCGCTGCAGAATATGGTTTGGAATTTCATTTATTTCATAATTATGTTATTGCAACCTAAAGAAATGATATAATTGCATTTATTTTTATTTCATTTCATTCATGATTATGATAGATATTTTAATGAAATAAATATATTTAATGATACCCAATTAATTTCGTTCACAAAGATAATTAATGCTCACCGTTTTCGTTGAAGTCAAATAGATGTTTAAAATATTTTAAGTGGGGCTGTTTTAATATGTAATAAATAAGTAATTTAATAATTAATGAGGTCACTACGCATGAGGTTGGAATAATTGTTCCGTTTGTGGACATACCGACCTACTGTGATGTACTACTAAACATTAAATTGTTACGCAGAAAGGCTCCCTTGCGCCAAAATCTTAAACATACAGTGTAACCTCTTTATAACGTCTTTCCATGTAACGTAAAACTTCCTGTAACGTAGAAATTTGTTAAATTTGGTTGGTTCACCTTAAAACCCATACATTGCTACACACTTTATAGAGCAATAGCCATTACGAAGAAATACGTTCATATTGAGACGTCAGTCAATATATTTTATCAGCATACTGTTTATGTTACTAGTTTACAAAAAACTTCGACTTGAGGTGCTGACATTTATAAGAAAGACACCTGAGTTCTTTAACAGCTGCCTTGCTTTTGTTATTCTTCATCGCTTAAAACACGTGTGACATTACTCTTGGATTGTATTGTCTGAATGTTGGCGCCAGTAACTAAACACATTGGGCACCTCTCGTATTATCAGTCGTATACCACCTTTGAAACTGTTAACCTGGCCAGTAAATATTGAAACAAATATTAAAAAGTATTGCGACTATTCTTTGTTTGTTTCTCTCTCTTCCCTCTACATAACGAAAGCTCTCTATGACGAAAAAAAGTGCTCGGTCCCTTGAGTTTCGTTATAAAGCATTTACGCTATATTTACGAGTAAATAGATCTATCACACAACGAATATATTTATGATTTTGTTACAAGCCGCCCTTTTTAGTTAAGTCGTGTTTATAGTTTCGCTATGTTATTAGGTCTATGACTGCTAGAAATGTCCACCCTACATTATTTTGGTCCTTCTAATTTCATACATTTAGTTCGTGCTCAATATTTGTCTTATGTTTGAAATATTGTGGACCGCACGAGCTTCTCTATAGATTTAAGAAGATGGTCTTGATTTAAAAGTTATTCAACGAAACTTAATGTAAATACATTCCAAGAAAACCATGATTTCTTCTTTCGTACTACTATGCACTACTTATTTTCTTCGTTCTGATCAACCACGCTTACTGTGTGTGACAATGAGTTAAAATGAAACAAGAACCTTTCTTTTTAATATTTAATTTAGTCCTACATTACTTTGCCTTAGTTCATAGTTGAATGAAGAGCAGTATAAGCTGAGTAAATTGATTTGTATACGTGCATAAGAGACATGTAGCTCAAGCTGGTGACCCCTCCCGCAGACAACGTCATGGTCTTCTGCGCATTCTGCAGCAGCACCATCACCAATTTCATGTTGCTCACATCAAAGTTCTCCCACTTACAGTCATACACGGCTTGCTCAAAAATCACGTTCGCATCTATTAGTTTCTGACCAGTAATACAATCCATGGCCACCTGTACCAAAGCAAACGGTACCTCCATATAGGTGTTCTCTAGGCCTCCTAGTAACTCTGCTATTAGTCCACCTGATAGTAACAAGAATTCTATTGCCATCGCACTTTGGAAAATGTTTTCGACTCGTTTGATGAGATTGATATGAATTGCATGTGTTTTTATTATGCTAACCAAACGGTATTTAATGTAATCGTTTAAGATAATCTGTCTGTTACACAACTGCGAACGATCACGCAAGTGCCTTCTGCCTTCAAAGTCAACATCGTTTACTTCTGTTAAAACTGATAAAGCTCTCGCATCTCTAGTGAAAAAAAGAGAAGTATTTTGACCGTCTTCATATCTTCTCGAATTTTCTAATATCTTTTGATAATGACCCAAGGCGTCGTCCCATAGATGGATCAACTCCTGACTCAAAGCCAGCATTTGCGCCTCAGTGTAGCCAACAATAATGATGATAAATCCCGTGATGTTGGCCGGAGCGTAGACGGTAAGGAAGATGCCGAAGCAAAGAATAAAGAATGCGATTTCGTAGTTTGGGGACTCGAACATCGGTTCAAGACCTGGAAGAAAAATACAACATTTCAGTCAGATTACTTAGATTCTGTTGCAGTGTGCCTCAAGCTGATTGCGATTAGCGAATATAATCCCGGGATACCGAATCCCGGGCTCTCGGGATCCCGGCCGTTTTCTGGCCCCGTAAATCCCGGGACTGTACTTGGCTAATCTCGGGATTTTCGGGATTGCCACAAACAGGTCTTGTTTGCATTCCGTATTCCGTTACGTTACGCCTTAACAATAACCTTGCCTAGATTATATTAATAGCATTTATTACGACAAAAAAACAACCCTTAGATACGGTACGGCCTACGATACGTATTACAAAGGTACAGCCTAATAATATTATGTTTGTCGTAGAACTTATAAGGTTAGGGACTTATCCGCTCAGAATACTTCAATACAATTTAAGTAAACCACGAAATAAACTACGAAGCAGGCTTGGAAGTCAAACATTGGATGCTTTGATATTTTTGCGTTTGTATTTTAGAAATTCTAAATAGGTTTTTGTTTTGTCTTTTTAATTTATTACAAAAGTAAAGTTTTTGATTTGTCTTTTTCCTTGCTGTATTGTGATTTGTGCTGTGCAACGATATTAAAAACATTTTTTAAGAAATCACTAGTTTTTTTCACATAGTCCAATCCCGGGAAAGCCCCGGGCTACCGGGATTACGCATAAAAAATCCCGAAACCCGGTATTGAAAAACATGCTCGTGATTGTATTTTCTAGTTGCGATTCAAATCCCAGTTCGCACCTCTTCAGTTTTTCGGACCTAATGTGCTGAATGAAATTTGATATTTATTGACCGAGCGAGCGAAGCGTTGCCGTTTCAGCTTTGGCAAAAATGCTTTCGAATGTATGTCCGGAGGATATCGAAATTTCAGGCTGTTCTTCTACAGGTCGCATTTCTCAACCGATTCTCGTGAATTTTGTGAGCAGGTTCATTAATTATATGGTTTTTTTTTTCGGTTCAGTTTTTTCGAAATTTATCAAAATGGCGAAGATATGGGGGTTTTTGCAAATACAAACTTATTCGCGGTGTTGGTAAACTGATCGCGACCCATGTCGGTGTATGGACATAAAAGTTTTCCGAGTTTGCGAAGTTAAGTTTGTTGCGAGGTCTACAGCTCACGGAGCCAGTAGTTAGTCATTAGCATTTCAGTGAAGGTCACATCATCAGGAAATCTGAACATGACTGCGATGGAATTAAATGACGCGTACGCGTCGCGTCACGTGGTTACTATTGCCCACTCGGTATCTCTATAAGAGACTGTGTTCCATCCTACACCTGTAATTCTACCACGGTAAACAATAAAGTAAATGATAACGATGGTTCAGCTGTGGGATGGTGATGACTCAGAGTAAGATGCCAAAATGTTTTTAGGGTGATGGATAATGCTTTTATCTACACCCATATCATAAAACCTCCATTGGTTAATCAAAAACCGTATGAAATGACCACCATTTTGACAACCAATTAGGAAAAACCAGTGCTGCGATAAAGAAATAACATGACTTATTTATCGTTTTTAGTAAAGAAATGAGATTAAATTTGGAACAGCTGTCAAAACTCAAGTGGGTCTCTATTCTAGTATCCATAGATATTAAAACAGTTATTGATACGAAACGTCAATTCAGTATGTTTTTTAATATAAACTGCACAATATTTGATCTCGAGTGACGTGAGAATAGAGACTTCATCCGTTAGTCTATGATTTAAAAAAAAAATGGTCTTGACGGAAGATCGAATTGCCGCCATGTTGACGTTTTGCTGAACGAAAGTAGAATTGTTGTTGAATTGAATAGAAAAAGTTGTTTGTAATTTACATTTTAGTTGAAAATATGAATAGTAAGTAGTCTTCTCGGAGTGTGTGTGATGTGAAAATGCGCCTGATATCGGAAATATGCAGCCACGATTGCAACAAATAACTTGTTGCCAGAAAATATTGTTTCTGAACCCATCATGGAGGATTTATAATATGTGTGTAGATAAAGTTATGTATGCAACTCTGCATAATTTGGCCTTAAAACACACGTGCGATCTTATTATGAAACTCGCCTATCGGCTCGTTTCATGAAAACCGCACTAGTGTTTTAAGGCCTATCATTATGCAACCGTTGCATAAACTACTATTATTAACAAAAACTCAATAAAAAACAACAAATAAGTATAAAACTTATTTGCAAATAATCTAAACCCTCCATTACTGTACGGGGCATAGTGCGCAGGACGCTGGAGGCATTTCCACGCTGCACCGCTAGGCTCACCCTTTGAGCAAAAAATGATCCCGTCCTGGAATCGCCAGAGATGCCGATTAGCTTGTCAGACACTTCGTTGAAAACCTTTTTAGGTTCTGACGACCACGGGCCAAATGTTTCGACCGCAAGTGCAGCAAATATGTAGTTATCTTTTATAAGTAAGCATATTTGTGGCACTTGAGGGTCTGGGCGCGGTCTGCGGCATTCCCTGGCCGACTAGCACAGCCCTGGACGTGAGATGATGCCAGTGTGTCTACGCAAGTGAAATCCCACGCCAAAGGCCGCCCCAGGTGCCACGGTATTAATGTGCATCGATCGGGCCTCTTACCATCTGAGGCGTACAAACCTGTGGGTTCTGAAGTAACTGGGAGAGAGGCGGTGCTATGAGCCCGGCGGATGAGGTTGTTAACTGTCGCATGTCGGAAATTACGGTTGGCACTTGATTGGTAAATAGATCGTGGCGCTCGAGTGAATCAACTGGGTGCCCAGAGTGGCATAAATGATTGTGTAACGACCTCGATCTGGTGACAGAAACGTTGGCCGACAAAGAGCAAGATAGGCGGATGACATCGGGACCACGGGG
Source organism: Tortricodes alternella (assembly GCA_947859335.1). Lineage (NCBI taxonomy): Eukaryota > Metazoa > Arthropoda > Insecta > Lepidoptera > Tortricidae > Tortricodes > Tortricodes alternella. The sequence goes on from OX401969.1 coordinate 20,226,049, forward strand.
TTAAGCTGGATGACGGAGACTAGCGACAAACAAAAATGACGCGCTTTGAAGGAGACCTTCACTCAGCATTCGGTGGTTATGGGTTGAAGAAAGAAGGAACATTTTTATAACAAGCTTTTTAAAGTTCAACCACTTTAATATTGTAATGTGTACGCATTTACATAAAATTTCGTGTCTGTGCTGTTGACCGTTGAAGAGTTCCTTTATCTCGTGCGGCACCCAGCCAGAGTGTGTCAATTCAATTCATGCTTACTGTGGTACAAATAGGTTGTTTATACCATTTGTACCTGGTTTGTTGTGGTATGACTGGTTGGGCGCTGATATCGTTTTTATGTCGTATTTACTGTTTATTATTTGAATTTAAATTTTTCAAAGGAACGAAGTCAGCACGCAACAGAAGAAAGCACAGTTTAATGTAGGCAGTCAAGCCATCATCATGTTTAATTTAGCCTGGGAGAGGCAGAATAGTCCCTGTGATCCTCGTATAGCTAAACATAAAAATGCATTGTCATTGGAACTGAACCAACATGTAAAAATTCAGCTCCGTAGGATAAGAGGAAGTGGTCCTAATTCAGCTTGTAAGATTTGACCCGAACACACATAGTTACATATAAACATTGCAAGTTAATAAAAAGCTTGTAAAAAGAAGAAATAGTGTAATGTTACGTTTTAGGTACTTTACAGTCAAAACTATGCATCAATCTTGAAAAAGTCTTTTACCAAAAAGTATCTACTGAGCGACCAACTAAAATCTGACATTTGAGCTAGCGATATATATTTTGCAGTAAGATATGAGCAGTTGCGTAACTTACACGAGCTGAGGATGCAGGAGTTGATGCTCAATTGTTTTAGAATGCAAGTACTCACCAAGTAGAACCTGCTGGTCTTCCATTAGGTGTCGGCCAGGAGTGAGGATCGGTCGCAACACGTACACCACCCCATTGCTGATGATCACCAACCAGAAGATGGCCGCACGCCGCTTGACGCGCCGGAGCGTCATTTGCACGTTCCTGCGCATGCGACTGTCGGGCGCCACAGCGGCGTCGCATAATAAGTATTCTGACGCTATTTGTTTTAGTTTCCTGCTGTAAAAGTGTATTTCTCTCTCAAATCTATCTTGCGAGGGTCAACTCTAGCAAGCAATGCATTAAAACCAGGCTTTGTAGCAATGTACACAACTTTTTGCTCTTAGTAATTTCTAGTTAGTCTTATTTTGTTTAAATAAGAATTCTGAGTTGCCAAAAGTTCTTAGGATAATAGTGACCCTGGTCTGCGGGTATAGTTCTAATAAAACATTTACACGACATTTTAACGAAAGATGAGGACATAAAGTGAACTCACCTGTTAAAATACATGTATAGCAGCTTAATAAATCCAATAAGACTGCTGATGGAGAGCGACAACAGAAGTATGATGAACAGCAAGTCACTACAACCACGCCAGAATATGAACCAATACGTTGACACGTGATACGTGTAGACATAGAAGACTATTGTAACGGCTGAGAATACGAAGATAAATATTGGGATGCCTGGGAACGGAGAAAATTTATTAAAAAAAATTAAGATGTGTAACAATGGTGTAATGAATAATGATATCGGTTTATAAGTAATAACATTATTGAAGTTCACGTAGATGTGACGGTTTGGTAGATGTGACAAGCAATACGAGCCTAAAACCAGGAGATGATAAAGCAGACAGAGAGACAATAAACAGTTATGATAACGATGATGATAATGATGGCGTCGCTAACGATGATTCAGATGATGAGCAACTAACGCGTGGTGTGGCGGCCGTCAACATCCAGCGCCAGGAGCCGCAGCAGCACATTCGCGTTGTCCAGCATGGTCGGCAGCTCATGATGCTTCAGACCAAACTTGCGAAGAGCTTCCATCGCGCCAGATCAGCAATCTTAAAGCAGATAAACTGCTCTAGTGTTTGTAACTAGTGATTATTGCGTACATATAATGTTCATCTCTCTCGCACCAACTTATTGAAAACCAGCGCCGTTAACACTACCATGCTAGCTGGATTGCTGAGTGGAAACCATTTCGGCTCACATCACACTCTTGTCTCATCACTGTATTATATTTTACTATTTATTACTAAGTTGTTGTGTTGATGTTTTCGCCGAATAAATCTTTTTCTATTCTATTCTATAACAACACATTCTGTGAAAATTCCAACTTTCTACCTCTTACCGTTGCTGAGCTAGAGGCTACTGACACCGACCGGAAGGACGGACGGACGTTATAGGTAATAATAGCGTTCCGTTGATCCGTTCAGGTACGGAACCTTAAAAAGTGACATATGCTGGCTCGTGCGCTCGACTTTAAGAGGAATGTGAACGTACGGATTTTCATACAAAAGGCGATAACGATTTCCACCCCTTAAATGTTAACCGATTTTGTCAAATTTTTGCTAGGTTGTCAGAAGAAAATCTAAGTTAATACGTTTTCGTTTTTTCACTTTAATCAATAAATTCAGTTTTATTGCTGTGCCAGTATTCTCATACAAAACTGATTTCTGCGATTATTTGAATTCGTTGATCTTTAATCAATATTCAAAAAACGTATATACCTAGATTTTGTTCTCACTTACAACCTATCAAAAATTGGTCAAAATCGGTTAACATTTAAGGGGTGGAAATCGTTATCGCCTTTTGTATGAAAAGGGTGATATTTGCCGTTGGTTCACAGTCCTCTTAAGGAGCGGTTCTTTACCAGAATGCTACAGATGAGATGAATACCGTTGGTAATATTTCCATTATTATTCTAGTTGCTAATGGACTGTAAGCTGACATATCGCAGGAATTGTTATTTTATCGGGTATCGTTTTTCCATTTTTGCCCAAAATCCCAGTCATTTTTCAAAATATGATCTGTATAAAAACATCTTTGGGATTTTGTGTACTAAAACAAATCACATTTGTTTTTCCGTACCAAGTAAACTGGATTGAACCTAATATGCAATAGCAGAAACATAATTTGCATGAGCACTTTATGCACTGCGGCTTACAATTTGGTATCAAAATGGCACGTAGCTGCGTTCTCCGTGTGCACCAACTTCGAGAAAATCCGAGCCGAATGTCTGCGTTTGAGCTTGTCAGCGACTGACAATTCGTCACACAATACTACTCCTACAAGTAATACAGGATTTTATTACTAGAACCAAACGAAACGTTCGTTGAAAGATTAAAATCTGTGTGCCTTCATTAGCTGTTGCAGTTATTAGCATTAATAAATAAATAAATAAAATAAAAAATTGCAATCTATGGCTGAAAAGTAAGGTTGCGAAAGCAAAACCTAATTTCAGTTTATCAGACCATAAAGTTTCAAGTACGTAGGTAAGTAATTGAGTTTTACTGAACAATTATAAATTAAATTATATAATTATTATTATTATTTGATCAAATTATGACACAAAAATTTGTTCTCAATCGAACTGCATGCTATATAATAGGATTTCATGGAGTGTCACTGACTGCACGGCAGAATTAATTTCTTGTGTCTATCTTTTTGAGGTTGTACAGGCGGGTTTTTTTCTTTTATAACTAATTTGTTGCTGCAATTTCTATCCCCAAAATGATTACCTATTTCTAAATGTACACAAGACGCCCGAATTGGAGCAATTAATTGCCAAAAAAGACGCTGGTTTTCAAGCATCTACATAAGTAAAGTGAATAAAGAATATTGTAAATAAATTAAGCTATTTAAAAATTAGAAATGCTTCAAGTCACCTTACCTATCTCCTTCAAAAAGTCAAGTGACAATAAAACCATACGATGAATACCTAATTGCATTTATTCTTGAAATTTAAAGAATTTACGGTTAGGGTACCGCATCGCTAAATTCGCTTGCTCGTAATTATGTATGTCTGTGCCGTATGTATTTTTTGTGTATTGTTTATTTTTTCCTGTCACGCTTTTTAATGCGGCATTATTTTAACTGTATATTTGACTTAGTTATGACCACATCACGGACCATATAACCAATAGAGTCCGCTAGCCATACGCGACGGGGCTAGAGGCAGGCGCGTAGAGCGCATAACCTCAAACGCCCCAATCACAGTGCTATAAAACCCCCCGCGCCCCGCAAGTTTCGCAGCTTTATTGGCTAGTAAAAGTTAGAGTAAGCGGCGGCATTAGGATATTTGGCCTGTAGACCACATTAACCCTGAATGTCGAATTCATAGAATTATAACTCCAATTAGCTAATTTATAGAGGTTTATGAAAAGTCTATTTTCGTAAAATATAATTTGTGTAGGTGTGACCGATAAAAGCCAATGTACGAAAAATCATATGTACGTAATAAAAAAAATGCCATAGCGATTACTCATATTATGAGGGCCGAAGAGAGACAGTCCAGTTTATCTTCGCTAATTGCACTCTTATAGGAGAGGAGGCATGCGCTCACTTGCCCAGCAGTGTGCCGCATAATGGCCGATGATATAGGTAATGATGATGATGGTGAAATGCACTCTTCCCGAGAGAATAGCGTTAAACAAACTTCACGCGATCGAAGTCACTGGCAAAAGCTAGTTATGCTTGCACTCATTATTGTGTTAAATAAGATGCTTTAGTACCTAATTAATTTAGTCAGTTAACTTAGTACTTAATCATTATCAATGTAAGTGACTTAGTACCCTACTGCAATGCCTACAATTATATGCATAAATAAATAAATAAATAGAAAGCTTTGGATAATAAAATTATTATTTTGTACGGAACCTTCTTCAGCAAGTTTTTAAATTGCTTCACAATTGCAATTAACCTATCGAGATGTCACTCAGTATTTACCCCACGATCAAAATTAATTTCATGCCCACGACATATTTAAATTAAAAATTCATTTTTAAATTGAGTCAACGTTTAACACTATCTTGATACATATCGATACGATAGCTTGTTCTTTTAACCTTTACTAGTATTATAATGAAAAATAGGTACTCCTATAAGGTATTTCGACGATAGCTATTTTGTCAAAGAAAAAGTTACCTCTTTGACCGTACTGTGTCGAGTTCAGACGCAGACCATCGTTATGACTGCACGACCAGGTTAAAACCTGCTATTTAAAAAAATATAGATCACGCCATTGTTGAAGTTCTTGACCGATTCGGGTTATACCTATTCGATTATAAAAACATAATTAGGTACTCAAATGGTTTTCCGAGATAAATCTTAAATTCGCGTAATTATTTTTAAAGCATTTAATCAACCTTCTACTCCCATTTTGCTTAAAACGAGTTATAGTTACATAATCATATAATTTATAAAATAAAAAAACCGACTTCAAATAGCCTTTGAAAAGTATTTTCTTTTTCACATTTTATTTATTATCCTGTGATTTAACGACACACATTTACTTAATCAAGTAACAATAGCATAATGCCAATTGCTCATCACCATTTACAAACTGTTGCTATCCACGATGCAAGGATGTCAATCGTTGAGGAGTTCTCCTGGTTCTTTAATTTTACTACATGCATTTTATGGGCATAAGTTGCTTCAGAACTTTCTACAGCAATTTAATCGCCAACGGTCAACTACTCAAAACTTACGTGTTCCGGAGATCATATATGGTCTTCATCAACAGTTCCACTTCACCAAATAATGCTTTTCGAACGTAACTGCTTGAGTTATTATAGAAAATACTAAAATTGCTGTATGCTTGCCTATAATATTTGAAGAGTTCCATTGATTCCTCATAGATCCTCTCATCATAACTTGACTTTGACTACAACGGGACCTAACTGGAGGTAGACCCTAACGATTAAAAAAAGACTTTCGGACGTTCTGAAGTAACAAACATAAAAAAAAACGGACAAGTGCGAGTTAAACTCGCGTGGAGAGGGTTCCGTTCCGAACATGATTATCTGAATTTTACTAGGTTATCTTAAATACCATAGACTTATTATAGGTTTTACTGTAATCTATGGGCAAAGATCTATATTCTGTATTTTTTTCAAAATTTTATCCCCAGTAGTTTCGGAAATAAGGGGGGGGGGAATGTTCATTTTTCGCCTATTTTCCCGAATAACTTCTAAACTGTTTTACTTAAAATTCAAAAAAAATATATATTTAAGATCCTCACAATAGCCCTTTCATTTGATATGTCACACGATATAGGTGGCATAACTTTTTTTTTTAATTTTCTAGTTTACCCCCAAAAAGTAGCCCCTATGTTTAAAATTCATATATTTACGTCACGCGTCCGTGTTGCGGTCACCAATTTACATATATTTACCAAATTTTAACTCAATCGATCCAGTAGTTTCGGAGCAAATTGGCTGTGACAGACGGACAGACACACAGACAGATAGACACACGAGTGATCCTATAAGGGTTCCCTTATTCCTTTTGAGGTACGGAACCCTAAAAAATTACAACCGAATTGAGAACCGGTTAAAAAGTAACGCCGTCTAATTTTAAACGCTTTTGGGAAAGGATTACATTTTGTAGGCTTTTATTTGAGTTTGCCAGGTTTGTGTTGGTAGTGTGTTTAGGACAAAACGTGAGCGTTAATATCAAATTGCAAGATAAACGTATTACTTAACTTATTTTATGTTTAAAAAGCTTGCTTAATAGGCGACACGACGTTTTCAAATCATTCAACATTTCGAAGAGATAACCTAATAGAATGCGATTGCGCGATCATCGCTAATTCGCGCGAATATCGTACGCACGAACGCGTGATCGAACATACTGATGTCGAACAAGTGTCCTAATTGATCGCGCGAATGTCAATTAGGACATCTGTTCGACATCAGTGTTTGATCGCGCATTCGTGCGAAAAAATTCGCGCAAACTAGAGACGATCGCGCAGCCGCGTTCTATTAGGAGGACTCCTTAGTGCAGTTGAGACGTTGGTCTCTGGATGCAGGTGAGGGTAGATGGTAGCAGGTAAACAATGGAATGTGGTAACGGTAAATTTATTATATAAAGTACGAGCCACTCTGTAAGAATGGTATAAAACACTTATAAATATGAGTACTGTGGTGATGATGTGGATGGGATGTTTTGGTAGACTTTGTGTGACACTTTACTTACATGTAAGTGCCTCAATGGCCTCAATGGCTCCTTTATGTTCACAATAAGATAACAGTGCCTCTATTCGGGAACGCTAAGTGATTTTGTAGCGATTCGTGAGTGAGATTTCTCATCTCGCTCTTACGCATTACGCATCGTGCGGAAGAGTAGGATGAGAAATCTCGCTCACGAATCGCTACCAAATCACTTAGCGTTCCCGAATAGAGGCGCAAGTAAGTATTTTTCTTTCCTTCATAAAGAACACTGCACTCTTGTTTATAAGAGACTTCCTCAGATATTAGGTGAGTAGTACAATGTGAACCAGAGGGAAGGTCTATCGATAAATTCTAAGGCAATGTGAAAATCGACCTTTCTGGGCCCAAGATTTATTATGGAATGATGATCTATGTTATTTTTTTTATTTTATTTTTTATTTAAAGACTGACCAGCGATTGACCTCAGTCTCACCTGATGGTAAGTGATGACGAGGCCGAAGATGTAGCTCGCTTGTTCAGTAACAGCCTATTCACTCTTTTTGATGTTTTGATGTCTGAATCGATCCATCGATCTAAATTTGAATTTGGAAACGAAAAAGGAATTCAAAAAGAAAAAGAGCTTCTCAGCATTAAAGGAGTATTGTACGATAGCGCCTAGTGATAAAATATTGGTCGTCTCGTCGCCTCTTCTTAAAGGTCAATTATTACTGGATCTAGTCTGATCTTGCAATATTCATTCGTAATCTTTTTGGGATTATGTACCTCGAAGGGAAAAAATGTCAAGCAACTCAATGATGTGCAAAGTTAATAAAAGGAAAGTTCTAGCAGAAGATTCTATAAAAGGTTGATTAAAAAATTAGCCTATTTTTTGGTTAGCTTTGTATCCTTCCTCAGTCAGTTTGTTATAGCTATCTTATTTTCTGCTGCCGTACCACGGCAAGCAATGGGATTCTCATAACGATGAGCACGCATTACCTTCATACATTGAAAACACAAAAAAAAAAACAAATATACTGGTTGAATTGAGAACCTTCTCCTTCGGTTTTTTTGAAGTCGGTTAAAAGTTAAGCAATTTATTGCGACGTTATTTTAAATAATTTTAATTTGCTAATATTTGGAAACAATGATTGCTAATGCAACACATTATCATCAGTAACGCATTGTATGTACTTATGGTTTGATATTTTTATTACTTTTAGTATTTAAGTATGCCATAATAATACAATCTGAGAAAATTATAAATTTATATCTATCAGAGTTGCTGGAGGCATGCCTTTGACAGAACGGACATAGCAAACTCGGTAAAAAGTTCCTGTCTATACTTACCCTCTGGGACTTTTAAAACAATACAACAAACCCGAGTTTTTTCTTTAAATAAACGCATTAGTATTTAAAGCCTTTTGTTAAATAAATTTATCTGAGTTTCTTTTAACACCTTTTCTTGGTTCGCCCTTTACCCGGTGAATAGCATACAACAAAGAACTTCGCAACAGATTATTTTAATTTTTATTTCAGTTCACGAAACGCATTTTGTTTTGGGAGAGTTAAATATATTTCGTTCTGAAACAGAGGGGCTAGCAGGACATGCCCGCGAGTCAGATGCTCAGCGCATCTCTGACAAACTAGTCGAATATATAAGGGATGCTCTGAGCGACAAATGATTCGCGGGAAGGTCGGACTGGACGTGCTGGGGCTAGAGACTAAATAAGCGCCAAATCAATTAAATAATGTAGTATTGTGAAAAACAAAAAATAACCATGGAAGACGCTGTCGTTTAGCGACGCCAACGTTAAATATGAAAAGTAAGAGGTGACTTAGAACGTTAACCCTTAACGCTTACCTACGCTCAGCGTCGCACCCACCCCGCCAACCCTTCTCGCGTCTTATTGCTTTTACGTATTTCATTTTCTTAGTAAAGCTTAAGGGTGTACCCCACGCCGATGACCTTGAGCGTTCCAACTCGGTCCTTCCCCACTTGCCTTAGTTCACGCGCCGCTGTGAATAGTATAATTTACTCAAAAACTACAAAATAAATTGAAAAACCGCCGGATGAAATTATATTGTACATTATTGTCTTCTGATTAGTAAAAATCTCATGTATAAGCGAAGCATAATAAGGGAGCCTTTACGGATTTTAGTATTTAAAAAGGGTTTACGGTCCTTTTTTTGCTCTTGATTCATCACTTTTTTCAAGATTCTAGTGGACAAAAATAAAGAATAGATTATATTCTACAATAGGTACCTACATACTTTTTTCAAGATTCTTGCACAACTAGTATAGTTTACTGTAAACTTGAAAAGAAATAAAATATTTTGATTTTGATTGTGAAGCTACAACGACATACAAAATTAGAGATGTTGAGGGATTCTACAAAAAGTAGACCCTGAAGGGATGAGAAATAAATAAATAAATCTGTAAATGAAAATATGAAAATATATTTATTGTGCAAAAGAAGATTACATACAGCAGTATCCAATGGACCCCAAACTTGGCTGAGATCTTGGGACCCAGTAAGTTGGTTTACATATTTTATAATAACCGGGAGACAATCAGGAGACAATATTTACGCAAATCGATCTAGTCCCAAAGTAAACTCTAAAGGCGTGTGTTATGGGTACTAGACGACAATACACATACTTATATAGAGAAATAAATACTTAAATACATAGGAAACATCCAAGACTTAACAACCAACATTCGTGCTCATCACACACGAACCCCGGATCGCTAGGTTCGGAGGCAGGGTCACTACCAACTAAGCTTTTAGTAGATTTGTAAAAATAAGTAGGAGATAAGGGATGAACTGAGTAACAAACTTAAAAAAATAACGCATATTTTTATTTATTTGCCATTTAATGTTTTCCCAGGCCTGGTCCGAATCTCCATGAGTTCCATATCGATATATCCGCCAAAGACATCTTGCCCACGATGAGTCAGGTTGGCGTAGATGCGGCCCTTGGCGAAGGGGAACCCTGGTGGGATGGCCGCTGATGGGATGGACATGTTGTACATATGGTAGTCACCCTGGGGATCATAAGATAACTCATGCAGAAGAGACGTAGGCTTATTTCCGACATCATCTTAGTGATTGTAACCCTAATAGCATTTAGTGTTCGCATTTGTAGGTTAATTGTCAAAGCATACCCCGAATTAGAAACGGGAAAAGCGCTAGTAAGATGATGAATGTCGAATACAGAAGTTTATCCAGCGGAGGGTAAGTACTGCACGTATCTTTTGAGCGCAGGGCGAAGAAGGATAAACCACCCCCTTTCTTAAGCACTTATAAATGTCAGTGTTTTTTTACCGGAGGATAAGGACAGGGCTCCTTCAGCCGTCCTTGCTTCATGGTTGCCCCGAAGAACTTGTCGTTGTGGATGAGGCTGCACCACCTGAAGTGCATCTCCACGAAGCCGCGCCGGTACTCGTTGCTCAGGAACTCGTAGAAATAAAAGTCGGCCTACAAAACTTGATAATAACAACCCTTTCGATACCCTTAAAAATGACACCGTTTTTCGACTAGTGCCTTTGACGCCTAAGGGGCTCGTAAACGGGCTAGTTTTACGGCAATTTATTGCTGCAATTCAGGCTATCCCCAAAAAGAATACACATCACATCACTAATAGGGACAAAAACTGTGTACTGCTCTTTGGGCAAAATATTTTTCGCCAAATTTCACTTCCCAAAAAACTTATCGCATTAGTTTTATTTCCCAAATGATTCTTTAGCATATTTCCATTTCGCATTATATTCATTTGGTCAAATTATCATTTGGCATGATTTTGCTTTGTCATGGATAAGTTAGGTTAGGGTTAATTTGTGTCCCTTACATAAGTATTATTTGTCAAAAAATACTTTTGCCAACTGTAAAATTGCGATAAGCTGTTTCGACTATATTTTTTTTGCCAAATGATAATTTGAGTAAAATAATTTGGGATCAGATACTTTGTTTTTTTTTTATAATAATAATAATTAGGGATAATAACCAACATGGAAATTATTATGCCTATCATGATCATGAGTAGGCATGGGTAGAGTTTTGCAAATCGAGTCACTTACCAAGCAGCGCACAAGCTGTATAAAAGCTTATACAGCCATTTTAAATCTAATTTGAGCATTACAAGGGCCGTATAAGCTCTTATACAACTTGTGTGCTGCCTGGGTTCTAATTACCTAGTGTTGAAATTTAGAATGCACGTGTAAGTGCAGTGTAGGAAAAAGGGATGTGGGGGGCGTAAGTCTACCTAACCTGACTGACCTTATATGGTGGGACCTCCTTTGCTAAATAAACCATCCCTACCAGAGGCGGCGTTAGGCGTGGGCGACGTGGGCCACTGCCTACGGCCTCGCGGTCCGAGGGGCCTCGCGCCTAAACGGTTTATGCATAACTCGGACGCAACATAAAAATATATGCGTCATCAAAGGGTACCTTGTCCGCATCAAATTTTGGTCCTTGCTCCGCCACTGATCCCTACCTGCACCAAGGAAACTCAGAACTAATGTCATACTTTGAACGTGTCGTCGAAGGGCAGCAGCGACTGATAGTGTATGTCGACGTAGTACATAGGGCTCCGGCGGCCGTGGCGCTTCGACGTGAAGTTGACGTAGGATACGTATTTGGGGTGCATGTGTGATATGATGGCGTGCTCCGTCTTTATGTAGTAACTGATCTGCAAATTACAAAAAAAAAAAAACTGCTGTAATAAGGTAAGGGTAATTAAATATGAGTGGGTGTTAATGAAACGAGCCGCAGGTGAGTATCAAAAAGGATTGTGAAAAATAGAAAACTTTCCTGCATCACTAAATGTTAACCGATCTTGATCATTTTTAGGGTTCCGTAACCAAAGGGTAAAAACGGGACCCTATTACTAAGGCTCCGCTGTCCATCTGTCCGTCTCACTGTGGAACGAAAATGGCCTCTCCATAGAAATAGGGACTTAATTTTCTAAGTGCCTATTTTTTTAATTGAAATCGAATCTACTCCTCATAATTAGGTAAAAAAATTAATATGGGTCAATTTGGGTGGAAAACATCCGAGTAATAATTTTTTTACTAAAATTTTGTATGGAGCGTATATGAAAAAACGGAATATCTCGGAAAGTGCACAATTTCCCGTAATATCCTTCCGCACCAATTTAGTACCAATTATCTATGATTTTTCGGCGTACTCAAAATTTCCCGGGCAGGTGCACTTTTTTTTTTAAATCAAAAACCTTTTATATAGGGAAAACTTGGTTTTTAGTAGGTATTTAAGTTTTCAAGACACGTTTAATCATGGAGTAAAATTAAATAATGGCTTTAGATGAGATGGATTTTCAAAAATGAGTTCAATGGAATAATGACATATCTCACTTTTTGGCCCTTTATCTCTCTCTCGCACATTCGGTGCTCATTAAGTGTATGATTAAAAGTAAAAATTAATTAAATGAATCTTAATTATTCTTAATTAGTTGGCATTAAGTAAAAGTATAAATTAAATATTATCTTATTATCATTAAGGATGATGATTACCCAGATTTCATTAGTAATGTGCAATAAATAGGTTACAGTTTAATTTTATTGTTCTGCTTCACTTATTTCGGCATCCAATTCCGAATCATTTTGCGATTCGGAAATGATTAGAAGTTCCAAGGTCTCAATAAATAAGGTTTGTTTGTTCCTTTTATTCAGTGTTGGCCTCATTGCGGTAAGTTTGGGATCCGATGACAAAAGTAACATATTGAGAATGTCATTATTTGAATCTTGTCTACTCTTTTTCTGTGAGTTGTGTTCCCTGAACCTTCTAAAGTCTTTATTCCGGGCCTCTGACGCTTCTTCTGAGAGATTGCCGATCGGTATAACTGCGTTATGGGCTATAATGTCTGCTCCATGCACCAGTAATTTATGAACCGTTGCGGACATATGATACCAGTTGTATAATTCTACATAATTTTTTACTGAATCGTGGGCGTAATCTTTATATTTGTTGACATCTATAACCTCTCCTGAAGTAACTGCTTGCAAGATTACTGCAAATCTCCTGATTAATCCCTCATCTAGTCCTGTAATAATATAATAAGTAATCTTGCAAGCAGTTACTTCAGGACGATACAGTTAAAAAATATGTAGAATTATACAACTGGTATCATATATCCGCAACGGTTCATAAATTACTGGTGCATGGAGCAGAAATTATAGCCCATAACGCAGTTATACCGATCGGCAATCTCTCAGAAGAAACGTCAGAGGCCCGGAATAAAGACTTTAGAAGGTTCAGGGAACACAACTCACAGAAAAAGAGTAGACAAGATTCAAATCATGATATTCTCAACATGTTACTTCTGTCATCGGATCCCAAACTTACCGCAATGAGCCCAACACTGAATAAAAGGAACAAACAAACCTTATTTATTGAGACCTTGGACCTTCTAATCATTTCCGAATCGCAAAATGATTCGGAATTGGATGCCGAAATAAGTGAAGCAGAATAATAAAATTATACTGCAACCTATTTATTGCACATTACTAATGAAATCTGGGTAATCATCATCCTGAATGATAATAAGATAATATTTAATTTATACTTTTACTTAATGCCATCTAATTAAGAATAATTAAGAGTTATTTAGTTAATTTTTACTTTTAATCATACACTTAATGAGCACCGAATGTGCCAGAGAGAGATAAAGGGCCAAAAAGTGAGATATGTCATTATTCCAATGAACTCATTTTTGAAAATCCATCTCATCTAAAGCCATTATTTAATTTTACTCCATGATTAAACGTGTCTTGAAAACTTAAATACCTACTAAAAACTAAGTTTTCCCTATATAAAAGGTTTTTGATTTTTAAAAAAAAAGGGCACCTGCCCGGGAAATTTTGAGTACGCCAAAAAATCATAGATATTTGGTACTCAACTCGTGCGGAAGGGCATTACGGGAAATTGTGCACTTTCCGAGATATTCCGTTTTTTCATATACGCTCCATACAACATTTTAGTAAAAAAATTATTACTCGGCGGTTTTCCACCCAAATTGACCCATATTAATTTTTTTACCTAATTATGAGGAGTAGATTCGATTTCAATTTAAAAAATAGGCACTTAGAAAATTAAGTCCCTATTTCTATGGAGAGGCCATTTTCGTTCCACAGTGCGTCTGTCCGTCCGTCCATCTGTCACTAGGCTGTATCTCATAAACCATGATAGTTAGACAGTTGATATTTTCACAGATGATGTATTTCTGTCGCCGCTACAACAACAAATACAAATACTGAAAAATAAATATTACAGGGGGCTCCCATACAACAAACGTAATTTTTTTGCTCGTTTTTGCTCGATATTGATAACGGCAATAGGTAGGCGCTTGAAATATTCACAGAATTAATTATATATTCACTTTAAAAATAAATAATCAACTTAAAATAAAACAAATATTTAAGGGGGGCTTCTATACAACAAACGTGTTTTTTTTTGCTCGGTTATAGATAATGGCACGGAACCCTTCGTGCGCGAGTCCGACTTGCACTTGGCCGGTTTTTTTTACATGTTATCAACCTGAACAATATCCGGCTTTATCGGTTTTTATTTTTTTAATTGAGTTAATACATTCTAATACAATGATGACTATTAGTGTTTTCATATAAAACATATTTTCGAAATAATCTCCTTATTCAATATAAAAACAAATTAAAACCTATTTAAACCTCGATTTAGAGCTACCTGATATTATTAAATTAAACTGTCAAAATCACTTAACATTTAAGGAGATAAAAACGTTTTCTGCGTGCGGGGTTCACAGTCCTCTTAAGTCAGGAATTAAAAACAGGTAGTATCACAAACATTACCTTTCCAGTACAATGACTTAGTACCGTCACAAAACAGATTATTCCAACCAATAAATAATTGTAATTTAGGGCCATATTTACAATGCTTTAGGAATGGAAAGTATTTGCGTATGAATTTTACGACCGACTTTAATGTTTTTAAATAAACAGGTAGGTACGGTTATTTTTAGTACAAATATATAATAATGTGGGATCGAAATTGATATAATTTGTACCGCATGCGTATTAATCGGCAGCGAAATGTTAATATGGATAAGCCCGATAATTTTAGAATCCCGGGATTTATTATAATTATCAGGTAAATTAGCCAAGTTTACGTCATGGCTGTTTTAAACTGACATTTTTTTAAATATATACTTCATTTCAAATTATTACACGAGACGGGAGTTAAAGTAAAACGATAAGTTAAAAAAATTAAGACATAGAACCGTTTAAAGAGGATTTCAGACGTAACTTCACGATTTTTTTCTATCGTATCGATTTCATCAAATCGTGTTTTGGAAATAGCAATTTTTTCAATAATATAATAAATTACAACGTATATTTTTTTCACTTTGCCAAATCAAATAGCTTTTGTTAAAGTGTTTAAGTAAAAGCCGATTTAGGTTTTGTCAGCGCCTTAAAGGCAAAAGGCCAAAGGCCTACAGCGGCGGGACTAAAGGCAGTGGAAAACGCATAACCTCGAATACACCAATCCCAGCGTTCTAAAAACCCCGCGTGCTCAGCGGTCTTTAAGATATTTGGTCTATGCCTGCAGACCTCGGAACTAGATCTTCATAACTGATTTTTAATGTTAGCTGTGGAGTGTCCACAGGCTATTTTATTAGATCCCAGGATTAAATTTCTGTAAAAGATTATCCATGTTTAGATGTAGTTGATATTTAAAAACTCTTCCTATATTGATACCGGCGGATAATAAACGGCTATTTCAATCACAATGATGTCATGCGGAAAGATTTTTAATTAAAAAACAACTTCTGCCCGCGACTTCCTCCGCGTAAAATACCTTTATTGCTATTGGGTGAATGAACTTTTTTGTGCGGTTTACTTTGTCCCCGGTTGTCCAAGTGACACTTATATACTGTTTCATAGAAAAATGCTTAGGTTCTAAGAATAATAAGACATAGAAGGTATGTGTCAAACCGCCGACCCGTCAAACGTGAAGCCACAAATGGATTTATGTAGGAGTGATCAACTCGTGCTTACACACGACGACACGCACACAAGTGAACAAATAATGTTGCTAGCGGAATCACATTCCCCCGAAAATAGGGAAACTACTCTTACTAGTGGTAGTGGAAATCTAGCATTTTTTTATTCGTTGTATTGCTGATTACGAGTTCATAGCATATTTTTTATATGTTAATCAAATGTTTACAGTAAAATTTGGCGTTTATATGAAAAAATCAAAGTGATGGTGTAAAAAACAAATTATTTTAAATAAACGGTCATATTTTAGGATTCCGTACCGAACCGAAGCGAACCAAATATTCAAACAACCATAGCTTCGTTTCTGTCTGTCTGTCTCAGACACATTTTCTCGAAAACTACCAGTTTCAAAATAAAAAAATTGTATATACACAGATATGTATCCCACGCAAAAGCACCACAAATAAAATGAGTAATAAAGACGTGAATTTTGTTTTTTATTCTATAACATTAAATGAACGAAGTCGCGGGGAACAACTAGTACTATTATAAATGTGAATGTAAGTTTGTTTGTTACGCTTTCACGCGAAAACTACTCAACCGAGCATCATGAAACTTGGTACACATATTCTTGGAGGTATTAGAAGTAACATAGGATACTTTTTATCCCGGAAAATTTAAAAGCTCCCGAGGGAATTTATAATATTAGCATTTCTGTTATTTTTGCCTGACGGTGAGAAAGTGTGCCACGGGCGCTCGACGACAACTGTAGCTGACACAAATCAAAACGGCATATCGTGGCATCAGGGGCACGGAAAACTGCCGACGGCCACAGCCGACTGTGGCGGTCAAAGGGTTAAAGCATGACAAAACCAAATCCGATGTCACTTTTTGGATCCAAGATGGCGGATGACACTGTCATGTCAAAAATCGTCATTGGTATCGTTTTCAAGGTATTTAGGCATGACAAAACAGATTCCGATGTCACTTTTTGGATCCAAGATGGCGGATGACACTGTCATGTCAAAAATCGTCATTGGTATCGTTTTCAAGGTATTTAGGCATGAGAAAACAGATTCCGATGTCACTTTTTGGATCCAAGATGGCGGATAACACTGTCATGTCAAAAATTATCATTGGTATCGTTTTCAAGGTATTTAGGCGTGACAAAACAAATTCCGATGTCACTTTTGGGATCCAAGATGGCGGATGACACTGTCATGTCAAAAATCGTCACTGGTATCGTTTTCGAGGTATTTAGGCATGACAAAACCAAATCCGATGTCACTTTGGATCCAAGTTGGCGGATGACACTGTCATGTTAAAAAATCGTCATTGATATCGTTTTCAAGGTATTTAGGCATGACGAAACAGATCCCGATGTCACTTTTTGGATCCAAGATGGCGGATGACACTGTCATCTCTGATGGAGATTAGAGATGGCTTATACCCGGGAATAAGTATAACCAAATTCCACGCGAACAATGTCACGGGCAGAAGCTAGTCTTTAACCTTTTGAACGCCACGGCTAACGGCTAAAATGCGTGCCACGAGCGCTCGACGACGGCTGTAGCCGACGCAAACGTATGGATAATGGCATATCGTGGCGTCAGGGGCACGGAAAACTGCCGACGGCCACAGCCGACTGTGGCAGTCAAAGGGTTAATAATTCGCACTGGTAGGTCTACTATTTAATAAACCAAAATAAAAACTAAGTAATAATACTTTGGTTAAGACTTTGGTGTAAATACATTAACAAAATAAATATCCTCCCAGTGCCATGAAACAAAATAAATATCTGCTCAGATGGAGAATCGGGCGGTCCAGACGATTATTTTTTTCTCGAATTCTATTTAATATGCCGTATTTGCGAAGTTAATTCAAATAAGTGAATCGTTGCACCATCTATGATACACTTACTGTACAAAAAATAATTTGTTTGAGTTGGGACCCCATGCTATAACCGAATTCCACGCGAACGAAGTCGCGGGCTAAAGCTAGTATTTCATAAATTTCACGTGCCCCGTAATCGAATCGGGGCCCGATACCGATATCATATCGGGTAATGTGATTACGCTCTTAAGCTATGTCTATTTCCTTCATGTTAGTAATAATAATAGTAATATTTATCAATCGAAATTATGCACACCCATAAAATGCCCATGGTAGATAAGTAAATAATAAGAAATTATAGGGGAAATAATTCCGTTATACTGGCCACACTTTTATGTTATGGCGGTTGTAAATATTGCGAAATTTTAGTGAACGTTTAATGAGGTTTAATGTAAAACGATAAGTCAAAAAATAGTACTTACAAGTGAAATGATATTTTGGTATTTTTATCTTGCTTGTCCGAAGCATTGTGGCACCCATTTATTGCACAAACCGTCATTTTAAATAAATAAGCTGGAGACGTTGTCCGTGTGACAGCCAATCGCAACTGACGCTGACAGATAGTCGTCTAAGCCAGAACGGCTTGATCGATGTGACTTCACGCTTGTACGTCGACTAGGTTTCTATGTGTTATTATTCTAAGGCTTATTTGCCCTTTGGGTAAGGGACAAAATTTGTGTAACCATAGCAACGGGTGGCACTAAAAAGTTGATTCGCACTATTCCATCCGGTAATATAACATTTTTTTTATGTCCATTGACTGACAAACGAGCTGACGGCCCACCTGATGGAAAGTGGTTACCGCCGCCCATGGACATCTGCAACAACAGAGGTGCTGCCAATGCGTTACCAGTCTAGGGAGGATGGGGAATGGGGATGGGATAGGGATGAGGGAATAGGCCTCCGGATCTCGTTACTCACCTTACGAAACGCAATAGCAAGCCTTACCATACCTTATAAACTTTCGTTCAAATTACATTTTTTATTAGAAAAAATAGATACAACTAACACCATAATAATTTCCGAAAGTAGTTTTCAAAGAGCTATCGAACGACATGCTATTCAAGGTTGTAGAGTAAAAAATATCTTTTCACCCATGTCTTTGTGCCTTTAATAATCTTTAAAAAAATCAGCTTTCTAATTTATCAAGAAAGTGGCTGTGACATACAGCCAGACAGACAGATATATGAATATGACGCAACTACAAAAAAAAAACAATTTTTGTAAGCAGCAAATGTTTTTAAAGATATAGAGAAGAAATATTATAATAGTTATTTGTTATACAAGAGTGCAGAGTTGCTTTTTAACCGCGTGCTCAATTTTGATGAAGGATTCAAAAATTAGAATCCTGAGCGTTAGCGAGGGAATCAAAAGAGCTGGAGGTTCAAAATCTTTGCACTCGAGTGCAACACGTAACTTTTCATTCCACCCCAGCGAGTAAATGACTAAATGCAAAAATAAACATTTGCGTATTATTAACAGTTTCAGTCAATTCTGTTAGCGTCAAATAAACTTGTTTTTAACTTAAGGTTTTAAAAATATGACGTGAAAAGAAAATGGCGCGCGCAAAGCAAATTTTAAAAAAAGTACTAAAGGTTCCGAGTCTGAGTTTTTAACAAATTAAAAAAGGTTGTATGATAAATTCGGCACCATGGAGGTAGAAGTAAATAGGTGAATGACGTTTTGAATTCAGTGTACACGATGTTCTAAATTCAATTTACTTTATCCTCTAGCGGATAAAAACGGTTTTGGCACTCATATATCGAAGAGCAAAAATAGGTACTCTTTCCGAGATGGGGGACTGAAAAGATAATATATTTGTCAAACATGAGTACAGATGTATTATATTTAAGAGGGGCTCCCATACAACAACCGTGATTTTTTGCCGTTTTTATAGTGGTACGGAACCCTTCGTGCGCGAGTCCGACTCGCACTTGGCCGGTTTTATTTTAACCCGTTGTAACCAAATCTATCCGTGGATTATATCGAGAATTGCCATAAGTGTAGGTTCCTATATCATACTCCATTTCTCTATTCTCTCGTCCTTGTTTAACTAAATAAATAAACATGGTTAAGTTTCGTTTATTTTTAAGTTACACAAACAGATATTCATCAGATGCAATATTTTAGATTATTTTGTATTCCAAATACCTAATTTAGAATAGGCTATGATAATCATTTACTAGAGATTTCTAACAATAAGTTATTTTGAACATAATTGTGTAAATTGGTGAAATAATCTCCAGTAAATACAGTAATTTCATACCTATGTAAGCTACAGTTAGAATGTAAGCTATAATGACAAAGAACAAATCACGTTAAAAAATACGGCAAAATATACCGTTGACTCGCAGCGGCAATGTTCTACAGCGGTTGTATGTATCGGATTGGTTTACTGCACATCCATAATTATAGGCATGTCAACTGATATTTGTTTTGGTAAAAGGAAAATTACATGCACTGCGTTAAAATTGATTTCCGTTACCTAATTACCTATGGTGTAAAAAAATGGGAGGATTCGATCTTTTTATTGTTCTAAATAGTGGTGTAGCTCGCCTTAGGCGTCTTCCTACTACTTAGAAAGCGATTGCGCGATCATCACTAGTTCGCGCGAATTTTGTTCGCACGAACGCGCGATCAAAAACATACTGATGTCGAACAGAGTGCCTAGCACTCTAGCTTTTATCGCTCACATAAAGCATCTGTCACTTTTTTACTAAAATGCGAGTGCGAAAGGGACGAATGCTTTATGTCCGCGATAAAAATTACTGTGCTAAGCCCTCTGATGTCCTAATTAACATCCGCGTGAACCTGTTCGACGTCAGTAGGTACGTTTGATCGCGCGTTCGTACGAACAAAGTTCGCGCGAACTAGCGATGATCACGCAATCGTGTTTTATAAGTAAGACGCATTAGACGAACCCTGTATCAAAATTTGTTGGGCCGGCCCACTTCAATGCCCACTTCCCTGCTCACTTCGGCTGTATGTAAATGAGGCATAAGGAGCTGGCAGGTTACAAAGTCTCAACGGTGTTGCAACGGGGTTAACTTAACCCCGTCTAATCTCTTTCGTCGGAACTAGTATGAGAGTGCACTTAGAGATAGGACGGTGTTAACTTATCCTCGTACCCTTGCTAGGGCTGCTGGTGGGATTGCCGTTAAGAGACGATTTTTTACCTGTCAGAAGGACTTTATCTATTGAACTAATTATAGTACATTGTGCATCTAGAGCCGTAAGAAGGGGATAACTAACGAGAGTCTGTTAGAAGCCCGATGCCGTAGGCGAGGGCTTTTATTGACTCGAGTTTGTTATCCCCTTACTGCCCGTGATACACACAATGTTTTTCATCACATTTGCGAAGAAATTAAATAAAAATTTGGCACAAATTACACATATATTTATTTTATTCCCATTGTACACCGTGAATTACCATCAGATGGGTAGAACAAACGGTACACCGCGATCACCGCGGGGCGGCTCCGCCGGCTGCGGTTTATAACTCCCGCCGACGGAGGGGCACATAGAGGAGTTAAATCGGCTATAGCTGCTCTATACGCCTGCGTATAATAATACCCTTTCCGAGCAAGTGTGATGAAAATGAAATTATGCGCACCAAAGACATACAAGAGCGCTCGTCACGTCACGTCATTTTCCCTGAATTATGTGGCAGTTTTGACACTCCATTCGTTAAAATCGGTGCAGTAGTTTAGGCTGTAGGTTGTAACTAAATGACTGCTTACATACATAAAAGATACAATGTGTACCACGTCAAATCCGCCCGCAGTACATTTATTTGATTTTTCAAGTTTTTTTTTCATTTGCACCAAATAACGGCAATGAGTAATTTTGTACGAATAATGATTTAAAATATACAAATTGTGAGATTATTAATTATTATTTAGTATGTGAAATAAAATCAGAACCTGATTTGACTACTCCAGTCATAATCAATAAAAATGCAGCATTTGAACGGTTCGGAGTTCGGACACATGGAAATTCAATCAATAATATTTCCGTGGGAACAACGGTAACGACATTTTTTCATCAAAAAATTGAGGAGAGTACAAAGTTATAGAAAATACATTTTCTGATTATGATAGTACTATGGGACAGAAACATTTTTCGCTTTTTCTTGTAATTTAATAACTTCCGGTTCAAATAACACAGGCTTGAATGTAATCTTAAATGTCATTTATCTCCTTTAAAAGAACGGTCAAGTGGTATTTTTCTGTTACACTTGTGCGAAACGACTAATTTCAGCGAAAAATATACAAATCGAAATATTGGGTGTACACATCTTTAAACTAGAATCCATAATTCGGCAAACTAAATTGACAGATTGACAGTTCCAAGCGTTTCCATGGATGAGATTTAATAGTGATGTATGTACTTAATGTCGATATTTCAGTATCAAATCGATCACATTGTCTGTCAAGACTGAGATGACTTCCTACTTTTTCATTAAAATCGGGAATATGAATTGTACATTGTCTACCCCATTAGTTAATACAAAAAGCTTTAAATATAACTGGTATCCAAAGCCGATAAATTTTCGTAATATTGTCACGAACATCACCATTTGTACTGTGGCAACAATTGAGGATGTTGAGCTGTCAATTTAGAAATGAAATGAAAATATTTAGTTTGCAGAATTATGGATCCTAGTTTACATACATGCACGCGAACAACATTACCCTCATTTTTATTTCGCTGCAGTCTGGTGAAAACTAAACACTACCAAACGTCAGTGTCACAATGAAAAAAAAAACAACGCAAATGGTATTCAAGAAGATTGATGGGATATTTCAATAATATGAATAACTCTATAGTCCAATTACCTCCAGAAACATGAAGAGGAACACGCATTTCTTCGATCTTTACTGGGAAGATATTGTAGTTTCCCACGTTCTTCCACTCCTCACAGTACGGGAGTGTTTCAATTTTCGATGCGTTTCCAAAACCTGTCTTCAGATGGTAAACATGTATTTTGCGAATATAAAATCGTTAAAACTCATGAGCAAAGGTTTCTCGTCGCACACGTTCACTGTAAGTGTTTTATTTTAATTTGGAATAGCCGTCAAGAACAACAAAATCATTAGTAGTCTTGTATTTTGTAGGTGTTTGCCGCAACGTGTACTAAACTGAATGTGCTGAACTTAAGCCGTTGCGCGACAGTGACCGACAGCGACTTGATCCCAGTGTTGCGACAGAACGTTAATTTAGTGAATTTGAATCTGAGTCAGTGCAAAAATCTGTCAGCAAAATGTCTGCAGCCTGTCATCCTGTACTGCGACAACTTACGCACTTTAAAACTCGCTCGCTGCGCGTGGCTGACCACCGGTGCCATGGAAGCCCTCGCTTTGCACCAGAGCAAGCTAGAAGATGTGGACCTCTCACACTGTGCTTCAATTTCAGAGAGCTGCATATTGATATTTATAAAAAAATTTAGGCAACTTCGAATTTTTAACTTGGAAGGGAATAAACAGATTACAGATAAGTCTCTGTACGCTATGTCTAAGAATAGTATTATGCTGAAGATGCTCAATCTTGGTGGCTGCTCGGATATCACTGATAAAGGAGTGAAGTAAGTTTGATTTCACCATCATCATCATCATAAATGATACCATCATGTCTCCCCCAAAGGTAGAGTTACTCCCAATTAATACCAGGGGGGGGGGGGGTAATTACACAAAAGATCCCATAGGGTCGAAGTGTATCTGCAAGGACCCCACCCTCTAAGATAAGATAGGAAGGGGGGCTAGCACGACATGCCCGCGACTCTTTTGTCGCTCAATGCGTCTCTGTCATACTAGTGATATATGTAAGGGATGTATTGAGCGACAAACGACTTGCGGACAGGTCGTGCTAGACGTGCAGTTGTTGAAATTATCTATGATTGAAAAAAAAATGTGGGCATTTATACAACGACATTTAACTTTTTTTTAACCCTTTGACCGCCACAGTCAGCTGTGACCGTCAGCAGTTTTCCATGCCCCTGACACCACAATATGCCATTTTCCATACATTTGCGTCGGCTACAGCCGTCATCGAGCACTTGTGGCATGCTTATTCACCATTAGCCATGGCATTCAAAAGGTTAAAGACAGGATGAGTCAAGTCAGTAGTGATAGTATAATTTTAGTTTTATTCCTGCTAAAGTCTTTACTGCCTAAAAGATTTATATATTCTTGCATGTATCTCCCTATCTTCAGATTAGTTGGTTTTGGACTGACTAAGCTAGTGGTGCATTTATCAAAACCAGATTTATCAATCTTTTCAGAGCCCTAGCCCTCAACTGCCCCAAGCTAGAAGGCCTGCTGATCCGCGGCTGCACCAAAGTCACAGAAAACAGCCTCCAGCTCATGAGGAACAGGGTGCACCTGGACCGGAGGCCTGTGGACCCAGTACCAATGCCCATTTACGTGCAAATTTAATGTGGCTATGGATAGGTATTTAGAACAGTTTTATAGTATTTTTAAACTATCTGTTACTTGATATATATCAGTTTCGTATATATATTAAAAGAAGCACCTAATAGTAGGCTAAAATATTACATTTATAGAACTAAAAAATAAATAACGTAAATTTTATGTTAAAGCAAAAGTTGCTCAATTTTGTGAACACAGGAAGATTGCTTCCTAGAGGGGCTAGTTTTTCGGAATGTTTATTGCTGCCATTCAGGCTATCCTCAGGCCCGTTACGCACTAGCGGTTAACCGCGGGGGCGGCAAACCGCGCGGCTAGCCGCTTTTCCGGTTTATAATACCTATGCAACCGCCTGTGATTTTACGCACTTAACCGCCACAAAAATACATACAAATAGCTAGCCTCGCGGTTTGCCGCCCCCGCGTTTAACCGCTAGTGCGTAAGGACCCTCAAAGT
Organism: Tortricodes alternella; assembly: GCA_947859335.1. NCBI lineage: Eukaryota > Metazoa > Arthropoda > Insecta > Lepidoptera > Tortricidae > Tortricodes > Tortricodes alternella. Next base: position 20,250,817 of record OX401969.1, read on the forward strand.
TTACATTCAAACTTTTTGTTCCCATTAGTGATGTAATATGTAATCTTTTCAAGGATAGACGGAATTGCAGTAATAAATTTCCAAAAAACTAGCATTTAAGTTGGAATCTTGTGCAATATTGCTTAATTTCACCAAAGTTTTGTTACTGGTCCAACTCCTAAACACGCTTGAGCCTAAAACTCAAACGTTTGGTATAACAATGGGCCTCCATTATTCTGTAGAGTTGTGATGTTACTAGCAATCGGTGTTTACTAATGAAGACCACTAGCAGTGTCAACTGGTTATTGCATATAAAATTATATTTTGTATTATTCCTAATTTATGTGGTAATTATTGTAAGTAAATGGTTACAAGGACCAATAATTTAATCGGCCTGAGACATTAAATTCCAAAAAGTATTCAATTTTATTATTTAGTATGATTTTAATTTTTGACCTATGTGAACTTTTGATATATTTTATTTTTAATCCTGTAGCCTATTCCACTTCATTGCTGCATCCTATCAGTCTGAATGATGAGCAAGCCAGTTGGATGGGCAGGTAATGGTTAGAATTAAATTTACATGTCTCTAAGATCTATTAATATAATAATGTATCCGCCTATATGTATCTAGTCCACAAAAGCCTAATGGGCCTGTAAACAAAATCCTTGATTGGAACATTTGAAAAATAATATTGTATTTTAAAAATGTACCAGTTACGGCCTCATCGGGGCCGTGATGGGCTCTGTGAAATGAACTCTCCATTTCCCAATCTCCATAAGTGAAATCTCTTTAAACCTTTTATGAAAGTTTTATTGCGTGCAATGGCAGCACTGGCACGGTTTCACGAAAAAAAAAGTGACGGTGTGGTGATAAGTCAAGAATTAATGCCAAGGAATAATCACTGTGAGTATTTTATTGCGACTTGCGCAGTATCCATCTAGTTACCACAAACTAAGCCCGTGACTTCATCGGCGTGAAATTCGTACATCGATATGCCCTCAGGAAGATCACCTCGATGCTCTGATCTGACGCGAACAACTGTCAGAGCGTTTTCACATTACACGATACGATATCGGTATCAGGCGCCGATAGGAAATCTGGGAGAGTAAAATGTATGAAATATGAACATGCCTTTCACATTGTCCGATCCGATATCGGATATCTGACTCGATACCGGTTTGTCGACGGCCGTGTCGGGCTCCGGGATGATGCTTGTACGTGTGCTATATGTATACATTTTCTTTGGTGTGTGCGTGACTATGCCGGCGGCTGGCGGTAGCCAAATCGGATCGATAATATCGGACTTATGTGAAGACGACACGATATCGGATATCGGCGTCCGACACCGATATCGTATGGAGTAATGTTAAAACGCTGTAATGTTTATATTACTACGGATATATTAACTATTCGTATTGTTATCAAGAGGATAGGGAAGGACTTTAGTTTGGGGTTAGATCAATATTATATTATAATAATAGTAAACGATTTTTATATTTTCTTATTATATCATGTAAAAAATTAAGACCGAGATGTAAGACCGATATTTAATGGAAATATTCAAATAATAATAAATCGGGCTATTCCCAGTCTTGTCCAGCTCCATTCCCACTGGGAACAAATGACAATTTTTACCTAGATTGTCTTCTTTGCTACCTTTAGGTAGTTGTTTGGAACGGACCTGGTGGTTACAACTTCGAATACCCAGGTAATCTTACTGCTGTCTATTTTTAGCCGAGCATCCACTTGTGAGCATCCACCAAAGTGGATACTTTGATATTAATAAAAAAAAACTGAACAAGCGCGAGTAAAAATCGTGTGGAGACGGTTCCGTACATGATTATCTGAAATCCTGTTACTTTAAATACCATAGACTTCTTATAGGTGTTCCTGTAGTCTAAAGGTAAATAGCTATTTTATATATTTTTTCAAAATGATAGGCCCAATTTTCCTAAATGACTTCAAAATGATTCAACTTAAAATTATAAAAAAATACATTTAAGATTCTCACGATATTATATTTTTTTAAATCTGTTTTCCTTTGTTATCGATCTTATTTGTGACATTTTGAAATTGAACTTTAAGACATATAATTATATTGATTATTCCTAGAATTATTTATGGACGTTATTTTTATATTACTTTGTTTCAACTGATGATCTTTTTGTGAATTCATTATCTTTAACATGTAATTAATGTTATGTTATTTCCATACAGAAATAAATTACCTATCTACCTATAGTTTGCACACTTGTTTTATATTCTTATTTACACCCCAAAATAGCCCCCTATGTTTAAAATTGATTGATTTACGTCTCACGTCCGTGTTGCGGTCATGACTTACATACGTGCACCAAATTTCAACCAACGCAATCGGTCCAGTAGTTTCAGAGCATACTGGCTGTGGCAGACGGACAGACAGGCAGACACACGAGTGAAGGGTTCCGTTTTTTCCTCTTGAAGTACGGAACCCTAAAAATTTGCGCATAAAAAAAGCATGCGAAAGGTTGATGTCAACTGAATATTTGTGTAAAATAACATGATAATAATGTAATCTTATTATTAAGAGAAGAGATTTTGTTAGCGGTTTTTATTGTTTTTTTTTATCTGTATGAGCTGTGCGATACCCTAGAGGCAGGCTTCCACGCATGCTCAACACGCTCAAAATGAGCATACGATACGTGCGTGCGTGTCGAGAAGAGGCATGGCTCGCACACAACGGGAACGAGTCGGGACGTTGCGATACACATCTACACCAAAGGAACTAGTTGCGATACATGTCGGGACACTTGAAAATATATGTTGACATCAGTGGCGCAGCCTGCCTACAAGCCAATTCCTGACGGCTTTACCAAGCTAGAAAGCTACGGCTAGCTGTCAGTAAAGTCCATGTCACGCTAACTGAATGTCAGACTCGCACGATCGGTTTGAATTCTGCCGGCTTCCCTATAGAAATATTTAACGCTTCGCCACTGGTTGACATGTTGCGGCGCGGTACCTCGCGCGTTCGTCCACACCAGGAACTTGTGTATCATGTGGCAAGCTTTACGGGTACAAAATTGTGTTGTTTAAAGCTGTTATTGTATTATTGGAAAATATAATTTGACGTTTAGCCAATTGCTTTTATTAAGGACCCTTAATGGCGCTAAACTTTACCTAGCCAGGATCAATATAAACCATTCGCATCAAAGAATACGGATGTTTCCTGGGTAAAAAAATATATAATTCTAATTAGTCCGTCAGTTAGATTCTCAAAAAATATTGAACACGTTTGCTTTATCAAATCAATCAAAATTGACAAGGATACCGCGGATCAAAGTTAGTGGGGGCTCATGACGTCACTTAATGGTAAAAAGTACAAAGTCGTGACGTCACGCGAAACTTCAACGCACTATATCTTCGTCATTTTTTGTTCAATTGCAAAAAAAAATGTGTTCACTATTTTTTGATAATGTAAATAACGGACTAATTGTTTTTTTTTTTTTGGGAAACTAGCCTATTAGAGATATTCAAAATTAAAACCCCATTTTTTTCACAAAATTATATTTTGTGTGATAACACCTGCTACATGTTTCTTACTGTTACTGTATTTACAATATTTTATATACTACACATTAGTAACAATAACATTCATAACCTTGGGTCGATTGCAGAGTGAGGAGTAGCCGGCAATGAACCGCCTCTATTCGCTCGCCAGTCCAACCCTTAAACGAGCAGTACTTAAGCAAAATTCAACTGGTGACGACGCCACCTAACACAATTTTTAATGTACGTGCTGAGTCGAAACTAAACGGAACTAACCTAAAACTTAAAACGATACCGCAAAATTAAGTGTTAATAACATTTGGCAATAAATTACTGGGATAACACGAAATAATCCTTAAGCGAAGCATAAAAACAAACTACCGTAATATAAAACGTTTAAATTCTAAGTGTAAAAGAATACAAAATATTTTAAAAAAAAGTTGATAAACGTGGTTTAGGCCTGTTCGCGTCACTACAGCCCAGTATACCTCGCCCAATGTAAAAAGAGCGCTGACGGCAATATAAAATATACGACTGTCAGCGCTCTTTTTACATTGGATAAGGTATACTAAACCGACTGCCATACAAACTCAGTTCATTTGAATACTACGTCATTACCGCATTGAAATACAGTAAATTCCTGTCAGAACACCACTACTTATTAAAAATATAATCTGATTATATTTATTTGACATTTTTACAATGAAAAATAAAATGTGGAGCAATGTAGACCTCGGTGAACAAAACCAGTCTTCCTGCTACCGGTATCACGTTGACCAAATTAAAACGATAATCTATCTTACTTACTACTACTTACGCGCTCTATATACAGCCTTGTGTTAGCTAAACGTAATACATTTACAATATCTTACACGGACATTAAGCGGAGGACGAGAAAGAGGCACTTCAACAAACAGATATCTTAAAATATAAATTAAGCTGTGGACTGTACACGTATCTTAAGTTAGGATACATGTAGGTACATACAATGTGTACAAAATATACATACGAGCTCCGTAGAAATACTTATGCGATCCGAAAAACATTGCACTTTTCAACAAAACCAAAGACTTAACTAATTTCTTTGGAGATTGAGAATATATTAATTTATTATGATTTAAGCGCACTCGTCCGATCGCCCCGGTGACGCGAGCCTCGATAGAAAACGTAGGGACATCAACAGAACATACATTTTATTGCACTTTATAATTATGCTACTTGTCGCTGACAGTTAATTACAATTATCTGCAATTTTGTACTTTACTCAAGTTTCAGGGGATTTGTAACACAAGCCTTCTATACAAAACAATAACAGAGCTACTCGAGTCATGTAACAGAAACAACGCAGAGTGCAGGTTAAGGCAACTGAAGTGGTGTCAATCAATAGCGTTACATTATATACAAACTAGACTTAAGCGTTACCTATTTGTACTTAATGCCTTAATTACACAAACGTTTTTGGTCAATCAACAATAATTAACACTGGAATGCCGAGTGTTCACTTCACTAGTTCGTCACTGTCACTCGCGGGCCGCGGTCGCTACCGACGCATGCTCGAGTTGAGGGTCTGCATGGTGAGCGGCGGCGGCGGGTTGATGTACCCGTACGCGTACACGTTGGGCTGCTGCGCGCGCGGGTCGGGCGCCGGGTACTGCCCGGGCTGCACGTTCATCATCAACTGGTTGTTGAACTGCTGCTGCGGCGGCACGCGGTACGAGTTCGCAAGCCCGTACTGGCTGATGATGTGCGTGTTCAGGTTGGGGGACATGCGCGACGTGGGCGCCATCTGCATGTGCTGCATTGGGGACAGGTTGCCTGGAACTAATAATGATTTATTCAGCACAAAAAAGTAGGTACACGAAAAATCTTAAAACTAGATAAGTATAAAATATAAGATAGTATAGATGATAAGTATCAAACGTTAGCATCTAAACTAGGCCGAGCCTCAACATTTATTTGTTACTGCTTTTCAATTTTCCGGGATAAAGCATGGACCTATGTAGCCGTCGTCGAGCGCCTGAAAGCGAGCGCTAGTGGCACGCTTTTTGGCCGTTAACCGTGGCGTTCCAAAGGTTAATAATGTTAGTAGGAACGAATTTAAAAAAAAAAATGTATGTATGTGTGTAATGTATGTGGTTTTCCAAATAAAATAATTCTATTTATTATAATAATAAATATTATTCAATGAATACGCTTATAATAAATAAATAAATAAAAGTGGTTTGTATAATACTCTTACTACTATTATAATAACCTACCTATTCTACCTTAACACTTTCAGTGCCAGCCCAAAAATCAAGTCCCATCCCAGGTGCCGCAGAATTGCCTCGATACAAAATTGCTATAGCAAGAACCCGACCAGCGAATCGTTCAGCGTGGCGACAAAGTCATAGAAAACCCGATTATCAGGTTTTCGGCACTGAATGTGTTAAGGCAGGTCTCTACTAATACTTATATCATAAGTTCAATATATTAGGTAAACATTATATCAAACATTTATTATACTTATTGAACATTATACACCATGAAAATCTACTACGTTGTTATATCAAAAGTTTATCATGTTGAGTGATTATATTCTATGAAATTATATCAAATGTTGTTATATTTAGTGAAAATATATCAAGTTGTTATACCGATCATTTCACACCCGGAAAAAAGACCCTATTAACTAGGTCATTATAAGGTTGTATACTCACTAGGCGCGGGCGCGGAGTGCGTGCGCGTGCGCGCCGCGTCGAGCTGGTTTGGCGCGTAATACTTGGCGTGGTAATGCTGCGAGCCCGGCGCTGCCTGCTGCGCATACTGTAACAACAGTGGAACATTACTACTAAGTCCGATTGTTTTATTGAACCTAGTAAGGTTTGGTTAGTTACAAGCTGAGATTATAATTAGTGTTTTCCACTGTAACTGTATCAGCGTGCTGTATCAGATGGTAAAGCGGCAGGAGTAGACGACATCAGGGTTGAACAGATCAAACGATTTGGCCCGGGAGCAAAAACATGGCTCTTAAGGATGTTTAACACATGCAGGGCCGACCTGTATATACCTAAAATCTGGAGAAAGTCACACGTGATTGCCCTACTTAAACCAGGTAAAAATCCATCAGACCCTAAAAGCTACAGGCCAATATCACTTCTATGCCACACCTTAAAGGTTTTTGAACGCCTCATACTGGAACGCGTTATGCCGACATTGGAAGAAAATCTCATAGAGCAACAGGCGGGATTCAGGCCAGGAAAGTCCTGCACGGCACAGCTTCTCAACCTAACACAACATATTGAGGATGGATACGAGAACGGTCAGATTACAGGAGCAGTATTCGTCGATCTTACAGCAGCCTATGACACGGTAAATCATAAAAGACTGTTATGCAAACTTTACCATATGACAAAAGATTATGAACTGTCGCGTGTGATATCCGAGCTCCTGTCAAACCGCAGGTTTTTTGTGTCGTTCCAAGGTCAGAAAAGTAGATGGCGAAACCAAAAAAATGGCCTTCCTCAAGGCAGTGTTCTGGCCCCAATTCTTTTTAATGTTTACACGAACGACCAACCTATTCTTGAGAGTCATCGTCATTTCATATTTGCGGACGACCTGGCTCTGACTACACAGGGAAAGTCATTTGAGAGAGTGGAGGAAAGTCTAACTAAGGCTCTAGAAACGTTTTCGTTATACTACAATGACAACCAGCTCAAACCAAACCCCACAAAAACTCAAGTCACCGCTTTTCACCTACGAAACAAGGATGCAGGGAAGGAACTCAATATTACATGGGAAGGAGACCGCTTAACCCACACATTTACACCCAAATATCTCGGCGTTACAATCGACAGGGCCCTCACATTCAAGAACCACTGCGAAAATACGAAGCAGAAGGTAGCAGCTAGAAACAATATCCTACGGCGGATGACGGGCAGCTTCTGGGGTGCCAATCCGCATGCGCTGCGCACAACTGGCCTCGCGCTCAGCTACTCGGTTGCAGAATACGCATGCTCTGCCTGGAAAAACTCGGCTCACGCCCACAAGGTGGATACTGCTCTAAATGAAACATGCCGCCTGGTGACAGGGTGCCTTAAACCGACCTCTGTCAATAAACTCTACCACCTCGCAGGAATAGCACCACCGGCCGTAAGGAGACAAGTGGCGACATCAATAGAACGGCAAAAGCAACTCCATGATACACGTCATCGGCTGCACAATCATAACCCAGTTAAGAGTCGCTTAAATTCTAGGAAAAGCTTCGTTACTAACCCTGTTCTCGAAAATCGGACTTCACACGAGGCCAGAATGACCGTGTGGAAAGAATGGCTTGGTGACAAACCGAGATTTATGCCTCTCAACGAACACCTTCCTCCTGGAGCCACTGAATCATGGACCACTTGGCGATCACTAAACCGTCTACGTGTGGGAGTCGGACGATCCAAAGACAACCTAGTGAAATGGGAAATACTACCAGAAAACTCATGCGAGAAATGTGTTTGCGGGTCACTACAAACAACGCAGCATATGTCAATGTGTCCACTCTGCCCAGTCACCTGCACTACCGTTGATCTCCTTAAGGCCACCCCTCGAGGCATACAAGTGGCAAAACATTGGAAAAATATAATTTAGATTAAGCTAGATCACCTTTACACGATAAGAAGAGGAGAAGCGTGCCGTAAAAGTTATTTTTTGAACGCCAGAGTCGGCTATAGACGACAGCGTATATTCGTGCCACTGACGCCACGATATTCCGTCTTCCGTACATTTGCGTCGGCTAATGCCGTCGTTGGCACGCTTTTTCGCATTTGGCCGTGGTGCGTTAGTATATTTTAAACAAATTTAAACTGTCTTGGGAATAATATGGGTTAAATGGTGCTTTGTAGAGTACCACCAACAGGAATGGTATTTGGAGGTGTATATCTACTATTAACTTGCAGCGACGACGCTCTCAGTAGCCAGTTATACCAGTTGCCGTGTCCAAAAGCGACCATTAATTTATGATGATGAGCGAGTCATGCGTTTGTGGTCGTGTGCTACGTTTTGGTGGTGGTGTATTGTGCATGCTGCCTGGTGCTGCTGCTGCTGCTGCTGCTGGAAGGACAGGTACACCCGTTCCCGTCGGTACTCAGTACAGACCTGCTGGTGGTGCTGCGGCGCCTCGGCCATCTGCTGCAGCTTGGCGAGCGAGCAGGAGGGCGCCCAGCCGCCGCCGTGGTACTGCTGCTGCTGCTGGAAGGACAGGTAGCCGCCCTGGTAGCCGGCGCCGCCGCTTCCCCCGCCCGCCATCACGCCACCGCCGGCTAATTAAATTATATTAAATTCATTTATTTCGTGTTTCATTCACTCATATTATATTATTAGTGTTACTTAAGTTATTTTATTTACTTATGTATGTTAGTCTTTCAGGGGGGTTAGCACGACATGCGCGCGGGTCGTTTGTCAGTCAGTGAGTCCACTGATGAGTGATGCACTGAGTGACAAATCACTCGCAGGTAGGTCGTGCTACACTTGCAGGTATTTATGTTATAGGCCTTGTTGCCTGAATTAAAAGGTATTATTATTATTAAATCTAATAGGTAAGTGAAAATTTAATAATAATAATTAATAATACCAACCGAGGGGCATACCACAAGCAATAATCAAGCAATATCGTTTCAAAATCACGTCAAATTAAAAACTGAAGCAAATCTGCAACAAATAATTCACTGGCTATTCAACCTTTTCGGCGACAGAGTTCTATGACGTATGTGATTGCCCTGATGTTGTATAATATAGTCGAGATCAAAAAATATCTACGCGGACAAATGGGTCAAAAATATGCGAACATATTTTTTTCCATTGGGTATGTATATTTACTAGTGGAGCCGCCACAGCTTCGCCCACGGTATTTTCCATACAAACTTTATCACCCCTTTTCACCCCTTTAAGGATGTTTTTTCACAAAGTCCCTAAGTGCACCTCTAGGGTAGTCGAGGAATGTCTCCTCCAAATTTCAAACCTCTAGGACCACCCGTTTAAGCTGTGCGTTGTCTATAAGTGAGTCACGGTACTGTTTTATATGAATTGATGACCTCGGTACAGTCGAGGTCATATACTTTACCAAAGGGGCAAAATTGTGTTCGCATATGTGTTAGTGGAGTGTAAGCGGTACCGTGCGGCGCGTGCGCGGGCGGCGTGGCGCGCTGGCGCGCGGGCGGCGTGGCGCCGCGCAGCCCCTTGCTGTCCGCGCCCGCGCTCGGGCTGTTGCTGGCCGCCGCGTTCCTGCATACGATACTGTATTAATAACAGTTGTACAACTAGAGAATTTTATTGACACGGGTTCTAATTTAGAAATAAAAATGTGACGACCTCTATTAAGAGAACTGTGAAAAGGCAAAAATCACTCTTTTCATACAAAAGGCGATAACGAGTTCCACCCCTTAAATGTTAACCGATTTTGACCAATTTTTGACAGGTTGTCAGTCAGAACAAAATCTAGGTCTAATCGTTTTTTGAATTTTGAGATAGTCAAATATTGCCGAAATTAGCTTTTTATGAGAATATTGAACCATAATAAAACTGAATTTAAAGATTATAGTGAGAAAATCAAAACGTATAGACCTAGATTTTGTTCCGACTGACAACCTATCAAAAATTGGTGATCATCAGTTAACATTTAAGGGGTGGACATCGTTATCGCCTTCTGTATGAAAAGTCGTAGATTCACACTCCTCTTAACGAGGGCATAAAACTATAATAATAATAAATCATGGGACAATCTTTACATAAATCTGTCTAGTCCCAAAGTAAGCTTTTAAAGACTTGTGGTATGGGTACTAAACGACAATATACATTATATACATACACACACAGATTTTGTTCCCACTGACAACATATCAAAGATTGGTGAACATCGGTTTACATTTAAGGAATGGACATCGTTATCGCTTTTTGTATGAAAAGTCGTAGGTTCACACTCCTATTAACGAGGGCATAAAACTATAATAATAATAAATCATGAGACAATCTTTTCATAAATCTATCCAGTCCCAAAGTAAGCTTTTAAAGACTTGTGGTATGGGTACTAGACGACGATATACATTATTTACATAAATAAATACTTGAATACATAGGAAACATCCAAGACTCAGGAATAAACTTTCGTGCTCATCACACAAATATTTGCCCTTACCGGGGATCGAACCCGGGACGCTAGCTTCGGAGGCAGGGTCACTACCTAAGCTAACCGCGACGTCAAAACTGGGAAAAAATTATAAAAAAAATTAAATCGTGATCCGTTTAAGAAAGAGCGAATACCTCCTAAAACAGGTGTAAACTTAAAAGGAGGATTTGACAACAAAACATTTATGTAACTAAGTAATAAATAAATATATACATACTTTTTTAAATGTGAAACGGAAATTGGGTCTTACTGGAGGTCATCAATGGAGATTTTCATAATAAACAAAAATCAAGTAAAAATAAATTGTTTTGCCAAAAAAAATCAGTACATGACATAGATCCATTAAATGAGCCAAAATGCAAAACTCACCTATTCCTATTATTGATCTTCTGCTGCTTCGGCGGTTGATTCGGCTGCGTCATGATCGAGGGGATATGTATGGCCGAGTGCGGGTACTGCGGACTGGGCGCCGTGTGCATGTGCATCATGGAGCACGGCGACGCCATGTCCGAGCCAATGGAGCTCGGGGACTCCAGCCCCAGCTGAGACACGTCCAGCTCGCACGAAGGATACTGCACCGAATGCACGGAATTGCTCGTCGAATCAGGGGTATATACCCCCATCGATTGCAGTGCCGGACTCACCGCCTCACACATCTCCTCTTTACTCTCTTTCGGCGACTCCTCCTTCTTTTGCCGCGACTTCTTCTCAATCTCAGTTTTCTCCTGACTGCACGGACCGTTCTGATTGTACGGTGTTTTACAACCAGGCGATGTTAGAATTTGAGGGCTCTGTTGACGGTATTCCGCACAATTCGACACGACCTCCTGCTGTTTCACTTGCCGCTGCATCATTTGCTTCATTTGCGCTTCTGTCGTGTTCTGAGACTGCGATTTCTTGGAGTCGCATTGCGTTTGACAGGCGGTAGTCGTTTTCGACTGCTTCGACGGTTTGCAGTCGTTTTTCTGCGAGCATTCAGAAGCTTTTGACGTCGGGGCCTTGGTTTCCTTGAAATGCGGGAGGCCCGTGGTCGCGTAAATACCGCTCGAAAGAGCACCATACGCGATGTTGTGGAAATCTTTCTGATCGTACTTCGGATGCAGTTTCTGCGGTGATTTTTGCATTTGATCCAAGTGAGGTAGATTGAAACCTTGGAACTTGTCCAGGTAGTTCTTATCGCTGTTTTTCATATCCAGAAATCTATTGTGGTCCCATGAACCTTGGAGTCGAGCGGGATCCCACGGTGGCCACTGATACTGCGCGTGCTGTGTGTGATAGTTAGGAATTTGGTTCATAGCGTAGTCGGCCTTTGAGACTAACTCGTTGTCATACTTAAACTTAGGTAACATTTTATTTAATTCATTCTGGTCTGGTTTGAGAGCGAGCTGCGTCGCGCAACCCTTGTCGTGTTTAACGGAGTTGTTTTTTGAATCACACCGAGCGGCGTTCGATTTCTCCTTCTTAAAAAAATCCTGTTTCTTCGGCGCTTCATTGGTTGGTTTCGTGTCAACCTTGCTGGTGACGGGTCCAGTGCCTGTGTTTATAACGTTTATAGGCACAGACGTCTCTGGCTTCCTCGCGTTTACGTTTTGCTCCGGAAAAAACATCTTCGGTTCCGGCGTGCTTCTAGGAGTATCACTTTTATTGCTTTTCTTCTCCGGTTTCTCCAATTTACTGTGCGCGGAATTCACTCTGACATCCCTTAGTTTACTTTTCTCTCTAGGCTTTAAATCATTCTTGTCTTGAGAACTGCATTGTACCATATTCATTGACCCGCCCATGGAGTTCTGAATAGCGTTGCTATTTGCGAAATTTGCGTCCATATCAGTCCGTTCCATGCCTAGGTTTACCGCTGCGTTTGCGCTTTGGCATCTAGGTAAAAAACTTATGTCTGTCGCATTGGGTACTTTAGGTATCACGGGATTTATCACAGGTGAAGTTATAGGGTGAGGCACTTCCAATTTCGTCGTTTTGCTAATAGCGGGGGACTCCGACATGTTATTGATGACGCGATTTACTTCGCTAGATTTCATGACTTTATCAGTTTGAACTGCCTGCGACTCCTTGCTGACGCTCGCTCTGTGATTCAGGTAGGAATGCTGCGCGGAATTTATTTGCTGTATCGTCATAGAATTAGGAATAGAATTCTGATAATTCAACATATTTGGTTCTATAACATTTCTCGTAATTAAGATCTCATCCTTTCTCGTATTTAAAATATCATTTCTAAAAGAGATTTCGCTCTCTTTACTAACAATAGGGTTTTGAATTTTACTTATTTCTATATAGGGATCAATTTTGGGCAACTCGAACTTTTTCATGCTGTTCATTTCTCTTTGAAAGTCCATATTATGTATAATTGACTCTGGTTTCGTAGGGGACTTTTTCTCGGGACTTTTCAAATCATCCATAGCCTGGTGTTGAATGACAGTTTCCTTTCTCATTTCGCACTTTTTCTGCTCACAAATGACTTCAGAGTTTATTTTTTCAGGAGATTTCTTTTGTTTCAGTGATTCATTCATAAAAGATTTGTCATTGAGCTTTGGCAAAGTGTTGATCTGAGGTGAAGTACCACTATCCGACTCTCCCTCAACAACTATAGTCTCTATCTGGTGTATTTTAGGAACGATAAGATCTACTGGTGGCTTGATCGGAGTGATTTCCTCCTGTAATTTGTGATCTAACACAATATGAGCATTCTCTGTGGTCACTACAGGTATAACTTTGGATGGACTCACGTTTTCTTCAACCTGTTTGGGCTTGTTTTCAATATTTGGTTGCATTGGCACTGTATTGTTAGGTTTAGGCGACGGCAGCGGACAGCTTTGGCTGTTGTTGTCATCCGATTCGGAAATTATAATTGTCTCTTTATCATCAAGCGCTGATTTTGCGTTCTTAATTTCACCATTAACTTCATGCTGCTCTTCTGGTTTCTCTTCTGCAGCGGCATTTGGTTCCGTTGCATCAACGCTGGGCATTTCCGTAGAGCTTTCAACTGCTTTATCATCTTTTTCACTTTTGTCTTCAACTGGCGAAGATTCGTTAATAACTTGTTCTTTCTCTGCAATAGATTTTGGAGAGTCCATGTGTATGCTATCAAGCTCCATATCACTTGTGTGATGGTCTGTACTATTCTCTTCAACATGCTGAGGAGTGGCAGGCTTACTGGAGACACTTCTTCCGTCTTCTCCTTCTTCCACATCCATTTCATCATCAGCCTCACCAGAAGAATCTTCAGAGCTTGCATCTGAATTTTTACTTTTCTCTTTTGGTTTGTCTTCAACTTGAATTTTTGGAGGGTCATGATTTTGAATAGGTGAATTAGGTTTGCCTGCTTCCTCGATAGATTCATCCTCTGTCTTACTGGCGAGCTCTTCGTCATTTTTCGCTTTTTTAGCGACAGGTGAATCACTCCTTTCTTTGCTAATTTTGGTGACTTTCTGTCTCTTCTTAGGGCGACCCCGCCACGCATATTTTCTCTTAGCTTTGGCCTTGACGACACTCGCTGTGGTATTCGTCGTGATGTCAGCTGTTTCCTCCTGACTGTCTTGACTGTCGGAAGCGAAAGTTTCCTTTTCTTTGACGCTTTGTCTTCTACTTCTAAGAGGATTGTTGTCTTCATTGAGCTCATTTTGAGCGACTCTCGAGGATCTTCTTGCCACGCTTTTACTTCTCTGCTGTCGCGGAGTCTCTTCGGGTTTCGTATCATCATCTGTAAGGTTTGATTCTGACAATTTCCTGTTGACATCCCGTTTCCTTTTCCTGCCGGTCTCTCCGAGGGTCGGCGTAGTCTGATAGGTTGTTTCGCTATACTTAAGAGGTCTCGTCCGCCGTCTGCCGGACGATGTGACCTCGATAGGAGCTTCGGGAATTTCCATTTCTTTTTCCGGTTTGACTTTTAATTTAGCCTCCGGTTTGATCACTGGGGTTTCGGTTTCCGTCGCCGTGTCTTCACTTTCAGTTTTCAATGCCTCATCGTTTTCTGTATCTTGATCCACTGAACCTTCTTCCGGCGACCTGAAGGGGTTGATCGTCGGCGCCAAAAGCGGCGTCCACCTGAGGCATTCAGGGTCAATCTCTAATCGCGGTCTACTCCTCAATTTCAGCCCGTGGGTCTCAACCCTATTCCAGTCTATACAGAGTCCCAATTTCATTGATTCATTCTCTGGGATATACCTGACAAAGCCAAGTAACTGAAACGTGGCAGCGATGTCATTCATATGCATGCCGGATATATGGGCTATGTCCTCTAGCTTAAATGGTTTGTCTCTGTGTTCATACAAAAATTCTAAAATGACAGACTTCCAATAAGCATGATAGGACACTCTCCCAAGATCCGATAGAGGTTTCTCAGGTGTACCCGGCTGACCTTCCTCTTTCGATAACAAATAACCTGAAAAACAAAATGGCTTGATTAATACTCACATTCTAACAAGCGAATTAATATAAAATTAACCAAAAATATGTAATAAAGATTCCACCACTCACTAAAATGGATGAGAAACCTCCCATATCCCTGCCTCTGGTATTGTGGCATCGTCATGATGCAGGAAACATTGTACTTCTGCTGACAATGCTTCTCTTTGGAGAAATAACCGACGAGGTGGCATCCTTTGCTATCATTTTTCGTCAGCACATAGAATAGGAACGGTTCGACGTCATAGTATAGAGTTTTGTGGTCGAGAAATAGCTTGGCGAGTAAACAGAGGTTTTGGCAATAGATTTTGTTCGCGTTGCCATCGACTTCGAAGACGGATATATCTCCGCAGCGGTAGATTTCCGTGGCGGGCGGATGTCGCCACAAACACTTGTCTAGATGCCGCATTAGTACCGCACGACTCTTCGCGTATTTCAGACAGAATTCGCAAAGGAACAGTTTCGGGAGCCTGCAAACAAGAAGAAGAAATATAATAATTATATATATCCACAATGATAATTATTCAATGATACCACAACATTTTAATTTCGCAGAGGAAACCTAATGTCGCTTATTCACCGAGAGCTCAATACAGACTTCCTTAAAGAAAGGTTAAAACAGGCAACTATCATGCACCCTAGTTTTGTACATATGACATTACGAATATTGGTTAAACAGATTTTTCATATACACAACTGCTCATAAGTATTTGCCCTTTCGTCAAAAGAAGACGTAAAAGCAAGCCTTTTAGGATGAGTAGCAGTAAAGAAACCACTTCTTGGGCGCCAAAATAAAATTAATAGGCTGAAATGGGTTCTAAAACAAAACCTGGACACACGAACAATGGAAAGATGTGCTGTGGAGCGACTAATCTAAATTCGAGATCTCTGGAGGCTCTGTAATGATTTGAGGCTTTTTTGGAGGGGGTAAAACTGGAGACAGTTAAAATAACAGGGATTTTCTACAAAGAGGGGTATAAAAAATACTGCAGGATAATGTAACATATTCAGGTCGTCAACTGATAAGTAGAAACTTTATCTTTCAGAGCGATAACGATCCCAAGCAGACTTCAAAACTGTGTAAAGAGTAAGTTGTCATAATAATCAAATTATTAAAAATACAAACCAAGTTTGGTGTAAGTTTTACATAAACCCAGGTGGGCGAATACTTTTGCGCGGTATTCTAGTTTGAGTATATATATGTCGGTACGAGTGCAAAGGGCCGTCGTGAAGTGCATACCTCGCGTATTCCTGCGGGAACGGGCTGGAGTACCAGGTGTCGATCTCCCACTGGCCAAACTCGATGGCGGAGGGGCAGCGCGGCGCGGCGAGGGCGGGCAGCGCGGGGGGCGCGGGGGGCAGCGCCCCACCCGCCGCGGCGGCCGCCTCCGCGAACAGCTCCGCGTCCGCCTCCGTCACGCCCGGCGGCAGCTTCCTGCTCTCTGCACCAACCGACAAAGTCAACCGATTGGGATCATACACTTTTTATTAAGGGGCTCGTAAGCGGGCTAGTTTTTCGGCAATTTAATGCTGCAATAGGGATGTTTCCTGGGTAAAAAAAAACTACTTCTAATTAGTCCGTCAATTAGATTATCAAAAAATATTGCACACGTATTTTTTGCTTTATCATATCAATCAAAATTGACAAAGATAACGCGCATCAAAATTCGGGAATAGGGAGCTAATGACATGACGTCACTTAATGGAAAGTGTACAAAGTCGTGACGTCACGCGGAACTTCAACGCACTATATCTTCGTCATTTTTTGTTTAATTGTCAAAAGAAAAAAATATGTATTAATTTTTTTTTATCATGTAATTGACGGTCTAATTAGATTTTTTAAAGAAACACGCCTATTCGGGCTATCCTCAAAAGTTTCCATTCAAACTTTTTGTCCCCATTAGTGATGTAATATGTCATATTTTTTGGGATAGCCCGAGGTACAGCAATAAATTGCCGAAAACCTAGCCCGTTTCCGAGCCCCTTTAGGTTTACAAATGAAATGTTACACTAGTATATACTGATATGTTTATATTCTAAGAACACGGCATTAACAAATGCACTTTTTTATAAAGACTTTGTGTTACTTACACCGAGAAGTTATTGCGTAATGTATTTTTAAAATAATAGTATTATAATGAATGGTATATATTTAAAATGACTGAAAATACAATGTTCTTAAAATTAAAGGAGTATGATCACGGCATGACAAGTAATTACACTGGCTTGATAAGCCTGTTTAGTTACATGAAAATATAAATAAAATAAAATAATCAGGAACGCAAATTAAAGCAGTCAGTATCCAAAGAGAAATAAACAAAACAGAACCGTAAAACAAAGTTGATTAATAAAGAAACCATAAATAATTAAAATAGAAACTCATCACCGCAAAATGATTAGTGTTACAACAAAAGTAAAACTTGACGCGAGACAAAAGCCACAGAGCACAATCATCTGCGTCATGCACAATAAAGTAAATCGTCATACAAATATTGCGGCCACATGGTATCAGGACATCACTTGTATCTTGCGTCAACACAACCGACCGTAAATAACACAAAGCTGTACGTTCACGCTGCGCGAGCGAAAGTGCATGTGTGGATACTGCCTTAACCCGAATAACAATAGTTTTGTCATCGGCGCTCGGCGTCCGCCACGCCTCGACGCACCGTCACGTCGCGCCGAGCAGAGAACGAGCCAATGAGAGAACACGAGCGACACCGGCCACCAATCAGAGCAGGGGACGATCCACCACGAGACACTTTCACCCGCTGCACGGTGAAGCGAGCCCGGGGCGGCCCGACACGACTCCGACGCCCGCGGGACTGCTGCGCCCGGGGCCCCGGGCGTCGGGGTCGGGCGGGGCGCGCCGAGCGGCAGGGCGCCTTACCCGTCTGATTGTTGGCCGGGCTCGCTCGGTCGCGGCGCGCCTGCGCGAGGCCGCGGTACAGTTTCTCGGCGTCTTCGGGCGGCGCGCGCCGCTTGCCGGCCGCCAGGCTGCGCACCAGCTGCGACGCGCTCAGTCGCAGCGGCGGCCCGTCCGGCGCCCCGGCCGGGCTCGGGCTGCGCGTGGGCTCGCGCTTCAGCGACGCTTGGTACCTCCGGAAGGTGCTGCGCGTCTCTTTGAGCACTTGGCGCTCCGCGGTCTCGCTCCGCTGCGACCTCTCCCGGCGCGCGGGCCGGGCGCGCGCGCGCGGCCGCGACTGCGACCGCGACGCCGTGCGGACCGAGTAGAACTCCGACAAGCCATCGAACAGCGTCGTCAGCAGGCGCTCGCCGCATCTGCTCCTCCGCCGGGCGACTCTCTCGGTCTCGGGCCTGCGGGGCTCTCTCGGAGACGGGGCCCGCGGCGCGAGCTTCTGCTGGCGCTGCTTCTGCGCTTCGGCGGCGAAGCCCCACGCGCCGGGCGCGTCGTCGCTGGCGAGCCGCTCGAAGATGGTGGGCGCGCGCAGCGGACACAGGCCGGGCGCGCCGCAGTCCGAGTCGGACGAGGGCGGGGCCGCGCGGCGCTCCACGCGCAGCTCGAGGCGCTGCACGCGCGTGACGCGCACGCCGCGCCAGCGCGCGCGCTCCCACTCCCCGTCCCACGAGCTGGACGACGCGCGCCGGCGCCGGTTCACGAGGTTGAACGCGCTAAATCTGAAAAACTTTTGTTTCTCCTTGGACATTCTCTGCTCGGAGTCGAGGAGCGCGAGCGCGGCGGGCGCGGGGGCCGCGGGGGGGGCATTACCGTCCGAGGGCTCCGAGTCCGAGCCGGCTGCCCGCCGCGGCGTCCGCGCCTTCTTCCCCTTCGGCGTGCCTCCCATTGTCGACCTGCACCGGAGACAAACAATCATAAGACAGAGTCAACGCTTAAATATCAATATGCTAGTGGCGCCACTCAGTTATTAAATGAACTCGTCAAACATTCATCTGGTAGTACAAACTCACTGTCATATTGAAATTGTAAAAAATGGAGGTAAACGAGATGTCATTTTAAATAAGTTATTTAAGTCCATGTTACACGCCGACAGTATTTTTACAATCTTACTAATATTGTTATTTTTGTAAAAGTTTGGATGGCTGCATATTTGTTACTCCTTCACGCCTCAACGGGCGGACGGATTTGGATGAAATTCGGAATGGAGACAGCCTATTAACACAAAGGCATTGGCACATTGTATACTTTTTAAATTGAATTTTAAGTTAGCTGTATTTTTTTAATTTATTGTTAGTCTATTGTTGCTATTGTTGAATCTTATGTTTACCGTGCCTGGTGACTCGGCGGCAGCTGTAAACCGGGCATGTGCGTGCTTATAAATAAATAGGATACTTATCCCGGAAAATTTTCAAGTTACGAGGGTATAACTATAACCGAATTCCACGCGGACGACGAAGTCGCGGGCAGTAGCTAGTAATATACCCCATAGTCATAAGCTGTTTTTAGAGTTCAGGTACAGTTGAATTAGCCTTAGTTTTTCCGTGGAATAGGCCGCTTATTGTTTTTAGTTGCATCTACTAAAGTAGATTCATCCTTACTTGTCTTATTTGGTAAAACAGCCCCTTATTCGTAAATAAAGCAACGGGAGATAATATTTTGTACATCACTTTGCCAATTTTTCACCTAAGATTGCTTTTATTCTACTTATCCTAATTAATTAGGATAAAATAACTGTTTCAAAAGTATATTTTGAGGTTATCAACTTGTTTAACGAATAAGACGAGTAAGGATGAGTCGAGTTTAGGTAAGCGGTGTGCGCACTGACCGCTTGGAGGCGGCGGGCGCGCGGCGGCAGTCGGGGCAGCGCCAGGGCGCGGGCGCGCAGTGCGCGTGCGCGTGGCGCGCGCAGGCGCCGGCGCAGCGCGCCACCCAGCCGCCCGCGCCGCGCTCGGCGCCGCAGCGCGCGCACCAGCCGCACTCGCCGCACGACCAGCGGAGAGCCTGCACCCAAACGATACACTGATGGCAGAATTCAGAAACGCCACTTAAGCGTTTGGCTAGATATTAGGTACTTAAATATCTCTCATCTAGTTGTCAACCCATACAAAAACGTCACTTTAATTAAAGCTCAATTTGAGTGGCCTTTCTGAATTCGGCCATGAGACCCTTATTTAGGCATACCTCGGAGGCCTATAACTTCTGTTACAAACACACATTGTGATAACAGTTCAAAGATTTCTCAATAGATCGTTAGATAATCGTTTTAATAAATATTTAGACCTAGAATCCACCTATTTTTTTAAAACTCGCTATAAAATATCTCAGTATATGGTTGAAATATTCTAATTTATTATATGTTACTTGAGATGGAGACTTGACTATTCGCTTTTCATTTTCTTTTAAATGTCATACTTAATAAAGACTTCCATTAATAAATTCTGCTGAATTCTCGTAAATACTATATTAAACACATATTTTAGTTAAGAGCTAGCTAAAAACCAAAACCCAGCCTATTATGAATTAACGTTTTACAAAATCGTTCCTTTCCTGTATTAAAAGAAAAAAAAAAGATTCGATTTACTGGCATTAAATTTGTCTAATTTCTATAAAAGCGGTAAACCTTGGAGGCCGGTTATCAGCATACTGACGAACGTCCTTTATGCTGATATCACTTGTTAACAATGATCAAAAACCAGTCCCAAGTTTATAAAGTAACAATGCATAGTGAAGCTTACTATTCAAAATTCGATGTGTTTCATCCTTACTTGTCTTATTTGGTAAAGAAGTTTCTAACCTGAAAATGCACCTTTTTTCCCTAAAACGGCTTTTTCTTCATAAACAAAGCAACCGGAGATAATATTTTAGACATCACTTTGCCAATTTTTCACCTAGGATTGCTTTACTTAGGATAAAACAGCTGTTTCAACCAAAAAAGGTACATTTTCAGGTTATAAACTTGTTTACCAAATAAGACAAGTAAGGATGAATCGACTTTACCTATAGCATGTTTTGGAAGCAGTATTAGGTTTCCCAATAGGACTAAGTTCCAGTTTAAAAAGCGAGAACTTTGGGTAGTTTTTTTGGCTTGGCAAATTCAGACATGGCGATTTGCCGTCATACATCGAAGACTTGAAGTGGCCAATAAATTATTTAGAGACCAAGGTGTAATCTATATCTCATGCAAAGAGGTTGATTACGAAAGCCTTAATAAAACCAGTAGTCAGTATGCATATGAATACATCCATGAATCTTGATGTCTGACTGATCTTCATACAAACGGCCGAAACGACGCGCTTCGAAATCTCGGTACACAAAAGTCGCGAGTGCGCCGCGGTTGGGTACGGACGTGGATAGTGCGAGATATTCCCATGAATTTATTTACGTAAATTATGGCACGAGAATTTTTGATGTTTTTGATATTTTAAAAGCAAAATACTTTAAATGTTTTTTTTTACTCCATATTGACTTACCTACAGTCACTTTTGAAACTAGAATTATAAACCAAGTAAAAATAATTAAAATTAAAACTTACAAGATTTGAAGTAATAGTTCATGAAAAGATACTACGACAGTTTAATATAAGTAGCATTATCAAATACGTAACCGAAGAAAGACAGTCAGCGGGCAGCCCTACTGCGTGTTTACATACCGAGCGGCCGCAGGTAATTATTTCGAGGACACTGCCGAGACAAAATACCGTTAGTTTATTATACTGTGCTGGAAATGCTCAAAGCTATCGTAAAAACCACCAGTCAAGAGCACTGCTATAACTTTAGTTGTGCTATTTACGATGATTTTCAGTAGGTATTGCTGTTTGTGAATATGAGTCTCGTAGTCACTTGAAATTAACGTTTATTGTTTAGGGTTCCGTACTTCAAAAGGAAAAAATTCAACCCTTATAGGATCACTCGTGTGTCTGTCTGTCCGTCTGCCACAGCCAATTTGCTCCGAAACTACTGGACCGATTGAGTTGAAATTTAGTACACATACGTAAGTCGGTGACCGCAACACGGACTTGTAACGTAAATAACTGAATTTTAAAAATGGCGGCCAGTTTTATGGGTAAATTGGAAAATAAAAAAAAAACGTTTGGCATACTATAGCGTGTGACATATCAAATGAAAGGGCTTGCTGTGATTTTTTTTTAATAATAATTTTAAGATAAATAGCCTTGAAGCTATTTAGGGGGAAGAAAACTACTGGGGGACATCAACTCCGACACAAATGACATCTTTTGAACTCAATATTTCCTAAATAGTCCCCTATATGTTAAAATTCGTCGTAACATACTTATAATGTTTAAATAGCTATCCAAATCCTCATAAAAGGTTGCTTTAGAAAAAAAAAACTCTTTGCTTTAAAGTATGTGAGCTGCCATAAAAACATATTTTTAGTAATTTTATACTCTGTGTCCGCGGGTCATCTTCTTTACTAGTACAAAATTTCAGCTAAATATGTAACATGTAATAGTTTTCGAGAAAAAGAGGTTGTGTTGTTTTGAGACATACGGACGGACAGACGGAAAAGGCGAAACCGTAAGGGTTGTTCGGGACTATGGAAAAACAAATGGTAATACGATAACGAACAAAAACTATTCCTCTAATATGTTCCAAATAAATAATTAACATAATAATGTCAAAAAACAACGCCGGTAATCAACTAATGGTTCCTCAATAGCGTTTTAATAGGCTAATACCATCGAGTGAAGGCCATGTTGGTCTATAATTGGAAAACGGGACATTTAATTAGTACATGGACATGAACCATATACTTGTACCCTTATTTTTCTTACATTGATTTCACTGTTGCGGATAAGATACAGATGTGACAAAATTGTGGGCATATACAGTATGTAACACGACGAAAACCAAATATATTAACCCGACAAAGTTTGGATGAGAAGAAAGGTTCTGGTACATATCTTAATAACGTCAGTTTTTTTTAATAATAAACCTAAAAAAAAATATAATAGTTAAATGATTATGGTAACAGCGTGTTTTATATCATGAATACGTGAAATTTCGTGTCGTTTCTTTATTATTGTTTAACTACTTTACTTGTTATTACCTAGCTATGCAGATAACACAAAATTGACATTTGAGGCATCAAAATAATGGATGTCAGTGCTGACAGTGATTGTTTACGTGTTCGAAACTCTAAAACGTATAACATGCGTTATTTAAATAACTTAGACATGTTTAAATCGCGGTAACGTCATTATACCGCGGTCATAGTTGAAGATGTGATAGGATTGGTGGAATGGCGGGATTTATATTATTTTCTGTTATAACACATCCATCAGTGTGTTATCGTTCGGTACCATAGGTGATACCTGTGTTAACAGACATTAGTAGAGATGCTTTATAAATTTTGTAAAATGATAAGATCAAAATTAACGGATGAATGCTAGCAAACAGTGTGTTACTGTGTTCGGCTCAACGTAGCCATCAACAGGTTTGAAGGTTTGCTGTTTGTCGTGTTACATAGTTTATAAAGTATTATATATTATGTAAAATCAATGTATGATTTGAAAAGATGACTTTCTGCTGAGTTTCTGTGGCACTTCTCAGCAATGATGGTCCTGTCCGAAGTGTTGGTAGATTCAACCTAATTTAATTTAGTCACTGACGATTAAAGAGCCAAGAGGTGGCCAATTTGCTCAATAAACTTTCTTTTTATTTTTATTTGTGATTTTCTTGTATAATTATTATTAACCTTTTAAACGCCACAGCTGAATGCGGCTGTAGCGGATAAAATGCATGGAAAACGGCATGCCGTGGCGTCAGAGGCACGAAAATCTGTTGTCGGCTACAGCCGACTGTGGCGTGCAAAAGGTAAACAACCTATGCCTCAGAAAGCTTATCAATATCATAAACGCGAAGCGCTTGTTTCTCTTTCACGTATAAACGCAGCAACGAATTCACTAGGGAATACCAAGACTTGTACACGCACGAAACCGTGCGCGAAAGCGAGTGTATTCACTAAGTAGTAAGTACTTTACTCTGAGCTGACAGACAGATTACACTAGTTTATACAACTATCCGTAATCAATCGAGCCATCGCAACGTTTCCGCAAATCTATAACTCATTAATAAACTACAGATGCAAGGTTTTTTGTAAGTCAAGAAACTGGGATATGAATTTTCGGGCCTAATATGCGAAGTCGACTTTAATAGTGTTCCAACAGCGTAAACATTACTTTGGAGAATAGGGAACATGCATGAAAATCAAAACGAGGTTAAAATTATATTATGAAAGAAAATGTAAACAAAAGCAGATTAAAGAAAAAAGCAGATCGTTGACTATTCGTTTGAATTTTATTAAGAGTCAAAATTAGTGAAAATTATATCGTTTTTAGGGTTCTCCCTACCTCAAAAGGAAAAAAACGAAACCCTTATAGGCTCACTCGTGCGTCTGTCTGTCCGTCTGTCACAGCCAATTTGCTCCGAAACTACTGGACCGATTGAGCTGAAATTTGGTATACATATGTAAGTTGGTGACCGCAACACGGACGCGTGACGTAAATATATGAATTTTAAACATGGGGGCCACTTTTGGGGGGCAAATCAGAAAAAAAAAGTTATGCAATCTATATTGTGTGACATATCAAATGAAAGGGCTTATTGTGAGGACTTTAAATATATTTTCTTCTTAATTTTAAGTAAAATAGTATTCCCCCCCCCCTTATTTCCGATACTACTGGGGCTAAAATTTTGAAAAAAATACAGAAAATGGTTCTTTACCTATAGATTACAGGAAAACCTATAAGAAGTCTATGATATTTAAAGTAACCTAGTAAATTGCAGATAATCATGTACGGAACGGAACCCTCTCCACGCGAGTTTAACTCGCACTTGTCCGGTTTTTTAGTTCCCATATTAGTTTTGTTTGCATCCGCATCAACAAATGTCATGTTTTATTTTTACGATGCTAGTCTAAAAACTGTATTTTCGGAAATGATTGCTAATTTCGTATAAACGACTTACATTTTGTACTGTCTAACGTATGCTGTGACGTCATAGGTTATGTCCATTTTGTATGGAGCGTTTTTGCGAGTGGAATGAACAAGGACTTTTCAAAGCTTCATAACTCATAAAATAAACAACATAATAATGTTTTGCGTACACAGTTCGGTTTTTATTACTCAGCAATTTCCAACACAAGATGAAAACAAAATTATGCATGTTCCCCATTAATTTTTCGACACAATATTATTTGGGACGTAATTAGTCTCACTGCCAAAATATTAAACCCTGGCACCAGCCTTGTGAATCTCTTAGGGTGCTTGTAAACGAGCTATGTTTTTGGCATTTTTTTTCTGCAGTTCAGGCTATTCCCAAATGTTTACACTTATTCCCCCAAATTTTTTGTTAACATATGTTTTTCTTTTTAAATAGCGCAAACTACCGCCCTAAATTGCCATTTAGAAGGTCCTTAAGGCGAATGGTACAACAAACTTTGTGCAAAGTTTTTCTGCCCAGGCTTTTACTGTCGAGAAGTGTTTTTATTTATTAATATACCTTATTCTTATTAAAAATTATATAAAATCAAAAATTCAAAAATATATTTAATTTCACAAAATCATCACGATGTCTTTAGTAAAAATAAGAAGAGAGAAAATAATTATTTTTCGCCAGCGAAAATTAATATATATATATAATAAATTCACCATTCAAATTTAGACCAAATGACTTTGTCCTTACAGTCTAAATTAAAACTTTCGTTTATCCGCCATTTAGCCGCTGCGCACGTCAAGGAGCTTGTTACACTCACTGTTAGAAATCCGTGAAAGTATTTAAAAGCTAAAGATTTAAAAGATCTGCATCACCCCTAACAAACAGACACAGGACCGGTGGGAAGGACGCAGTTGATAAGAGTTACTTCCGGTACAGAATGTTATCACGTGTGAAAACATTACCATTTCATTCTTGTAGCTATAGGTTGACCGCTTAAATGAGTCTTCGTCAGGCGACAAAGGGGACCGAGAGAGGTGCGAGCGGCAGGCGCATTTTTGTTTTCATTCAATTCACGCCGCCCGCACATCTCTCGGGCCCCTTTGTCGCCTGCCCCCGCGCCCCTGGGCCGCGCGGGCGAAGACTCATTTAAGCGGTCAACCGATATCTGCAGTATCTACCAATAAACCCCCGAGCATGTTCTCGACTTCAAATATATGGGAAGTCTATCTATAATGGGATAGCAAACTATAATGAACAGCTTATAACCTTTCAAAGGTCACTCCAACAGTTAATTTATTCCGTACTTAACGACCACACAGAAACACCTGCACTTTCCGGAATGCCGCCATGCTTAACCTTGAAACTATTATGCATTGCCATATTTATTTATTGAGGGATTGTTGTGCAAAAAATCCATAGTCAGTAATGATGCTGAGAAAACTATTACCAAAAGCAAGTCCACATAAGTTTTTTTTTCCTATTTCATTGTTTACAGAATACACCTTTTCATCTCCAATAATGTAATAATGATTACCTATATCTAAAACTTCATTTAGAATTGGGTACTTAGTTTAGTTTGTCAATAGCGAATGGTGAATGATTTTCGAAAAACCCTTTCTTAGTGGCTTCAGTAGTTTGAGCTTTAGGTGCAAGGCACCGAGTTCTGAGCCTTTTACCAACTAGATTAAACTCGCCACGTCAATTACAAAAGTTGTCACACGTCAGGCATGTCTAAGAAGTCACACAAATTTCCACCTTACATCAAAGTAGTGAGGGGGCTTTTATAATGTACGCCCTGACGGATATATCCGTCGTTGGCTTGGCGGTGAACCAGTGGTGCGGATATATCCGTCATTGGCGTTGAAAAGGTTAAAGAGGTTATATTTTTTTGTCTTCTTCAAAATTATGTGCTTGTGTACTCACAAGCACATAATTTTGCTTGTGAGTATTTTATGTGTATCGTGTTTTTAATATTGAAATTAAGTGTATTTCTGTTTTGCGCATTTTTCTTCTCACATTTAAAAGAAAAAAATGCACAAAACAGAATATATCTTTTACATACATACATACATCACATCACGCCCGAAATCCCTAATGGGGTGGGCATAGCCACAAGAATACTTGTGGCCGCGTTCGATTTCGCGCGCGAATATCTTTTATCTATTTATTTATTATAAATGCCTAATACGTCCAGGCCAGCTGTTAGCCCTAACACAATTTGTATAACTTGTATACCCAAAGCTCTAAATTATACCCACTACACTTGCGTAACCAGCATGTTTATTACTTACACATTAAACATACAATACAATCACAAATATGTTTATATTTGTACTTGTTTATCTCTCACCTTTAAAGTAGTTTGAGTGATGTGATCCAACAGGTTCAAACACGTTGGATGCGCATAAGACTTGCACTGGTAACAGCTGATGAGAGCCTCCGGGTCCCCGGTGCTGTTTCTCGTCTCCGTGCCAAGACACTCTGTACACACCGGCACACCCCCTGGACTTGATTTCTGGAAAAAGAGAAGATTACTGTTGCTGGTTCAAAATAACGAATACAATAAAATATACGAAATACAGCAGCATAGTGTTCTATAGATGCATTCTATTTAATGAACCAAGTGTATGCCAACTGAGCTGAATAATATATTTATAATTAAAGATTCTTTTCTTTCTTTTTCCAGGGTCCCATACCTCAAAAGGAAAAACGGAACCCTTATAGGATCACCCATATGATCAGGTGTGTCCGTCTGTCTGTCTGTCCATCCGTCACAGCCAATTTGCTCCGAAACTACTGGACAGATTGAGTTGAAATTTGGTACACAATGTAAGTCGGAGACCGCAACACGTACGCGTAACGTAAATTAATTAATTTTAAACATGGGGGCCACTTTTGGGGGATAAATTGTAAAATTAAAAAAAAGTTTTGCAAACTATGGCATGTGACATATTAAATGAAAGGGCTCGTTGGGATGATGTTAAATATGTATTTTTTTATAATTATAAGATAAATAGTTTTGAAGTTATTTAGGAAAATAGGCAAAAAAATTACCATCATCCCACTTATCTCCAAAACCACTAACCAAACCACTTAAGTTAAGAAAAAAATATAGAAAATAGATTTTACCTATAGATTACAGGATAACAGGAGAAGTCTATGGTATTTAAAGTAACATAGGAAATTTCATATAATAACGGAAGCCTCAATGAGAATAAATTATAAATAAATTATGATTCCAGTTAGCGATTGCGATTGCAGTTAGTTAGCTGGGAGGGAAGAAATAGCATAGAATGCGTGCAGATGGTTATCATCCTGGCATGTCGTAAAAGTCGACTAAGGGACTCCTCTCCAACATGGTGGACTATCTGTATGGGCGATGGGCTGATCACCTGTCAGCATACGGTTCATCATACCATCTTAGGACTAATTAATCGAACATGGCCACAAGTATTCTTGTGGCTCTGCCCACCCCATTAGGGATTTCGGGCGCGATGATATGTATGTGTATGTATGATTCCAGTTGGTAACTTAGGCAATTTCATAAGTAAAGTGAAAAGTTACAAAAATAAACTCAACCTTGAATGAAAGTAAATACATATAAATAATCTTTAGCCTGATGTTAATTATAAATTATCATTTTTTGGCTCAACTAATTAGATATTTAGGTATAGATCCACAATGGATGTATTGACAGAACTGGCCATACTCCAGCATATTATATATATTTTTTTGCTAAATGAACCTGTTTATACTAGATTATCATGTTTTTGTCTCAGTTAATATGATGTGTAGGCATAGAGCCACTTGGATGTATCAACAGTACTGGCCAGGCCACATACTCCAGGCACATATATTTTATTTTATGCTGAATTAACCCATGCTTAAACAGCATTCAGGACACATAGTAAGCAATAGCGGTTGGCCTATTGACACCACAAAAAATCATCATCATCAGTTAATATACATCCAAATGCTGTGAGATGGACACAGCAAATAAAATTGTCTATGCTAGCACCAAATCTTACATTGCTATTATGACACTGCTATTCAAATGGTCTCTGATTAAAACTACTCAGTGAAGAGGGCTGAATGTTGCTTCTTCACATAAAAAACTATAACCCAAGTGACAACCTAAAAGTATTGTTGCTCCTAGTATGATGCACTGAAAGTGGAACATCTCATTTTCGGTCATATACCTACATTATACTGAGTGCTACCATTGTAACGTTTGCACTGGACCCTGTAACACAGGGCATCCTAACTCAGGAACCAGGGATGTAATCACATGCTGAGTTTCTTGCGGCATTTCCTCTCAGCAGATGTCACCTTTCAAAGCGCTAGTAGCTTCAGACATGTAAAAGAGCCCTACTACTGTGGCCTACTTGCAAAATACATATTTTCATTTTCATTTTCATCATGTATGTTTTAAACCACTAAATACCTATTTTCATTTTTTTCATAGGTTGTTAAACTAAAGGTAACCTTTGGCTTCATGTAGTCAGGTAAAAATAAATTATTCTCTGGTAATGCCTTCATTTATTACTGAGCCAATGAAAATGAAAATGAAAATATTTATTTTGCAAGTAGGTAGGCCACATGGGCTCTTTTACATTTCTGAAGCTACCAGTCAATCCATTGACTGTTATAGATATATATAAAAAAAAACAATTGATTTACATTATGCAACACAATCATACTACCTTGATCTGTTCAGAGATCAATGCCCTCAGCATTGTTGTGAATCATTCTTTCTGAAATAGTGAGATATTAAAGCAAAATACAACTAAGTTCTCCAAACTTAACTTTGTATTTCATTAATGCATGGAATGCATAAAAAAATACAATTTGTAATTCATATTTGACTAACAACAGTTTTTGTGGCATGCAGTTACTTCTCATAATTGTAATAGTAAATTGTTTTATTACTATTTTTTACTATATAAGAAGTTTTATGCTTACTTGTTTACATTAACAATACCTATATGCCAGTGCTCACAATGAAAAAATGTGCTAACTAAGAGTGACATGTTTATTCCAGTATTCATCAAAGGTGTAGCAAGGGGAAGGGGAGGGGCATGTGGGCTGATACTATTAGTTATTTATTGTACATATTCTTGATGCTAATACAAAAAAAGAGATTCCTAAGGCAACCTCTGTCAGTTTACAGTTTGTTTTAGTGACATTAGTGAAATCACTTGAACTTTATTTTATAGGCATGTATGCAAAGCTATTGTGACGATAGTTGATGTAATCCTAATAGTTTGACTTACAAATAAAAAAAGCACTTTTTCGACAACCATTGCCATTGTCACTGGTCATTCCAATAAGGATTTTTGTACAATAACAAAGCAACTTTACTAAATAATATTATGAAAGAATAATGAGCACTCTATGTAAACAAAAACCAATAACAGAGCAAATGCAACTGAGTTGTTAAATTTCAAAATTAAATTATGTCTCGTTGTTTTCAGAATTGATAAATAGACATCCTTAGAAAGACTAACCTTTTCAGAATCCTGTGATTTCACCCTCTGCTTTGGAGTGCGTTCATGTGAGGAAGCACGAGGTCTCTCAGCTGCCTTGTATGCACCTTGATGATGCGTGATGAGCCCCCTGGTGACCGCCCTCTTCGCCGCGGCACGCAACACTGCTCGCACATCCACTTCCGGATCAACTGTCACTTGATAAGCCTGCTGCAAGTGCTTTTCAATAGTCTTTAGATCACTACCGTCTCTTTCACCTAACTCGCGCACTGCTTTAGCCACCGCCCGAGACACATCCGCATCCTGCGCGATTCGCAGAGTCCTGCTCTGCAGCCCCCCAGGGTCCTTGTACGAGCTCTGCCCCTTGTTGTATAGCTTCAACACGGCACCCTCTCGCACGGCCCGCTCCAAGCGCTCGGAAACCACGTCTTCATGATAGTTATGATGCTGCCTGATCGCGTGACAGATACGCTCCAAGCTCGGCCGCTGTTTCTGTGATCGTATCTTCCGAATCGCCTCGAGTATCCATCGCTTCCACACTTCCTTTCCGACGTCGTCTGGTTCGGTCATTTTTGTCTAAGATTATTTTGATCGGCCGTCGGAGTAACGGTACGGTACTGGAGCGCTGTCAACACCCATCGTATTTTGGCGCCTCAAGCGAAATTCCATTTTATGAAATGGAACCCCGCCGGAAGGAGCCGGTAAGCGCGGCGCGGCGCTTAAAGCCGGCTCACAGCATGTTTTCGGCGAAGCGGGCGCTCACAGGTGACACATCGCGCTTTGAGAGCGGGTTTCGGCGGAGCGAGCATCCGATGGCGGCCATCTTGTGACAATCCAAATTTACGACGGACGAATACACGCGACGTAAATGCTACTATTTGATTACACTTCACTAAATAACTCCAATAAATTAGTTCATTGATTTATTAACACTAATACTGTTCTGTATTTATTCTACACGAAAGTAAAATAAAACTAAAGCAGATTCCTTTCCGGTTCTTTTTTCACAATGCGCCCTCACAAACAAACAATTCAAAGTGATAACATTTAATGATTTGGTGTTCGGAGCCCGCAATGATTTTTCTAATGAGTGATTTACATTTATCAATCAACGATTTATTTCAAAATTTACTTGAAAACATTCACAAAACACCAACAAAAGGCTCTTCAAAATGGCTATCAATCAGTTGCTATATGAAAAAATACTTTTGATATCCTGCTTGTCGCCGCAAAATGTATTGCCATTCTAATTACAATTAACTTACCGAAAAATAAATTTTACATATGTTTATTGTCGATGGTCACACTAGAGAGTCCTCAAAACTTGTAAAAATTTAAATCGATTGGGAATATAATACAAAGACCTAGCAATTTATTTACGTTTCTTATTATGTTATGTAGCTAAAGTTCAACTTTAGTGAAAGTACAATAAAATTCTTAACGAAAGCCATCGGTATAGTTACATAGCTAATTTAAACACAGTTACATTTAAACGCATTGAAAAACACCTCATGTATCGCGCGGTCAGCGAGTTTTTACGAAAACTATTTTGTGATGACAAAGTTAAAATTTACAAAGTTTTCAATATTATTGTGCCTTTGCGTGAATATTTTAGAATGGTTTATTTTAGTATTGTATCTTAGAACAGAGGAGAGGAAGGCACATCATACGTATACGCAGATTGTAATACATTGTAGTTTTTCAAAAGATCGTGATTTTTAACTCATGAAAAATGCCGTAAGTGTCATGAACTTATCTTTTAGATTTAAGTAAGTAAAAAAAGTATGTAGCTACTAAATTAGGAAATAGGAAAATCTCGAAATTAGGATAAGAAAGCCCACACTTATATTATCCCACATTGTTTATTTACCTATCTACTGCATGCGTTTCATTTTTGATAACCTGTAGATACTTTTCAAATATGTTATAAAGCCGTACTGTAAAGCTATAATTAAATATTACCAATTATATGTATTTTTCTTGGTTTTTCATCTACTTCTTTTTGAGTGTACAGATCACAAATTGATATGTAACTTACCCACTCTTTAAACAAATCTCACTTTCCATACAAAATGTTAGTAATTTGAGACAGATTTTGGCCATCTATCAAGTTGTGAACAGGAACAAAATCTAGGTTATAGGGTTCATTTAATTATATCATAAATAAACATAATTTAAATACACACAAAAAACCATTAATACTTCGTAAAAATATTTACTTTACAACAAATACAAATATAAGTACAATCATAACATGGTACCTTAATAACAAAAGTAAAATAACCACATTTTTTATTCAGGATTAGAAGAAAGCATAGAACAAGATCATATACAAAGAGAAGTGAAATCAACAAAAGGCAACGCGCCATAGACAATGCTCCTAAAGTTATTTTTAAAATAATTCCTGATATATATTCTTGGAGAGTCACAAGAAGTTTTAGCAAAATGTTAGATCAGAAACGAGACTTCATAATAGTGGAGATATATAGATGTATGCCTTTATTGGGGGATGAAGAAAAACAAGCACCTGGTTGGACAGTACATATTGTTCGATATGATATTGTTTTTATTGATAAACAATGATTCAAAGACCCATATCGTAAACTGAAATGAAGAGTTATTTACAAAGGAGCAAGACGTAACTTAGTTAAGATACCTTAAGGACAATTTTTTGTCCCATGGAACCTCTTGAACATGATAATGTGTTTAAAATAACTATAAAATTTTAGTGACAAAGAAAAGTTTGGCAAATGTCCCATGACTCGAAGGGTCTCTGACTCAACCTCGTATATGAAATTTTACGAAATCCGAATATCCACTTTAGGTACACGTCGTAAAGTGTACGATTCCGATTTCATACATTTTCATATACGATGTTGAGTCAGAGACTCGTCGGATGTGTTCCATGTAAGATGTTTGTTTTTATAATAAGATATTTCCTTACACATTCACAAGGAAAAACTTAACATATTGGCTGGTCCATATGAATATTATTGTACCTATTTTAATAAGTTATACAGTGATTATTGTACCTATTTATAAAGCTAGTTTTTAATTTACTACTTTTAATTTTATGAGGTTCCTGAAAATGTGTTCAAACTATGATAGACATAAAGGCCCTTGCATATGGCAACATTTTCAAGCGCCTTTGCAAGTTCTGCCTTCGCAAGTTCTGAATCGCTGCCACTTTTTCACTTTAAAAAGTAAAAATGACAATGCCGCGCGTTTGACAATTCGCACATGGCAAAGTTAAAAAAAATTATTGTAGTTAAGCAAAGTATGATTACCTATTTACTAAAAAGTATTTCATAATGTTTTTTTGATTTTTTAGTATGTTTTGACTTTTCTAAGCTAAGGGGTTAAAAACGTCTAAAATTAAACCTTTAAATATTGCGTGTATTTTTATTGCCTATTTTAAACTGTTTTCCACAAACACCACATTGCTCTCTTATTTTATGTTAAAGTGTTAATCACAATCTTAAGAGTAATGAAAAATTATCACCTTGTATTAAATATTTATATTATTAATTGACTGTCCTCAGATCTATAATGATTCGCACTAAAATGTTTTATTTTAAATATCTATTTGTGGTATTGGTATTACCAGTATGTTCTGAGCAAGACTCAAGTTACAATAGCTAAGTACTATAATAGTCCAAACAGAACAGGATGTACAACTTCAGAGAGTGTAATCAAACTTTAGCATGGTCTGTATAGCTCAAACACTCTGAGAAAGCATTTTTATATGTGTGAGTAGATATAAAAAGGTATAAATGTGTGCGTATTTGGGTCTGTGTTTCAAATATGGAACGCTAAACAAACAACACTACTACAGTCACAAAGGCTTGCCCAAAATCATTCAGTTACACCTAGTTTGTTTCGTTTTGTAAAACTTTCAATTAACCATCAGGAATGAAATAGATTTTTCTTACTTAATTGATTTTGACATGTAAAAACAAAAAGGACTGGACAAAATATACTATACTGGAATATACTTTGCACAAATAGTAAGGTTGAAACGAGGACTAGCTATCCTCATCTTATCCTTCACTCAGTGCGTCTCTCTCGTACTTGTATTTAAGAAATGATTGATGGAATAAGTAAGGGCATTGTAAAAAAGTCGGAAGACTGTCGTGTCCGTGTAAACTGATTAACACAAATTTGTTATATATACTACATTGGACCTTTTTTGCATCTTATAATATATAAGTAAAAGTAAGTTCATTATTTAAGCACTAATAAGTGTAACTTATTGCTTGGCCCATTTACATCATATTAAAAAATAACTCCTTTGTTATATAAATAACACGATACGTCATCCTAAGAGAATACAAGGTGGTACTTCACTTGGGCTGCATTTTGCGTAATATTTGTGTTGCATTTCTATCAACATAGGAAATAAAAATTGTAAAACAAATATATGCCAAACTTCAGCTTAAGGTAACGTATCTGTTATTTATGTACACCCTTGCAATATCTACAAAATATTGCTGAAGCGAAAAATACACAAAACAAGATCTGACTAAAAACTAGTTACAATATAACGGTACGTCATATCGCACAATATTCGATTGAAAAAAAACAACTTTAAATCTAGCTGTCCTGAAAGTCGCTCGCGCCGCTAAATGTACACCCTGAATTCTGTATTATATGCGTCGCAGCGTAGATACCGCATTTCACGCAAGTGCTATAGGGTGCTCCGAATACCAGTTGGCTGAGGAAACCGCCCGTGAAAGCGTCACCAGCTCCGTTGGTGTCGATGATTTGTTCCCTGGCAAGCTTGTTGACGGGTATCAGGGTGACCTTACCACCTTCGACCAGGATCACAGGCTCGCAACCTTGCGTGATCACCACGACTCTTTGGCGTTGTTGGTTGAGCTTCGCCATTTTGCTTATTGCTATGGCGATGGCTTCGAGATTCGTTTCTTTGATGCCGAACGCTTGCGCGAATGCTTCCGCTTCCTGCAAAATTTTAATTGTATTTTTAAACATGCTTTTATTAGCTTCACTTGTGAACAATGTGATAAAATCTTAGAAGTAAATTTTAACCTACTTCTAATTTTTTTTGTGAACTATAATTATTATTTAAGAATTATAATTTACGACTTTAATTTAAGTTTAAATTTAAGACGGTTTAACGTATCCTTGTGTCAACCTTGTTAGGGCCGCTAGATCTCATGGTTTGTCTTCATTTGAACCGCTTCGCGGTTCATTGAGATTATAGATAGCTTGTGCCAGCGACTCCGTCCACGTACATTTCGTTAATCGATTTTCCCTTGGAAACTGTGCACTTGTACGGAATAAAAAGCAACCTATCATGACACTTTCTAGCCTATAAACTACCTCTATACAAAAAAATACGACGATCCGTTGCTCCGTTGCTGCGTGAAAGAATGACAGACCAACATGCATGATTATTAGCATGTAGTGTATTTGTATAGCGCTCCGTGAGTCACAGACGGTGCTGGCTGAAAATCACCGCTGCAGGTGTCTTACACCTCAGCATTATGCTGAGCCAGTGTCGCATTCACTGCCGCGAGGACACACACACCACCATTTTGTTTTCTATTGTTTTAATTTATATTTATGTTACTCTGTGTGTCTTCTGTGTTAGTGAATAAATGTTTCTTTCTTTCTTCTTCTTTCAACAAACACAATTTCGCATTTATAATAGTAGCTTCTGCCCGCGACTTCGTTCGCGTGGAATTCAGTTCTTATTATTCCCTTGGAAACTTTCAAATTTTCCATGATAATAAATAGCCTATGTGTTAATTAGGGGTATAAAGCAATGTGCATTCCAAATTTTATCCAAATCCGTCCAGCCGTTGAAGCCTGAAGGAGTAATAAACATACTCACTCACACACACATAAACTTTCACATTTATAATATTAGTGTGATTAATAATATTAGTAGGGATTCGTTATAAGTAGGTTCTTTTAGCAATACCTGACTTTCAGATTAACAATCTCGTAGAAAAAACAAGTACGTAAGTGTGTCAGCCAAGTTCAAAAATAAAATACGCGTCGCACCTCTTATTAAAATTAAACTCACGCTCTCATTCCCGAACATGATATCGACGTAAGGCAATAACGTCTCGAGTGGCTCCTTGAAGAACTGCGACACGAACGGCGCGCTGAGATTCATCACGAACGTGTGTCCGTGGGTGTGCGCCTGCGTCGCCAGCTGCATGATCGACTCGGGCGACACCGCCACGAAGAAACCCTGGAATCGAGAATATAGAGAATTTTAGTAGTGGTAGAGCCAAACAGTAATCCTCACTAGATGATTACTGTTCGAATGGGCCAGCTCGACCGGGGCAGTACCACACTCTCAATGAATATCGGCGAAAAGTAATAGCTTGCTATTGCGTTTCGTACGGTGAGTGACGAGATCCGGAGGCCTATTCCCTCATCCCTATGCCCATTCCCCATCCTCCCTAATCTGGCAACGCATTGGCAGCACATCTGGTGTTGCAGATGTCCATGGGCGGCGGTGACCACTTTCCATCAGGTGGGCCGTCAGCTCGTTTGTCAGTCAATTGACATAAAAAAGGGAGTAAAATATACCATTTATTTATATATTCATTTAAGCTTATTTAGGTTTGAAATAACGTTTTGAAAGTGCAACTAAATTGTCGACCAATAAACAACATAGGTACGTACTAAATCTATACAAGAGCAGTACCGTGACTCACTTATAGACAACGCACAGCCTGAACGGGTGGTCCTAGAGGTTTGAAATTTGGAGTAGACATTCCTCGAGTACCCTAGAGATGCACTAAGGAGGGACTTTTCACAAAGGGGTGATAAAGTTTGTATGGAAAATACCGCGGGCGAAGCTGTGACGGGTTCCACTAGTATGTTATAAATTAGGTACCTAATATGAAACACTGTTTTACCATAAGGCATACAAAATAGTTATAAAGTGCTAACATAACATGCATAGAGTACATCATGGTCATTTATTTACAATGCCAGCTTAAAGATAAATACTTGATATTAGAATCTAAGGTTTATATTATATCTTAAACATTGTTTTACCTACAGCGGCCCTAGCGAGGTTCACACAAGGATAAGTTGAACCGTCTTATCTCTAAGTGCGTCTCTCTCACACTAGTGCCGACGAAAGAGATAGAGAGATAAACGGGTCAGTCATCCCCGTGTCTGGCATGCTAGGTTATTTATTTATGTATTTAAACTGCACAATACACGAGTGGCGGACGTATAAGGCGTTCTCTACCAGTCAACCACTAGGCCGCACAGAAACATGTTAAAGATGGTGCAGGAAGTATAGAACGTGAACCAGTAATACACTACGCCATAGTGTGTGTTATAAATAGGTTAGGTAATAGAGTAGCATTTTTTAAAAATTGTGGTCGTTTGGAATCAATATTCTACTTATGTTTTGCTTCAGTGGCGTCAGGTTGGTAGCGTTTTCCTTTGCCGCTTAGAAAACGTATCATAAAAATTTAACGAATGTAAGTTATGGTCTGAAACAACCCGCCCGCTCTTAGATGTATACATTTAAACAAATAAATAACTCTTTAACAGTACTGTACTCACCGAAGCGTAGAAAAACCTAG
This sequence comes from Tortricodes alternella, assembly GCA_947859335.1. Classification (NCBI taxonomy): domain Eukaryota; kingdom Metazoa; phylum Arthropoda; class Insecta; order Lepidoptera; family Tortricidae; genus Tortricodes; species Tortricodes alternella. The sequence continues at coordinate 20,288,833 of OX401969.1, forward strand.
CGCGCTCGATGACCCTCCGGCACTCCTCTTTAGCGAGGTGCTCGACAGTGAACTTCTGCGCTGCGGCCAAGTTCGCGCAGAGCGAGCGGTGCGTGCCCGTCACTAACACTGCACAGGTGCCCGTTGGCACTTCATTAGTCACTTGGTAGTGGACTTTGACGCCGTCTGAACTGTAAAGAAACAAGGTAAATGAAATATGCGCCAAAACATACAGCGTTAGAGTCAACTAAATAAACTGACTTTTACGCCAACGTAATCATAACTCAAGAGTTTAAGTGAGGATCAGGTTAAGTTGCCGTGACAATGTTCAACAGTGGTCCAAAAGGCAAATAATAGCCTTTATTTTTTAATAGTTCTAAGTCTAAGCCTTTTTATAATTCATTATCGAATGTCAATATAAAATACCTATATACTCATGCCTATTACTTGTAATATTGATAAGTCGTATATATAGCCTACGTTGCATTGAGTCACATTACAATGTACCTATGGTATTAATAGCTTTTCACGATTCCCTCGATAATTGCTCATTTTATCGACACAAAGGAAAGACTATAAGAGACCCCCACACTAGCGTCTTTCAAGCGTCGGCGTCTTGTCAGCGTCCGTGCAGCGTCGACGTGACGTTCGCGCCCCGTATGCAGAGGCCATTTTCGGGAGTCGGCGTCTTCGGCGTGAGCGTCGCGTCGACGCTGCGCGAACGCTGGCAAAACACCGCTGCACGTCTAGCACGACCTGCCCGCGAGTCGTTTGTCGCTCAGTGCATCCCTTACATACTTGACTAGTTTTGACAGAGACGCACTGAGCGACAAACGACTCGCGGGCGTGTCGTGCTAGCCCCCCTGGCGTAGCGGCGCCGCCGCGCCAGAGTCGCGCCGACACTGCACGGACGCTGACAAGACGCCGACACTCGAAAGACGCTGGTGTGGGGATCTCTAAAAGGGGAAAAAACAAACATGTTGACGTTTTCTATAAATAGCGGGTGACGTGTATGCAAAATTTTAAAAGGCTCTATTTATTAGTGACGTCTTAACACAGAATAGATTGTAGTACTAACGTACAGAACAATCACTCTAACAAAACCGGTGTTTCAGGTACGAAAACATGCCTTCTCTCTTCGTCGCATAAATCGAGTTCTATAAACACAGTACCTACACGTAAAATATAAATAAGTTTTTTTTGTTGTATGGGCGTGATTTAATAGGTTTATTCATTATAGACCAGTAAGTAAAAGAGGATTTCAGACTTAACTTCACGATTTTTTTTCTATCGTATCAATTTCATCAAATCGTGTTTTGGCTATTTTTTTCAATATTATAATGAATATGAACGTAGGTATATTGTTTTCGCTTCGTCAAATCAAATATTTTTTGTTAAAAAAGTGTTTAAGTAAAGCCGATTTAGGTCTTGTCAGCGCCTTATAAAAGCTTAGTCCGTAATACCTGTTACTAAGGCGTGGTAGTAGGTAATCTTTATAAAAATATAGAATAAGTCGCAAGCTGTAAAATAAATACACCATTCACGATAACCAGAGCAAATGTTATCGGAGGCCACAGATCTACAGCAGCACTCGAGTTGTTCACATAATATAAAGCCTTATCTTTGCTCCAATTTGCTCCATCATCTTGGGATTCGTGTTATCAGATGAAACAATTGCATCATGTTATACTCGTACGCGTGAAATGGGAGATCCGCCAACCGCCGATTAAAAATCAACAATTGTTTGTATTGCAGGTTATAATGTTTACAATTTTCTCTAGTAGGTACTGTTACAGCTAGGGAGTCCGTCGTATTTTTCTAGATTTCTAATATTCGTAATTCTTTTGAGAAAATCTCAAAATTTGAGTTGGCGCATTCTCTGTCCCACGAATATCTCCTCAACGGTTCTCTATTGAACTATCGAAACATTTTTGGCCGATTTTCATATCGCCGAAAACGTTTCGCCGATTTTTACATGGCCGAATTATTATGATGCAAAATTTACACATCCCCTGTTTTTGTTTGATTACTTATATAACCAATATCATTACGCAGAAAATTGATTTGGCCTCTGTTTTATTTAACGTAGGTACTATGCGACATTTAGCCGAAAAATAACGAAGTTTTTTAAAAAATTGTAATTAGTCCGTCATTTACATTATAAATAAATATTGAACACATATTTTTTCTTTTGTCAAATAAATAAAAAATGACGAAGATATAGTGCGTTGAAGTTTCGCGCGACGAACGAACTCATGACGTCATAAGTCCCCACACCCGAACTTTGATGCGCGTTATCTTTGAAAACTTTGATTGATTTGATAAAGCAAAAAATACGTGTTTAATATTTTTTGATAATCTAATGACGGACTCATTTGAATTTTTCAGAAAATGTCCTTATTGTTTTCCATATAATATACATGCCAAAAATCAAATTATTTTTCAACGTTTCGCTAAGGTACGATTACTACTACAATTTAAATTTCATTTTGTATAAACTCATTTTCCTTGTGGATTAACAACGTAAAGTTACTTCTGCAACGGCTCCGGCGCTGCGGAAAGTGCAGCCCCTTCGCCTTTGCGTCTCCCTCCTCCGTGCCTCCGGCTTTTATTATACACTCTAGGGGTAAGAGACCAGTACCACTTGGAATCGAGGTTTAGCGAATTCGGCTCCCGGCGCTCCTTTAAGCAAGATTCTAATCGCAATGTTAAGAAATTATACTAGAAAATAATTCGACGATACGTAACAAAGCAAAATTTTTAAATCGTAAAAATGAGACGGTGTCCGTTTCATATTAAAATCTGATAAAAGAAATATTTTTTCTTGGACTTTGCCTGTTTTTTTTTTTAGATTTGGACTAATTAATTATAATTTTTCCTTGATTTTTCCTAATTATGTTTTACTACGCACTTCTAACTGCGGACTTCTAAGTAGGTACTACAACTATGCCTAACTTCTGCTGAATGTGTTAAACCGTTCCTAAGAAAAAAAGAGTGTTGACAGACATACAGACAGCTGGACGGCAAAGTGATTGTATTAGTGTTCCATTTCTAAGACCTAATCTAATCCATCATTCTTGATGTTGACAGACATTAACACATATGTATTGGAAAGATAGTGAGATTACACATGTTATTTCTTATCATAGAGAGAGAAGAATCAATAAAGCCGACAAAGTAAATTTCCAAAGAAATATAAGTTTTCTTTTTAGGGTTCCGTACCCAAAGGGTAACACGGGACCCTATTACTAAGACTCCGTTATCCGTCCGTCTGTCACCAGGCTGTATCTCATGAACCGTGATAGTTAGACAGTTGAAAATTTCACAGATAGTGTATTTATGTTGCCGCTATAACCACAAATACTAAAAAAGAGAATAAAAAAAATATTTAAGGGGGCTCCCATACAACAAACGTGATTTTTTTGCCGTTTTTATAGATCCGGCCAAGTGCGAGAGTCCGACTCGCACTTGGCCGGTTTTTTGATAATAGCGCTTATAATAGATTCAATCTATTTTATGACCAATTCTTTTTAATAAATAATGGCATTGATTTAATTCTGCAACCTTTCAACACAGACCATATATCCAATAGACTCAGCATAGCTGGGCGACCCCCGCTGCAAGCATTAGAGTCAAAATACCATAAGCGACGGGGCTAGAGGCAGGCGCAGGAGCGCATTTTCCGTTAGCGCTCTAAAAAGCCCGCGCTCCCCGCAAGTCTGTCAGCTTTGTTTGCTAGTAAAAGTTAGGCTAAGCGATGTATTTAGGATATTTGGTATGTCTTTCAACTACCAGTGACAATAAAAATACTAACCACTGATAATAATAAAGCAACACCAGACAGTTAAAGCTAGCACATAGATAGTCCGGACAAACCATTACTTGAATAATAGTTTTGGTTATTTTTAGGGTTCCGTACCTCAAAAGGAAATAACCCGTTCCCCTTATAGGATCACTCGTGTGTCTGTCTGTCTGTCCGTCTGTCACAGCCAATTTGCTCCGAAACTACTGAACTGATTGAGTTGAAATTTGATACACATATGTAAGTCGATGAATGCAACACGGATGTGTAACGTAAATAAATTAATTTTAAACATGGCGGCCTCTTTTGGGGAGTAAATTGGAAAATAAAAAAAAAGTTTTGCGAACCAGGGCGTATGAAATATGAAATGAAAGGGCTTGTTGTGCGGATCATATATATTTTTTTTTATAATTCTTAGATAAGGTTTTGAAGTTATTTAGGAAAATAGGCGAAAATTGACCATTCACGCCCTTATCTCCGAAACTACTGAGAATACAATTCCGAAAAAAATACAGAAAATAGTTCTTTACCTACCTATAGATTACAGGAAAACCTATAAGAAGTCTATGGTATTTTAAATAACATAGGAAATTTCATATAATCGCGGAACCCTCTCCACGCGAGTTTAACTCGCACTTGTCCGGTTTTTTTTTAAATATGAAAATCATAATGTTGAACTAATAATGTAACTGCATGACAAGGTTTGTAAGTTTTTAGTCTAATATCAGGGGAATATAGTTCAAAGCAACCAAACTGTTCATACCGTGACTATAAAAAAAAAATACATTTATCCTTGTGCTTTATTTTGCACTCATTAGTGTAGAATAACAATTCTCGTGAAAAGATTGACATTTATAAGCTAGGGTCAGTAACTTTTTATCTATATATAAAAATCTTGTGTCACGTTGTTCGTGGCCGCGCTCCTGCAAGGGCCCGATTGATTTTTATGAATTTTTAAATGTATATTTGGTAGGTATGAGTATAGGTCGTAATGTACATTTCATACCATTAGGTTATGTGTTGTCCACGCGGACTAAGTTGCGGGCGGAAGCCAGTTTTTATATATAAATACACGCAACTTCGTCGGCGTGGAAATGTATCTTTAAAATATAACCAATTTTCATGTTACAGATATTTTAAACTTAGATTTTTTCCCTCAAATTACGGGCTCTTATCTTGGTCGGTTATTATTTTCCTGTCCTCATTTCATGCTCATAGGGCTTAGTTGGCTTAAGAAAAGTATCCTATATCCTTTGTCAGGGCTCAAATTATCTCCATACCAAATTTCATCAAGATCGATTTAGCGGTTTAGCCGTGAAAACGTAATAGATAGAGTGTTACCTAGTTTCGCATTTATAATGTTAGTATGGAATATTATGGATAATACAGCATCATGCATTATACTCACGTGACACGTGTTTCCAATATTTTGGCAAAGTCATCATTACCGACGCAACCAAAGTATGTGCACACTCCTGGCTGCTTGATGATCCATTGAGCGATACGCAAACTGTTTTGGACACTGCCTCCAGCTATGAACTCTGCTTTATATCTAAAATAAAGTTATTTTCACCTTACACAGCTTGCTTTAAGGTAAACAAATAATAACAATAAATTGAAAATAAGTATTATTATAATTTTTATAAGAAACATACTTTTCTACAAGTTCTTTATATAATGGCATGTGTTTCTCCTCAGCCATTATAGCGTCATCAGGTTTAAGATCGTATTTACTGAGCAAATCATTGTCAACTGCAGCAGAGATGTCCAGCAGAGGATTTCCAATGCCAACCAGTGCTCCCTCGCAGCCACACGAGCTGTAAACAATTATTTTTTAAATCCTATGGTCCACTACAAGAATTATCTGTATTCGGATAAATTACCACAAGGTATATTTAGATCTGAGATTTAAATTGATATGTAAATGAAACCTGCCATCACTACATTATGCGCCAACTCAGTCAAATAAGTAGTACGTTACTGCCAGAGGCGTATTTAAAAATTTGGCGCCCGGGCCAGTTAGCTTTGCCACCCCATTAAGTAATAAAAAAATATTTTATGTGAGGTTGATAATTAAAGGCGCCCATAGAAGGCCGCGAAGCTTCGCCGCCCCTCGCAGCCTGCCGCCACGGGCCATGGCCCCCTTGGCCCTAGGGTAAAGGCGCCCCTGGTTACTGCGATAAACATTCCACTGTAGTGTCCGAATTTACTCGCTTTAATGCTTAAGAAAAGCGAAGTATTAAACTTCCAATTTAAGAGATCAGTCTCGTAACTGATACTTCCTAATTACAGTCATGCCAGAAGGTACGTATTCCTGCCAATTAAAGTCAATTATATGCATAAGCACTGTGCTGGGAAGTTGTTAAAATTACTCACCTTGTATTCATTATGTAATAATATTTATATTTTACCGGCAAAAATTAAGCAAAGTGAACGGCGATATGCGTGCGATAGACTCGAGTTATCTACGTAATCTGAGCAAGAAATCACCGCATGTTTTTGTTGATAATGTAAAATTTTAAAACGTGGTCACCGCACTCTTCACTGCGTCTGCGTCAAAAAAAATCTTTCATTCTATGAACGTCAGTTTGACAGTGACAATGACGTGCACGGGCCACGTTCCAAGACGCGCTTAAAGTAACCTCACAGCACCAATAGTGCTTTACTCCATCGAGACCGCAAGTTCGCTATTAGGCAAAAAGAATATGCATTCGCAATGCTTTCTAGATCAGACGTATTTTTGTAACGCATTAAAAATGAATCGAAACGGTGACGCAGGGTTTTTTATTATTACAGAACGATAAACAGTAGGTAATCGAATTACCAGCCTCCGCAGCACACTAATTTTTATGAAATCAAATTGTTAAAACGTGCCAGGCCCCCAATTCTCGTTGCATTCGAGATAATGTCGATTACGAGATTAAACGTCAGATTCATACAGTTGTGTCAAACGACTGTATGCACTGACGTTTAATCTCGATCGTGAGATTATCTCGAATGCGCCGAGAATTGGGGGCCTGATCCGTAAGTGCCCTCTAAACGTTATTTATGCTGGTATCACACGATCGTCCAACACCCCAACTCCGAACCTTTTCGATCTCAAGCCAACCTCAGCAAAACTCGCGCCAACGTGTCCGAACCACCCTCCACTTATCGACGTTTGGGCGGTGTTGGCCGATCGTGTGATACCAGCATAAGATTGGGTACTAACCAACAATATAACTGTGCAATATATGCAATAATATGTGGTTGCACAATTATATTGATCAACAGTGGACGATATTGCCCTATGGTTTGGTAAAAGTTTGTGCGAGTTTAACTTTAATAGCACCATACCCTGGTAGGCGGTGTCGTGTGTAGTCTATTTGTGCGATTAGTTTAATCTGTTTTGTGTATCGGTCCATTGGTCCATACGAAGTTGGTTTATATTTACTTGAAAATGTTGAATATATTAAATAAAAAGGGCTTGAGCGCGCATTTATTATTAACTGCATCGCATATACCTCGATTTTTTTTGAGCATGGCTTTAATAACTTTTAGCCATTATACCTTTATTTACCAACTGCGAATGGGACACAATGCTTTATGTGCGCGATAAAAATTTGTGTGCTGAGCCCTCAGTAGACATATCCGGAATTCAGTAGATCTTCTGAAAAATCAGGAGACCTAATTGCAAGGTTCTACGCTCCAGTATTCCATCAGTTCAGTCCGTCTGAACAACACTGAATAGCAATCGATGTCTATGGTCAGAACGCTTGTAGCCTGTCCTGTCCCGTCGGTTGGTCGTATCCGACGTATGGGTATTTGTACGGTACACAGGCAGGGATCTGCCAAATCGGAACGTCTATAAAAGCTTCTGACATTGCACAACTTTGCCAAACTACAGACAATTCTTTCATTCATTTGGTCTATTGTCAATGTTGTCATTGATTATTTATCTACTCATCCTACTCATTCACTCATTACATCACAGCATTTGATTCTTTTATTATTCCGTGCCATTCATTCGCAAGGTTAACCTACAACCGGCGGAAGATCACGTTTTGCGATCCCCGAGAGAATCTTCGAGAAGTAAAGGTTTGAATCCTTTATTTGAGCATTATATTCGCATATATTTCAATCTAAAAATGTTGCGATTACCTCGAGTTGTTCGCCATTCCATCTCATTAAACAAATGTCACCAAAATGCCAGATTTTATGCCAAAGATGTGAGATTCGGTGCTGATGTAAGAGCCCTCATGCTTCAAGGCGTAGATGTCCTGGCCGACGCGGTTGCGGTCACGATGGGTCCAAAAGGCAGAAATGTCATTTTGGAACAATCATGGGGCTCTCCGAAAATAACCAAAGACGGTGTGACAGTTGCTAAGGGAGTCGAACTCAAAGACAAATTCCAGAACATCGGGGCTAAATTGGTACAAAACGTGGCCAACAACACCAATGAGGAAGCGGGTGACGGCACGACAACCGCCACCGTGCTCGCACGCGCGATCGCGAAGGAGGGCTTCGAGAAAATTTCGAAGGGTGCGAATCCGATCGAGATCAGGCGAGGCGTGATGCTCGCTGTAGACGCTGTGAAGGACAAGCTGAAGGCGATGTCGAAGCCGGTGACAACGCCCGAGGAGATCGCGCAGGTAGCCACCATCTCCGCCAACGGCGACACCGCCATCGGGCAACTGATCTCCGACGCCATGAAGCGCGTTGGCAAGGACGGCGTCATCACTGTCAAGGATGGTAAAACCCTCCACGATGAGCTTGAAGTCATTGAAGGTATGAAATTCGACCGAGGCTATATTTCACCATATTTCATCAACTCCTCTAAGGGCGCTAAAGTCGAGTTCCAGGATGCTTTGATTCTGTTCTCTGAGAAGAAAATCAGTAATGTGCAGACTATTATCCCTGCATTGGAGCTGGCCAACCAACAGCGGAAGCCACTGGTGATTGTTGCTGAAGATGTAGATGGTGAGGCTCTATCCACCCTGGTAGTCAACAGACTGAAAATAGGTCTGCAAGTGGCAGCTGTTAAGGCTCCCGGCTTTGGTGACAACCGCAAAGCCACACTCAGTGACATGGCTATTGCTGCAGGTGGAGTTGTATTTGGTGATGATGCCAATCTCATCAAGTTGGAGGATGTACAGCTCTCAGACCTCGGCCAGGTTGGTGAGGTAACCATCACTAAGGATGATACACTCCTTTTGAAGGGTAAGGGCAAGAAAGCTGACATTGACAGAAGAGCTGAGCAGATTCGTGATCAAATCCAGGAAACCACTTCAGAGTATGAGAAGGAGAAGTTACAGGAGCGTCTGGCGAGATTGGCCTCTGGTGTAGCAGTTCTGCATGTAGGTGGCTCCAGCGAGGTTGAGGTCAATGAGAAGAAGGACCGTGTCAATGATGCATTGAATGCCACTCGTGCTGCTGTTGAAGAAGGTATTGTTCCCGGAGGTGGCTCAGCTCTCCTCAGATGCATCCCCATGCTTGAGCAGCTCAAAACCGCAAACCAGGACCAGTCTACCGGAGTTGAGATCATCAAGAAGGCCCTCAGAATGCCATGCATGACCATTGCGCGTAATGCCGGAATTGATGGTTCAGTTGTTGTCGCCAAAGTGGAAGACTTAGGACCAGAGTTCGGATATGATGCTCTTAACAATGAATATGTCAACATGATTGAGAAGGGAATCATTGACCCCACCAAGGTGGTGAGGACGGCCTTGACCGATGCCAGTGGAGTGGCTTCCCTCCTGACCACTGCTGAGGCAGTCATCTGTGACATGCCAGCTGAGAAGGATGCGGCTAACCCAATGGCCGGTATGGGAGGCATGGGTGGTATGGGGGGAATGGGAGGCATGGGTGGTATGATGTAAACCACGCACTAAATTAAACTATGCATTTATGGTGTAAAAAAGAACTGTTGTGTAGTTACATCACCCTGTTAAGGTATTGATATGTAGCCTGAATGATTTTTACAAATGTGAAATGAAAGAATATTTTTTTTATTGAGAGTCTGATTGTGTTACAAATTTAGGAAGGCAATTTTCTGTCTTTAGATTTATTTAGTTTTAATTTTAGCTCGATGTGGGCGGTGTTATTTTTAATAAAAAAAATAATGTTATCAAAAATGTGAATCATTTTGTTTCATTTCTTACTCCGCAAAAGTTTTATGCTGTTCCCATTTTTACTTACCTACCCTGCTACATATCCACTAGGTAAAGCCTAGTTTTGTTATACCCATCTGATGAGTGGTTGCCACTTATATTTTTGCTAGCTATTGCCCGTGACTTCGCGTAGAATTTGTTGATCGTTATTCCCTCGGGAACTGCGATTTCCCGGGATATAAAGTACTGTAGGTATGTCCTTCCCCAGATACCAAAGTAGATCCTTTCCTTTGTTCATCGGTTCCAATAAGTCCTATCAATCTGGCTGTTGAGAATTCTCAGTGCAATAAAGTGTAATAAATCGCTAACAAACTGCATTGCAGTTTGGCAAAATTGTCTCAATTTTTAAAGCGGTTTTTTTTTATTAAATAGCAATAAATAAATTAAAATTAAATAATATAGGATATAAGTACGGATTATGCTAACTTCAGTCTTCAGTCGTGTGTACCTCGCGCATACCTTTAATGTGAGAATGCTATTGCATAACCTGTTACTGCATTTAAGTACTTACTTTAATCTTTGACCTCGCCATGCGAGCGAAAGCAAAGCGTTGCTACCTATTTACCAAAGGGATATAATTATATTAATCTAACTAATAATAATCGACAACTTAAACTTTTGAAGCGACTGATCTTCAATAATCTGCATGCCTCTTATCTATCATAACATACCTACCCAAGCCAAAAACCAAATAGAATTGTGCTAATGGTTCAAGAACGTTGAGCATCGCTTGTTGCGTAACATTACAATACTCTCTGATAACGCGTTCTTATCACTCGGTCCATCGTGCAGTGTGTAGCGTAGGACTTCAAATACTTACTTCTTGTAATAATTTCCGCCTAGCTATCGTAATAGTTATCACAGGTATAGGTAAAAAGATCGCTGATAACCATACAATTGATACACGTGCTCGGGGTGTTATTATACGCAGGCGTAGAGAGCAGCTATAGCCGATTTAACCTCTATACCTACGCCCCGCTGTTGGCGGCAGTTCTAAACCATAAAAAATACATAACTCCCGTGGGAGTTAAGGATTTTGTATGGTTTAGAACTCCCGCCAACGGCGGGGCGTGCCCCGGAGCCGGCGAGTTGCGCGCGGCGCCGGCGCCGGTGATCGCGACATACAGTTTATTCTACCCACATGGTAATTCACGGTGTACAATGGGAGTAAAATAAATATGTATATATTTTTTGTCTAATTTTTATTTAATTTCCTCGCAAATGTGATGAAGAACACTGTGTGTATCACGGGCAGTAAGGGGATAACAAAGTAGAGTGATTAAAAGCCCTCACCTACGGCATCGGGCTTCTAACAGACTCTCGTTAGTTATCCCCTTCTTACACACGAAATATATCTATTGAATATCACACGAAAGGGCCCAAACTGGGTTATCCTGATGGACTACCTTGAGAGCCCGTGACCAGTAGCAGAAAAACACAAGGGGTCATCCACAAATTAGTTACGTAACGCAATTTGGAGCGAGGGAACGGTGGGTCTGGCCAAGCGTTACGGTCCTGGTACGTTGTGGGAGGGAGGGAGAGGTCAAGGTTTGTCATTGTTTTTAGGGTTCCGTACCCAAAGGGTAAAAACGGGACCCTATTACTAAGGCTCCGCTGTCCGTCTGTCCGTCCGTCTGTCTGTCACCAGGCGGCGGGTATCTCATGAACCGTGATAGTTAGACAGTTGAAATTTTCACAGATGATGTATTTCTGTTGCCGCTATAACAACAAATACTAAAAAATACTAGAATAAAATAAAAATTTAAGTGGGCTTGTGGACGACCCCCAAGCAAGACCAAGTACCTTATGAATAATACTAGGATCTTTTTCTAAGAATGTAGGGCAAAATGTGTCCTCGGCGGTATGATACTATGAACAAACAGTTTACTTATTATTAGCATATTTTCATAGTCGATGGTATTTTAAGGGTTCCGACCTCAAAGGGAAAAGGGAACCCTTAAGGCCCGGGCAAACCAAACGCGTTTGCGCGGCGCGTCGCGGGCCCGCGCAATCTGCGGCCATAACATGCATGCCACAAAGATAAATTAAACCCGTTTATGTCTATGACTATCTCTTTCGTCGGCACTAGTGTGAGAGAGACGCACTTAGAGATAAGACGGTCTATCTTATCTTTGTGTCATGCATGTTAGGGCCGCTGTGGGGCGGCGGGCGGATTTAACATGGCACACCAAAGTAGCGCGGAGCCGCCACGGTCCCGCGCTACTTTGGTGGGGCCATGTTCAATTCGCCTTGCCGTTTTACAGATCGCGCAAGCCCGCGTTCGAAACGCGACGCGCCGCAAACGCGTTTGGTTTGCCCGGGCCTTTATAGGATCACTCGTGTTTCTGTCTGTCTGTCCGTCCGTCTCGTCTGTCACAGCCAATTGGCTCCGAAACTAGTGCACCGATTGTGTTGAATTTTGGTACACATATGTATGTCAGTGACCACAATACGAACGTGTAACGTAAATAAATGAGTTTTAAACATAGGGGCCACTTTTGGGGGGTAAATCAGAAAACTACGTAATATCGCGGGACATCAAATCAAAGGGCTCGTTGTGAGTGTTTTTCTTTATAATTTTAAGGTATGTGAGTAAGGTAAGTGAGGACTTGTTTTAATGTTCTAAATTAACTAGTATATTTTATTTTAATTTTAGTATAGTATAGTAACTTTTCTTAATTATTATCCTAGTATATTTTAAGTGACATGTGATTTATGATAATATTTTTGTAATTTATTTGAATGCATCTGTTATCTAAGTTAATTGATTATTTTGTTTACTTACACATCTGTCTATTAACATTTTCAAACACAATGCTTACCTATTGTTCATGAAAATAATTAAAATTAATATGTATATAGTTTTGAAGTTACTTAGGAAAATAGGCGAAAATGTAGGTACCATTCTCCTTATCTAGTGGGCCTAGAATTTTGAAAAAATAATACAGTATGTAGTTCTTTACCTATAGATTACAGGAAGACCTCTAAGAAGGCTATATGATATTTAAGGCATAATAGGAAATTTTACATAATCATGTAGTACCTACCTCCACGCGAGTTTAACTGAAAGTTAAAAAAAATATGTATATCTGTCGTGTTCGATACCCGTGTCGGACCAGTTCGTTTCGTATCGTTTTATTATTCTTTTCGTACGTTTAAACTCTCTTTACATGTCTGGACGCGGCAAGGGTCGCAAAGTTAAGGTAAAGTCAAAGTCTCGCTCCAACCGTGCCGGACTCCTGTTCCCCGTCGGTCGTATCGTATACACAGGCTGCTGCGCAAGGGTAACTACCTATGCTGCGAGCGTAGGCGCCTGTGCGTCCGTGTATCTCGCCGCCGTGATGAAGTACCTCGCCGCCGTGATGGAGTACCTCGCCGCTGAGGTCCTCGATTTGGCTGGCAACGCCGCTCGCGACAACAAGAAGACCAGGATTATTCCAAGGTTTCTGCGATTGTCGATCAGGAACGACGAAGAGCTGGACAAGGTCCTGTCCGGTGTCGATATCGCCCAGGGAGGTGTGCGGCCTAACATCCAGGCCGTGTTACTGCCGAAAAAGACTAAGAAGGCTTAAGAAGATTGGACTGTTGAAGAAGCCGCGTAGGGCATTGCCCCACAGTGCCCCCTCCTAGCTACGGCCGTGACTCGAATATAACTAGTTTATCTAAATATTAATTCTAAACCGTGAAATGCAAAAATAAATGAAGAGTGTGAACCTACGGCTTTTCATACAAAAGGCGATACCGATTTCTACCCCTTAAATGTTAACCGATTTTGACCAATTTTTGACAGGTTGTCAGTCAGAACAAAATCTAGGTCTATACGTGTTCATTTTTTCACTATAATCAATAAATTCAGTGTTATTACTACTGTTTTAGTATTCCCATACAAAAGTAATTTAGTCGCCTTTTGTGTGAAAAGGCTGATTTTTTGCCGTTGGTTCACAATCCTCTTAAGGAAATAATAATCCTTTATAACTATGAATACCTTTCACCTAAGGAGGAAAATAATAAGGACACCTAAACATAAATGGCATTTATTAATTTGTCTCCTTAAACCTACTGATAACATTCAATAATACGTATTAAATAGATAAAAATTTACAAAAATATCTGATCTGCGTCCAAATCTCCGGCACCATAAATAAAATGTCTTCGTACGACATTCACGTCTGTCTTAGCACTAGTCTCAGCATTGTTCTTGCAAGGGGTAACTGGATATCTAACAGGCCCTACCCATCTTCTACCTAATCCATAATTCCTCGGCAACGCTACGCTTTTGGAAGAGGAACTCTTCACAGACTTATCTAAACTAGTCGAGGAAGACTGGATGGACGGCAGCGAATTTTTCAGCAACCCGTTGTTGTCCAAAAAATCATCAGACAGATTTACGTCAGTCGGAATGCTCACACTTAAAGGTCGACGTTTCGGTCGATCATTAGGTATGTGTCTCCACGTATTGAACTTTGTGCCTTTCTTCTGAGGAGTGCTCTCCTGCGACGAATAAGTCGTTATGTCCGACTCTTCGTATACTTTGATCTCAGAAAAACATTTTTGTAAGTTACTTTTAACTGGAGTCGTCTGTCTGCTAGCTTTGTCTTTCATTCGATTGATAACTTTTTCTTTTGTTAGTTTTATTAGGGCGTAAATTGTTTTCAAAGCCTCCTCGTTAAGTAACTCGTCGTCAGTTATTTCTCCGTCTAGAGCGCTGCCCATGCTGTTACTTATGTCAGGTACGGTACATAGTGCATCTGCGTTCCCTGGAATGTCATAATTGTAATCTACTGCAGAGTTCTTCTTCGTATTTTGTAGTACTATAAGCTCTACGAAGTGAGGCGCCGTTTGCAGCATTCCTAATGCTTTGTCGTATTTTATATTGAGTAAAGTTTGTCCGTTCACCGAAATAATTTGGTCTCCTGGTAAAAGTTTCTTACTCATATCAGCGGGACCTCCAGGAGTTATGGATTTTATGTAAACGTTTCCATCAGATCCCTCGGCTACTTGCAATCCTAGAGCATTCATTTGGCCCCTTTCCAATAAAGCTGTGACGAAAATCCTTTCACCTTGAACACATTCCATATTGTCTAATTTTTCGAACAATGAAGTGTTCATACAGGACTCATTACCAAGAGCATTGTAATTAAATGCGTCAGGGTAAACTTTAGGGGATTCAAGCACATACGCCGTGGCCGCGTGAGTCAGTTCTTGATGGTAATGTCGTTCTGGCAGAAGCTTCATGCTGTTAACATTGCAATGCTGTCGTAGTTCTAAGTCATCGGAGTCGCTGTGTGTCGTTGCTACATCGCAATCTGCCCTTATACAACTTTCTGGATTTTGATTTGGTTTATCTACCACAGATTTCATCCCATTAAATACTCTTGTTCCCATCTTAACACCGCGTCTTCTTGGTAAGCTACAACTTTCAGAAGACGAAAATCCATCATTGGATGCATTTCCTGGATTGTTACAACAATTTAATAAGCTCTCTTCACTCGGTTGCGGCGAGAGTATTCGTCGTAACAGCTCCTCGGTATTAGGCTTTGTATTTTCTTTGTCTTGTGTTTTTTTATCACCAAATAAGTCCACACGGAACCTCCTTTTCACAGGCCTTCTAGTGCGCAACTGATTTCTCACAGCTAAGTTGTAACTGTCCTCATAGTTACTGCATTCAGCCTTCTTCGGAGTCCCATCTTTATTCAAAGGGCAGCTGAGTTCATCCGATAAATAATTGATGAAGTCCTCTTTAGCATACAGCTTTAAATATAATCTATGATGCAGTGATGCCAACCAAAATGTAAAGTAGCTTTTGTTGTCAGGCATTTTCAGTTTATATTTGACGCCGATTTTCGATAGGCCTGAATGCGAATTGGGCATGATATAGAGACTCTTCTTGTTGTAGTAGAATGTATGTATATGATGCCAGGGCAAGCTTTGAAGGACTATGCGATTGGTTCCTGTTTCGCCTGTTACGTGATTGTTTCGCGAATATAACGTGACGCCTCTTGGCCCGATGGAAAGCCAAACATCGCGGCAGAAACCATCCCTCGTCGCCCAAACAGCAGAGTAAAAGTGCGCGCCATAATCGCGAAAGGTCTGTGCTAAAGTTATAAAATTTATAATAGCTTTGTTTCTATCCAAACCGCGTCTGGATTCGTGCGCTCTTTTCATTTTAAGCTTTATCTCTGCCATATCATTGGTAATGGCCGCTTCTGGCAAGTAGTGTTCCAAGAGGAAGTAGTCTGCAGATCCATGTTCTCTATAAGAGAACTCTCCAAATTCAATATGTAAAGCATATCCTGCTAATAAAATGAGATTCTGAGTCACAGAAGTCAATTGCCCTTCTACTGTGGCCCTTCTCAACTGTAAATATACTCTGTGCCTCCATTCTCCGCCTTGTATATTCCTAGCTATGTTTGTTGGTAGGAAGAACTTTATCCTTAAAAATACAGTTAAAGAAATTTCTTCCTCAACAAATTTCTTTTTATTCCCTGTTTTGTGCCAAGCTTCAGGGGCTATTTTCTTTATTTTATAATCATCTGGTAAGAACACAAAGTCCCCACCGATCAGAACTGCAATTCCTAGCATAAAATTGTGCTCATACTTCTCACTATGTACCAATGCTTCAAAGAGTTGACCCGCAGTAACTATATTGGGATCACAAAGGATCTCTACCTTGTGTCCATTAAGTAATACTACAGTTATTACCCGTTTCTCTGAGATCGCTGATACAGTCAGATCCATATGTTTGACAGGTTGGGAAGCCCGGACTATGAACTCAGGGCCCACACAGCCATCCTTACCTTTACTAATTCCTTCCGCCTTGTACAATCTTGATGCGGCTCTTTGGACAGGCTTGCCTCTTCGAAAATTTGTTACTGGTTTCCTAATATCTTTACCCATTGCAACATCAGAAGAAGATATGGCTTTATTAGAGATAGCAGGTTGTTCTAATGAATTTCTTCCTATATCTAAAGTAGAATGGGCATTGCTGAGCCCTCCCATTCTTGCATTTTCAAATAGATGAAATATAGAACTTCTATGATGCTTACTCACTCTGCAACTAGGAAATGGGTCTCTTTCATCTGGCGATTTGATGAGATCAACATAGCTACGTGGTCGTAAGCTGACTTTAAGGTCTGTGTTTGTACTTGCTTCCTGAGTCTTAGAATACCTAATTTTAACATCTATGGACGGTTTTTCACGGCAGTCTATGATAGGGCTCAAACCTATGGATGCAGCCGAACAAGAGCTACGCCCCGAGTCCTCGTCGCAACTTCGAAGCATGGCTGAAAATAGAAATTTACCTATGTTTAAACAGAACCATTTAAAAAAACAGTAAATACATAACGCTTCGGTCGGAATAAGATCGCCATCGCATGTTAAATAGACCTTGCCGGTAACATAGCCCCACCTAAGCATAATACATGAGAGATTACCATAAATGGGCATTATCATCACCTAGGAATCTAATAAATATGCAAGATCATGCACTCACAACGGCCAGGGAAAGTGTGTGGGAAAAAGAAAATCTCAAGTGCCTACTTGAGTCTTGCATTGTTAATAACCTCATTAAATTGATTCGTTAGCTAAATTTGTATAAGTAGGTAAATAACAGAAAATTTTAAACTTAAATCACTGTCAAAAAGTTACCTGATTTTTGTTATGCAAACGCCGACAGACTTGTTGAACTTCACATTTTGCTTCGGTGTTGTTTACTTTCACTTTCTCGATACTATAAATTTACTATCTTCGCGTAACTTAGAACTCCAAATCAGTTTAGTTTGATTTTGTTGATAAAGTGAACACAAAGCAACCAACACTTGTTGCGTGCACTTGCTACTCGCTTGGTGCTTGCCTGCTTTTGCCTCCTTCTCGCACTGATCAGAAATGAAATAGCAAGTTAAAGCGTTCTAGAAAAGAACGAGACAAAACCAAATGACAGTTCCAAAAAAATACGCTATTTGTTTTAAATTAAAATAAATTGCTTTTACGACCAACAAATTGTTTTACCACTATCCTATACAGAAATACAAAGAAACCAAAATGTTATTATGCGATACTTTATGACTTGTAATGTAAGAGAATTTAGAATTAAACACAATATTTTTATGACTATTTATTTCTTCAGAATGGAAAGTCACCTCACCACTGTAGGAATCGGCCTGTGCGATAACCAAACGCAAGCAATAATACCATTGTGTTGCCAGAAGATTAAATTGCGTTAATTATGTTATTTGTTTACGTACCTTTTATTTAGAAATAATGCGTGAAAGCATCAAATAATATATTTATTTGATTTTTCAATATACAACAGCCATCTTTTTAGAGTTTTTATACTATGTATGGTTAAGTAAATAACCATGAGCACACGACTACACTTGGTAAAAATTGAGTTTTTTTTCAAGTTTCGTGTGGCAATTTAAAAACGCAGGCAAGGCAGTTGTCAGTTGACATTATCCGTAGAAAAAAAAATTGTCTTCTTCATGTCATGAGTATAACAAAAGTACTCTGTGATGTCATGATACGTTTAATCCAGTTTTCGGATTTTCGTTAATATTCGAACAATCGTAATTATATGTATCGAGACTATTTTATAACATGGCTACGTTAATTCAGTCCTATGAGCAACAATATTCCGTTCTTACTGCGGACATAACGTCAAAAATAGGAAGACTAAAGCTGGGCAATGAAGGTATGTTTTGAAAATATCTTTTCAATTGCATTGTTATTATGTTTGATTGGATTTGTTTTTCGAAGTTCTGTTATTATGTAGTGTTGTTGATGTTTCAGACAATCGTGATCAGTTGATTCGGGAAATCCAAGCCAATTTTGAAGAGGCAAATGATCTTGTAAGTATTTGTAGTTTTCATGCATTCTACTTTACGCAACTTTGTACTTTCTGGACCTTAAGTAAAATTAAAAGCAACTCATTGTAAACGCTAATGTTTATTTATGGATTAAAGAAGGTAATCTATTAATAAACATTAGGATTTACAATGAGTTGCTTTTAATTTGACTGCTTTAAAGCATTAAAATGAGCTAAAAGTGCGTTAAGTGCAAGACTTGTCTTGTTTTCATTTTAGCCAAAAAGTGTTGGTTAGCTTTAATATTAACATTGCAGGAGACCCAACCTTATTAAAACACTGGTATAAGATATTCATTAATACAATACCTAAGGTCTGTTCGCCGAGACTTGATAAAAAAGTAATAAGTCAGGGCTTCCTAATTCATTACAAATAGCGGCCAGCTAATTATTTTTATCGATGATAATATAAAATTAAAGGCTTTTTTTTCATAGAATATTATTATTGAATAGCCTAAATGTATAAACAGAAAGCAACACTGAACACCCAAACGAGACAATCGAAGCCAATGACATATTATAGAAAGACACGTCATATCCATACTCAACGCGTTTTAAACATGTGTCACAGATATAAAAAATCTTTTTCATTTCTTTTCGGCCAGTTACGTGCACATATAAGACAGTACAGACCCATCAACTCTCATACTATATAACTCCTTTGTTCGATCTCACCTTGAGTATGCTTAAACAATTTGGAATCCAAACTACTTTATTTATATAGACAGTTTTCAGAAAGTTCAAAATAAGTTTCAGAAACATCTACACTTTCGATTCAAACCTGGTAGAAAGAATCAATTTTCGATGTCCTAAACGTAATTTTCATAAACAGACTCTCTTCTCTGTCCCACTTTTTAAAACTAAGTACGCTAAAAATTCATTTATTCCACGTGCTTGCGATTCTTATAATCATTATTGTAATGAAATTGATATGTTTAGTACCTCTTCAAAAGTTTCAAAAGGAGTATATGGGATACCTTCAAGAATGACCTAAAGGAAAAAAAATCAAATTACTTAGCCTTAGCTTTAGTTTACACTGTTTGGACTTCTGCATTGTTCAAGCAACGTTCCTTCCCTAAGTTGGCTAGGAGGACCGTTTATTATTATTTTTTGTTACATCATCTGTGAACGCTGCTGTTTGTCAATGAACAATTTCATCTTCAAATAGTTTATAAGTATTATGTGTAAGACTGTGTTTTTAAATATAATAAATTAATTTACAATATGGCGATTGTGTATAAATGAATAAAACAAATATATATTTTTCACCGCCGTCCGCCCGGCGCTACACCGCACTTAACTACATCTGCGTCCCTCGTACCACGAAACTCAGTACGCGCGGCGATAAGCGACGCCCGTCATGCAGTTTGCGATAGTTAAGCGACAGTCGCTATTTCGAAACGATATAATATATATCAACTCTCGCCGAACAGACTTTAAACTTCAATGTTTATTCAAGTTGAAAAAATACCACAGCTAATGTCACTGTGAGTGAAAATTATTTATGGTTTTGTTTTGTGACATTCGAGATTTTGCCAAACTGTTTATGTTACCCCTCATATTGGGGTGGAATAAACAGGCATTGGATTGACATCTCTTAGGATTCATGAAGTACCAAAAAAATCTCAAAGAGAAATCATGGATCCATGCCTAAGCATTCACAAATGATATATTAGTGTAATTTATCAATATGTCGCTCGTTTAAAATTAAAAAGAAATAATGTGAAATACAAATCCATTCCAAAGTCACATCTAACGCGGTTGAGTAAACTTGAAAAGAAAAGTGAATTTCATTTGGACTTATTTCCTTTTATTTTTAAATGTGTGATGTGTTAATTTAACGATTGGAGAAATATGATGGTAGTAGCAGCTGCAGCTTGCTTTTTGCTTGCAAAGAAACATTAATCTTGGGCTGGACTCTTCTGTGAAAACTTGCCAAGTTACAATGGTATGATGATTCCAGGGAATACTGTAAAACTTGGCTTCTTTTTACCCGACTGCGCAACGCAAAAGAGAGTAATGTGTTAATCCGCCTATGTATGTTTGCATGTATGTATGTTTGTTCCTTTTTGGCGCGCTAGAGATCAAACGCGTGGGCTGATTTTGATGTTTCTTACGTCAATCGATTTGTCTTAATCTTGCGAGTGTCACTAAAGACATGACAGTAATCAAAATCCAATATGGCGACAACTAGACGCCATATTGTGAAAAAGAAAAAAAATTAAAGTCGACGAACTATGTTAAGTGGGCTATCATTGAATAGGTATTTGAGGTTGATTAGGTTTCTCTTTTCATTTTTATTTGGAATGACCATTTAGGATCTATAAGTTGGTTAGCAACCATTCTCACTTAAATCGCAGAAAAGATCTTAAGAACGTGAAAAATAAATAATATTACAACTAAAAAGCTGAAAATAAAAATTATTAATTAAAAAAACAAAAAACGCGACTGCATATCCTCAAAAAGAAAGAAACGAGAAATTTATTCTGCCAGGCTTGTTATTTTTTTAATTAATACTCGTTGTCAAATATGATAATCCTTTAATTATTAATTAATTATTATATATTTTTTTCCGTTTAACGTTTAACAGGTTATGTATGTATGTATACTACGTATGTATGTGACTAAACATTGGATGTTCAAGTTTAGCTCCTGAGCTACTGGACTGATTGTATTAAATGGAGTAAGTACCTATATTATGGTGGCTGTACACGTACACACTCGTCGAGACACCCCGAGACAGGCCGAACATGTGTGTACATAGTGCTCTCGTCTTGTCTCGCTCAACTCGCCGTGTCCCGGTCAGGGTCAGTTTTTTGAGAATGTGCGGTCGTCATAGGCTATATAAGAATTCTAAGGGTGCATCATATTAGGAGCAAAAATACTTTTACATCGTCAGTTGGGTTCAGAGGCGTAGCTAGGTATACAAAGGCCTTGGTGCAAAAAAAACGGGTCCTAACTAAACTGTTTAAGGCGGGAGAATTCCGGTCCATGAGAAGGTCCGAAGGCCCCCTGAGCTTGGCCCCGACACGGCACCGTCTAGCACTTCGTTAGCTACGCCACTGGTTGGGCTTTATAAACGTATTTAAGTATTATTCATTGTTGTGATGTAACGCTTGTCTCCTTATCGTCAGCTGGAGCAGCTGGAGCTGGAGTCCCGCGGCGGCAGCTCCGGGTCGCGCGTGGCGGCCTACCGCGCCGAGCTACAGCGCGTGCGCGAAGAATACCGCTCCGTCACAAACACTAGTGGAATCTGTAAGTGATGATCCTACCAGACTGCGCCATGTTTGTTTTTGCTATTTTATTAATTGCCCCACAATCCCTAGCTACGGCCCTCCTAGCTACGGCCCTGGAGTCGCATGGCTGGTTTGATATAATTGCCTCTGTTATTTCTGCTCGGCGGAATGTTTGACGACCAATTAATTCAAATGTCTCCAGACACAGACGGCGAGGAGAACTTTGAAGACTGGACATCGAACGACCAGAGTCGCAAACTGCTCGACAATACGGAGCGGCTCGAGCGCTCCGGGAAGTCGCTCACGGAGGGCTACCGGGTCGTGCTGGAGACCGAGCAGATCGGGGCCGCCGTGTTACAGGACCTCAGTCTGCAGCGGGAGACCATACAGCGCTCAAGGGGACGGGTGAGGAATAACGCATTTGATGACGATGATGATAGCCCGTTCTAGGCCAACGACGACTCCGTCTTGGCGATCGTGACCTCGTATATGGCTTATTGGTAGGGTTGCCAACTATTTATGGGGCAAATATAGTTTTTTCCAGTCAAAGGTATAAATAAAATAGAACACTGAAAGAAAACATAGTATGTACTTTAAAAAAAATCTTTAAAAAGGAGTGCAAGGTATGATCGAATAAATATAATTCACAAAAACTTTCTTACTAATATTCCGATTGCGCCTCTTGCGAGCTGCGAAAATGCCTATTGAACTGGGGGGCTAGCACGACATGCCCGCGAGTCGTTTGTCGCTCAGTGCGTCTCTGTCAAACTAATCACATATGTAAGGGACGCACTGAGCGACAAATGACTCGCGGGCATGTCGTGCTAGACGTGCTGGTCAACTCAAAGCCCATTTGTAAGAAAAGGACTGACAGAAATATAGTTATTATTGCATACTATATATTTCTTCAACAGTATATAGTACACACTACAGAGAGCCAAAATATAGTACAATACTATATATTACAGGACGGTTGTTGGCAACCCTACTTATTGGTTTTTTGTGAATATTTTGTATCGCTTGGCATGTGAGTACACCAGGTATTTGATCGCCGCTGCTTATAGATTACAAGAAAATGTATTAGAAGTCTATGTTATTTAAAGTCCTCCTCCTCCTCCTCCTCCTCTACTGCACTGGGAGTGAAGAAATAGCATAGAATGCGTGCAGATGCTTATCACCCTGGCATGTCGTAAAAGTCGACTAAGGGACGGGTCCTCTCCAACATGGTGGACTATCTGTATGGGCGATGGGCTGATAACCTGTCACCATACAGTTCATCATACCATCTTAGGACTAATTAATCGAACGTAGCCACAAGTAGTCTTGTGGCTCTGCCCACCCCATCAGGGATTTCGGGCGTGATAATATGTATGTATGTATGTATGTATGTGTTATTTAAAGTAACGTCGGAAACTTCATATAATCATGTACGAAACGGAACCCTTTCCACACGCGTTTAACTCGCACTTGTCCGTTTTTTTGTTATAAGTACCGTATAATACTGTCATATGTATTTAGTAATAGTAGTTTATGCAACGGTTGCATAATGATAGGCCTTAAAACACTAGTGCGGTTTTCATGAAACGAGCCGATAGGCGAGTTTCATAATAAGATCGCACGTGTGTTTTAAGGCCAAATTATGCAGAGTTGCATACATAACTTTATCTACACACATATTATAAATCCTCCATGATGGGTTCAGAAACAATATTTTCTGGCAACAAGTTATTTGTTGCAATCGTGGCTGCATATTTCCGATATCCAGCGCATTTTCACATCACACACACTCCGAGAAGACTACTATTCATATTTTCAACTAAAATGTAAATTACAAACAACTTTTTCTATTCAATTCAACAACAATTCTACTTTCGTTCAGCAAAACACCAACATAATGGCGGCAATTCGATCCTCCGTCAAGACCATATATTTTTTTAAATCATAGACAAACGAAACGAACTCTATTCTCATGTCACTCGAGATCAAATGTTGTGCAGTTTATATTAAAAAAACGTACTGAATTGACGTTTCGTATCAATAACTGTTTTAATATCTATGGATACTAGAATAGAGACCCACCTGAGTTTTGAGAGCTGTTCCAAATTTAATCTCATTTCTATACTAAAAACGATACGGGAATAACATTGCAGCAGTCGTTTTACCTAATTGGTTGTCAAAATGGTGGTCATTTCCTACGGTTTTTGATTACACTATGGAGATTTTATGATATGGGTGTAGATAAAGGGTTATTTTGACACTACAAACACTTTTTATTTATTTGCACAGATTGAATTCCTTCTTACATTAACATTTCTTCTTCCAGCTCCGTGAAACAGATGAGCAACTCAACCGATCGTCCCGCCTGATGAACTCGATGATCATGCGCTCCCTTCAAGACCGCTTCGTTCTCGTGATCGTGTTCCTAATATTAGGAGTCTTGGTGTGCGTCGGGCTGTATTTGTACGTCACCTAGCATGGCCTGTATCAGTGTGTGAGTGCGATCGTTTATTGTTTGTTTAATATTATCGCGACTGAGTTGCTTGGGAGATTTTGTACCAGATTTAGCAAGTGTAGAGAGGTTTTGCTGCACATACGGCGTTTATCGTGCACATGAAGCTGTCCCTTTCGTACCCGAGTAATTAAAAAGTGATGCTTTATTTGCGCAAAAATTAATTTGTGTGAAGTTTTGAATTGGCTAATAATTAGGGCTAATTCACGTGGTCTGGTGAGATAATAGACTGTTTTTCCTTGTCCAATGGTTTCTATATGACATAGATCAGTTTAAATTCTGAATAAATCTTAGTCGCGCCGTGAAAAGGAGTTGGGGACTTCACGCAAAACTCTATCATATTTAAACAATTCTCGTTTTATTTCAACCAATTTACACAAAACCTTGACAAATTATATACCTAAACCTTCCTCATGTATCACTCTCCCTACAGGTGAAGACTACGTGAATATCCGTTCAGTAGTTTTTGAGTTTATCGCGAACAGACAGACACGCGGCGGGTAACTTTATTTTATAATATGTAAGGATACTTTGAGGATGGAATAGGGTTTTCTAACGATGTCCATCATCCTGATATAGACCTTTGCCAATCAGTGGTACATGATTAAAGCTGTTTATGTTATTTTAGATTATTGATAGAGTTGGAAAATTAAAATAAGTACTGAAAACAAAAATCACCTGAGGCTAAATATTAAAAATTGAATATATCCATCAATTTTAAACGACTGTAATTTGTTTTTGTATAAACCCTAGTCCTAGTCTAACTAATATTATAAATGCGTGTGTGTGTGTCTGTGTTTTTTACCACTCAGCTCCGTAACGGCTAAATGGATTTTCATGAAACTTGGTATATACTTTTTATGCCGGAAAATTCAAAAGTTTCCACGATAATAACTATAACTGAACCGAAGTGTATGCGGACGAAGTCGTGGGCAGAAGTTAGTTGTACATAAAAATTATTTTAATAATTAGAAGACAAATGGGTTATTGTTTCGACAATGGGTTTATCACCTGGCATTACTATCTCAGATCAATGAATAATAATATAGATACAAGTGACGTCACACCGTGCCGCAGAAACTTCAAAATTAGCGGCCTTCATGAACACATGCGCGTTAGCGGCCAGATTTGGACCGAATTAAATTGGTTGTACATGTGTGCTGTAATTTGTTGTATGGTGAACTGCTTTGAAATTGCCGTACTGATAAAAATACTGCCGTCTTGTTTTATCATTTGGATGGTGATGTTTGCGGGAACAGCGTTTCATTACTCTGGTTGGTTCAGCTAATTACAGTGCATCTATTATACATTCCTTAATCAGCACGTCTAGCACGACCTGCCCGCGAGTCGTTTGTCGCTCAGTGCATCCCTTACATACCCGACTAGTTTGACAGATGCGCACTGAGCGACAAACGACTCGCGGGCATGTCGTGCTAGCCCCCCTGAGATTTGTATAGTAAGCGTTAAATAATTTAAATCTTAGATAAAAATCAATAATGTAAAATAACCTTTGTCACTTATTTATTAATATTTACTTGCAGAAAAGTTTTGACTATAATAAATTATTTAAATTAAATTAATTAGCTAATATATGAGCCTATGTAATCATGTAAGAAAAATTATGTTAAAACCTAGTACTTATAATGAAATAAAATCTGTTAATGTTTTAAATATTTTTTTTATTTTTTATTCTATTATT
The DNA here is from genome assembly GCA_947859335.1 of Tortricodes alternella. NCBI lineage: Eukaryota > Metazoa > Arthropoda > Insecta > Lepidoptera > Tortricidae > Tortricodes > Tortricodes alternella. The sequence continues at coordinate 20,315,067 of OX401969.1, forward strand.
TTGGATAAGTCGCAGGCAAAAAGCTAGATATACATATGTGTAAATTCTGCCCTCCTGTTATATGTTTTGTAAATTTTAGCCTGTTTTTAGATAGATATTTAAATAAAGTATTTGAGTTTTTGGAATGTAATCATATATATTATACCCATTAAGCTTATATTAAAACTGAGCATAATACATTTTGTATTTGTGTATACATAGTAATTTACCATAAATAATCTTGAAGATTTCAATTTAGCTTGACTTACTTTTTGAATTCCAAAATACAATTCTTAAAATACTTATAAGTAGTTTTTATTCCGGGAAATTATAATGTTTCCGAGGGAAAACGATAATTGGAAAATAAACTGTATTTCATAAGTGATCAATACTATTTAAATTTTATTGAATAGTTATTTTCTCCATCAAGCGAGCAATGGTACTATACTACTTTGAGCATTAAAATCGTGGTTATCCTTTCGAACGCTACAGTCGGCTATAGACGACAGCGTATTTTCGTGTCACTGACGCCTCGATCTACTACTTTCCATACATTTGCGTCGGCTAACGCCGTCGTTAGCGTCCGTAGCACGCTTTTCCGCTATTCGCCGCTAGATGGCCGGAAAATCTTAAATTAAATCTTTTGCCGAGGTATTAGAGTTGAAACTAATTTACAATAATATGGAATTATCTAAGTGTATTGGCTGGTAAATTAAAAGAATAATAACGGGTGGTCCTAGAGGTTTGAAATTTAGAGGAGATATTCCTCGAGTACCCTAGAAGTGCACTAAGGAGGGATTTTTTGAAATTCCATCTTTATAGTAGTGAAAAGGGGTGATAAAGATTCTATGGAAACTACCGCAGGCGAAGCTGTGGCGGGTCCTCTAGTCATGAAATGAAACAAAGGATAATTTTCATCCGTCCCACGCGAACAAAGTCGCGGGAACAGCTAATATTATTATTTTTATTAAATAATAAACAATAATACAGTCGTGTTGATTAATGCATGTGCAGGCCCGATTTTATGAAGATCCGTTAACGGGGTTCCCAAACTTGCAGCACACACACGGCGCACTGACAGGTTTAGTATTTTGTCTCGAAATAGGGTACAAGGGTACAAGTTAAGTTTCCAGAGAATGGTAAAGAAGAACCCCTGCGTTAGACCAAATGTCAGTTCAGTAATGTCAATAATGTAGAAAACTAAACGAAGAAAACTAAATCCCGACTGGCGCCGTATAAGTACTAATCTACTACACCTTGCCCAATGTAAAAATAGTTGCTCCTAGTATGACGCGCCCTTAGAATTCTTACATGGCCTATGACACTCGCACGTCTTATAGTACCCCATTTGTTAAAATCAGTCCAGAAATTCAGGACTCGGGAGCTAAAAGTGGTACATCCGATTTTTGCTTACATAGGTACAGTCGAGGTCATAAATATGGCAAGGGGTCGTCCACAAATTACGTAACGCAATTTGGATGGGGGGGGGGGGGTCTGGCCAAGCGTTACGGTCCTGTTACGTTGGGGGTGGGGGGGTTCAAGGTTGGTGTTACGTCACGATTTTATAACATTGCACAATTAATGTAAACTGAAGAATATAATTATATTATTAAGAAATGGAACCGAAATACGTTCATAGATAAGTATACCTCGCCCAATGTAAAAAGAGCGCCGAATTACCTGAATATTAGGCAAATAAAATACAAAGCACCTGTTACGTAACGGGATGGAGAGGGAGTGGGGGTCCCGGCTAAGCGGGCAAAAAGCGCTTTTACGCTCTTCACAATAAAGTCCCGTTCACATATTTTTGACCACTTTGCCAGCGTGAATATTTTCGACCTCGACTGTACATGCATAGACTGTAAAACACAATAGCTTTCCTTTGGCTTCGCGCAGTCGGATAACATCTGTATTATACATATATTTATTTATGTATATGCATATTTACTGATATTTGACCCAAAACTAACCGATCTTCATAAAACCAGGTCTCAATGTATTTCATAATATCAAACCATTGTGGACGACCTTACCGATTCGAAGAAGCTCGTATCTCAAAATAGGTCCATGGAAAAATATGTTTTTATTATATAGAATATTTATTTCAAAACTGGTTCACATCGAGATACGAGCTGTTTCAAACATTACAATCCTAAAAAAGAACGCGGCTTTAAATTAATTAATAAAAAATAGAGCGGAATGCTGCGCATGTTATAAAAAAATAGTGCAAAGAAAAATTATAAAAATCAGTTTGAGGTGCATGTTAATAGTTAAAACTGTCATTTTAATAACTCATTACAATATCATTTACAAATATAAAGCAAGAGAACTGTCAATCTCCTTACAAACAAGCGTACCTTAGATTTTTAGCGCCATCTATCGGTGAATTTGTTAAATTGCGCCTGCACATTTGTCCAAACTATTATGGTTTGCTTCGTTTACACAAATGACGTAAGTATAAACAAGTGCGAGTCAGACTCGCGCACCGAGGGTTTCATACCACCTCAATCAATCAATAATGTACTTTATCTGATGATATAAGAACTTTAACAGTTGCAACTAAGTTGGCACATTGTTAAGCTGCAGCGGTAATTTTCTGGTTTGATTTCAATATATTTTGCACATTTCTATAACAGGACACCATTAAATTAATATGTTTTGTTTGACTATGGAGTATAAACTAAAATCAAGCCAAATTTGGTAGCTGAAATTCAAAAATCAGTAAATTTTTAGTGTATCAGTGTATAGAGCTTTTCAGGCTTAAAACTTTTAGATATTTTTACTATTTGGTAGTCTAGTAGTCCTACCTAAAAACACATTCTGTGAAAATTGCAACCTTCTAGCTCTTACCGTTCCTCATCTAGAGACCTCTGACAGACGGACGGCCGATGTAGGTTCAGAAATAGGGCCCCGTTGATCCCTATGGGTACGGAACCCTAAAGAGCACTATTCACGCCATTTTGCTCAATAAATTACTTAATTTCATTGAATACCCCGCTGGCTACGATTGTGGCGCCATCTAGTTTAACTCTGTTTTTAGTAGTCTGTAACTAGATCACCGTAAGGCGATTGTCAATCCTCTAGTTTTATTCTTAATAAAACAAAGTATATTTATCATTATACAAACTATTATTGCCTTTAGTTGAATGAAACATACTAAAGTAATGACAATGGACAGCGAAAATCGTCATACAAATAAATATTTTTCAACTGGCAACATTGAAACTACAATCTGTTTAGCTCAAAATTACCCGAATCCAAAGCCGTAAAAACATTTTATAATAAATATATTAATGTCCGTTCAAAATGGCATATTTCTATTAGAATACCATATTTAATTTAGATCTAATGACCACAGACCTACAGTATAAAGTCCTCAAATATTACGGAACGTGAGAACTTTCTTTTTTTTTAACTCTCATCATCTCTATATTTCTAGCAACCCTATTGCGTCACGATTGCCGCTAATCAATTGAAGACAACTCCCAAATAGCGTGCTAAATAGGAAAACTAGTTAAACAATACTATATTTGAATTAAATATGTATATAAATAATTGGCAATACTAAGTAAGGCTGGGTTCCGTGGGCGCGTCGTCCGGTACAGGGTGTCCCAGATTCAACAACTTCGTTTTGTACTCGGTGATTTTCATGTCCTAAAATTACCCAAACGAATCTTTAGCACATTAACATTTCGTATTTTATTAATTTGGTCAAATTATCATTTGGCATAAATTTGCTTTGTCATGGGTAGGTTAGGTTAGGGTTAACTTGTGTCCCTTACGTAAGTACTAATTTGTCAATAAATACTTTTGCTAACTGTAAAATTGCGATAAGCTGTTTTGACTAAGGATTTTTTGCCAAATGATAATTTGAGTAAAATAGTTTGGGATCAACTGATATTATGGGAAAAGTTTTTTGCCCATACATTAGTAATCCATTTTTAAATTACTTCATAGATTTATGCAGGTTTCATCACGACGATTTCCTTCAGCGCAATGCTCGTGGTAATTATGAAATTAAAGTCCGCACACGAGATCCGAAAATCTCAGAGCGCGCCAGGATTTAAACCAGAAACCCTCTGCACGAGAGGCCACGAGTATACCTCGCCCAATTTAAAAAGAGCGCTGACGGCCATACACTTTATACGGCCGTCAGGGGGGCTAGCACGATATGCCCGCGAGTCGTTTGTCGCTCAGTCAAACTAATCAAATATGTAAGGGATGCACTGAGTGCCCAATGACTCGAGGGCAGGTCGTGCTAGACGCGCGGCGCTCGTTTACATTAGGCGGTATACACACACTGTAATTCGTACTCACTGAACTATATCGAGATAGAAGGAAAGAGTTCGTCGATTTGTATGGAAACCAAGCGTGTAACACTTATCCGTAGTTACTTTGATATCACGAGTGTAATTTAGTGACGGGAAGCATGTCGCGCGAAAATGATTCAACAGCATCGATGAACACGCGGCAAACCGACCACCGCCATTGTTAGACACAAAGAGGTTCTCAGCACTTCTTTTTGGCACGCGGGAACACAACATACACTCTTTCCTTCTATCTAGATATAGTTCTGTGTTCACACTAATATTATAAATGAGAAAGTAACACACAACCGTACAGTGGATTCTGGAAAATATCATGGACACACAAACTACAGTGGATTCATCCATACTTGTCTTATTTGGTAAACAAGTTTCTAACCTCAAAATGTGCAATTTTTGGGTGAAACAGCTGTTTTATTATATTTTTTCTTTTGTCATTTAAACAAAAAATTACGAAGATATAGTGCGTTGAAGTTCCGCGTGACATCACGACTTTGCCACACTTTACCATTAAGTGACGTCATGAGCCCCCACTCCCGAACTTTGAAGCGCGTTATCTTTGTCAATTTTGATTGATTTGATAAAGCAAAAAATACGTGTTCAATATTTTTTGATAATCTAACTGATGGACTAATTGGAATTACTATTTTTACCCAGGAAACATCCCTATTATTGTGATTTGTTTCATTGCCAAGATGCATGATAGTTTAGGTCGTTGAGTATGACGAAGTTACCTGATCAGCCAACAGCTCCAGCAGATCATCCTGGTCCTTCTTCATCTTCTCCAACTCTTGGGCTGCCTGCTGCTCGGCGTCTCTCGCAGTGGCCAACTCTGCGTCCAGTCGTGTCACCTCCAAGCTCAGCTGGTTCAGTCTGACAACACGAGTTTACTCACAATAATGAAAAAGAACGGAAAAGTGCGAATCGGACTCGTGCACGCAGGGTTCCGTACCATTATCTATAAAAACGGCAAAAAAACACGTTTGTTGTATGGGAGCCCCCTTAAACATTTATTCTGTTTTTTTAGTATTTGTTGTTATAACGGCAATTGAAATACATCATCTGTGAAAATATCAACTGTCTAACTATCACGGTTCATGAGATACAGCCTGGTGACAGACGGACGGGCAGCGGAGTCTTAGTAATAGGGTCCCATTTTTCCCTTTGGGTACGGAACCCTAATACAATCGATTCTAATTGAAAAAAGTGTCACTGAATTTTTTCTATTCCAATATATCGTCGATGATAGTTCAAAACCGCGTACGAGCAGATTGTAAACACCGCGTAAGTGTATTTTTTAACAAAAATTAGTGATTAGCAAAATCAGGTTCTATCTATAGGCGCAAAATCTCAATTTAGCTACATTTTGGATTTACGCGGTTAAACTGAACTGAACTATCACCGACAATATGACTTTTTCATACAGTCCCAAATTGGAAACATGAAATTACTATGTTAAACAACTGTTCTAAGTATATTTTTTTTACAACAAGCTTTCATTACTTGTTAATCAAAAAAACATCTAGGACCAGAGTTCTTGTTAAGACGAATCAAACGAGCCCAAACTCGGTGGGATTGCGTCATTTTATTAGAGAGTTCCTTGGCACCTTTCGGCTCTATCATCAGATCAATTCCATGTCATAATAATTTGTCACCTGACTTCGGAAACCGGGAAGTGGGTTAAATTTAACTTGCAAAATTTGATTACAGACACCGGGACACTTGACAGTAAATAAAAGCTTGGAATTAGGGACACAAAAAATAGGAAAAGGTATTTTTTTTTGTTAAAACACCCATCTTACCTAGCTTCATACTCGCTGGAGGTGTCGACGGGCGGGCCAGCCACCGGCAGCGCCTTCGCGGCGGACACTTGCGCCTTCAGCAGCGTATTCTCATCCTTCAGATGCGAGTTTGAGGTTATCGAGTCGTTTAGAGCGCTCTAAAAATAAAAAAAACAGAGTTAAACTTGGATGAGAGTTGAGACCTTTCTTGGGGTTAATAAACAGTCTTAAAACGGACTGTTTATTTTATAATAATAATAATAATAATAATAAACATTTAATTCAGAAATAAATCCATTCACATTTGATAAAATACAATGAAATACAATGAAAATAAATAAATAAATTATAGACTATAGACGTCGGTGGCCTAATGGCTAAGGATGTTGACTCGTGATCGTGAGGTCCGGGTTCGAATCCAAGCGGTTGCCATGTACCAATGAGTTTTTCTAACTTATGTACATTATCTGCCTGTGAATTGCGGTAACCGATGCTCTTACAGTGAGGGAAAACATCGTGGGAAAACCTGCACATTTGGGTAACTAAATGTGTAACCATGATCCAATTGGTCTGGTTCCCCTGTCACAAGGGTTACGGAGGTCAAACGGCAGTCGCTCCACTGTAATAACCCGACCTGCCGAGCCCGCGATCATGGTCAAAGCGTAGCCCGTAGCGTAAGCGTAGACGGGAACAAGCGCTAGGAAGAAGAAGAAATTATAGACTAGAACTTACGACATTTACAGCCATTTGACGCGTAATGATGATAATAGTGAAATTTGCATATTCTTCCTAGAAAATGACTAATGCTATCTCTTAACTTTTTCTCTATCAGGTATCAGGGTCAACAGTGTATTACACACAAAATAAATAAGTATGCAAAGGGTCAAATTCAAACCGGTCGAATGTCTTCTTAATTTAAAATTTCCTAAAATTAAAACAAGATACGTCAAACTCGATTTTGTAACGCATAGAGCTGTCAAAATCAAGTATGACGTTTCTTAGTTTTAATTTAATCGTTTTTTATATATATAAACTCATCAAGAATAGGGAAGTTTCCTGACAAGTTCGAATTAGTCCGTTATTTACATTATAAAAAAAGATTCAACACATATTTTTTCTTTTGTCAATTTAACAAAAAATTACGAAGACATAGTGCGTTGAAGTTCCGCGTGACGTCACGACTTCTCACACTTTGTACATTAAGTGATGTCATTAGCCCTCACCCCCGAACTTTGATGCGCGTTATCTTTGTAAATTTTGATTGATTTGATAAAGCAAAAAATACGTGTTCAATAATTTTCGATTATCTAACAAACTGACTAATTCGTTTTTTTTTTCCAGGAAACTTCCCTATTCGTTGAGGTTTTTCCAATATTTGCATTTCTAAAATCCCTGATTTCCGATCATTGAGCTTCCCTGACCTTCCCGTAATTGTACACCATGCCACAGTATAATAAACTAACAGTATTTTGTCTCGGCAGTGTCCTCGAAATAATTACCTACGGCCGCTCGGTATGTAAACACGCAGTAGGGCTGCCCGCTGGCTGTTTTTCTTGGGTTACGGTTTGATAATGCTATATTAAATTGTCGTAATATCTTTTCATGAAATATTACTTCAAATCTTGTAAGTTTAATTTTAATTATTTCTACTTAGTTCATATTTATAGTTTTAAAAGTGACTCTAAGTCTGTATGGAGTAAATAAATTTTGCTTTTAACCTTTTGGCCGCCAAGCATGTCTGCGAAGTAACACAAATTTCAACTTTAATTCAAGGTAGTGAAGGTCTTTTTTACCCTGTATAGCCTGTCACGCATAGTCGACAACGAAGGCCAAAAGGTTAAAATATCAAAAACATCAAAAATTCTCGTGCTTCATTTACGTAAATAAATTCATGGGAACATCTCACACTGTCCGCGCCCGTGCCCAACCGCGGCGCACTCGCGACTGTTGTGTACCGAGGTTTACCGAGATTTCGAAGCGCGTCGTTCCGGCCGTTTGAATGAAGATGGAATACTGCTGCATGCTGCTTTCATTAGAGGACCTAACAGGCTGACCTGCAGCTGGTGGTTGTGGCCGAGCAGCCCCTCGACCTGCGCCAGCAACTCCTGCAGGCGCGCGTCCTGCTGCCGGATCAGGCTCTTGTACTGCTCTAGGGTCGCGTCGTCAGGGGATCCTCGCTCCAGGTTAGCTTCTTCGACGCCGTTCTCTTGTGTCACTATTAGGCTTCTGGTGACCACGCCTGCAGAACGTTTGAAATCAGTAAACTCGTCATGTCAAAATTGCAAGTGCGGCGAGGTAACACAAATTGTCAAATAGTGCAACGTCATATTCCGCAGCAGGGGCGCAGCTACCGCTGTTTCAGCTGTACCAATATTACGCCCCCCCCCCCGGGCTACAGGCTCTTTTGTGAACAATCTTTCCTCAGAAATAGAAATAGTTTATTTGTTCAACACAGGTAGGTACAAAAAAAGTATACACATAAGGTCTTGGTCTATTGAGGAAGTATCACTATGTTGCGCCGCAAGGCAGACATAATTGTATATTGATTTAATGAGGTGCAGCATGCATACGCACAATTCAACTTAACTGCAGTCAGACAAAAATTCGTTGACTTTGAAGAAGTTTGCTTGAAGCTTTTTTTAATAGACAGTAACATGTTTTTTTTTTTAATCGGCTAAACTTTCTAATTTTATTATTTAGATCCTTCATTTACGCCTCCCGACAAAATTCGATACAGGGCCCGTCTAAGGCGAGCTACACCACTGTTCCTCAGACAGTGAGGTAACTTGTAGCCAGACTGTAGCTATTTACATTTTACGTGAATTTGAAAGATCAATCAGCTCAAAATCTTCACACTTCTGGGCCTATAAAAATCAATTAAGGCACAACAAAATGTTTACAATAAGTTAGGTTAATGGAAAATGTAAAGGATAATTCCACGGTCGCTTACTTACATCACATGTAAAATCGTACTTTACTAATTTGTATTTGCGGAAAATTCACTCAAATACACATTAATTCCATCAGATGATATATAAATAATTCAGTCATATAGGGGCTTCATTTAGGTTAACCTTTTGAACGGCACGGTGAAAACGCGTGCCAGGAGCGCTCGACGACGGCTGTAGCCGACGCAAATGTATGTGAAACGGCATATTGTGGCGTCAGGGGCACGGAAATCTGCTGTCGGCTACAGCCGACTGGGTCGTTCAAAAGGTTAAAAACCTCTAATTGATTTTAATGCTTTAATCGTAAATTAAATTATTGTAACTACGTGAGCTATCGCTGTTTTGTTTGGGTTTTCCGCCTATGGTCAAACGTGCGATTCGTCAAAATACTCGTTTTGTCAAAGGCTCGTTTGGTCAAATTGTGTTTGTCAAAAGTGCGATTCGTCAAAATACTCTTTATGTCAAAGGCTCGTTTGGTCAAATTGTGTTTGTCAAAAGTGCGATTCGTCAAAATACTCTTTATGTCAAAGGCTCGTTTGGTCAAATTGTGTTTGTCAAAAGTGCGATTCGTCAAAATACTCTTTATGTCAAAGGCTCGTTTGGTCCAATTGTGTTTGTCAAAAGTGCGATTCGTCAAAATACTCTTTATGTCAAAGGCTCGTTTGGTCCAATTGTGTTTGTCAAAAGTGCGATTCGTCAAAATACTCTTTATGTCAAAGGCTCGTTTGGTCCAATTGTGTTTGTCAAAAGTGCGATTCGTCAAAATACTCTTTATGTCAAAGGCTCGTTTGGTCCAATTGTGTTTGTCAAAAGTGCGATTCGTCAAAATACTCTTTATGTCAAAGGCTCGTTTGGTCCAATTGTGTTTGTCAAAAGTGCGATTCGTCAAAATACTCTTTATGTCAAAGGCTCGTTTGGTCCAATTGTGTTTGTCAAAAGTGCGATTCGTCAAAATACTCTTTATGTCAAAGGCTCGTTTGGTCCAATTGTGTTTGTCAAAAGTGCGATTCGTCAAAATACTCTTTATGTCAAAGGCTCGTTTGGTCCAATTGTGTTTGTCAAAAGTGCGATTCGTCAAAATACTCTTTATGTCAAAGGCTCGTTTGGTCCAATTGTGTTTGTCAAAAGTGCGATTCGTCAAAATACTCTTTATGTCAAAGGCTCGTTTGGTCCAATTGTGTTTGTCAAAAGTGCGATTCGTCAAAATACTCTTTATGTCAAAGGCTCGTTTGGTCCAATTGTCTTTGTCAAAAGTGCGATTCGTCAAAATACTCTTTATGTCAAAGGCTCGTTTGGTCCAATTGTGTTTGTCAAAAGTGCGATTCGTCAAAATACTCTTTATGTCAAAGGCTCGTTTGGTCCAATTGTGTTTGTCAAAAGTGCGATTCGTCAAAATACTCTTTATGTCAAAGGCTCGTTTGGTCCAATTGTGTTTGTCAAAAGTGCGATTCGTCAAAATACTCTTTATGTCAAAGGCTCGTTTGGTCCAATTGTGTTTGTCAAAAGTGCGATTCGTCAAAATACTCTTTATGTCAAAGGCTCGTTTGGTCCAATTGTGTTTGTCAAAAGTGCGATTCGTCAAAATACTCTTTATGTCAAAGGCTCGTTTGGTCCAATTGTGTTTGTCAAAAGTGCGATTCGTCAAAATACTCTTTATGTCAAAGGCTCGTTTGGTCCAATTGTGTTTGTCAAAAGTGCGATTCGTCAAAATACTCTTTATGTCAAAGGCTCGTTTGGTCCAATTGTGTTTGTCAAAAGTGCGATTCGTCAAAATACTCTTTATGTCAAAGGCTCGTTTGGTCCAATTGTGTTTGTCAAAAGTGCGATTCGTCAAAATACTCTTTATGTCAAAGGCTCGTTTGGTCCAATTGTGTTTGTCAAAAGTGCGATTCGTCAAAATACTCTTTATGTCAAAGGCTCGTTTGGTCCAATTGTGTTTGTCAAAAGTGCGATTCGTCAAAATACTCTTTATGTCAAAGGCTCGTTTGGTCCAATTGTGTTTGTCAAAAGTGCGATTCGTCAAAATACTCTTTATGTCAAAGGCTCGTTTGGTCCAATTGTGTTTGTCAAAAGTGCGATTCGTCAAAATACTCTTTATGTCAAAGGCTCGTTTGGTCCAATTGTGTTTGTCAAAAGTGCGATTCGTCAAAATACTCTTTATGTCAAAGGCTCGTTTGGTCCAATTGTGTTTGTCAAAAGTGCGATTCGTCAAAATACTCTTTATGTCAAAGGCTCGTTTGGTCAAATTGTGTTTGTCAAAAGTGCGATTCGTCAAAATACTCTTTATGTCAAAGGCTCGTTTGGTCCAATTGTGTTTGTCAAAAGTGCGATTCGTCAAAATACTCTTTATGTCAAAGGCTCGTTTGGTCCAATTGTGTTTGTCAAAAGTGCGATTCGTCAAAATACTCTTTATGTCAAAGGCTCGTTTGGTCCAATTGTGTTTGTCAAAAGTGCGATTCGTCAAAATACTCTTTATGTCAAAGGCTCGTTTGGTCCAATTGTGTTTGTCAAAAGTGCGATTCGTCAAAATACTCTTTATGTCAAAGGCTCGTTTGGTCCAATTGTGTTTGTCAAAAGTGCGATTCGTCAAAATACTCTTTATGTCAAAGGCTCGTTTGGTCCAATTGTGTTTGTCAAAAGTGCGATTCGTCAAAATACTCTTTATGTCAAAGGCTCGTTTGGTCCAATTGTCTTTGTCAAAAGTGCGATTCGTCAAAATACTCTTTATGTCAAAGGCTCGTTTGGTCCAATTGTCTTTGTCAAAAGTGCGATTCGTCAAAATACTCTTTATGTCAAAGGCTCGTTTGGTCCAATTGTGTTTGTCAAAAGTGCGATTCGTCAAAATACTCTTTATGTCAAAGGCTCGTTTGGTCCAATTGTGTTTGTCAAAAGTGCGATTCGTCAAAATACTCTTTATGTCAAAGGCTCGTTTGGTCCAATTGTGTTTGTCAAAAGTGCGATTCGTCAAAATACTCTTTATGTCAAAGGCTCGTTTGGTCCAATTGTGTTTGTCAAAAGTGCGATTCGTCAAAATACTCTTTATGTCAAAGGCTCGTTTGGTCCAATTGTGTTTGTCAAAAGTGCGATTCGTCAAAATACTCTTTATGTCAAAGGCTCGTTTGGTCCAATTGTGTTTGTCAAAAGTGCGATTCGTCAAAATACTCTTTTTGTCGAGTCGCGACTTCGGCAAACGATATTTTTGACCAAAAGCACCTTTGGCGAAAATGGTTTGACGAATCGCGACTTTGGCAAACGACATCTTTGACCAAAATATCCTTTGATAAGGCTATTTTAACGAATCGCACATTTGACCATAGGCGGAAAACCCGTTTGTTTCCCTACAACAAATAAATAAATTCATACTCACTTTCCAGCACCTTGAACAGCTTACAAAACTCATAATCAATGAGTATCTCCGACGCCATCTTGACCCTCAACTGCGGATGTTTCGCCGCCTTATTATAAAGCTCGTGCTTCGTCACCTCACTCAACTTGGCACTGAACGTTTCTATCCCTATTCGCTTCAACAACAATTGCTTCAGGGAATCCTTGGAATAATTCTCGACGGAGTCATCGTTGAAGTGTATGCAGATGGCCAGGAGAAAGGCCGAGAGGCCCTGCAGCAAGTACTCGTTCTCGTCGTGTTCGTTGGAGCAGGTCTGGTTGACGAGGTAGCCGACTCCGCCGGGGACTTTAAGGAAGGCGCTGACGGCGGCGGGGCAGTGGCTGGTCCACTGCGAGAGCAGCATGAGCAGCGCTACCTGTGGAACAATAATTGGTGTCATCGTCAGCCTAGATAGGCTGCAAGTGCTGAAGCTCAGAACCCTAAAGGATCGCAGAGAGCGTGGAGACCTAATCGAGACCTGCAAGATTCTTACTGGACACTATGACCTAGAGAATTTCCATGACATGTTCAAACGCAAAAAACAATATCTGCGAGGGCACCATGTTAAACTTGTTGCTAATGCATCGCACAATAATCCCCGCAAGCACTTCTTAATCAAGAGAGCGGTCAAATCGTGGAACCAACTACCAGAAGGAGTGGTCTCGGCGCTGAATGTCGATCAGTTTAAGAATAGACTGGATAATTACACCATTCGTAAAAGAAGCAACTGATTACAGAATAGCTTGATACAGGCATTGATCAGTTGCTACAACTGCTTGCCTGATAATAAATAACAATAATAATAATATATACATCCAACTGATGGGAACAGGGCCCAGAGGCGTAGCTAGGTAACGAAGACCCTGGTGCAAAAGAACTGTGTAGGTTTTATTAAGTAAAAATATATGTAAATACTTCAAAGCTACAAATTTTTTTAGCTAGTTCAATGCGTTTGCTGGTCAGTGTCCGAGGGCCTCTGAGCTCGGGGGCCCCGGTGCACGGCACCGTCTAGCTCTTTTGTAACTACGCCACTGTACAGGCCTCTCACGATGAGGGTTAGGGACTACACCCAGCCAGCCCACCCGGGCCAGACTACACCAGCCAATCCAGACAAACTTTTTTACCTATGGTATGTTTTGATTGGCTGGTTAGCTGAGTCACGAGGGTTATAATGATTAAATTTACGACGCGGTTAGTCTAGTTGGTAGTGATCCTGCCTCCGAAGCTAGCGGTCCCGGGTTCGATCCCCGGTAAGGGCAAATATTTGTGTGATGAGCACGCATGTTAGTCTCTGAGTCTTGGATGTTCCCTATGTATTTTAAGTATTTATTTATCTATATAAGTATGTATATGGTCGTCTAGTACCCATACACAAGCCTTTAGAGCTTACTTTGCGACTAGATCGATTTGTGTAAAGATTGTCCCATGATTGAAAATGAAAATATTATTTTGTAAGTAGGCAACATGGGCTCTTTGACATGTCTGAATCTACCAGCGCTTCGAAAGGTGACATCTGCTGAGAAGAAACGCCGCAAGAAACTCAGCAGTAAGTCATTTTTAGGATTCCGTACCCAAAGGGTAAAAACGGGACCCTATTACTAAGGCTCCGCTGTCCGCCTGTCCGTCCGTCCGTCCGTCTGTCACCAGGCTGTATCTCATGAACCGTGATAGTTAGACACTTGAAATTTTCACATATGATGTATTTTTGTTGCCGCTATAACAACAGATACTAAAAAAACAGAATACAATAAATATTGAAGGGGGCTCCGATACAACAAACGTGATTTTTATGCCCTTCGTGCGCGAGTCCGACTCGCACTTGGCCGGTTTTTTTTCCAACTTTTACGTTAGAGTTTTAACTAAAACTAACATATAATAAAAAGGGCAGCATACAAACCTAATGGGTACAAATTAATTAAAATGATTTATTTATTTAGTTAACTCCTTTAAACGACTATAACTAGTTGACGTCACCTTGGGCTGCAGCCTGGTAGTCTGCTGCAGGGTGAGCGTGCACTGGTGCAGCAGCGACACGGGCGCGCTGCCGACGTTGGTGGCGAGCAGCACGCGCAGCAGCTGCTCCTTCTGGCCGGGGTTGTCGATCAGCGCGTGCGTCAGCGCCACGGCCGCGAACCAGTTTGACAGGACGTCGGCGGAGAAAAGACCTGGAAGAGAAGCCATTATTTGGTGATGATAGTGGTGAGCAACGCAGTGCAGCAACTTTTCGCCGACAAAAATTGCGGAGATAAAAATTGCCACTTATTTGCTTTATTTTCTTTTCTTTTTTTATCTTCTTTTGGTACCGAAATAACTTTTATCTACACCCATATCATAAAACCTCCATAATGTAATCAAAAACTGTAGGAAATGACCAGCATTATGATAACCTGTACTGTAATATTACAGTATCGATTTCAGTATCGTAATGGTCATATCATAACGATACAGATATGAGCTACAAGCCGGCGCGCCGCCATCGCCGCAGCCGGAGGGGCCCCATCGTCGCCGTGTCGCCGTTTATAATGTGTATAGCGTTGTAGCGTTTATAAACTTATGGATGCAACGGTTGCATAATTTCGCTTTAAAACACACGTGCGATCTTATTATGAAACTCGCTCAAAAGCTCGTTTCATAAAACCGCACTAGTGTTTTAAGGCCTATCATTATGCAACCGTTGCATAAACTACTAATACAATAGTAAATCGCACTCGCTGATCCCGAGATACAGGCTCAGCCTAGTTCAGGGTCTAACGAAAACCGCTTGTAATGTACAATTCTTACGTTAATAAACATTATTATTATTATTATTATGTAATGTATGTCTATAACAGCCAACCGGCGAATACCTCTTCAACCCTATCACTGGTTAGATACTCTGTGTGGCACCCTACACAAGCCACAAACTTTAAACTCACCCCCACACAACAGCTGTCCACTAGTGAGACTAGAGACATCTGTCGACGAAGGCAGCAGAGTCTGCACCAGACTGGCTTGCGACATCTCATTGTGATATAGGAAGCATTGGAAGCAGTAGAGCACCGCGCATCTGTTAATTTGAGAACTTAAAAAAAGGCAAGCCTATAAAGTGGTGGATTATATGTCAGCGTTCATGTCCTGGTGTCCAACTGACGTATAATCCACCTCTCTATAGTCAGCTGACTTTTTCTTCAAGATATTGGGTTAGCTATATAAACTGATAAATTTTCAATCGGGAGGGAATTATAAAAATAAACAACGGAAGTGCGAGTTAAACTTGTGTGGAGAGGGTTCCGTGATTATATGAAATTTCCTAAGTTGTTGTAAATACCATGGACTATAGGTTTTACTGTAATCTATAGGTAAAGAACTACTCTGTGTATTTATTATCAAAATTGTAGGCCCAGTAGTTTTGGAGATAAGCGGGGGGGGAATGGTCAACTTTCGCCTATTTTCCTAAATAAAAACAAAACAATTTATCTCTAAATTATGAAAAATAAAAATTACAGCCCTTTCATTTGATATGTAACATGCCGTAGTTTGCACATTTTTTTTTATTTTCTAGCTAACCCCCCAAAAGTGGCCCCCATGTTTAAACTTCATTTATTAACGTTACACGTCCGTGTTGCGGTCATTGACTTACATATGTATACCAAATTTCAACTCAATCGGTCCAGTAGTTTCGGTGCAAGTTGGCTGTGACAGACAGACAGACAGATAGACACACGAGTGATCCTATAAGGGTTCCGTTTTTCCTTTTGAGGTACGGAACCCTAAAAAACTACGTGCTCAACCCACCCACGGAACCGCAGCTGACGTTCACTAGGCTACATGATAACTCTCTGAAGCATTTTAGGAGTTATCGTCGGGGAGGAAATGTTTGATGAAATTTGTACATGGCACGTGGCTATCTTAATCTTACCTTAACGAAAACGGTTGTTTCTCGTTGACCATAGACATGAGGAGCACAACAATGGCCGGCCGCGGCGGATTCGAGGGCGCCATCACGTTCCCAAGAAAATCCTGGTTATTCACCTCCCCCCTAATCACCTCCCCGACGGTGTTAATCGTCTCCGTCAATATGTCCGCGGGCACCCCACTCGCCATCAAAATATTACACAGAGCGTCCAACAACCCGACATTCTTCATTATCTTCTGACAATTAGAAATAATTTGTACGGCATTACTTGGAGAGACCAACGTTCTTACTATCTGCAGCATACAGTGTACGTTCGAAACTTTCTGTGGTGACCAGCCAAAGTCCTCCGTTTCATCCGGGGTATTAAACATGGGTAGCATTTTCTGTATATAACTACCTTCTTTGAAAAAGTTTATATTACTGCTGTTATTTTTTAACAAATTCAACATTAGCAATAAGCAGTCTTCGACAATTATACCACCATCTGAATAGCCTTCCGAGGAAACTATTTCGAATAACCTATCGAAGGCGTTTTCAAAAGCGACTATCTTTTGTATATTAGCATTTCCCCTCGTTAGCTTAATGAGTAGGAGTAAGGTCTCGTTTCTGATGACTTCCCGAGGATCACCTAATAAATCCATCATTTTCGAAACCCCCATGGGTTTTACTAAGATAATCTCTTGGATATCCTTAGGTCTGTTGGTAAGTAAGGACGTCAGTAGCTGCACAGCGGAGAGTCTAACCCTGAAGTCGAATTCATCTAGCAAATCTAAAACTAGCTGAATATTGTGGTGGTCTTTGATGAACATTTCGGTGAACTGCTCTCCGATGTTCATGGGCACGTGAGGGTTGTCTTCCTCCTCTTCGAATTGTGTCGGGAACATTACGTTATTGAGCGTGTCTAACGCGTAGTTGATGGTCTCGTTGTCAGCCCTATCAAGTTCCAAGACCTGGGAAAAAAGTTATGGTGCTTTATTCAGATAAGAAACATGAGCAGTAATAACTACCTCCCGACTGACTCACAAATCCTGATACTACACGGCTAGCACGACCTGCCCGCGAGTCATTTCTCGCTCAGTGTGTCCCAAATATGTAAATATTTGACTAGTTTGACAGTGACGCACAGCGACAAACGATTGGCAGGCATGTCGTGCTAGCCCCCCAAAGAGAGATGCGCACGAGTTACAAGATGAGAACAGAATAGCAAATAGCAAGTCGACTCATTCATGTCATACCTCATTATGGGAATATTTTCGCTACTTGTGTGCATGTCCCAATGATTAGGTCTGTACAGAGTGGATCAGTCTGAATTTGTACATTCAAATTAGATACCGACAAGCTAATTACCATACACAGTGAAGTGAGACAAGCCATGATGCCAATGGTAACTTGGTGGACACCTTCCCTTGCCTTCACCACTCAACTCGTTAGTCATGCAAATGTATAAACGCGATTTATAGTTCTACTAACCAACCCCTAGAATGCCAAAGATCTTATCAATCAATTAATTAAATCTTTATTCCTTCATCACAGGCAAATAAGGTCACAGTTAAATGTAAGAGGCATGTCTATGATGTGCCTTCTGGCATACGAAATGTTTATTTTTACATGAAACATAACAAGGATAATAGACAAACACAATACAAGTGGTAATCAATAAAAATGCATGGTAACTAAGACATTAATATAATCATAAGAGTGAAATATACTACATTGTGCATCTAGGGCCGAAAGAAGGGGATAACTAAGGAGTGTATTAGAATGAAATAAAAATTTGCAAAAAAAAACCATTGAACACCGTGAATTACCATCAGGTGAGTAGAATAAACTGTATGTCGCGTCGGTTGCGCGCTACTTCTATAAGAAAACGATCCCGCTGGACCCAGCGCGCACGCCCTGCCGTCATCGGGAGTTATAAACCATACCAAATCCATAACTCCCATGGGAGGTAAATCAGCTATAGCTGCTCTATACGCTTGCGTATAATAACACTCTTTCCGAGCAAGTGTGATGAAAAAGTATTAAATTGTTTTAATTGGTATATCGAGATCCATAACATCATGAACTAACTTGTTTGAGGGTGTCCATGCCATGAGCGCCCACGTCGACTCGGTATTTGCGCGACATGGCCTTGAGCGCGCGGCACGCATCTCGCCGGTCCTCCAGCAGCGTCGAGTTGTTCACGCGGTCCACTAGCCGCTCCACCTTTACATCAATTAATATAGAGTTCCAATAAGAGGAAATGTGAGGGTCAAGTCTAAAGGTGGGAGCACAAAATTAAAACTGCTGGGCCATTTTGGTGGAGGGCAGCACTATACACACTGCAGAGAGCTAAAGGTGTTTTCCATGAGAGACTAAAGTTATCATAGTCATAGTCGTAGTCATTTTATTTTTGTTGTTAACAAATTATATAACATTTGTACTCTCATGTATCATGCTCATCAGCAAACATGGTTTATTGTTTAAGAGGCTTGTATTAAGAGAGGTAGGCATCATTTCAATAACATTTTGAACATTGTAAAAAATTTCAATTTATGAAGTTGCATTTTTGGCTGCATGGCTATCAAAACAGAGACTTTTCTTTTTTATTATTGAATATCCATCATAGTCTATTTGATAATAACAAGAATATCAAGATAAATATACAATAACAAATGCAAAAGTATTTTTCTGTAATATAAAAAAATATTTTTCTATATATTTCATATTTTTCGATAGCATAGCTGCTATGCTATCCAATCTAATGTGATTTGCAATTAGAAATTCAATATCTATACCAATTCGAAATATGTAATTAGGTACTAAGTAACTTTACTACCTATAAATAATGTAAATAGTGGCGAGGATAACATGTTTCTAATGGGAAATATCGCATTAAGAGTCGCAAATTTTCAACTCCAATGTATTTTTAGCTAATAATACATTTCTCTTGAAAATACATAAAAGTCCCTGGCCTATATTTATCATTAGAAGCGTTTTTTGTACAAATTCCATGAATCTTACCGTCTCCGCTCCCGACGGCATTTGACCAGGTTCCGGAGCTCCCAGCACGGTTTTTAAACCGCTCTTCAAAAAATCCATCTTGTACAATTATTATAAGTCTATTAATAACATACACAGCTATTAATTCTAAGACAAAATACCGAAATATGTAATCGAATTAACCCAAATATAAGACACGTCAAAGGATTTGACAACTTCTGACAACTGATAAGAAACGCGTAGGTAACGTTTTGAAAAACATGATTTTTGCAGAAATTAAACGTTTTTACGGATTCATTCCCAAATTTACTTACCATACTATTACTATTCTATTACTATTAATATTAACTGAATATGCCTGTCTTGTGGTATATGGATTTGAGTGGCATCATCGGGCTTAAGATATGCACAGACACAATAATTATTATTTGGAACGCGCTGAACTACTGCCATTCATTAATTTGACAGCTTAGCTTTTTAAATTGTTTTCAGTTCAGTGCATATAGGTATCAACATAATCTTAATCAATTAATCATAATTTATTATTAAATAAAACCTAATTTTTTGATTAGTTTCTATCAGGTCTAGGTCTAAACGAAAATGTCTACTGACCTTAACGCTAGTTTTAACGAGCAGTTTATGAACATAAACACAAAATTAAAAAAGTAAGTGCCTCATACATAATTGATACCCCCTTATTTATCAGATTTTAAGCATCCAATTAATAACAAGAAGTATTTACAGGCGTTTTTTGAGAAAACCGAATGTATCTGAAGCTACAAACGAGTTTATAGCTCTAGCTATCCAGTGCGAGTATTCTGAACAGCCCGCATTCGCGGGGCATTCGTATATTGGGGCTGCAAAATGTGAAGCATCGGTAGGTAACTTTTTAGGGGAAGCGGAACATTTGGTAGCTGCAGCACGGCAGTTTATGAAGGCAGAGAAGAAACTGAGCTCGTTGAAGTTTTATAGTCCTGATAGAGAAAATTTAGAGGTGAGGAGAAATTCATTGAACTCTATTTTTGGACTAACATTTTCTTTAAACTGCCCAATTTTATTGTATTAATTAGCTGAAAATTAACCTTGAGAACATACTCTTCCTCAACCGCATTTTAATCAAAAGTTCTTTATTTCCAGGCTGCAATAGGATGCTTCATGCAAGCATTAATCAAGTATCCAGAAAAGTCTTCGATACGCCTGTCCATACTGACAGAACTGGCCAGTTTCCTTGTCATGTTGAACCTTAAGTGTGAAGCAGTAGCATATTATGAACAAGCACTTGCCTTAGTTGAAGAGCAAACTATGAGATTTATGTTCATGAGGAATTATATTAATTTGCTTATTGACTGTGGTGAGATTCTTATTAGCTTAGATATGGTTAGAGAGTATTAAAAAAATTACATTTAGACAAATTTAAACCATTTAAGCCATTTATGCATTCAGCATATCAAGTATTTCTGTTTGAATTCAACTTTGTATAACAAAAGAAACTTATATTTCCATGTTTGAATCCTATAATTAATATAGTTTTTGGTAAAAACCATATAGAGCAGGTATAGATATTCGAAACAAATCAAAACTATGAATAGGGATATTTTACCAAAAGATATTTTTTCTATTGTTTTAGGCAAATATGACATTGCCCTAGAAGCAGCTAACAAACTAATTGATTCAAAGCAGAACCTGCCTGAAGACATTCTTGCTGAGTAAGTATTGGAGTGTAGATGTCAAAATTGTGCAGCAACTTGAGCTCACAAAACCTTGCACATTTTTTCATTACACTTGTTCATGATTAGTAAGAAGATAAAGAAATCGGACAGGGCTTATATAACACCCAAATGCAGTATGAATTCAATATAGGATGCAGCTAAATGACATTCTAGTCATTTGATAATGTTGCTAGTAAACTAATACGCTGTAAGTCTTTTTTATCTGCACAAGTGTGATGAAAAATATTTACATGGGCAGTATGGCAACTATGAAGGTGTGCCATTCGAATATTTTGAATTCCATCATTCCTAATTCCTTCTTTATTACAAGTTGTGAATTTGTAGTCTCTTTTCGTCTTTATTGACAGGATCGTGTCATTACAGGTGCTGCATTTTGGGCTATTCACAAAAGGATTACATATATCACTACTGGGAACAAAAAGTTTAAGGGTAAACTTTTGGGGATAGCCCAAATTGCAAGAATAAATTGCAAGAAAAATTTCTCGTTTACAAGCACCTTTATTGAAGGCAATATTTTTGTATTGTAGCTGCACCCCTACTTTTTTCGCTTGTTATCGGGATGATATCCATACAAACAGCAATATATCATATCTCCGTAACCCTTTGAGATATCAGAATAAACAAAATTTCATTTTCTATGCTAAATACTCTCAACCATCCCTGAAAATTTCATTTAAATCCATTTGGCACAAACCTTCAGACAGACAGACAAAACATCTAAAATCCGTAATTTTGGCTTAGGCATCTTGTAAATATCATTTTCCACTTAGATATTTATATTACTTTTGAAATCACACTTAATTTTATTTATTTTTATTAGCTTTAGCTGCCTCATTTAAAAAGGGGCGGACAAACTCCAGTAAATTCCTTTTTTAAAATATATATGTAATAATATTAAAGCTACCCTCCCTCTTTTTTCTTTCTGTTCAAAAGCAGTCATAAAACAAGTTCAAGGCTAATTATTATTTTACAGAATTCAGCTAGACAGAGTGCTACTATCACTATATGTGCAGCCAGCTGATGACGCAAAAACGGAATCATTGAAACAGCTACTCTCTGATTTACTAAATGATGATGATAGCGATGATGGTAAGTCATGAGTGTAAAATTATACTTGCAGAGATCCATTTCAAATTCCACGTTAAATAGAATAAATTATACAGCTCACGTCGTCCGCTATAGCTTTAATATGGTTTTGTGATAATAAAAAAACTGGACAAGTGCGAGTTATACTCGCGTGGAGAGGGTTCCGTACCGTACATGGTTATCTGAATTTCCTATTTTAGTTTAAATACCATAGACTTCTTACAGGTTTACCTGTAATGTATAGGTAAAGAACTATTTTCGTTATTATTTTTAAATTTCAGGCCCAGTAGTTTCGGAGATAAAGGGGGAGTGGTAAATTTTTGCGTTTTTCCTAAATAACTTCACAATTATTTATCTTGAAATTCTAAAAAAATACATTTATGATTCTCACCATGATTCCTTTCATTTAATATGTCACACGATACAGTTTGCAAAACTTTTCTTTTCTAATTTACCCCCCAAAAATGGCTACCATGTTTTTAAATTCATTTATTTATGTTACACGTTTCAACTTCAACTCAACCGGTCCAGTAGTTTCAGAGCAAATTGGCTGTGACAGATGGACGGACAGACACACAAGTGATCCTATACGGGCTCCTTTTTTTGCTTTTGAGATCTGGAACCCTAAAAAAGGATAGAAGCGCCAATAATATCAATTCATTGGAAGCTTTTGCGGCTTGGACACAAAAGATGAATATGAATGGTCCGGACCCCCTAAGCTCCAGGGCAGTAGTCCTCACGCAGTGCGAATTGGAGACACATATAGAATTTAGTTGAATTAATTCACAGATGTGTGCAGGTTTCCTTGCGATGTTTTCCTTCACCGACATGCTAGTAGTAAATTCCACACATAAGTTCGGTAAACCTAACTCGGAGCTGCCCTCTGCATGAGACGTGCATCAAACCACTCCACCAAGCGTCTTCTGCTGCACAAAAAGATATATCTTAAAATGAATAAACATTCTTCCTTAATAAACCATTCCAATTATTATAAGTAAATCTGATATACCTCAATATTATTTACATTTGTTTAGTTATCATTACTTATTTACAGGAATACCATTTAACACAGACCTGCGTCTGAAACTACAGTCGACAATAATAACTTGCGCGACCAACGACTTTCACTCGCTCGCCAAAGTTTCTTGCGAGCTCAAGCATCACCTAACCACGCAACAGATGGCGCTGTTGGAAACTCTCATGCAATCGAAGAGAGACCTTTTGTGAATCTATGGATACTGGAATGCCAACTGACTAGCAATTGACTAGCACACGATACATAAGTTTGAAAGAGACAGAGATCTAGTTCTCACTCTCACGTTTACTTCTCGTGAACTATATTTTCCCAACAAGAATCTGATGGATGGCTATACTACCGAACATTTATTTATTCTTAAGCTAAGCAAATGTGTATTGTATTGATATTGTTTCAATAAACGATAAGCAAATGCCTAATTTTTCCACAAAACCATAAAAACTGGTCCTAAAAATATTATGAAACCTCAATTAAAAGTTTTAACACTTTCAGTGCCAGCCCAAAAATCAAGTCCCATCCCAGGCGCCGAAAAATTGCCTCCATACAAAATTGCTATAGCAAGAACCCGACCAAGTCGTTCGGCGTGGCGACAAAGTCATGGCAAACCCGACTATCGGGTTTTCGGCACTGAATGTGCTAAACGTAAAAGTAATACCTATATTTTGTTTCTAGATTTCAGTCTTATTTTTTTCAGCTAATAAGTAAGCTGTAAGTAAATACAGCCTACACATGCGGCCTTTTTCGAATGGGAACTTGAAAGGAATCACTTTTCTGGGGATCTACATATTGTACCTACATACAAGTGATAGTAGTCGTAAAACAGGAGAATAAAAATGAGTACTTGTAGTACACAGGCTACAGAAATAGACAGGGACCCCGCAGGACGGATGGTGCTATAATTCGTGTGAGAGATGGGTAATAATCACCTTTAGGTTCAGAACTGTCCCCTTCTGTTCCGACTATATTCGTATATAGGGCGTCAGGCATAGTTTTGGCCTGAATGAACAAAACGTTAATGTAATCCTTCGTTTTCGTTAAGTTTTGACCACAGGAGGGACAAATTTTGTTTCTTAACGTGATTATTATGATTAAGAATTAAAAGAAGAACTTCAAGAAATAAATGAATGTCGAATTGTGATCGTGCGTGAGGTACCAAGTTCGAATAATTAACTGAGTACTTATATTAATAGTAGTTTGTAATTAGAGGAAAGAAACAAAGAATTAGTTCAAATGGCGACGGAGAATTTAGCAAATTGGAATAGATGTGGCAGTATGAGCTGAAATCTCTTCGAGTCTTACAAAGTCAAACAAAAAACTATTTACATTAGATTGAATGACATTGACAGTTAGGTTATTATAAAAAAAATGCCGATAGCGTTTGCTAATTTTGTTTATTTATGTTTACAACAATAATAAAATGCGGTGGAGCGAAGCAGTTACATTAGAGTTCGTGAAAATATATTTAAAGCACGAATGCTTATGGAACCCCGCCCACACAGGTTATAAGTTGAAATATCAAAGAGACAAAGCTTACGGCAGCATAACATCAGAGTTTAAAGTCGCGACGAGTAAATGTTTAAGTATTCCCGAGGTAAAATTAAAGATAAAGAATCTGAGGACGACCTACTTGCAACAAGTGCACAAAATTCTTCAAAAATCAAGCCCTGATTCTATTTATGAACCGTCTCTGGTTTGGTTTCATGAGATGGATCAGTGCTTGAAACACGTACCTAGTCACAGACATTCTTCCTCTTTTAATAATAATGTAAGTAACAAAGTAAATAATCTATTCTAATTGTAATCTTCTAAGTAAAATGTGAGCAGCACATTGTAGAACAAAGATTAACCTTTTTATGGAATTAGTACTGGCCGTCTTGTACACATTCACTAAAAAAGCGTAATTACTATTCTGCCTAAATAACTGAAGGCATTACAGTGTTGATTAGATTTTCAGCTATACTTGAAATTTCTATAAACATATTTACTGTGTGAGTATTTGCTAAACCAGATGTAAAATTATTTTAGTCTCAAGAAATGCTAGAAGTGGACTCATCTTGCCAAATGTGGGTAGATCAAGAACTGCAGAATGGCAACACGGAGGACTCAAACCCAGATCCTCTAGTTCCCCACACAGATGATGAATTTGATTCTACCAGGCTGGAAGAAACAGTAGAAGAAATTAAAAAACAAAGGCGTGCGCCATTCCCTTACAAAAAGGCAAAAAAGAAAAAAGTTAAGCATAGAACTAAAGATTATTTTTTAGACATAGAGAATGGTGGCAAAGAGGATGAGTTTGATATCTATGGAAAATATATTGCATCACAACTCAGGAAAATGGACTTACGGAATGCTTTGAAGCTAAAGCTGGAAATTCACAATATGGTCAGTGAAGCCAGAATATCAGAAATTTCAAGTAATGTTTGATAACAGATAAATAGGTATTGCCATATTTTTCTTAAGGAAATTTGTAAAAATCTTAACAGAATTGTACTGTAGAAACCGTTTAGTATGATTTCACTATAAACCAGTGTCATAGCTGGGGTCTGGCCACGTCGGCGACTAACAGGTGCGCAACCCTCATGGGGGCACACTTTGCAGCCCAACAGTGTTGTTTCCACAGAGCATTAGAATAATAGTCTTGGGTGCTTATGACTGTAGTTACGATTGCTCTGCTTAAAACATTAACTGCTTATACAGATCACGGCACGTAAGTCTAGCGGTGAGTGAAATGTGGGAGGATACTGCATATGAGTAAAACTGCTCCCACTCCTGTAACCGTCCTGCTCACCCTCCCATGATATCCAATTTTTGACTTCTCCACAATAACTATCACCGCTAGACTTACGTGCCTCTATCTGTACCACAAGAACTACTTCCAATATTGCATATATCATTGTCTAGTGAGTATGAAATACTGCCTGTCCCATTGCGGTCATTATAAGCAGTTTCTACTGTACATAATATCCTTTCTCTATGGATGTGATGTAAAGAGATGAATGTGCAATAATTAGATTAATTTTCACAGCTTGAAATAAATGCATAACTGTCATGAATCAGTTACCATACTTGCAATTCAGTTTTTATCTCGGGCAAATATATTTGGCATTTTGAATTTTAAATTTAAAGATTTAAAAGAAGTACATATATAAGATTTTTAAGTTCTAGAGTAAACTGGTATGTTAATGCTTTATTAATTTAGTAAATATTTTTGTTCATTACAGTTTTTATTTTATAAGAAGAAATGCCAAAGAATTGTTCATGTTGCATGTAATAAATTTATTAAAATTAATGAAATAGTTTTCTCATTGCTTAATGTAACATTATCATCATCATACATTAAAAACCAAGATCATGTCGGGCCATACTCAGTGTAAGGTTCATATTTTCGGTATGTAGGTACAAAAAATGAGTATGAACCGATGAAGCTTACTTAGGCTAGCCACTGCCCTACAATATAACTGTACAATATCACTGGTTGCACAGTTATATTGATATGAGTCAATATCGACTACTGACGATCAATATAATTGTGCAACCAGTGATATTGCACAGTTTTATTGTAAGTCAGTGGCTAGCCTTAGTTGTAATGGCTTTCTTTTTATTTAGTTCGTTATATAGTCATTTAACGTATTCTTTTTAGATTTTTCCAGTTAGGGGTCAGGGACACGTAACTCCAACAGAAATGGCACCTTTAGAGGTTAATTCCTATTTGGTTCTCCAAATCTAAAAATTCCGATTACAACTCATTATAGTTTTTAAAAGCTATACCTCGCCCAATGTAAAAAGAGCGCTGAGGGCCATATAAAATGTATGGGCGAGGTACATTCAACAACACAACGTAGTCGAGGTTGTAGAAGAAAAAATATGTTTTACCTTTGCTGTATGAATAGAAACTACAGTAAAAAAAACTAGTCAAGTGCGAGTCGGACTCGTGCACGAAGGGTTCCGTACCATTATCTATAAAAACGGCAAAAAAATTGTTGTATGGGAGCCCACCTTAAATAATAGTTTTGTTTAATTTTTTTAATGTAATCATTTATTTTTAAAGTGAATTTATAACTAAATATTCTGTGAATATTTCAAGAGTCTACCTGTTGCCGTTATCAATATCGAGCAAAAAAATTTAAATCACGGTTCATGACATACAACCTGGTAACAGACGGACAGCGGAGTCTTAGTATACTTCGTCTACAGTAAAATGAGCCGCCAGCGCTCTTTTTACCGTAGACGAGGTATAATAGGGTCCCGTTTTACCCTTTGTGTACGGTAGCCTAAAAAAGAATTCCAATGTTATTCTTTATTCCTGTGCGATTTATGATCTTAAAAATGTCTGCTATTATATGTAAATACCTGACTTAAATAGTTTTTGAGAACAACTACCGCCGATTTTAATAAATTGGGTTGCATTCATACGCAGCCTAAATATCCTACGAACACCGAATAAGGTATGTACTATGGTAAAAAACTACTGAATTTTTCGGTTTACTGTCATTAGTTAGGTACAAATGGAAAAACTTCCACGTGAAATAAACATTCTGAATTTGGTTCAAAAGTAATAGTATTCAAAGTGAATTTAGTCAAAATGTAATTATGCTGAAAAGTATTTACCTGAACTTTATTTTCGTTGTAAATTAATTAATTAATTAACGAATAATGGACGTGGACGTTCAAGTGGACGATTTTCCATTTGTAGCTAATGACAGTAAACTAATTTTTCAATCTCCTGATTTTTGCTTCCTATCACAAACTATATAGAGATGCTTCCTATCTTATGATTAGACCTGGCAACACTGTTGTGGAGTGCTCTGTGGTTTACTAGTTTACTGAGCTGAGGCGAATTTCGTCGTTTACTGTTACTAAAGAATTAATATTCGCTATATGAAATGCGAATCAAATACAATATAATGAAAGTTAATGTTCCGATGTTATATTCTACCTATTAACGTTAAAAAGTAGAACCGTTCACTAACTATAGTATAATTGTCAAATTAATGCTTCGAATCTGATGCTTTTAAGTTTATCGCCAATCCAAAATAAACTTTCTAAAATTAACAACAAAGATGAGATGGGGCGAAAAAGAGACGTGCTATTTTGTGAAACTTTATTTGGCCCACAAAACATTATGGGATAACAAGTTGCCGGCGTATAAATCGCAGCCGGACAGGCACAAAGCTTATAATCAAATTATTGCTGAATTCAGAGCTACAACTGGTATTTCGCTAAATGAGGCGGAGGTAAGGACCAAAGTGAAGAATTTGAGATCAACGTACGTACAGGAAATTGCCAAGATCCGGAAGCGTTCTGGTCCAGACTGTGTGTTCAAGCCTTCGATAAAATGGTTCTCGGCGTGGCACAAGTGTTTCAGTCAGACCAGCAGAAAAGGCTTGAGCATGGACGACTCAGTTTTTGATGTAAGTAAACTTTGTCTTTTTGCCATTACTCACCGATGTTATAACTTCAGTCAGAAGCATTTCCACTTTGCTATAATTTGAAATGGGAAATCGTCGCTGCGCGTGCAATACCGCGGAAGAGCACTTTGTAAAAACCGCGTATTTGCGTTTTCGCGATTTTACAGGAACAAGAAAAAACTTAATTATCTCAGTCATTTAACTACATTCTATGTGATATCTCAATTTTGTGACTTTTGCTGTTATGCGGTATTTACAAACTGCTCTTCCGCGGTATTGCACGCGCAGCGACGAAATGTTTATGACATGGATGGATGGTGTAGTTTGGCGTAATATTAGTTTCAACTGAACAGACTAGAATAGGCAATAGAATATCCAGATTTATGTTGTTTTGATACTGGTCTTTATCGCGCACTTTAAGCCCTTGAGCACCAGAAAGATTATAGTACATTGTGCATCTAGGGCCGTAAGAAGGGGATAACTAACGAGAGTCTGTTAGAAGCCCGACGCCGAAGGCGGGAGGGCTTTTAATGACTTGAATTTGTTATCCCCTTACTGCCCGTGATACACACAATATGTTTTTCATCACATTTGCAAGGAAATTAAATAAAAATTAGGCAAAAAAATATATTTATTTTATTTTGTACACCGTGAATTACCATCAGGTGGGTAGAATAAACTGTATGTCGCGGCAGTTGCGCGCTACTTGTATAAGAAAATGATCACTGCCGGAGCTGGCGCCGCGCACAACTCGCCGGACCGTCAGCGCGAGTTATAAACCATATATACTAAATCCATAGTTCCCATGGGCATTATGGATTTTGTATGGTTTCTAACTCCCGCTGAGGGTGCGGCTTATAGAGCAGCTAAATCGGCTATAGCTGCTCTATACGCCTGTGTATAATAATACCCTTTCGGAGCAAGTGTGATGAAAAAAAATAATCTATTATAATTCTTAATGTGCTATGATCTGTAGTATGAATCGGCTTTAGTGATCATCTTGTACTTATGCTGTCCTGATTTGCTTACTGTAGGTGGTTCAATCAAGTATGTTTTTATGTATTGTAGTAGTCAAAATAGAACAATTCATTGAATAACCAAAACACAGTTGTGAAGGAGATTTTATTGGTAACTTATTTATTTAATTTTAGAATGAAGAAACAGGTGATGACACCTGTCAGAAAGTATGGGTTGGGCAAGATGAAGAAGTCCAAGACAATGAAAACAGTAACTCAGATCCTTTCGTATCAGAACAAGACAACTTTGTGCTCATCCTGAAGCCTGAGCCCGAAGAAAGCCTAGTCAAACAAGAAACCACCCAAAATTCATACAAAGTGAAAAAGAAAAAGATTAAACGTAGCAATAGTATAGATAACTCAGATAGATCTTATAGAAGGAGCATAGACCCAGAATTAACAGCTAATGAGGACGAGTTTGATATCTATGGTAAATACATTGCATCACAATTGAGAAAAATGGATTTACAGAAAGCACTGCGGTTGCAACTGGAGATACAGAGTCTAGTGAGCGAAGCAAGGATCTCAGATATATCAGGATAATGAGGAGGTTAATATAACATGTTTAATTTTTAAATTTTAACAGAGTTATTTATCAGGGTTTTGTGACCTAGAGGTTTTCTGACGTATAGGACCAGGAGGGAATAAAAGTACAAGGAAAAACAAAATAGTCGGTTTGTGTAATTCAAGTTAGACAAGAGTAGAAAAAGATCCGCGTAAGAAAAAGTAGAACACAGTAGAAGTTTGAAGGTTGTGAGGGTAAATAAATATAAACAAAACACACTTGGCAAGTCCGATTTTTATTGCTGTTACAGCATCTGTTTATAATATAAACAAACATTGCTTACATTTCACTAGTGAAAATTCAGATTGCTGTGAATGTACCAATTTTTGTATGTACATCATCGTCACATTCGCCAGAACTTTTTGTCCAGAATAGTTGCTGCTGACAGGTCGAAATAATCCATTTGACGGATCACATCAACTCTATAATCTAAATTAAGTACTCAAATTTCACAATATTCCAACTTCAGTATTGAAAACAATTTACAAGCTGTCTTCAAGGCAGAGCAGTCAGGTTTAAAAAAAAACTATCTAAAAACTTAGTTCATAAATAATGTTCAAAGTCGATTGACACTTATTACATTGCAGCAAATCAGAAATAATGTAAATCGACATTGAACCGAGACTAGAGTAGACCACAATCTTCAATTTTACAATCTCGACAATTATACTTACAACATTACGTTTACAATCTGATTGAGTCCAATGTACGTTGTTTGACTGTGATGCACTTTACAATAATGTCTCCACTCCTCTACTCTCTTGTAAATCATCAGAGATAAATAGTGTTACCTTTCTCGTCATCACAAAGCGAGCAAATGCATGCATCAAATCAAATAATATAGACAACATTGGCACTTGTGTATAATTAAGTAAGTCACAATACTTCAAACAGTACCAAACCGTTCCTCCATTAACCCTAGGTCTCAACACAACCCCCGGTTACCTAGGCCACCTGACCTTATTAATACTGTCAGTGGTTTTGACGGCGAAGTATTTAAAAACCTGGCTTGGGCTGGGACGCGACCCACAGGTTGAACAACACTGACCTAGGCTATCCAATACAAGAAATAAACTCTTGAGATGTTAAATTAAATTAAAAACAAAATTTAAATGCAAAAAAGACAGTGAAAGTGTTTGTGAGGAAATATATCATGCTGTTATCGCGATCAAACAATTAAAATTGAAATCTAACAACATTCTTTGTCAACTCACTAACAATTTTTGGTTTCTACAGCCTCAATTTAAATGTTAGGCCATGGACGCACTAACCATTTTTTTTCAGCTTGATCAAATTTTATATACAACGTTAAGTGAGTTAAGTTCCCGTGACGTGAGTTGACGTATTTAACTCTTAATGGATCATTAAACAATTTAAAATATCTTACATAAAAACACCAACAAGTAGTTGTACCAACTTGAACACATAAGGAGATAGGTACATTGAGATATGATTTAAATAAAAATTAGAAATGGATGACAACTGAAATATGTCGATGAATTTGGAATGAATGAAACTGCAGCCACTAAAGGGGTGCAGTCGAAAATGTTTGTCATGGTCTACAACTAATGTTGTATACAATTTCAATACCAAGAGGAAATGAACGGCGTAACAAGTCATGTGATTCGCTTATGTCGCCTAAAAACGTCAATATAACTACGTACACACGAATGGAGACTCTTATCAGATCTCGATTTGTACAATTTATCACAAATTGAAAGAACACGTTTTTGCAGCAGCGGTTGCAAATAAAAGGATTGTAGATCGTTTAAATTATGCTTTTAGAGATCAAAATAGTTCGAACTGGCTATATTTTAACACCCATCGCGAGACGGGAACTTTGAAATAATGTTCTAGAAAAACACCTGGAGTTCCCGCCGCAAATTCCGGGAGATCCCAGTAGAAGGTACCAACTTATGAATCCAAATATTTCATCGATGAAAAAATAAACTCTCTGAATTTCTCGACATCCAGTTACAAAACTAATACACTCTTATTCGGTTAGACCAACTACCGATGTTTGTATGGACATTTCAACTTTAGACGGTAGCGATTTAAATAACTAATAAATTAAGAAAAAAAATACAAAACGCCGCTAATCGTACACCAATAAGAAAACAAAAATAAACAAATGAGATCACAAAACGCCCATACAAAAACCAGCGCGCGGTTTCATACGTAATCTATTCGGAGCTCAGTGCTGCCGACCTCTGGATTTCATAAAATTCCTGTACTGACTGCTGTGTAGTCAAGTCGTAATGCAGAAGCCACACCGGACGTGGCACGCTAGAGGCTATTCCTTTAAATTTCCCTTCCCCCCTCACATCCCTCCCCCCAAGGCGCGGTACAGCGTTTAGGGGTCATCCATAAAGTAAGGAAGAGGGGAAGGAGGGGGGGAGGGGGTCTACGAATTGTGACATTGTGTGACAAAGGGTGGGAGGGGTCCTAAGTTTTGTGACGTCACATTTCAAAAACGAATACATCTAAGTGTTAAAATGTCAAATTTGACCTATTAACGAGTCACTTAAAAATATTTCCAATTCTTTCTGTATATGCATAAGGAATAAATCGTTTTGTTGGTGAGTTATTAAATTAAAAAATAATTTGAATATATAAAAAAATAATTGCAATGGAAATAAAAATAATTTCGGAACTGCTGTTTTAATTTATTAATTTCTAGTTGTAAAACTGCAAAATATGCGACGTCACAATAGGGAGGGGGGGGGGGGGGGGGGTCTCACAAATGTGACCAACTGTGACAAGGACGGGGAGGGGTCAAAAAATCACGAAATTTGGTGACGTACTTTATGGATGACCCCTTATGGCCGAACTAGAATAGGAGTAGGAGCGCGCGTAGCATGTCAATAGTGTGGCCAGCGCGACAGATTATCGTAAGTTCGTTTACCAGGATGTCATCTAAGCACTTGGCGAAACGCTTGCTACTAAGCGAAACACGTCCGGTGTAGCCTTACCCTTAATTAATTATAATATTGACAATATGTCGTGCGACTTTTTTCTCATCAAATCGGTTAGACGGGTGACATTTGAAACAGGACATTTTAAAGTTCAGTGGAGCCGGATTCTTGCAAGTGAGACAGCAAATAGACATCCATCCCTCACTAGCTGTCTCCCGCGCAAGATCACGCGAGCGGTCATGGCCAATTAACTGTAAAAATATTGCGGTCGATTTAGGTACCATTACGTCCAAGCAGGTTCTATGGCTGTCTGGGTCGAAGCACTATAAAAATTGTGCAGTTTTCTTTTTAAATATCCAAAAGGTGTTCGTCCAGAAAGCAATGCCCCTAGATAAAATGTATACTACCAGGCGCTCTTTGAAAAAATATCTTATCGGGGTCTATAGTCGAACTCATATTTTTTCAATAAATTTTCTGGAAGGGCTTAGTATAAAGTCGATAGATAGTTTGCCATTGATATATATCTCACCTCGGAAGATTGTGCACACCGAAAAATTGGTAATGCAAGTGAATAATTCCCGGTTCTTTTTTTGTTGCTTGGCAGGTATTTATTAAAAATATTTTACGGGATCTTAAACTTCCAAAACTGTAATCGTTACATTGGACATATTGAGACCCAAAAACTATATATAGTGGCGAAGCGGCAAATATTTCCTAAGGAAAGCCGAAAGAATTAGAACCATACGTGCGACTGACATTTAGTTAGAATAATATGGACTTCACTGACAGCTAGCCGTAGCTTTCTAACTTGATAAAGCCGTCAGAAATCTGCTTGCGGGCAGGTTGAGTCACTGATATGGATACTATAAAGCAGTCTCAAGATTAGTCTTTGACGAGTGTGTGTTTCCAGCGATGACTTACGGCGCTGAGACGTGATCGCTCACTATAACCCACATAAGAAGGCTCAAGGTCACCCAAAGGACAATAGAGAGGGCTACGCTAGGAGTTTTACTGCGATAGATCCGCAAAAAAAACCAGAGTAACAGCCCAAGGATTGCTTAATTGAAGTGGCAGTGGGCGGGGCATATTGAGGCCTAATCTATATGAGGCTGTCCAGTAGTGGCCTTTCGGCTGAAATGGTGATGATGGACGTAAATATTGAAATTAAGTGTTCAGTTTAGTTTTTTTGCTAATTTTTGAGTCTTATTCATATTCATTTATTGCATATCATGTCTTTAGTGTTCTCTTTCGGCTGGGGGTGTACTTTTTATGTGGCATTTTGATCCAGTCGTCTTCAGGTTTTAGTTACCAACTTTATTTTATATCATACCAATGGCAAACTCATCTATCGACTCGGCAGTGTTACAACAGTGACGAAAATTATTAGTCGATGAGAAAAATGCTTGGTAAAGCCATTCTTATAAAGACAAGCTGGTTCTAGAGAAAAATATGAGTATTATTCTGTCCGATATTTTTATATCGACTAATAATATTTCGGTTGAACTCTATGCACGCTGCTGAAAGGTAGGACGGTAAAAAAATCGCTATAATGATAGTTATGAATGCGTTGACAAGTTTAGTCTGCATTCTCAGTATTCGTTAGTCATTTTGCCTGGGGCTATTCCCAGTTATACCAACTGGAAATACTTATCCCATTGGATATGATTGGTTATAATCAGACATCCCATCTTTGGCATTTGACGGCAACCATAGATTGATCAAATTTGTATCGATAAGTTCAAGTATACGTTTAATTTTTAATGACATATGGATAGAAAAAAAAAAACTCAGTTTTTATGTGCTACGTCAGTCGTCAGGACATAAAACAAGATGGCACTAAACTTACAAAAGATATAGAATATATACCACGAAACATATGTTGGCTGAAAAATAAGAGATAACTTTTGGATGTTTTTGCTTATTCGAATTAATTTAGATCCTCCTCGATATCAATTGAAAATTATATTGAAATTTTTGTGTAGTTTTCATCTCGGATAATTATAAACAATTTTGACGCGGACGCAGCGGGCGAGTTTATATTTTGGTATCCAACTCGGTACAACGGGGAAAGGCCTTGACAGAGGCAGAAAATGTTGAGCAGTAGCATGAGTCAAGCTGACCACTTACGTTGCTGTCATAACATTTAAATTTCAAGCATTTTGATTGGCCAGTTCGACTGAAACAACATCAACGCATCCTAACTCCAACTTGCATTACAACAATGTTTTCACCTCACCGACCCCGGCTTAGGCGTCCGAGCACAGCTGTTTGGGAGTGTAGACGGTAGCGTTCGGGTCCAGCGGAGACCCGTCGGAGAGACGAAGCTTCGAGACCCCACCTGTGGACGCGACGTACTCCGTGGGCATCACCGCCAGCATTTGAGCTTTGAGTTCCTCCATCTCTTTCTCTTGCCGTGATATTAAGCCTGGAAAATAATATATTTAAAGTACTAATTAAGGACATTGAGACGGGAAGTAAGCAATCGCATGACGAGTATAAGCTAAAAGTGAGAGCCGCGAGGCGAGTGCTATTATAAAACTATTATAATAATATGCTTAGTGTGTGTCTATGCGTGTGTTTACGTGTGTACTCACCCTCCTGTATGTGCATGTGCCGCTTGGCGTCGCCGAGCGCCTGCAGCAGGTCGAGCTTGACGCGCGTCTCGGCGCTGAGCGCGCGCTGCAGGTGCTGCGCGCGCTCCGATAGCGCGGCGCACGCGGCGGCCAGGCGGCCCTCGGGCGCCGGCGCGGGCGCGGGCGACGCGGGCGCCGACTCGCGACTCTCCAGCGCTCGCGCCTACAATAGTAGTTTATGCAACGGTTGCATAATGATAGGCCTTAAAACACTAGTGCGGATCGCACGTGTGTTTTAAGGCGAAATTATGCAGAGTTGCATACATAACTTTATCTACACACATATTATAAACGGCGACACGGTG
The DNA here is from genome assembly GCA_947859335.1 of Tortricodes alternella. Taxonomy (NCBI): domain Eukaryota; kingdom Metazoa; phylum Arthropoda; class Insecta; order Lepidoptera; family Tortricidae; genus Tortricodes; species Tortricodes alternella. The sequence continues at coordinate 20,351,056 of OX401969.1, forward strand.
ACGATGGGGCCCCTCCGGCTGCGGCAACGGCGGCGCGCCAGCCTGTAGCTCACATCTGTATCGTTATGACCATTACGATACTAAAATCGATACTGTAATAACATTACAGTACAGGTTGTCATAATGGTGGTCATTTCCTACGGTTTTTGATTACATTATGGAGGTTTTATGATATGGGTGTAGATAAAAAATATTTCTCTACATTTTAATCTTTATCTTTATGCGTGGCGCGGAGACTAACATTAATACGCGTACACAATTTCAGCTTTGTCACTTAACCCTTTAAATGGCACGGCCAAATGCGAAAGTGACCACGGACACATACCACGTCACTAGCATATAGCAGACACAAACGTATGGAAAACGGCATATCGCGGCGTCAGTAGCGCGAAAATCCGCTGTCATCTATAGACGGGTTTGGCGTTGAAAGGGTTAAATAGTCTTCGAGAAAAAGTGGCTGTGACATACAGACATGGAGCTGGAGCGAAAATGTAAAGAAGTCCTCGCCTATGGCTCGGTGTCGGTACCTGTTCCCTCGCACGCACTAGTTCCCGCCTCAGCGCCGCCGCCTCGGCCGCGCCGCATCGTAGCGCCGCGCGGCACCACTCGTTGTCGCACGCGCCGCCCGTCGCGCTAACGCCGTTCGTTTGAACACTGGAACGACAATCACATTACACTTCGTTATATAGAGAAGCGGTCGCGTCATTTATACTCATCTAAATACTCTAAACGTGCATTTATTAAAGCAAACCCATATAGTGTATTTATTATTATTGATTCGGCTTTCCTATACGAAAAATTTCACACCCCGCCACTGGTAGGTTTCGTTGTAAAATAGCAGTGCCGGGGCGTGAAAAATTACACACGTAAAGCCGGACCAAAATAGCATTACACAATCGTAATAAGTTTACATTAGACGATTGTGCAACTATTTCATGCTTTTTATTATAATAGATTCATTTTAATTCTGAGGTACGCCTAATAGACTTCTAGAGCTTGGTTTTTGGCAACGGCAACAAACATTGGTAACTGATGTAAACAGACAGTAGTGTTGGCCGAATGTTAGTGTGACTAATGAATAAAAACTAATAACTAAAAAGGTAGTTACAAACTAAAGACTAAAACTAGTGTTTTTTATTAATTAGTGTAATTAAACACCAAAGCAAGTTAGTTCTAATCTGTTCAGAGTGAATTAACACTAATTTAGTTTTTAATTGTAATAAAAAGTGATTAATGATGAATGATTTGAAACTAATTTCCAAACCCTGCACACCTCGGTGATTTAACACTTAAATTTTTCGAAGAGACCTCAAAATAGGTTCAGCGTAAGATACATTTTTTATTTTTTTTATTTAAGCATAAGAAACCAAATTATGGTCACTTTTGGACCCAACATGGCGGATGACACTTTCATGTCAAAAATCGTCATTGGTATTGTTTTCAAGGTGCATAGGCATGACGAAACCAAATCCGATATCACTTTTTGGATCCAAGATGACTAAATTAGTTTTAGTTTATTAAGAAACTAATGTAATTTAAATAAAATTTATTGTAATTAACAGTTATAGTTGAAAGAAATTGTAATTGCTGTTAGTGTGATTGATTAGTTACTGAATTAGTGTTTAGTGTAATCGATTAGTTATTAGTTACTAATGATTTCGGCCAACACTGACAGACAGTATGTGCAAACGTGACAGTATGATACATGCGTGCGAGCGACAGAGACAAGTGAGGCGCTTAGATACTTACACTGGAGGCGCGGGCGTAGCGCGTTGCTTGGCGCGCTGCAGCTGGTGCTCGGCGGCGCTGCGCGCGCGCCGCTCCTCGCCCAGCCGGCGCTCCAGCGTCGCGCGCGAGCGACAGAGACAAGTGAGGCGCTTAGATACTTACACTGGAGGCGCGGGCGTAGCGCGTTGCTTGGCGCGCTGCAGCTGGTGCTCGGCGGCGCTGCGCGCGCGCCGCTCCTCGCCCAGCCGGCGCTCCAGCGTCGCGCGCGAGCGACAGAGACAAGTGAGGCGCTTAGATACTTACACTGGAGGCGCGGGCGTAGCGCGTTGCTTGGCGCGCTGCAGCTGGTGCTCGGCGGCGCTGCGCGCGCGCCGCTCCTCGCCCAGCCGGCGCTCCAGCGTCGCGCGCGAGCGACAGAGACAAGTGAGGCGCTTAGATACTTACACTGGAGGCGCGGGCGTAGCGCGTTGCTTGGCGCGCTGCAGCTGGTGCTCGGCGGCGCTGCGCGCGCGCCGCTCCTCGCCCAGCCGGCGCTCCAGCGTCACGCGCGAGCGACAGAGACAAGTGAGGCGCTTAGATACTTACACTGGAGGCGCGGGCGTAGCGCGTTGCTTGGCGCGCTGCAGCTGGTGCTCGGCGGCGCTGCGCGCGCGCCGCTCCTCGCCCAGCCGGCGCTCCAGCGTCGCGCGCGAGCGACAGAGACAAGTGAGGCGCTTAGATACTTACACTGGAGGCGCGGGCGTAGCGCGTTGCTTGGCGCGCTGCAGCTGGTGCTCGGCGGCGCTGCGCGCGCGCCGCTCCTCGCCCAGCCGGCGCTCCAGCGTCGCGCGCGAGCGACAGAGACAAGTGAGGCGCTTAGATACTTACACTGGAGGCGCGGGCGTAGCGCGTTGCTTGGCGCGCTGCAGCTGGTGCTCGGCGGCGCTGCGCGCGCGCCGCTCCTCGCCCAGCCGGCGCTCCAGCGTCGCGCGCGAGCGACAGAGACAAGTGAGGCGCTTAGATACTTACACTGGAGGCGCGGGCGTAGCGCGTTGCTTGGCGCGCTGCAGCTGGTGCTCGGCGGCGCTGCGCGCGCGCCGCTCCTCGCCCAGCCGGCGCTCCAGCGTCGCGCGCGAGCGACAGAGACAAGTGAGGCGCTTAGATACTTACACTGGAGGCGCGGGCGTAGCGCGTTGCTTGGCGCGCTGCAGCTGGTGCTCGGCGGCGCTGCGCGCGCGCCGCTCCTCGCCCAGCCGGCGCTCCAGCGTCGCGCGCGAGCGACAGAGACAAGTGAGGCGCTTAGATACTTACACTGGAGGCGCGGGCGTAGCGCGTTGCTTGGCGCGCTGCAGCTGGTGCTCGGCGGCGCTGCGCGCGCGCCGCTCCTCGCCCAGCCGGCGCTCCAGCGTCGCGCGCGAGCGACAGAGACAAGTGAGGCGCTTAGATACTTACACTGGAGGCGCGGGCGTAGCGCGTTGCTTGGCGCGCTGCAGCTGGTGCTCGGCGGCGCTGCGCGCGCGCCGCTCCTCGCCCAGCCGGCGCTCCAGCGTCGCGCGCGAGCGACAGAGACAAGTGAGGCGCTTAGATACTTACACTGGAGGCGCGGGCGTAGCGCGTTGCTTGGCGCGCTGCAGCTGGTGCTCGGCGGCGCTGCGCGCGCGCCGCTCCTCGCCCAGCCGGCGCTCCAGCGTCGCGCGCGAGCGACAGAGACAAGTGAGGCGCTTAGATACTTACACTGGAGGCGCGGGCGTAGCGCGTTGCTTGGCGCGCTGCAGCTGGTGCTCGGCGGCGCTGCGCGCGCGCCGCTCCTCGCCCAGCCGGCGCTCCAGCGTCGCGCGCGAGCGACAGAGACAAGTGAGGCGCTTAGATACTTACACTGGAGGCGCGGGCGTAGCGCGTTGCTTGGCGCGCTGCAGCTGGTGCTCGGCGGCGCTGCGCGCGCGCCGCTCCTCGCCCAGCCGGCGCTCCAGCGTCGCGCGCGAGCGACAGAGACAAGTGAGGCGCTTAGATACTTACACTGGAGGCGCGGGCGTAGCGCGTTGCTTGGCGCGCTGCAGCTGGTGCTCGGCGGCGCTGCGCGCGCGCCGCTCCTCGCCCAGCCGGCGCTCCAGCGTCGCGCGCGAGCGACAGAGACAAGTGAGGCGCTTAGATACTTACACTGGAGGCGCGGGCGTAGCGCGTTGCTTGGCGCGCTGCAGCTGGTGCTCGGCGGCGCTGCGCGCGCGCCGCTCCTCGCCCAGCCGGCGCTCCAGCGTCGCGCGCGAGCGACAGAGACAAGTGAGGCGCTTAGATACTTACACTGGAGGCGCGGGCGTAGCGCGTTGCTTGGCGCGCTGCAGCTGGTGCTCGGCGGCGCTGCGCGCGCGCCGCTCCTCGCCCAGCCGGCGCTCCAGCGTCGCGCGCGAGCGACAGAGACAAGTGAGGCGCTTAGATACTTACACTGGAGGCGCGGGCGTAGCGCGTTGCTTGGCGCGCTGCAGCTGGTGCTCGGCGGCGCTGCGCGCGCGCCGCTCCTCGCCCAGCCGGCGCTCCAGCGTCGCGCGCGAGCGACAGAGACAAGTGAGGCGCTTAGATACTTACACTGGAGGCGCGGGCGTAGCGCGTTGCTTGGCGCGCTGCAGCTGGTGCTCGGCGGCGCTGCGCGCGCGCCGCTCCTCGCCCAGCCGGCGCTCCAGCGTTGCTCGCTCGCCACTGCGCCACGTCGCTACTCTGCGAACGAGCAGTTATTCAGCCATCAAAAATTAAATAGATCGTTATTATTTGGGTTTGTATATGTCGCAGGCATATTGTATAAATCCGCCGTTTATATACGGCGTCGTCAGTTTACAATCGCTCGCTGTTATGTAATATGCCGAAGGCAAAATGTATATTGCCGTGTCATTTATACATAATGACTGAGACATTATACATATTACCTACATATTATAGATAGATATTGGTTTTCCAGGTATAAACCTGGAAAACAAATATTCTGATGCAAAGTCGACGGAGCTCCTATTCCGCCTAGTTGTGGCGCTTCGCACTTTGACAAAATTCCAACCGAACCTAAAATAGTTGAGCATTCGGTATATTAAATAAAAGCGACCGTTTGTAAACTGACGACGCCGTATGTAAACGGCGGATTCATACAATATGCCTGCCACATATATATGATGTAAAAACAATGTTTTGACTCGAAAAGATGATTTTTTGCCGAGTTTCTTGCGGTGCTTCTCAGTAATGATGGTCCTG